>CM000688.1:0-600000 GCA_000149225.2 Lachancea kluyveri NRRL Y-12651 | reverse complement strand
TCCAATTAAAAACAGTTATGGATTTTTGCACCCGTTTCAACATCCCAGTCTTAGACTCCCCATTTAAGATTAACGTTCATCGTTACCAACAGCAGTTTTTTTACTTTTCTGTCACCAACCAGGTCATTGCCCTTGTTTTGGATAACATTCTACCTCTTATAATGGACAAATTCATGCCGATCATCAAGGGTGAGAATAAGCCAGGCTCTCAAACTACAAAAATCCGTGCGTTGGTTGCTAAAGAATTTCCTCAGGAACAAGAGTATTTTGAATCTGTTAGATCGTATAACGTGGGGCCTTGGGGTACCTTCAACGTGGACGACAATCTGAAAAAGCTAGTTGTCCAGTTCGGTTATGTCGTTATGTTTTCTACAATCTGGCCACTGGCTCCATTGGTTTGTGTTTTGTTCAACTTGGTCATTTATAAATGCGATATTTGGAGATCTTTGAAAAAATGTAAGCCAACTGTGGATTTCACTGCCACATCTAATACAAAGGATTTGAACGTTGATGCTAAACGGATTTCCATTAGTCCATGGAATTCTATTTTGCAAATCATAATTTGGTTTGCATCTTTAGTGTCACCTGCACTAGTCTTGATGTACAGAAACTGTGATTTGCCTGGTGTGGGTCTGGCAACATCGCTAGAGAAGCGCGATCAATGGTACTTACATTCTCCAATTCGCTACGATTGGAAGAAAATCATTGTTTTCGTATTCATTGCGGAACATGTCATTGCGTTTTTGTACTGGGTTATGAGCAAATTTGCTACGCCTTTACCAGTTTTTAAGTCTAGGGACTATGTGCCTGCACAAGAGTTGACAGAACCTCCAACAGTCGATTTAACTAGTGTAGTAAAAGAAACGGAAATGTTTATGGGTGAATTGTCCGGCATGACAATCGAAAAGCCAACCCCTTCTACCGTTGCTGCTAAGGACACTACCACAAGCTATTCGCCTGTGGTTACAAAGGAGGATAGTGTCATCACCAGTGGGTCTCAAACGAATCCTAGCTATAACCGTAATGCAGAACTAACTCAAAGAAATGCCGCCAAGCCGGCTCAGAAATCACGAATTGCTCCAAACACTGCTCAAGTGAAGCAACAGTTGCAAGGCATTTCTCTTCCAATGACTAAGGGACCATCTGTAAGTGGAAGTACATCCAGCCAACCGTCCTATCCTGAAATACATTCTGACTCCTCTACTTCCCTTACATCTTCTGTAGCAGGTGCCACTCTGCCAGAATTTATTCCAACTTCTAAAAATTACCATTTGAGACATGGAGAAGAGGGCGAAAGGATCAAGCCCTCTGTAGAAAATACAGCCTCTAAGATAAGAGATAATGCTGAAAATGCCGCCACGGTCTCGAACTATAAAGGTGAAAATAACATGAACACTTTGAAACCCACTTTGAAAGACAATGCTCCTACAATGGAAACTCTTACTCCGAACATAATTACGACTTCTCCTTCCAATGAACGTCCTGTCAGTGGTGAACAGTTTATCCCTTCAGAGCTTTCGGTAACCAACAAAGAAGAAGCAGGTAATTCTAAGCACGTACCTGTTCCTCCCGTCACCGTGGTGACTCCGGTAAAGAAGCAACAAGAACTAAACACCCCCCATGCGCCTCTAGCGGTTGTCACTTCCACTCCACATGTTACGGAATCTGTAAAAAAACAACCTCAAAGATCAAACTCTGTTCATTCCAGTAAATCTCCAAAAGCTGAAAAGAAAAAAATGAAGGGAGTTCTTTCACCTTTGAATAAGTTGAAGAAGAAATTTTAAATCCCCGTTTTCGGAAAAAACCCAAAAATTGTTTTACGCTGTAAAACGTTGAAATATAAGAATTTCTGTAAAATATTAAAGACAAAAAAAAAGTTGAACTTTTTGAATGTGATTCTCTTTCTCTAAAAAAAAACTTTGTCACTCTTGGAGGCATATCTATCGTAACCCATCAGATAACTCTCTTACTTTCTTCGTCGTTCTTGTACACTAAAAATCATTTTATGAAATATTGTTTATCATGTTCCTCTTTTTTTTTTATTTTTTTTATTTTTTTCTTGCCTTAAATCACTACCAATCGCTAAACAAGCATATTAATATAAATACTGAATTACCTTTAAAGTAGCTTCAGGAGGTCACAATGTCTATCCTTGATCTTTTCCAAACGTTATGTAGATAAACATCATCATCACCATCAATTTTAGTAAGTTTTCCATTTGTCAAATCAGGAGATTCAATGGAAAACTGAGCAAAAGTGCCTCTTCCCCCATTTGGTCTGACGAACATACCGGGATTTATCATGACAACATTCTGAACTACTCTAGCAAAGTGGTAGAGCTCGGAAGGAATTATGATTATGTCAGGTATGAAATTCCCCACAAATTCAGTTAATCCTAGGTATGGTACTTCTAAATCTGCACCAGATATGTGTTCAAATACGTCATGACCTTCGGAATTCTTTACTTTACGTTTCTTTATGCCACCAGGAAATACGGGGTAAAAACGACGTTGCTGTAGGACGTGTTCGGAAACTCTATCAAATCTGTTTCTTAGGGTAGTGTTACCTCCTTTAGTGACTTCCTTCAGATCTTTAAAAATATCAACATTGGAGCAACCGAAAAATACTTCGTTCAATTGGAAAGTGGACGGATTTGTAAAACATTTGAAATTCTTAGGTAGTTGTAAAAGCTTCCTATCGAATGAATCTTGAGGGTATGCCGCGTGTTTAGATAGTGCATCTTTTGTTGACGGGATTAGAATTACCTGGATTCTAGAGTCGATGTTCTTTAGAATTGGGGCCATAACCTTGGTGAAAACTTCATCCAAAGTCCTAGGTTGTATCTTTAAGTTAGGAAACTCTGGTAGGGTTCCAGAAGCAACCATTGGATGTGTGATATCAATAAATGGCCCAAACATTATCACAGAGTGGGGTTTGATCTCTGTATTTAATCTTTCAACGAAAGCTGACAGGTTGGAAAAGTCAAAGTTGTTAGTTGCCGTATATGGTCCACTGGTTACCACAACCTTCATAGACTTGTGATTCAATACTTGTTGGTAATCATGGAGCTCGGTACTTGTAGAGACTGGTGAGTTTAAATAAGGCTGCTGTAAAATTTCCTCGACCATGAAATATTCTCCATTTACATTCTTTCCTCTAAAAGACACCAGTTGGCCTGGAAAAAATGAAGCTTCCTTTATTTTTTCCAAATTCAGCCTAACTCTTCTACCAATACCGGCAGATCTAGACGTTTCCAAAGCCAAAGAATCGATGTTCAAAATGCCTTCTGACGTTGGAGAATCTGAAACTATCCGGCCTACTGTTATGATTTCTGATTGTGATTGAATTGTCGGGTCACCAAAATCGTTGGCAGATAGTTTGTAATGATTTTGTACAATTTGGGTGAAAATATCAATCTGCTCATCCAAGACATCGGAGGCATCGAGCAGGCTTTGTCTCATTGTCCTAAATTTGTACTTTTTTGGGTCATAAAACGGCGTAACCCTAATTTTCTTTTCACTCTCAAAATCTATACCTTCAGATATTTGTAGTGATTCCGGGTTCAAAGAGTCTAAGACTTTCCCTGGCTCTGGATTATTCTTCAATGGTGATGGCGTTACAGATGCCATCATCGGTGTAGAATTGGCGTTTAATGCACTTGGTGTTTTGAAATGTACAGCCTCACCAGGAGATCCAGTTTCAGATCCGATGAATTCCACCTTGAGTGAACTGCCACCGTTGGCATCCCAACGACTGGGTGTGTTATCCAACTTTCGTTTCTTTAAAGTTGGGGTTTTTGGAACACCAAACCCAAACAATAAAGGACTGGAACCGTTCGGCCTCAAAGTTTTAGGCTTCTTGATGGATGATTGATTAGAAGAAACAGAGCCAGTAGCATTGTTAAGCTTTTTCTCGATCTGCTGTTGCATAAACTGCTTAAATTGTTCTATGTTTCTGTCATTCAGCTCCGTTTTATTTTCGTTTTTGTGATATGAAAATTGCTCCCATCTGATGTATAAGTCTTCAGCACTCAATGCGTAAATTTTCATCAAAGTTTCCAATGAGGTTAAGGTCTCTGCTTTATCAGAATCAGGACCAAACTTGGATACCAATTCATTTTTAGTCGTCATCATTCCCAATCTATAATTGCAAGTGTCTTGAATTGTATTGTAGGAAACTTGATATAAATAAAGAGAAAGCAAAAAGAAAAAGAGGTAAAAATTAAATGCCTCCTTAGTAAAGATATAACGGTAAATAATATAAACATCGATTAACAGATAGAACGCGTCCTTTGTATGAAAACTTTTTTTTTTCTATTGGAACTTTTCGTGTCATTTCGTACCGTACGATGAAATTGCTTTCACCATATCAAACTGAGAAGTGGATAACTGCTCCATGGTCTGCTCTATATATAGCGGTGGCGTATGCCTTGCTATTAGGATATCATAAATCTTTGCCAAAATCCTGGTACTTTCTTCTCTCCACTCTGTCAAATCTTCGGCAGCAAGCCTGTGAATGAAACCGGTTAAAGCTTTCAAAACGTCTAGAGAAAGTGTACTTCCAATGTAGTCTAAGAGCCTAGAGATTGTATTCAACGTAAAAGTTATTTTAACGGGACTTTGTTCATTCCCGGAAAGTAACTTTATACAGTTTTCAAACAGATTTTTGAAATACGAAGGAATGCAATCTATAAGCACATCTCTGAACTCGCCGCAAGCGATAAAGAGCTCGTTGGAATAACCGCATAAATTACCCAAAAGTGTGATTAGATAATGCCAAAATTCTTCTAGGTCCTGATTGGTTAAAAATTTTTTGTCCAACTGACTATCGGCAATAATCAAGCAAGTTGACAGTATCAAGGACTTGTAGGCAATGTTTACTGGAATTTGAACGTTATCATCTGTGGACTTCAGCAGCAGCTTATTTATGAAGCATATCTCGGCAAACCCATTTTGATCAACAAGCCAATTTATGAATTCAGAAGAATTTCCACACAATAAAAAGACTGCAATGATGAAGTTCAAATCCTTTATGGTAAAAGGGCCATCTTTGACAACACTGACGGTCTTTTTCAATTTGGCCAAAAAATCGGAAACATCAGTTGTCTGCATAATGAGCGTTAGTTCGTATTCCAATAGCCATCCTGGTGACACCTTTGACAAAACGTCGATCCCAGAAGAAATATGATCCACCCCAAAAATTTCGTTTACGCCATCCACAACCGGCAGATCGTCTAATTCTTTTTTCCTCAACTGGATACCATTTATCTTACTGCTCAATTCTTTGGATTCGTGTTCGGGGAAGGGCACCGTTGGAGATTTATCTCTTTCACCTTTAATTAATGCCGAAACATTTTCATCATCAGCGGTGGCCGAGGACGACGCGCTACTGTCATTTGCAGGATCACGTATCAATTTTTTGGCAACGTTGAATGGCAATGTGCTTAATGTCCTCTGGTCAATAATCTTAGGCACTTCATTAAATTTCACAGTATGCTCACCCGTATGGCTCCTATAGTCACCCATAAAAATGTCACTCAAATCGACGTCTCCTTTGAAATCTTCAACCCCTTCCATCTTTACGTCAACCGTGCTCTCTGATTGATTATCCGTATTATGTTCATTATTTTCAAACTTCAAATTACCCCCCTTTTCCTTTTGCCCCTGGATTCTTCCCGCTTCAAGGTCCTCCCTTTGGTAAATGCTAACAACTTTTGTCATTTCAGTTAATTTTGAAAATCCACCAAACTTGGTAAATCCGGGTTCAAGCTCTTTCCCTTCTTCTTCTTCTTCTTCTTCTTCTTCTTCTTCTTCTTCTTCTTCTTCTCTTTCTTCCTCTTTTACTTCTCCTTCTTCCTCATTTTCTTCTCCTTCTTCGAAAAACTGGTTATGAATAACACTGCCATTACTACTTGCACGTTGTTGTTTGGAATTCCAAGGATTAACCATGGTCATGTCCATATACTTTCTGTCATCATCCATAGGTACGTCTGCATCTTGCGAGGGTTCGCGGCTCAATATTGAGCGAATGTGAAAATCCGAATTACCCTTTTCTAATTCTTGTCCAATCTTTAGGGCAATAGATAATGGTGCCTTTCTCAGTATGGAAACGAAATGTTCCTTATCAGATGTGAACAATGTAAGGATTAAACCATAGTACTTTGTCGTATCAAAATCGTTGCCACAGATACTAATCAATTCCGTAGCACATGATTCGAAAAGTGATGCCGTCAGGTCGAAACTAGTAGATAACAACTCTGAGATAACATCAAAGCAATAGTTGAATATAATTTGCCGGTATTTCACATAATAAATGGAAAGTTTTGGATCCGTTGGAAATATCCTTTTGATTACGGCAACGGTCGACACAATAATCTTTTCTGTCTGGTGTCCACTTGACAAAGTTGGGATATCGATTTGGTTTATGGCGAATAGTTCGATCAACGTCTCCAGGGGAATTAGCTCGCGAAAGCGGGGGATTTTCAACAAGGGTTTGAAGTTGTTCGGACACTTGATCATTACCGGAGACAATAGTGGCAACAAGGCATCAGAATCTATAGGTGTTTCGACAACCAACAAATTTTGTAAAAATTGTAAGCCTTGCAACTTTTGGGACAAATCGGTTGATGACAAATGCAAATACATATTCTTTAACTCACCTTGAGATTGACGTACTCTGTTTTCCTCATGGTTTGTCTCCATGTATTTTTTGATCAAAGTGTTTGAATGACTGTTTGTAAATTCATCGGTCAAATCTAGTTGTGTGTTTAAACCAACATGTGGAGATGTAGGGAAATCTAAAGTTGTTGTAGCCATAACTTCACTGACGGTATTATCTTTCTTTGCATTAATGCTCCGTCTGATCAAAGAATATGGGGCACTGGTTCTTCTTTGTGCGGTTTGTTGAGCCAAGTTAGGCGAAACGTTACCCGCTGGATGGTCTTGAAACTCACTGATGGATCTCGTTGCCGGTGCAAATTTTTGAATATGAGATGCTTGCGTTGGAGCTGCATAACTAGGCAGCCTTTTGGCGTTCAAACTTGACCTTCTCGAAGAATTATCTTTGACGGTATAGTTTATCTCCAGATGGTCTGGTTTGGCCATTTCAACTGCACGTTTAAACTGTGGCGATAAGTAATCTAGCAACCGTTTGGCATTTGATGGGTAAGTTTTGTAATAGTACCAAAACGTTAGTCTCATAGAAGCCCGTACGGTATTTTGAGCATCGGTGACGCCCTTTTGTAGCCATTCGTCTATGTACACCAACGAACTTTCTAACCGTTGGTGAAATCTTATGATATAGATGCGTAAGAAAGTGGCTGAAGACGATCTCGGTGAGACGTTTTTATCTCGAGAGAGCATTAGGCATTGTTGGAAAATCTTGTGGTTAAACGAAACGTACGATAAAAGTGTGCAGATAGTGGTGTGTGCGTTGTTCGATGCAATTTTTTTCGTTGAGGATAGCAAATTCCTTAGTGGAACAAAGAGTTGTTCCACCAAGGGATCCAAATTCTCCTTCAAATGAACTGTCATGTCCTTTACCACCTGGCATCCATGTGCAGAAAGCGTTGTTCTTAAAGATAGAGCGGCCTTTGATATGCAATCGATGAGTTGCAAATCTTTACAAAGGGTGACAAACTCCTTGGGGTAGCTGGAAGTTATATTTCCTCTCACTATACTTCTTAATTTTATGATGCTCTCCTGTCTGTTACGCCAGTTGTGTTCGGTTTCCTTGCTGGACTGAAATGGTGGGAGTAACTGTTCGATAGCATGGGCCGCATCGTTGAACGACAGATAGTCTTTGGAATCTAGAGGCGCCGAAGCCTTGTCCTGAAGTATATTTTTCAACTCTGTAGAAACATCAAAGATCGCGCTCGGCCTTTCTACATCAACGGTTGTTCGTACCGATTTTTTGAAGATCTGTACCGCTTCCTCGTTATGCCGTAGGTTTTTGATAAATTCCTCCATGGCACTTTCGTTGTAGTATTTGGAGATGATGTCGTAAATTAGCTCAAGGTCTTGCTTCACGGTTTTTTGATCGTTGAGTATCTTCAAAAATATCGGGATAAACCTGTTTAAAACCTCCATTGGATTTCTGTTGTTCCGTTGGTTCAACTGTATAAGCTCCTCAATAAACAAGAGTGAATGAGTTCTGTAAGTCGGATCGTGGCACAGGGATTCCAAGGATGTTTCGAACTGTTGTGGAGTAGCCAAATAGATTGCTTCCAAGGCCTTGACCGAACCGGACCAGAGCTTTTTGTCCCGAGGGTAAGCGAGTAGCAGTGCCTTGATCAAACTGTCTATTGTGCTGCTTTGATAGCTTTCCGGAGCTTGCATCGCGACGCGCTTGATCAAATAGCAGAGAGACGAATGGCACAGATGGTCAATCTTGGTATCCTGGTAATTTTCTAGACCGTAGCATAGAGCTTCAAAGTACGAATTGATAGATGCGGCGTGAACCAACTCTTTCTTCACATGACCTTTGAATTCATTTAGTAGCGTCAGCTTTTCACTTATCGGTATAGAAGAGTTTGTAAGCACACGATACAAGGGGAAACTTCTCGAATCTATCGTTTGCATGCTGAATGTTCACGAGTCTCTCCGATCACTGACGATGTGACGGTGACGGTGATGGTGATGGCGTGCGTGTATCGTTGTTATCACAACAAATGGAAGGTAGGAAAAAAGACAGAGATCCCGTCGTTCATTGTGACTCTGCCACAAAAAGCTGTGAGAAATGGACGTTTTATAGGAAGGGATGTTGTGAAGAGCCGCCGAGCGGTTAGTGTGGAGTACAACTTTCAAGATGGAGGAAATGAGAGAGAGAAAGAGAGAGAGAATCAAGACATATAGACCGTACAATTGGTAATGGCTGTTGGACGTGTCTGTTTCTGATAGTGGTTTTCGCAAATGTGGATTCCATGTATCGTGAGCGTTGGTTACAGTAGAATTCTTGAACGACTTCTACTCTAATCGCATCGTAAGAATCATAATTCGCTTGGAGTCCCCTAAGACATGGTTAAATACTACTATGTAAGTTAACCGCCTACGCGACGGTATACAAAGGATTTTTTGTTCTTCTTTTTTTACATAGATGTAGAGAGAGGGACTCGAAACGAATTATAATCTGTACAAGAGACTGATTGACACACGCAGCAGTGGTTAGCAATAAACCCTGTTCCGCATCGTAAAATATCGCGTCTAAGTTTACCTCGTATGTTGTCTTTTCCAGCTGCAGATGAACATAGAAGAAGAGCAGCCTAGTTGCGCCCTTTCATTTCATATAGAATCTTCGATACGATTCTATTACCCTCTCCCCGTCTCCAATGTAGACGCAAAAAAAAACAAGAAAACCGCATTTTTTACGTCAGAACGCATTTCATATTTTTCCTCCCTTAAAAACCTGTGATGATAGCAAAAGGGTCTCTAGATCACATGCCATACAAATCAAACACCCATTCACCTGGGGTGGGTACGGGTGCACTGCCTCCTCCTTCCTCCTTTCACGGAAGGCGCTGATTCCTGCTAGACCGAGGGTATATAAGCTTTTGCTAAGAAAATAATTGGCAAACGAAGGTATCCTGGATTGTCCCAACATAAAAATCCACTTGTATTCAAGTACACAGACAGATATAACCGCACACCAACAAATAAAATAATGCAAACTCTATACAAAAACAACGACACTATCAACCAATCCACCGGCTCTTTCTTGCAAAGCGCACCGGTAGAATTAACCACCGTTAAGGGGTACGAGGAGTTTATCGCTAAGCAAGAGGCTTTGAAACACAGTACTTCCACGGTTTTCAACGATGACAAAAGTATCGGTTACGTCTTAAAGGATGGCGAGGTCATTGCCACCATTTCTGGTGATGCCAAGGACTACTTGTTGGACTTGTTTGACGAACCGTTTTGAAGATAGCGCGGGGTTTTTTTTTTCTTCCCCTTTCTGGCTTCGCTTACCCGCTAATCGAAAAGATGGTGAGAAGGAAAAAAAATATCAAAAACCCGATCTCGCAGATCTAACCAGAAAGAGCGTAGCTGCCGCTGTTACTAAACTTTTATGGTAAAATCGATGCTACTTTATCCTTCTCATCGTTTTTTTCCCCTCTACATTACTCTATTTCGTCCTTCCTGTTAGTCACTGCATTGTCCTTTGATAGACATACATTTACTCCATCTGCATTCGCTTTTTTTTTCCTTCTTCTACATAGTTGTATATCCATTCGTTATAGTCTCATACAATACGCTTAATTTTTTTTTCCCTAATCTGCTATTATCTGGAAAAGAAAAGAAAAAAAAAAGTTGATCATCCATACCGTATCATATTATTGTGTTTGTCGTTATCGTGGTGGTCTCAGTAACTTCTGTGGTATGCAATTTCAAAGGTTTTTGTAAGAGGTGACCCATTCTTTCGATCTTAGTCCTCAGATAACCCTCCACCTCTTTGGAGTGGATGCCTTCTTTTTCGTTGGTCCAAGATAAAGGAACCATAGGAACTCGTTCTACACAGCGCAAGAACGGTGGGCATTCAACCTGATCCACCTTGTCCGGGTTGTTGGTTAGTAGCCTCACCTGTTCGACGCCCAGATCTATGAGTATAGCTCTCCCCAAGGAGAAATCACGGGCATCTGCCGGATGTTTCAAAAGCAGGTTGGCCTGCACGGTGTCTGCACCCAGATCCTGTAAATTGTAAGCCTTCAACTTTTCGCCAAGGCCGATACCGCGACCTTCTTGTCTCAAGTACACTATGACACCGTGTCCAGCTCCGCCTCTAATGTCGCCATCTTTTTCTAAAGACATCAACTTACCAGCACGGTCGAACTGCTCTCCACAGTCGCAGCGGGCACTCCACGCAGTCTCGCCGGTGTAACATTCGGAATGAATCCTTACCAGAGTTTCTTGTCCATTCCAAGTTGTGTTCTTGTCCACTACTAGCTCTCCGTGAGCATCAAAGTGCAGCTCTAATCCGTGCCTTTCATCTTTGTCAGCAAGCGTCCTACCAGGGTACAGCTTCCCAACGTATGCACCTCTCACCATTCTATCCTGCTGAGATTCTCCTTTGCGATAACGGAACAAGGAGCGAGACCTGATGTCCTCGCCAAAAACGATTGCTAGATGTTCTTTTTCGTCACGGTCGTTAGCGTATAGGTGTAGGAAAATATCGGGGCCCTGTGTCGTTGGAATACGTGCTCTTGCGATGCACAACACTTGTGGTAGTCCGTTGGTCATGGCGATGTATGTCTTGTAACGGTAGTTTGCTTCCGAGTCAGGTGTGTGTAGTTTCCAAGCGAGTTGTCGTTTTTGCTTGGCCTCTTTTTTTTTTAAGTCAAATGGAGCTCCACCCGACAGGCATGACTAAGGCATTTGAAATTTTTCTACTTCTTTCCCGTCTCGTTTGTCAAAAGAACACATAATGTGTGAGACGAAAAAGAAAGGCCCGTACAATGTGCATGGGTTCTGGCGGCTGGCAAAAGGAATTTCTTGCGGGTAAACGGCCTGTGGCTTGTGTGTATCGTTTTAGACGGGTATGGATGTTTCCGAAACGGAGATTTTTTTTCCCTCGTGACTTTTGAACGGCTCAGCTCTGCGGACGTTCTTGTTCGGGTGGAAGTAAGAAACCTTGAAACTCAGCGTATCCCACTGCCACAACATGTCGAAATGTTGACTATGTTTTGGAATCCATATCTTGGGATAACCTTGGTGAACATGAACATGAACATGAACATAAAAATAAAATAGGATATAAAAAAAAAGGCAAAATACAAAACAATTTACCTTCGTCATCAAAAAGACAAGCGACCGGTCCAGATAAAAAATAATAAACAGAGGATAGATAACATGCTTGAGGAGAACGTGACTAGCTGTTGTGATGGTGTTTTGCTCCTCATTCAAATTTCTCCTTTTTCCAGTTGCTATAACTTTGGAGACAGTTCGTTCTTCTCCTGTGGTAGATGACCCTATTATTTCCCTCCATTAGCCGCTGACGGGACTTGGAGAAGACGAGGTGGGTGGTGCTAGATCATCGTGTACGCGTGAGGCTATCTGCTCCATTTTCATTGCCCTCCCCGTGTGTGCCACGTGATCGAATGTTTGCTGCAAACACTCCCCATTTCGCACGTTTATTTGGTTCGACTACCGGGTGCTGCTTTTTTCTCTTTTATTAAAAAAAAAAATAAAATAAAATAAAATAAAGAGTTCGTAGTCTGTAAGCTGGCTTCTTGCTTAAACCCGTTTAAAGGTTTTGTATGGAATCGCCTTCGTGGCTTTTCTCATCTGAGTGGGAAACAACTAGTACTTATGTACGAGCGTGATCCATGCCAGCAGGAAAGAAGAAGAAAAAATAACGTGGACTTCGGACGACAAAACATATCCCCCCCCCCCCCTTGCATAGTACCATCGGTCAGCAAACACTTTGATTAGAGAAAGTCTTATAGGTAACAAATGTCAGAAGCAACGGCAACGGCAACAACTACTTCCGAAACTACGGCCGCGGCTGCGGCCACAACGACAACAAAGCCAACCATTAATCATCGTATCTTGCTTTCTCTTAGAGAGGCCGGAAGCGTTATTGGACAACAAGGCTCTACCATTCAGGATATCCGCGTTAAGAACAACGTCAAGATAGGTATTTCTCCAAAGGAAAAGGGTTGCTCTGACAGAATTTTGAGCTGTGCTGGCGACATCACTAGTGTGTGTCATGCCATTGGCGATGTTATGGAAGTTTTGAACCGATCTCGTCCTGAAGAAGAAGAACATCATGTGTACAAGCTTTTAAACTTCATGCTACCTCCTCCATCACCCCAAGAAATTAAAGATCTAGAGAGCATTAAACATATTGGTAACCTGAGACTGATTGTCACCAACAGCCAAGTCTCCTCCATCATTGGCGTGCAAGGTAAAAAAATCAAATCCTTGATTGACAAGCATGGGGTTAAAATCGTCGCGTCTAAAAATTTCCTACCAGACAGCAATGACCGTGTTTTAGAAATCCAAGGTTTCCCCGGAAGTATCACCAATTGTCTGGTAGAAATCAGCGAAATTCTGTTGAACGAAATCGATATCAAAGTCCAACCTGAGAAGAGGTATTACCCGCATGCAAGTTCGACGCCCGCCAGTGCTGAAGACCCATCATCCACTTCTACCAATGTACCTGCCGTGCAAGTAGTGGCGATTCCTTCTGATTTCGTCGGTGCCCTGTTAGGTCACGGCGGTAATAGAATTGCAAACTTAAGGAAATACACCAAGACAAAGATCGTCGTTGGTACAGAGCCGAACTCTCAGGGAGACAGGGAGTTCACCATCACTAGCGATGATCAGAGAAACGTCAAACTGGCAGAGTCTATGCTTTTAAAGAATTTGAAAGCGGAAATGGAAAGACGCGAGGAAAGACAAGCGAAGGAATAGATCGAACGATATACTTCTGCTTCATCCCTCTTCACTTGTTTTTCTTTTTTCCTTTTTTTTTAATTTCTATCCTCACTATATCCACTCCTTTTCCTCCCTCTCCCTCTCCCTCTTCCTCCTCAAACACTTCTTGTTTTTGCTACCTACGTACGCTTCCTCTTCTATATGTATATATACATGCATATATATGTATAGATATATATGTTGACTGTATCTAAGTGTAACATTACTTTTAAATCCACACACACGAAAAAAAAATAAAAATAAAAATGAAAATAAAAAACATACGTATGCAGAGGTATTTACCTTATCGGAAAGGAAGGAGGAAAGACAACGTATATGCACGAAAACGTTTCGTCTGTAGTGATCTCCCGATCAAGGAATATGAAAACATTGTCAAATTCTTAACCATCTCACTCGTTTTATAGAGGAATTCGTAATAGTAGGACTACTGATACCAATACACAGGCATATGGATTTGGTCAATGTCAATAAGGAAAACATCCCGCCACCTGTAATGACCACTTCGCATAACGACATTATAGACGCTTTGGGGGTCTCGAAGAGACTGGGAAACTCCGTACTAGACGAACTTGATTCCAGGGCACATGCAAAGTTTGAACAGTTGAGAAATACGTTAGTGCCGATGGATCAAAACTTTAGCTCCAACAGGTTTTCATCGGTACATCAGCATGATTTCAATTCGATGGAGTCTCTGGATACACACTACGCTGCTAAAAAAAGGCTGGTTAAATACAGTAATGCCACAACAGATGTAACAAGGGCGGAAATGGTAAAGGAAAATGAAGAAGAAGAAGAGGAGGAGCAGGCAAACCTTTCTACACCAAAAAGACATATGCAACAAGAAATCGTCACTTCGACTAAGCGCCTTAAAGACTCGCAGGGCAAAGCACGAGAAAGTGATTCGTTTTTAAGCAGCCCTGTTACAGATATCACACGAAGGATACGAAGGTTAAGGGTGAACATTGCAAATCCAAGGGATAGGCGTAGAAGCAGTATCAGGGATACCCCTCTAACGGGTAGAAATGGTATCGCTCGTATTACAAACAACAATTGTATTTACAATTACGATCCCACCTTGCAGCAACCAACTTTTGCAAAGCCAACTTTTACATCTATCAACAGGCAGAGCAAACCAGGTGCAATTTTTGCAAATTTGAAAAAAAATACCGTTTCAAAAAGGGAGCCTTCTAACGTTACAATACCACAGACGTTTAACTCAAAAAATAACGACCAAATAATGCCTTCTATGAACGATGATGATACACCTGTAACGGCACCCACACAGAGAAAAACAGTGGGATCTGTGTCGGTTTTTGAAAGGCTATACCAAACTTCTACGGTCTCTCGATCCACTTCTTCAAACAAACTTTCCGATAACAAACTGAAAAAGTCGCAGACAATGAAAAACTTGTCTATTGACTCAAACGTACCAAAAACTTCCAACGGTGCGTATCTCCTTAGATCGAGAACTAGCGGTTCATTGAATTCCTCTCTCCCAAGATCAAAAACAATGGGTGCACTTGCCACTGAGAAGGTCAAGCTACCTAGAAGCACAAGCATGGGTAAACCTACATGGCGGTAAAGAGCTGACAACTTTTGGACTCACAGTCAAAAAAAAAAAAAAAGTTTGGTCTCAGCACACCTCCTTAAAATAATCACAGCTTAGTGTTTCAAGACATCCATCATTCAAACAAAGAAAAATCACTGTGTCCTTTGGCACACCTATTGGAAGTGATGTCTTTGCTTAATAGAGTAGATTGTACTTTCTATTTTCCTTTTTTTTTTTTTTTTTGTTTTTTTTTTCCCTCTCTCTCTCTGTCTAGGATACCATTTATATTAAAAACTCATTTAGGCTTTAAAGACGTTCTGCATTGTAAAACTGAATATGTTGATCCTCCCTCCGGCAGATTGTAATTCTCGCTTCATGTTTATGTATTATCATGTGTGATTTAAACAGTTCAACAAGCTGAAAAACGAAATTACAAGAGTCTTGAAAGTAGGGACTTAGGACTGTAGTTATAAAAAAACATCAAGAGTAAAGAGTGTCACGTCTTCTATAAAAAAAAATAGTGATTGCTTACTTGGTTTATCTATCCGCGTCTCATTTTCTTACCCTATTATTTTATCTAGGATTAGGGGATACTCTATACAGAAGTAGTTCACCGATCCACATGGCGCGGGTGTAAAAGGTGACCAAGTAAGAAGATATTAAACCATGTGAAGAGGTGTTCTTTCACCTCTATATCGCTCCTCATGCGAGCTACACACTTGTGTAATAGTGTGTTAAGGGTGCTTGCTGAACAATTAGCCGCCAGCGTCGGTTCAAGCCTGGCTTGATAAAATAGAGTACTGCGTTCTTGGAAGGATAAAAAAACCGAACTAGATCTACGGTATCTGCATAGGACGCTAGTTGCCTTTTTTTTTTTTTTTTTTTTTGAGAAGCAGATAGATTGAAGATTGGACAAGGATGTCTACTACGCATATCGTTTTAGCTTACGAAACCCATTTTGTTACATTTTGGGTGACCATCGCTACTCTAACTTGACAAACCAAGGGTATAGTCAACAGGTCATAGTTTTCACGCGTATGGAACTCTCGACTGTTTAACCACATGGGTGTGGGCAAGCATGAAGATAAACAAAAGGCAACCACTTATAGCCAGTGGGAAAGCAAGGTCGGATCTCTGAGCGGTAAAACGAGATAACGATGCGTTTGTAAGGGCATATCGCTACGTGCAATGAGCAGCAGACAGTTCTGAAGGATGAGTTCCGTTTTACCGTTAGCTCTTCTCCTATGTATAGGATACACTTGGTGGCACTCCTCGCACACCACACCACACAAAAGAAATTATTTCAAAAGTTCTCTTTTAGTAAGTAATAAGACTATTTACTATAAATCATGAATAATAGCACTTTATAAAATCGTTAACGTTAAGAATACAAGACATAATCATTCCTTAGTTAGCGAGGGAATGGATTTGCTTATTTGAACTTCTTACCGAACAAGATCATTTGCAATTGGTCATACATGGAAATGACACCGGCACCGGCCACACCTCTCAAGATGTTAGCACCACAACCCTTGAACAAGGACTTGATACCTTCAGCAGCAACAATCTTTCTGAAAGCGTCAAAGGCACCGTCGTACTTGACGGCTTGACCGGAAGTCATCATCATTCTTCTTCTAACGGTGTCCAATGGGTAGGAAGCGGTGGAAGCACCAGTGGTGACGGCCCAACCCAACAAGAAAGAGGCAAAGAAAGAACCTTCCAAAGTACCAGTCAACAACAATGGCTTCAAAGAGTCATACAAACCGAAGTACAAACCTCTGTAGACAACGATACCAACGACAGATGGCAAGAAACCTCTGTACAAACCAGCAACACCATCGGAAGCCAAGGTCTTCTTGTAGACATCAACTAAACCGTTGAATTGACGTTCACCACCCTTCTTGGCGGACTTGGAGTCAGCAGCCAATCTGGTTCTGGCGTAATCCAAAGAGTAGACAAACATCAAAGACAAACCACCAGCTAGACCACCGGAAGCCAAGTTACCAGCAAACCACTTAGCGTAACCTTCTTCCTTCTTGAAACCAAACATAGCCTTGATCTTGTCCTTGAAGGCAAAGTTCAAAGCTTGGGTTGGGAAGTAACGGATAACGTTAGCAGTGTTACCTCTCCAGAAAGAAACAACACCTTCAGCTTCAGAAGTTCTCTTGAAACAGTCAACAATACCGTTGTAACGTCTGTCCAAAGAACCTTGCTTGATCATTTCATCTTGGTTTTGAATCAACAACTTGACTCTTTCAATTGGAGCAGCAGCAGTCTTGGAGACGGCGGCAGAGACACCACCCATCAAAAAGTCGATAGCGAAGTTGGATTGCTTCTTTTCGGCCATTGTAACTATTATTATCTACAGGAAACTGTGATGGTTTGTTCTAAAACTGCAAGAACTACAGGGAGGAGTAAACTTGGAGCAAAGACAAGGAAAACCTGGATCCTTATATATTCGATGGGTGACGGCGACCGTCTAAAAGAAACGAAGGGGAAGGAAAAATTTTACGTGTGCTACGATATGTGGTGTTCGGATGCCTCGCCTCCAGCTCTTTCTGGGCCGACTACGCCGAACGAACGCAAATGAAGCAACCTGATTGGCTGAGGACAAACACGGCCGATACATTGTACATAAATACAAGTACCTTCATACGAATAACATTCTGCAATATCCTCCTTTCGTGGTTTTTGCGGTGCGTTTAAAGTGTATGGCACACAGTACACCGAGCAAAGCTCCGGGATATGGAGTATACACACACGAGATAAACTGGAGATTGCCGGCCGTTTCGTTGAACCACACATTACATGCGTGGGCGGGCGCTTGAGCTGTCCGAACGGACTGCTACCTGTGGAGCAAACAATTTCACTCCGGCCTTGCTTGTTTGCTTTTGCATGAACGGCTCTTCTTTACCATTTTTCGGCAGGCGGGATTGCCATGCGCGAATGAAATCTGGGGAAGCTTGCCGTAAACCGGAAAAATAAAAGTGCGACAGCCACAGCCAGATGTTTTGCTTACGGAAATAGAAGTTTCCGATAGAAGGTTGAAGTGAGCATGGCATGTCCCGTGTTAAATGTCCCGGCGTTTCTGTGTCTTGCTAAGTTGTTCTACGCTTTTTCGTAGATCTGGAGCTCGTTGTTAGGCAACCTCAGGTTTCTCTCCAGGAGAAAATATATATAAGGAGACCTCCCAAGACTTGCGTATCCCGTACACCCAGAATACTTCAATTGTACAGACTTGCAATCGCTGCTCTTCCCTTTTTTTCAACAAGAAACGGCAAGGAGCTTTGTTATATCGTCCTGCTTGATGAACGTGTGCTTCAGTTGTGTCGTATGCACCCACTAGGTGCAGCTTAAGCTTAAGATTCTCGGCAGATGCATGTCACGCTGACGCTTATACCTGATCCCTTTATATTTGAGAGTCCTGGATGTAGTAGCATTATATTCGAGAAGCTTAAATCAATTGTCGTGATTGATGACTAATGGAAGAGAATTAACCATCCGAGTTCCGAGAACATGACCAATTGGTTGCCGTAAATTCCACGCGTAGTCTAAGCCTATTAACGCTTATAAGTTTATAGTTAAAGAGGCTCATGAAGGGTCTTTCTAGTGCCTCTCCCCTGGCGTCTCCGTCTTTTATTTTTTTTTGTTCTCTCTATTCCCGTTTTCCGTTTCGTATTGATTTTTCAGTGTTACGAAGGGGTCTGTATATATACTACGTTTCCAGTGCACCTATATCAAAATACTTTAGGGTTACTTCCTCAATAAGCACGGCCAAGAAAGAAGGAAAGAAAAGAAAAGAAAGCCAAGACCTTAGACTAGTGTTCACTCAAATAGACCCCAAGCTTTGCTAAACAGAATCAGAATACATTGAAGGATGTCGGAGCAAAATTTGCACTCACGCAGACGTGTTTCCAAAGCTTGTGATAGCTGCAGATCAAAAAAAATAAAATGTAATGGCGAACAAACCTGCTCCAATTGTTTGAAATACGGTTGTCCTTGCACTTATACACATACCATCAAGAAGCGCAAACCAGCTTCGACAAGGGTTTCTAACAGAAAACTGCTGGACAATTTATCATCCAGGCTAAGCACCTTGGAAAACTTGCTGATAGGTATTACGGATAAAATTGTCGGGAAAGAAGGCTTATCTCCGTCGTCTGCCTATTACTCAAAGGGCAATCAGAGTGTAGGCGAAGCGGAAGCAGACTATGACGGTAGCCACGAGCCATATGAAGTGGAAGGCGATGAGGATAGCGATTGTACCGATGACGACACAGATTGTGACTACGAACCCGACACCCTCAAATCAGACTCTCTGTCCAACCTTTCATCGACGCCTTCATCCTCAAAAGCGTGCAACACCAATAGTATCTCTCCTCCCTGCACTGATACATCCCTGGACGAGTATCCCGATACAAACATCAGTTTTATTCATTGCCATATCCAAGAGAACAAGACTGAAAATTACATAGGTGCCCACACTTCCTTTTCCATATTCAGCAAAAAGGGTTTGCGTTGGTTGCGGCACAACTTGGAGGGCAAAAGTGAGCCAATACTACCTCTCTTGAAGTTAAACGCTGCTCTGAAAAACAATAACACGATTTGTTTGAACAAATTTTTTGATACCGTTCAAACTTCGGCGATGTGTGACTTCCCCTCCTGGGAAGTTTGCGAGTCTTTGTGGAAAGTTTTCATGGAACGTGTCCTTCCTAACAAACCAATAACCACCACCGAGGAATGCCTAGAGGTTCTTGAGAAACTAAGAACGAATAAAGAAATGTTAACTTTATCTGAATCGATGCTTCTAAGCTCTATTTTCCTTTTGGCAGGAGCTTTTGAAAAGTACAGGGAGGATGGAACCTCTGTTGACTGGGGCCTTGTGGAAAACAACATGCTATTGAAGACTGTTTACTTTTACCAGCAGATATTCATCAAACCTGTCGATGATCCAATCAAGTGTATACAAGCAGTCTTTTTCCTTTGTGTCTATATGGAGGCTTCCCCAGTTCCGCAGTCGATTTATATGATATTGGCTACTGCGATTCGTTTGGCTCAGGATATCGGATTGCATCGCCGTGAAAATTTATTGGGTTTGGAGCCCAAGGAACTCAGAAGACACCTTACAACTTGGTGGTTCTGTTACAAGTATGACAGATACATAACTTTAAGAGCCGGTAAACCTTCGTTGATTCACGAGAAAGACGTCACTACTTTCAGCGAGATCGATTTCTATTACATTTCTGCCTCGCTGTTACAAGGTGAGCCATTCGACATGACAAAGATAATAGAGCTCCATCATCCGGTGAACTGGTATGACATACTTCACTCGAACACTATTGAACTGATAAAGACCCTTGGCGGTTTAGATTTTGTCTTGAACTATCACTCGCATAAGTTGTACCAGCTCTCAGGTAAGGCTTACACTCATCTGTTTTCATCCGGCGTTGCCATGTGCGACGATTCGAAACGTCGCCATTATTGGCTTAGAAAATTAATGGGGTTGTTAGATGAGTGGGAGAATGGTTTACCGCCTCTGCTAAAACCAACAGAAGATTTACGGGCCCTATTCGATTTACCAGAACAAATAGCAGCCTTGCCTTTAGGCGATACTGCCAGGTCACCGGGTATTACGACTTCTTCTGTACACTCGCGTATCTTGGCTCTGCATTTGGAGTACTATCTGAACATAATGTCTATGTGTCGTTTTGTTGTGATATCTCCATGGAAACCGAAACCAGCAAGTACAGATCATGATAGCCCTTTGTCTCGGAATTTCACGCCAGCAGAAAAGTGTCTCTACGCGTCTCGCAAGATTCTTCAACTGACAGAGTACATCATGCTACACATCGATGATGAACTGTTGTATTCGGAGGTGCTGTGCACCTACTTTAGTGCATTTTTAACTTTATTATGTGTGTCTTTGGAAGCACCTGAATCTTCCCGTGACGACCTGTTACTGATGACCAATGCAACTCATGCCTTGGTGCATATTGTTGAACAGAACAAGACTTTAGAAATGTTGAAATGTAGTGTTATCGCTTTCGCAACCATGCATTTCTTGAAACTTGCCATCGAGAAGTACAACTCTTATCGCGATCAAAGCCAGGAAGCGTTGAACATTGCCTCTTTGATCCCTAGATTGAAATCTTTAAGGAGAGACACCGTGAACAAAAGCGAGTACGTCGCGGCTAGTATACATCCTATCGATGATGCATCCACTGCCTTCTCTCGGAATGATAACCTATCCAAGACGCCAAGTGTAGATGAGTTTGTGAGTCCCTTAGAGCCCGGAGATTGGCTGGGGTTGGGCAATGATCCCAACCAATTGCTCAGTGATTTATTAGCAAAAGACGATCCAATCAGAGACTTTTTCCCGCCAAACGATGGGACCGGCAGCGAAGGTAGCACCACGCGCTTGGATTCAGACATACTGGAAAACGACGATTTTGATTTTGGCGGTTACTTCCTTGCCGACCCTACGTTTAACATGCCAAACTCCTTCCAATTCTAGGACACTGGAATCACCGTGCCCATTTCTTCGTGTAAATACATTTTCCTTTTTTTTTTTTTTTTTTTTTTTATTCTCATTAAAACATATTTCTATATAGGTTCGCATAGAAAGCTCGCGCAAAGCAAGACATCGCGCCCCAAATTTAGTACACAGCGGCCTTCCCAGCCCTTATATTTTGCTGTTCCCTCAGAACCTTCTGCAGCTGCTCCTCGTTCTTGAAATCCTGTCTCCAGTTGCAAATTGGACAGTGAAGCTGTTTTCCCCAATACATTGGAAATATTGGCACAAACCACACACATATAAATTCCCGTCTTTTCACGGGTTTGACGTTAAAGTTATGACAGTTAGGGCAGTAAAGCGAGTTGTACTGGTTGGACTTGTCGTAGTCCGAGTCCCAATCTCGTTTGCCAAAGATAATAGGTACAAATGACATTACCTTGTCGAAGTATCCGATGCTCAACAAAAGACCTTGTGATCATTTCTTTGCAGTTGCCCTTATTGGCAACAGGGCTCGCTATATATAAGACGAATCCCTTCCCATGCAGGAAGCTGAAGCTTTTTGCTATAGGGTGTGATGAGCCTCTCTCCGCTGCTCCTCCTAAAAGGGGAATCCGCAGAAGCTTGGAAACCGGCATACCAGTATTGCGGGTAATCATCATCACATGTCTATGGATCATTATAGACGAGATAAACACCAGGTCACCGAACGGCTCTCGGCAGAGATTACCCGATATGGTAACACCGAGGATGGGTGCGAGACGAGAACGGTACAACCGCGATAAGTGCTACGTGATTGTCTAGGAGTGACTAACGTGAGTCCTCCGTTCTAAACGCAACTTCACCTGCCAAAAGGCGGATTTTACCTGCGCAATGTTAGGCTGGCGACGGTCTGGATAGATGTGCACGAAAGGCTCGGCATGCTGATAGTGACTGATATAGTCACACGCTCGCAGCTCGTTTGTATAAAAGAAAAAGGAGCGAGACATTTCAATGACATTTGAATCCAGACATCTGATCTTAATAGAATCTGAAGCCATAGGGCTACGTATCCTCGAAGCGCATTATGCTACATTCCAGTGTTGAAGAATACCGCTTTCTAGACAATAGCCTCATTTTTGTTTCTGATGACAAAAAAGGTCACTCGGACGGTGAACCCCAATGCCAAGACGAAGGAGAGCAGGTTGAAGAACCTTTGCAGGAAGATGTGGTGAACCCACTAATCGGTCTTGATTATCCAATGGCTACTACGATGCCTCAGGCCGCCTCTAACTCTTCTGTTTTCTCCCTTTCGACTACTTCCTCTGGCCCACTTTTCGGTCAAAATTCTCTGCTGGACTCAGATTTTTACTCCACGAGTTTCTTAAGTAACAGAACGTCATTTACTAAGACAAGCTTTGATGATGAGCAAAATGGATTCATTGCGGCTCGTGACCCATTGATGTCCTACACTAGCTTTACGGATTTTACAACTCAATCTTACGACAAGGATCCCTCTCTGATCTATCCTATTACATCATCTGAAGAAATCTCTTTGAAGAATGAACCAATGGCTATTATAACAGAGCAAATACAATCCAAATACAACGATGAGGAAGGCGAATCCAACTACGAGCATCACACTGATGAGGACAGTGAGGGTGAACATCACCATATCCCACGTCAACGGCGCTACTCTTCAAGAAGATCCACCTCTTCCCCAACTTGCTCCGTATCTGCAGGTGGAAGCAAGAAAGTCTCTGACTCGAGGTTATCGGCACAAGGTTTGGCCGAGGTTTTAAACTTGGACTCTGCAGAGGAAGCCTTGCGGCGTGAACGCTATATTCTAGATATTTTCGAAAACGAGTTACACTATCCGCTGGGTTACAAGACGTGGGTCCGTGATACCTCGAAGGAGTACCGTTCCAAGTTGTTAAATGCACTGCACGAAAGAGTTCAAGTAAAGTACCCGGAGTACGATCATAATGTTCTGGAAACCGTGATTAGAAGAGCTACTTATTACATGATGCAGAGTAGGCTAAGAAGGGAAAGAAGAGCAAAGGCAAAATTAAAGAGGGATATGGAAAAGAAGAAAGACACTCAATCAAGGAACGAGTTCGTGACTTCAGGGAGTAACACCAGTTCTAGAGGTTCTACTTCATCAGAGAGCATAGGTCTGAAACGCTACAGTGGCTCCTCTAGCACCAGCTTCTTGATGTAAAAGGCACGAAAACATGGAACAGTCTTTTTCTTTTTTATTTTTAATTTCTTGGGAGGTCGGATTTACGAAACTGGTCGTATAAGGAACTACGATCATTGATTTAAACATTTACTGCGAAAACTTTATAGAACTTTTTTTTTTTGGGTCACAGACGAATAAATGAAGAAAATATAAATAAAACTAATACTAATAATACCACACACTGCCGTCGATGTGCCCAATTTTATAACTTATTCATCATTGACATCGTAATGTTGTAACAAATTAAAATTGTTTTTTTTACACTACCTATGAAAGCGCTCAAACTTTGCACCATGCTAACGTGATCAGCCCTATTAAAACTCGAAGCCGGTGCGCTTCTATCGGATGTTATGCCCCATCTTTGTTCTTTTCTTTTCTTTTCTTGTTGTTTTTTTTTTCTCTCTTTTATTGCAGTCATTGTTTTGTTTTCATCTGCGTCAGTGCCTTTCTGCGGGACATCTTGGGTCAGCGCGTGATACAAAAAAAAAAGACCGTCAGATCAGCGGACTATTACTTCAAAGGCAAGCGTATGCTGACACATAGGGGATGCTGGTATTTGCATCTAAAAACTTTCAGAGGAATGGAAGTAATGCTCCATTCTTGATTACATAGTTTTCTTGGCAGTGCATCGGTCGGATGCTTGTACCCAAATGATTTCTTTCTGAGAAGAAAATGTTTCTACAGCTTTCATATCCAGCTAATAGTCCCTTATCGGACCAATTTGGACAAGCGATACTGCGCTCGCTAATCCCCTGACGGCGAGGCTCCTGTATGAAGGCAAAACGTGTTGAAAGTAAGGTTATGTATGGCTAGCGTCCCAGCAGACAGATTTGGCCTACCTGCCTCTTCGTGATGAGTCTAAAAAGAGCTTTTAGCTACTTGTTGGTTTGTGAGTTTAAATGATACAAAGTTTACCTAATCGAATTCTAATTTACAAATATACCAATGAGTTTTGAAACCTCGATTCCGTTTGACAGCTCCTCGACACCGTTACTATTGTGATAGTACTCGAGAGACTGCTTCAGTATTATGAGACGTCATTTCTGGTAGGTTATCGAACCACCAGTAATAAGAGAAAACTCCTTGTTGGATGAAGACATTTTATGATTTTTTTTCCCCAACCTATCGAAGCTAACAATGACTCCAACTTAAAATTTAGTGAAAGAACCCTTCTTCTTAGTTTTCTTTATCTTTTGGTTTTTCTTGTAAGTGTGGTGTCTAGCGTCTCTCCAACCAGAGGTACTAACTTTCTTCTTATCTTCGTCCATCTTCTCACCGTCTTCTTTGACTTCTGCATTCTGTAGCACACCCTCGTCCAATTCCATGTCACCATCCTTAGCCTTTAGCTTTTGCATCTTCTGGTCAATTAAACCCTGCTTCAACTTCTCGGCAAGTCTGTCAGTACGGGCATCTACAACATTTTGGAAAACACCCTTGCGCTTGATAGATTTGGCCTTCAAATGGGACTTGGCACGTAACGATTTAGCCATTGTTTCTGTTTTTCTTTTTAGTCTAGTGTGTCTTCCCTTGCAACGAACTCTGATGGACATGAGAGCTCATCTCTAATTTGTGAAAAATTTTATTAGATGCCGACACATTTCTTTTTTTTTATGTGCCGTTTTAAGTTATCTATTAAAACAGTCATGGTTTTTAATTAGTTCGCACCCATACCCCCGATATGTGTATTACTGTCTTTATTTTTCTAAGCCCACACATTATACGAAAAATGTCTCGGATTTTTCAAGCACCTACGTGTGCGTCGTGAAACATTTAAGGCGAGGTTAGTTCAGCTGCTTGTGGCTCACAGCCGGCAATTCAGTACCCCCCCCTCCCCCCGCCCCCTCGCTAGCGGTATCCTGCCAGAGTCACCGCGAGACACACACCACTTCCCCTCCTAGCTCCAGTGGCACTGCTCCCACTGCGTCTCGCCTAGCCACACCTGTCCCCTAGCCCAGCTCCTGTCCCCCCGTCCACCACCTCTACCCACCTACCACCTGGCACCGTCTAGCTCGGACCACACTCTGCGTCGGTCGGTCTCTGTGTACCTCTCTCGCTCCTCTATTCTGCAAGGTTCAGTAAAAAAAAACTTCTTGAAATTTGATGGATAGTACCTACTAATTCTTATTTACGTTCAATAGAGAAACCAAAAGCAAAAATGTATGTCTAAATTAACGGGAAGCTATTTTCCAAGAGATGAATTGAGATAGTATTATGTTTATTGCGCTCCTTATCACCTAGACGAATTTCCAAACAATTTCCATTATAAATTGTTCCAGTGTTGATGACTGAAGTAAACGATGTACCCTGGATGAGTCTCTTTTTGATTATTCAAAGGATCTTATTGAGCACTATAAGGTTTGGTGGTTAACCAAATTGCTTCTCACAAGCTTTGAATCGAGAAATACCTTCTCGATGCGCTGAAGGGGCTAACCGTCTTTCTTTGAAAGGGATCTTCAAAATCTCAACAACATACCATTCGAGATTCATCTTCCTTGAAATAAGTACTTGTGTTCACTAAATGACAGCTAACTAACTTTTTTTTACAGGGCTAACTTACGCACTCAAAAGAGACTTGCCGCTTCTGTTGTCGGTGTTGGTAAGAGAAAGATCTGGTTGGACCCAAGTGAAACCTCTGAAATCGCTCAAGCCAACTCCAGAAATGCTATCAGAAAGTTGGTCAAGAACGGTACCATTGTCAAGAAGCCAACTAGAATTCACTCTAGATCCAGAACTAGATTGATGGCTGAGTCCAAGAGAAACGGTCGTCACACTGGTTACGGTAAGAGAAAGGGTACTAAGGAAGCTCGTTTGCCATCCCAAGTTGTCTGGATCAGAAGATTGCGTGTCTTGAGAAGATTATTGGCTAAGTACCGTGATGCTGGTAAGATCGACAGACACTTGTACCACTCTTTGTACAAGTCTGCCAAGGGTAACACTTTCAAGCACAAGAGAGCTTTGGTTGAACACATCATCCAAGCTAAGGCTGATGCTCAACGTGAAAAGGCTTTGAAGGAAGAATCTGAAGCTAGAAGATCCAAGAACAGAGCTGCCCGTGAAAGAAGAGCTCAAAGAGTCGCTGAAAAGAGAGAAGCTTTGTTGAAGGAAGATGCTTAAATAGCATAGTAATGTCATCATTCTCTGTTTCTCTACGTTTCATCTATCTTTTTATGTAGTATAAACCTGTGTCGGTTTTTCTCTAATAATTATATCGAGATATATTATTAGCCATTATTGTTTCTTTACAAAAAAAAGGATACTTTCACATCTTTCAATTCAGGAAGCCACAGCAGTTTGGGCTGACAGCCTATTAAACTATTTACCAATCGTACCGTAAACTAGCGCAAAGTGCAGGGCCAGCCTGCTTAACCTTGGATGGAGTACTCTTCCATTGCGCCTTTCTTGATACCCTCATGAAACAAAGGTATGTACTTCTTAGAACCTGGTATAAACTGCTCTTGTATGATAGCAGGGAACAAGATGTGTCTTTTTGCATCGTTCTGTCGGCTGTTAATTTTTTCAGTATCTTCAGGTAGCGTACAGTCACAGTAAACCCATTCAAAGGTTTCAGTGACCATGTCTAGCAAGTTGTATCCCGTATTGTTGGTTGTGTTTCTTGGTAGGACTAGTCTGCTAGAAATGTGTCACTGTCACTGAGAGTATAGCATTTGATCGAGTTTTTCTTCATTCCTGCTGTGCATTTGGTTTCGTGTACGGTGACTCTTGACCAACGTCCCGTCGAATGGGAGACCCGGAGAATCCATATAATATATGTAATATATATAAAGTGGAAAAGAATAATGATAAAAAAACAACTATACTTTTCTTTCATCTATTCATCCTCTTAATTTCAGTTTTCAAATAAGAATGGTAGTGAGCTATTATTCAGTTTATATACGACTTCTAATTTACAGGTTGTTGTTTTGATTTTTTTAAAACAAACCTTCGATTTCACCTTCCTCATTCACTTCAACATTCATGTAACCTGCGTGTGTAGACAGTCCCGGGATGGTTTGAATTTCAGCAGCCAAAGCGTAAAGATAGCCTGCACCAACCGATGCTCTAACATCCCTGATAGGGAAGGTAAATCCAGTTGGAACGTTTTTCAGTTTGGCGTCATGGGATAGGGAATATTGAGTCTTAGCGATACAGATTGGTAAATTTCCAAACCCTTGGCTGTTGTACAGGTCAATTTTCTTTTGGGCTTCTGGCAAGATTTCGATTTCGGCACCGCCATACATCTTTTGAACGATTGTTTTTAGCTTTTCTTCAACAGTTTGGTCGACATTGTATAGAAATTCAAAGTTAGCCGGTTCTTCGGCAGCATTAATGACAGCATTTGCTAATTCGATGGCACCTTTACCACCTTCTGCCCAGTGGTTAGTTGAAACGGCATCATAAGCACCGGCTTCCTTGGCAGCGTTTCTGATGACCTCGATTTCAGCATCGGTATCGGTTTCAAACTTGTTAATAGCAACAACCACTGGAACACCAAAGCTTCTAGCGTTCTCGATTTGCTTACATAGATTGGCGACACCCTTTGCGACTAAATCGACATTTTCTTGGGTGTATTCTGCTGGTAAAGCTTGGCCTGGCTTAACATCAGGAGCACCGCCATGCAGCTTTAATGCTCTAACGGTAGCAACTAAAACTACTGCATTTGGGGTTAACCCAGAAGCACGACATTTAATATTAAAGAATCTTTCACCACCCATGGTGAAGTCAAAACCAGCCTCAGTAACTACGTATCCCGGTTTGGTACCCTCTGGGGCATTCCTTGGCTTACCAACCAATTTCAAAGCAACTCTGTCAGCAATAACAGATGATGCACCAATAGAAATGTTAGCGAATGGGCCCGCATGAACCAACACTGGAGTTCCTTCCAAAGACTGCATCAAGTTTGGCTTGATAGCATCCTTTAACAGAGCAGTGATGGCACCTGCACATCCAATGTCTTCTACAGTTACCGGCTCATTGGATTCATTTGCACCAACAACTATACGTCCAACACGTTCTCTCATATCCTTCAAATCTCTAGATAAGGCTAAAATTGCCATTAACTCTGAAGCAACAGTAATATCAAATCCGGTGGACCTGACTTGGCCCTTTTCAGTTGGAGCTTGACCGATGGTGATTTGACGTAACATTCTATCATTAACATCCACGACTCTTTTGATAGTAATGGTTTCTGGATTGATGTTCAAGCGAGCAAACTTTTTAATCTCTTCAGCAGTTAGATCGTCTGGGTTAGTCTTGTTAATACCCAGCTTCTCCAATCTGTTCAACATAGACTTGGTAAACTTACGCACACCCTTTTTAAGAGGAATTAATCTGTTGTAAAAAGTGGCATCCTTCTTTTGAGTGTTTTCGTGAAACATTCTGGTATCGATAGCTGCAGCTAACAAGTTATTGGCCGCAGAGATAGCATGGATGTCACCAGTCAAATGTAAGTTGAACTCGTCCATTGGAATGACTTGTGCATAACCACCACCTGCAGCACCACCCTTTACACCGAAAGTTGGGCCCATGGAAGGTTGACGAACATTAGCAATGGATGGCTTTTTCAAGTGAGCGGTCAAAGCTTGAACCAACCCCATGGTGGTTGTCGATTTTCCTTCACCTAACGGAGTTGGTGTGATACCAGCAACCAATATGTACTTACCGTTTTCATTTGACTCTAGCCTTTGTAGAACTTTTGGGGAAATTTTGGCTTTGTAATGGCCGTATAACTCTACTTCACTTGGATGGATACCTAATTCTTCGGCAACTTGTTCGATGTGTTTGGGCTGTTGTCTCCTAGAAATTTCGATATCTGATGGGACAGGAGTTTCCAAGTTTAATGGCAATGGGCTGATTTGTGGCACCTTGTTAGATTCGGATAATTGTCTCTTGGCAGCTAACAAAACGTTTTGAACCAGCATAGCAACGGTCATTGGACCAACACCACCAGGGACTGGGGTTATGTAGGAAGCTTTCTCCTTGGCGGATTCGAAATCAACGTCACCAACTAATCTTTGGCCGGATTTCTTTGTGGCATCTGCAACGTAATTGATACCAACATCAACAACTACAACACCTTCCTTTAACCATTCACCCTTGACAAAATTTGGAACACCGCAAGCGGCAACGACAACATCAGCCTTTGACAAAATACTTGGCAAGTCTTTAGTATGGCTATGACAAATCGTCACAGTGGCATTCAAATTTTTCAAAAGTGAGGATACGGGTGTACCAACGATATCAGATCTACCTAAAACTACTGCACTTTTACCGGCCAGGTTTAAACCAGCCTCCTTGAGCAATCTGATACAACCATTTGGAGTACATGGGATGAAAAATGGTTTGCCACCCCTTTTAGATAATTCACCGGCATTGTAACGGTGGAAACCATCGACGTCCTTTGTATGGTCCACGGCATTGGTGATTTTAGTTTCATCTAGATGTCTTGGTAGGGGAAGCTGGATCAATAAACCGTGGATCGAATCATCATTGTTGACTTGTTCAATTTTGTTCAACAGTTCTACCTCTCCAATACTTTCCGGTAGCTTTTCGACAATACACGTGATGCCACTTTCTTGGGAAGCCTTTAGTTTCATGCGAACGTATACAGAAGAGTCTGGCCTCGAGCCAATTTGGAAAATTTTCAAAGTTGGTTTGAATTCAGGAGTAGCGATTTTGATGTGCTCAATTTCACGAAAAGCCTCATCTCTGATTGTCTTTGCGACTTTGTTACCAGATAGTGTGTGGTATAGCTCGGACTTGCTGAAACTAACATTTTGCGAGCCGTTTCTATAAGCGATAGTTGAGGAAGAAACCAAGATGGTAGATCTGAGCGTGTTCAGATGAGAACATCTCAAGGATACCCTTTTCAAAGATTGGGATAGCATCACTGGCCTCTTTTTTTTTAATAACGAAAGCAAGAGAAACTAAAGAGTCACGAACAGCGGTTAAAAAGGCAGGAGCTAAAATTTTGGGAAAATTTATTAAAATTTAATATAAAAATGCAAAGCTTGATTACAGTTAAAGAGCATTCAGCTCATCGCTTTGGGTGGAAAAAAAAAAAAAAGAAAAAAAATGCCTTAACTCCCAACACCGTCTTTTCTTTTTCTTGTTGGCCCTTACATATTGACGTACTATATGATATGGCATTATTATACTTACGGAAATGCCAGCTTAAATTGTATATTGAATGAAGTATCCGGTGAGTATAATACAGATATTTTTTTAGAGTGCTCACTATAAACACGTTATATGTTCATGGGAAATACACTATGTATGGATGTTGAAAGAGTTTTCTGGCTCATGATTTGTTAGTCTTATCGTTACAATTAATATTAAAAAAAAAAAAAAAAAAAAGAAAACAAATTCAAAAATGCAGGGTCGTTATTCCTCTTCACTGGAATTTGGGTCATTAGACTTAGCCGCAGCTATATTTTGTAGTTGTTGTGAAGCAAACATTCGCTTTTGTTGCTGGAGCCACATATTTGGATACGCTCCCAGTTGGCCCGGATGGCGGTTCATTGCTGTGTGTGGAGGCATCATAGGGGGGGGAGGATACATTGACATGTTATTATAATAGTATACCGGCTGTTTCATGCTATTGTGGTGTTGCAATTGCTGTTGTTGTCGTAATTGCTGTTGCTGCTGCTGCAGTTGTTGCTGCAATTGTTGCTGTTGCTGTTGCTGTTGTTGGTGGTGCTGGTGTCGGTGGTGTTCCTGATCAGACATGTTAATTGGGATTGGGACGGCGACCCCATTGGGCACACTCAAGTCGTTTAGATTACCGCTGTACTGCACCGCGGCGTGCCTTGAGTTCCCTGCCGAGTTGTTGGTAAACATTTCTTCGATCAACTTGCGCTGTTGGAATTCAACTTCTCGAGCAGCCTGCAACGTCAAGCTGTTGGATTTCTTCATTGACAAAGGAGTCTGAGGCTGTGCAGCAGCAGCTGGGATTGGGAAAAATGGATAGAAATGATCTTGCATATTTACCGGAACACACTTGTAAGATTTCAAGTTGCCATAAACTTCCTGTGCATATTCTAATGGCGTGGAAGGTTCCCTTCTCATGTCACCGGGAGTCGCGTTAGAAAACTGTGGCTGAATTGGTTGAGAAACATCCGAAGGATTGGAACTAACCATGTTGGGAGGCAAACAAGCCAATTCGCTATTAGGCGTATCGATTTCGTTTTCTTCACTGCTGATAATCTGTTTGAAAGTGTCCTCGAAGGTCTTCCAGTTTTCAGTGGTTTGAGGGACACCGTATTCGATTAGTCGCAAGATTTCCTTTTCCAGAGGAGAAGTTTCGATCCCGTTGGAAACCTTGTTCAAAATCGATTTTTTCCAAACCTGGATGTGGGAAGATATCTGTTTTTTAGTTCTATACTCGCCAACTTTATGCCTGATAAACAACGAGATTAACTCGTTTCTACCGTAATTCTTGTCGTTTATTTTGATTTTGGAGGTACCGTTTTTCATAATGATACGCAATGCAGCCAAGAAAACATTCTCCACCTGTGGGCTCCACTTGTCGCCACCTGGTGAAGAAGCACTCGAACTCAAAGGCGCTGTGGGAAATGACGGTAGAGACGTGGATCTGATTTTGGACAAGGAACAATAACTTTTGGAAGTAGTACAAGACTTCGGAGTGAGCACCAATGAGTTTGGATCGGAAGAAGACTTCTCCAGAGGCAAGATAAGCGTCTTTTTTTTTTTCTTCCTTCTACCAATACTATTGTTATGCTTGCTGATGTAACCTGTGGAAATGGTAGTTCTCCTGCCCGTACCTGAGTTAACCAGCCGTACGTCGCCACTGCTGCTGGCATCGCTTTCCTCTTCATCTTCATCTTCGTCGTCGTCGTCGTCAGCTTCATTGTCATCATTGTTATCATCGTCATCGCCATCGTTGCCTCTATCATCGTGGTAACTCTCGTCCGGGTCACCCAAGTTCTCCTTTTCGCCGTCCACATCGCCTATTTCCTTGGACGTGTCGTAAGAAAAAATGTCATCCAGCTGGCTGTTTTCAGAGGAGCCATCATTGATGAAAACATCGAAGATCCTGGTATGCGCAGGATTCCAACCTTTGCGTTGGCGGTTGTGAGAATGGTTCCCAGGCATTTGCTCCTTCACTCAGTAGAGAATCGAGAATTCTATGTTTTATGCCGAAACGTTGATCTAAGAAAACGGCGGAAATACAAATTGTATGTGCCTTTTTTATATATGGAAGGGAAGCGTCGAGAACGAGAAGAAAAAGGGGGGGGACAGACACAGCGATCTAATATAAACAGCACCTTCTAGACAAAGTAACTTGCGTGAGGAAAGCCCTTTTTTTATATACGCATTTAAAGATATAGTCCGTTTTTATAGAGACGATGGTTGTACGAATCTGGCCGTTAAAGCGTAGTTAGCCTCGAGAATGTGATGCAACACAGCGTCCTGGAACAGCACTTGCAGACGCGACATGCCACTCCGTCTAAAACTAAGACTTAGCGAGCCTGCGACGTCTGTATCTCTATTGTTTTTAAAATCCAGATCGGTCCAAACAAGATATGAAACGGCGCCTAGTAGCGGAGCTGCGCAGACAGCGGCGCGGCGCGGCGAACCAGAATGTTGATGAAACACCGGATGGTCTTCGAGACCAGGCCGCGGATGTCACTCGCCGGAATCCCACAGAACGGAACGCTATTCCGGGGTAAAACCGCTACGAAAGGTGTCAAGCACACATTCTTGACAAACTAGGAACAAGTCCTGCCAAACTGGGAGCTAAGTCGATACCTACAACATTGTGGCAAAGAGGTGCAGCCGTTATAACATTGCCCGTGGATTTACTTCAGTTCATGCAACCGTTGGCAATCGCCGAAGCGTAAATCTCGCGGCTGCGTGATTAGAGCATGAAAGTGGTTTGTACACCGTTACTTACATCGTACAGCTATTATACACTATGTTTACTTTTTCTTACTTCTACTTCGTCCCTTACTCCTCGTCTGACACCAGGTACTGGGCGTATTTGTCAGCAGATGCAAATACAGGCAACTGTTTCAAACTCTTTCTCTTGTTTCTCTTGCTTCTGGAACTATCGGCTTGTTCGTCGTCCTCGTGTGTACGTTTTTTGTCGCTTGGCGTTTCTGGTTCTTCGTCTGCAAAACTGTAAAAGGCTTCCTCTTCTGACGACACCTCGTCTTCGCCTTCACCGGCAAATATCTCGGCTTCTCCATCGTCGGATGAGCTGTCGGCCTGGGCTTCGTCTTCGCGCTCGCCTTCATCTTCGTCTGCTTCGATAACGTCCAGCTCGATCTCGCTGTCGTCGTCCGACATGTCGTCTGGTAGTTCTTGGTCGTCGGAGTCATCGCTCATTGATGCAAAGTCTTCTTCGCTGAACTCAACATCGCTCTCTTCTTCCCCGCCTTCGACGTCAGGCCTGGATTTGACCAAAGCGTCCCAGACTTCTTCATCATCCAGATCGCTTTCTTCATCAAACACGTCCTTGTTCTTCTGTTCTTTGTCAGCTTTCTTGATGGCCGTCTCTTTGGTTGAGAAGTATTGGTAGAAAAACTTTTCGTCTGGTCTGATTTCATTCGTCTTCTTGCTCAACCAGTCCTCTGTGTTGGCTGGCATCTCATGCAACATGCGGTCGGATGCCTTCACTAACAAAGAACCGGTATGTGCACCGCCAAGAGGTTGCATGATCGAAGAACCTCTGGTTGTTGGTTTATGTTTGGCATTCCTATACACAAATCTGTCCAAGAAGTGTGCCAAAGTGAAAAGCCCTAAGTCCGGCTTCTTTGTGCCTTCGCCCGTTTGGTCCATAAATTCTTGGGCGTAATTTTGCACGGTTGGGTGGTAGTGGTGCAGGAACTCTTTTATTTCCCATAGAGATGACTTGTCAGCGTTGGCGTACTTAGGATCACGCTTGCGGCTGTCGTATTCGTCTTTACTGCGCTTTTTGTCGTCCGTCTCCGCACTGTCGGATTCATATTCGTGGTCTACAGGAGTGTTCAAGAACAAGTTTCTGATTTGAGGAACAGACTTTTCCAATTGGGTCAACAGGAAAAACATACCAGAGACAGCACCGATATTTAACCAATTAGAGCAAATCTGCAGGATTCTTTTCACAAAGGCTTCAACACGGGCAACCTCACTGTCTTGTTTCAAAGATTTGTACAACAAGTTCAAGTAGATACCTTGTTTGGAAGACGTCACCAATCTTGGGTCCAACAAACTTTCGTATAGAGTTTTGAAGTATCTGTCGCTGTTCAAATTGGCCTTTGAGGTTACCTGATGGATCAAAACTAGAGCTTGTACGGAAGTGTTGAAATTTGAAGAGTGAGTGATCCTGAATAAAGTGTCCAAATGGCTTTCATAAACTTGTGCAGGCATGTTTGCAAATGGGAAAGCACGGTTTAAACCAGTCAAAATCGCAGAAAACAATTTAGCGTTCTTTTCGTCAATAACGTCCTCCTCAGTCTTTTCATTTTTGACAGATTTACCACCTTTTTTACCTCTTTTGAAATTCTTCTTCCTCTTGTTTTCATAGGATTTTGAAGTTTTTGTTGCAGCATCATTGGCCTCCTTGTTGTCAGCATCTGTTTGGATCAGGAACTTTTCGAATAATATGAAGTAGGTCTTGACCAAATTATTGGCAACGCTGTCCTCAGTTCTTCTCAAAATTGTTTGGTTTAAAGTTAAAACAGAGTAGTAAGTAGTATGGTAATCAGCAGTTGGTTTCAAAGCAATATCAACAACGGCATCAATGACAACTGACTTCATGTTTGGATGTGCTTGTTGCAACTTTAATAATTGGTAAGAGGACTTGGAGGATACCTTGTTGTCAATGTCACCTAACTTGTTGACACCCAGTCTCAACAAATTAAATTCTTGTTCAGGTTTCAAGGTGATAAAGTCAAAGATGTGGGTCAAGACCTGCATTCTTACAAAAATGATTGGATCATGAGACAGCTTTTCCAAGATTTCTAAAATTTTGAAAAAAGTCCTCTTCAAGTAATCTTCAAAATAGTAAATGGCTAGTGTCTTCTTGTTCAACATCATAGACAGGTTTTGATTTTTGAAATACTTTAGCTTCCTGTCAGGTAATAACCCGTTTAAAAACAAATCCTTCAAAGCATTCATACTTTGCAAAGCAGAATTTCTGGATTTCTTGCCACAGTAGGAGACTAAAGTATCCAAAGATTTCATGTTGTGCAAAGGAGACTCTTGGATCAACAAAGTCAAAGCAGAAATTTTATCGTTCAAGGTACCATCGGACAAAATTTGTGACATAAACTTTCTCTGCGAAGAATTTTTCGTGAACTCTTCGTAATAGACAGTGTTGTCTGACTCTAAAGCCTCTTTACCCCTTTGGTATAACTTATCCACTTGGTCATCTGATAACGAGTCATGTATTTGCTTAGCTTCAGCTTCTAATGGCAGCTGGTACCAAACGACATCAGATGGAATTAATAATTTGTCAGAAGTTACCAAATGAATTTGTGTAATCAAATCCTTGTTTTTCTTTTTTTCTTCGGTCTCTGGTTCTGAGTCTTGACTAAGGTTAGAATGCACGTCTCCTTCCTCATCTTGATTTTCACCTTCCTCCTCATCAAACTCAGCTTCTTTATCTTGTTGCAATTCAACACCACCATTGGTTCCTTCTTCTTCCTCTTCTTCCTCTTCTTCCTCTTCTTCCTCTTCTTCCTCTTCTTCCTCTTCTTCCTCTTCATTTCCATTTTCAGTTTCAGCCTCCTCATCTGGAATAACATCAGGGATTGCTCCCTTGTTGAGGCCGATATTCTTTAACAACTCATTAAAATCGTTTTTAAATTCTTTATCGTCGTCTGCGCCGGCCTCATCGTTAAACTCCAATTCGCTAACATCGTCGTCTTCAGCTAGGTCCTCAATCAATTCCAAATCCTTTGCTGAAGCCCCCAAGGATAAAGCTTCACGACGCAGTAACTCTGTTTCTTCATTGCTCTCCTTTTTAGTAGCTTCCTTAATTTTGCTCTTTGAATCATCTTTAGCCTCTTTAATGGAATCTTTTTTGGCGTCCTTCTTTGAATTCCTATTGTTTTTCTTGGTAGTATTCTTATCCAGTTTCGAAGAAATTTTATTCCTCAGAGAGGACATGTCAAGACTCTTATTTGATCCACTCATTTCCTGTCTTCTTCTATGATATGAGGAATTCTGATTGAGTGCTAGTAAGGCTTGCGTTGCTCTTTATGGCTCATCTCATCTCATCTCATCATGCATCTCACTGTTGAAAATTTTTCTTATGAAGATACGTTTCTTTTTTACGTGTAGCATGATTTAGCCTTTTTCCTCTGAGCGTGTACGATGATTCTTGTGTAGCGTCTATTATGACTTTTTTGAGTAAATTGATGATAATAATGAACATTTTTAACTTATAGAATAATGACTTTTAAGCATTCAAACTTGAAAAGTATCGTTGAATGTGGGACATAATTTCATGTGGCAGCTATTAAATGTGATAGACTTTCCACAATCATCCTCTTCAAACCAACTAGTAGTTAAACATCACTTTCTTACTACTAGTTTGGCTATCGTGCGACTGAATTGTTTACCTACATAACTTGCGACTTCACTATAAGTATCTCTTGATCTTTAAAATCGCCGGTTTTTTTTTGTTTTTTTTTTTTTTGAAGTTTTGTTCGAAATATTAACAGCCGCTAGGTGATCTGGGCTTGTAGCGTTTATTACGTAAAATGAAATTACTGTATCTCTTTTGCAACATTTTGACTGATAAAACAGTTGCAGTCCCTGAACAGTACTTTAATAAAGCTCTAAAATGGGTACTCCGTTCAGCTGATACTTAATGTAGGGAAAAAGTCGTATTACTGATTTAGGCAGACATGAGTATAAAAAATATCGCTCTTGTTGCTATTCTGTCGCATTGGTACGTGAGTCATTGTGCAATGCACCTTGTCACCAGCAGCTTTTTTAACCTTTCTTGGTAATATTTCTACATCACTATTGATAGGTGCAGAAGTCCTTTCATAATACTTGACCTTCCTGAGCTTTTGTGTTCTACCTTTTTCAGGAGCGCGTCAGTTTTTTTAACGGTAAAATTTCTTACTACTTTTTTTTTGTCTCTCTACAGAATAGCGATTAGTAGCTCTTCCAGTACGTTACAACCTTAAATTCGGCCTCTTGGTTTAGTTTTAAGATATGCGATCAAAGTTACCTTATTGCTCAGCATACGCATTACATCGAAACTGGGTGAGGGTAATTCTTAATTTGGTCATTTTTTTAATTAGTTATTGAAAGGTTTGGAACCAAAAACAATAGGTAAAAAAAAAAAAAAAAAAAAAAAAAAGGAATCTGAGTAACACTGAAGCTTGGCCTCACTTCGCTCTGAAAGCATAGTATTATTCACAAGATGTCTGGTGAATGCCTTTAGCAGTCACTTTCCCAATAAGGCACTAGTATTTGAGGTTTTTTACAACATTGGCATAGCAAACTAATTACACCGCGCAGAAGAAACGAGTTTTATTGGACTTCAGTACCTTGAATCACCACTTGTTGACTAAAAGCACGACGTGGCGACATTCACGGAATGACCAAACATAGCTGTCACTATGATGTCTCACGGGCTTACACTAGTTTGTCTTACTTCATTAAGATTATCGTGATTCAACAATGGGTAGTCCATCGGCCTTCGGTAATTGTGAAATAAATGTGTGAGGCTCTCTGCTCTTTTTACTCTTTTAGTGTCAAGTTATCAAATATTTGGTGGTACTGGTAATGTGTGTTTGTACTTTTCTTGCGCTTTTAAACTTTCCATCGCAAGTGAACATATAAAATCTGAAAATGACAACAGACATTGTAAACAAATAAAATGGATTATGGTTCATTCCCTTGATCCACTTCGAAAAAAGATATAAATTACTTAGTTTATAGAACAGAGTATACATGCAAAGATTTTTCTCTGGTTAAAATTTTCTATAAAAGTGGTTGTACTATGCATTTTTTTAGAGTTTTATCAACACGTTTCTGACACCTGTAGAAGCCCAGTATTAATAAGGTACGGAATCTAGTTGTGAGCTGACGTGCACAGTGAGTATATTTTTTCCGGGTTACGAAAGAAAATGAATCCGTTTAACTCATTGTGCACGTCTGGTTGTAAGATACTCATCATCTTTGACGAGAAAAGTCGTAACGCGAGTATGAAATCGAACAACAGACATATCGTTACCCGAAAAAAAAAAAGTATTACCTATTATAGTAATGCTTTCTCTATAAGTTGACAAACACAAACTCTAGACCTATTCCACGGATTAAACGAGTAATGAATGGAGAAGACGATTGAATTGCTGGTCAATAATTCGAACAGCATATGATACCAGATGGGATGCTGAATGTGTCTGTCTTTTTTTTCTCGATACGCAACACTGAACGCATTTTTGTTTCTGCAAGGCATGATTCTACTGGTATGGAATCTTAATACCTATGTTACGCTAAATTATGAAAAGGGGAAGCCAGCTTTTTGAATTAATCTGGCTTGGGTATCGTTGCATCTCTCCGACGTACTTTGGGCGAACTGGCACCAGGTCGCTTTGAAGCTTAGTCTAATACAGCTAGTGGATGCGATACTCTGGTTTTCGCTTGATGCTGTGTACTCTGTTCACAGCATCAAGACGCACTTTACCTATACTTGAAGTTTGAACGAGGTTCGAAACAGAATCAAAGAGGGGAGGAGAGTAAAAGAACCATGAAACTACTCCTCACAGAACCCATTCTTCTGAATATGACTACGATGTACGTAGTGAATCGTATTTCTAAACTCTTGCTAACCCATTACAAGATGATTACATGCAGACACTGAAATGAGGGAAAGCCTTTATCATTCTTCTTAAGAACCAGAGCTGCTTTCCATTTCTCCTTCCTCTTCTTGTCCCTGTTCCTCATTTAGCTGTTGAATTATTTGAAAGACCGGAGCATTTGGGGGTAGCATGTGTGGCTGCTGTTGCTGTTGCTGTTGCTGTTGCTGTTGCTGTTGCTGTATCATAAGAATATTGCCTAGTCGATGTTTCGTTAAGGAATTTTCCTTGATCAGTAGATTGTTCTTCATCTCCAAATGACGGATGTATTCTATTGACTTTGCCAAGATCTGGGCTCTACTAATTTTTACGGGAGGGACTAATCCCTCAAGTCGCTCTATCGGAAAGTCAAAGCTCCCTTCTGCCCAGCGTAAAGTTGGTACAATTTGCTTCAGCTCCTGAAACCTCTTGTTTATGTCGTCTCTGTACTTCTTTCCTGATTCATTGTGCGAATTGGATTTAAAAATGGCGTTTCCTTTTTTTAGTACATGAGACGTTGACGAAGACAGAGACGAGCAAAATGAGAGGGAAGAATCGGTACTATTCTTACGCCTAAAATCCGTTGCGTTCAAACGAGGGTTGGTATTACGCCTAGATTGTGGTGACGCCTGTTTTGCTTCAGACTCTTCGAGGTTTCCATATTTTATTGAAACTGGACTCGTCTCGTACTGTAACTCTTCCAAGGCGAAAAAGTCTTCTTCAGGACTTGTCAGAACAGGCTCTAACAACGTATTCTGCTGAACCGGTAAGTCTGTACCCTCATAGTTATTGCCTGGCTGCGAATCGGGAACGGTTGGGTTGGCAGGATCCATAGGAGGAAAATGGGACGGGTGTATATGATCGTCACCGATAATGAAAAAATTGGGGTCCATATTAGTAGCAGTTGTGTGAGATTTTTTAAAGACTCCTGGAAGAATGAGTAAACTAGGGAGCCAAAAATGGAATATGTACTTATATATTTCTCACAGTACTTTGGTGATCGTTTTTTTTTTTTTTTTTTTTTTTTTTTCTCTTCTCTTTTGAATTGTTATATATATTGTCCCTTTCACTTGCACTTGCACTTTTTGGAGGGCGAGATTCAGTCGGCGATTACAATATTCTTTATCTTAGAGAAAAAAAGGCCTAAGACACGAACATTACCTAAGTGGATTATAAAGACATCCGGCATACGAACTTTGCCGAATGTGGTCGATAGCGAGACATTATGCCTTATTCCAAACGTTGCCGGGCATTACAAAATTACCCGAATACAATCAAACCTTACAAAAACCACCATTCGGCTGCTGAGTTCAGCGAGTTGAAGGATCCGTTCTTAAACAGGATATGGTGACTCGGGTATAACTGCCGTGCCGAAACCCTTGATGACGCGGCAACCGACGTGGCCAGCGACGAAAATATCGAAGGACCAACGCGGCACTGTTTTTTCTGTGCGTGGGTTCTCCCAACGTGCTTCTTTCTCCCTCTCGAGGTTTGAAGAGCGCCCCTACGCCCATTTCTGTTGCCCATGCTCCACGAACAATATCACCATGTACGTTACGAACATTCTCCGATGTTCGATGCTTGTCTCCGAAGTAAAGTCACTGTGTACGCATAATTAACTCCTTTCTAACAATTCTAACCACGTGACCAGGACCATCTGACCGCACTATTACCCGGACTGTTAGCGAGGGCTTTTTTTTTTGTCTTTCTTTCTTTTCCTTGTCGTCTTTTTTTTTTCCTTCTTCCTCAAGATTCTCAATAGTTCCACCGTCGGTCCCTCAGACTCTCCTTTTTCAGCAACTGTTTTGTACTTGAGTGGCAAAATTTAACACGACCAACATCATCAACCAATCAATCAAACTATGTCTTTAAAACGTATTACCAAGGAACTAAACGACTTAGGCAGGTATGTGTCTACTTAAAGGAAGAGAAAATATGTATGTGAGAGGTTATGATCCAGTCCGGAGAAGCCACCTTTCTCCGAGGGTGATACGTGTCCACTAATGATCAGAGAACTTTGAAGCACGTCCGGTACATCTTGGTATATTTAAAACTCTACGCTGTACTCAAGCAACAGTTCTATTGCTTTCGCTCTGTCGTGGTATGCTAGTATCTCGTTCAGCGGTTTGCGTCTTTTTTGCCACCTTATCTGATCCTAATCTCTCACGCGAGCTGGCCTCAAAGAGGAAGAAAAAAAAAATAGAGTGTGTACTAACTTTGATTTACTTGCAGAGACCCACCAACTTCCTGTTCCGCTGGCCCGGTAGGTGACGACTTGTACCACTGGCAAGCTTCCATCATGGGTCCTCCAGATTCTCCATACGCTGGTGGTGTTTTTTTCCTGTCTATCCATTTTCCAACTGACTATCCATTCAAACCACCAAAGATCTCCTTCACTACCAAGATATACCATCCAAACATCAATGCAAATGGTAACATCTGTCTAGATATCCTAAAAGATCAATGGTCTCCGGCTTTAACCATCTCTAAAGTTCTATTGTCCATCTGTTCTCTTTTGACTGATGCTAACCCTGATGATCCATTAGTCCCAGAAATCGCCCATATTTACAAGACTGATAGAGCAAAGTACGAAGCTACCGCTAAGGAATGGACCAAGAAATATGCTGTGTAAGGTAATACTAAAAGTAAAGAATTTAAGAGAGAGAGAGAGAGGAAAAAAAATAAAAAGAAGATGTATCACAAAGCAAATGTACATATGAGTTAATGGTATAGTAAATACTCACCTTTTCCTTTTTTTTTTTTTTTCTTACATACGATTTTTAACACGCACTCCATTCTAAAAGAAGCATAGAAAAAGGCATCATCTTCATTTTTCTTTTTAACCTATAGACGTTTGTGTAATCAGCATTTCAGATTTACTACCCAAACGGTTTAAAAAAGGCCATTCTCTCGATGGTTGGTTTGTCACCTTGGCCATCTGTACTCTAACGGCTTTTGACACAGAAACAAAAAAGAAAACACTCACGCTGGGGGTCGAACCCAGAATCTTCTGATTAGAAGTCAGACGCGTTGCCATTACGCCACGCAAGCTAGTTTTTTTTCCTGCCTTACACATTAGGAATACCGATTGACATGGCAAGTCTATGGCCACGCTAGTATTCTGATTTTCCTTTTTTTTTTTCTTTTTCTTTCCTTACTATGATTTTTGTTTAGAAACAAACCTTCATGACGCCAGTATAAACCCATATATCACAATCCAAATTCTAACAAAATCCAACCGGTAAAGGAGACTTGACTAAATGAAAACTGGTATACCAATTGTCAACTACCAGCAGACTAATACTCGCTCACTGCTTTTCCTCACGGAAAAGTTGCACTCGAAGGAAATATTTCATCAATACCTAACACCTCAACAACTCATTGTCTTAAATAAAATCCTATCATTGGAGAACCCCGAGCTAAAAATCAAAGTTTGGGAGAAACTCATGAATGGCGATATTGTTTTGAATGTAAGAAAAGTTATTTTGAAGGAGGAAACTCATAGATCATACAGCGATCTGGAGATAATTGATGAAAAGGTTTCTGGAGACGAAGGAAACATTCAAAATAGCTCTTCTATCATGCAAGAAAGCAAAACAACTGATGGAACACAGGAGTCTACCAAAAGATCAGCTGATAACGAGTTATCACAGGAGGATACCGACTTTTCAGAGGTTGACTTGGAGGATTTACAGCAGCGAATGAGTGAACTAGAATTTGTTGGGAATTTATCGCTCAAAGTAAGATACGTTTTATGGGAAAAGGCAATTGACCCTATGTATGAATTAACCAGGGATGAAGACGAAGAAGAGGATCAATTAGACTACGTGCTCTTCGATAGTGAAAAAACGGTAAACAATGCAACCAATGAGCAGATCACACTTCAAGAAAAGACCAGCAACAAAATCTCAAGCGCGCAACATTTCAGAGATGAAGATGAAGACGAAGATTACGATGATGAAGATGAAGAGGACAATGACTCCGAAACAAACGATGGCAATAAGGAGCTTGCTCAAACCGGAGAGAATTATGACGAAAATGGACATTTCGTGCTAGATTTGGACATTTCTAAAGAGACACTGTGCAAACTACGAGTAAGTAACACGCAAGCAATTATGGAGAACTTTAACAAAATTTATCATAATTTCGAAAATGATAGAGAAACATTGCTGAAAAGATTAAAGTTGGAGGAGAATGATAAGCTGCTTGAAACTTCGAAAAAAAGAAGATATGAAGAGAAAGAAGAAGAAGAAGAAGAAGAAGAAGAGGAAGAGCAGGAAAAAGATAACACTGACCAGTCCGAGGATTCCTCCCAACAGCGCGGTAACAAGAAATCAAAGTCCAACTCTCTCATGCCAAATCTGTCTGTAAGTTTAGGTGCTGCAAACTTATCACTAAAACATTTACTTGCCTCGATCCAAGAAAACAAATCTAAGTTAAAGATTTCCGATTATGAACTAAAACATCTCGTGATGGACGTTCGCAAAAATAGGTCCAAGTGGGCCTCTGATAATAGAATCGGCCAGGAAGAACTGTATGATGCTTGCGAAAAAGTCGTATTGGAGCTAAGAAACTATACAGAGCACTCAACAGCTTTCCTGAATAAGGTCAGCAAAAGAGAAGCCCCTAACTACTATCAAATCATCAAGAAACCCATGGACTTAAATACCGTTTTGAAGAAATTGAAAACATTTCAGTATAAATCCAAACAGCAATTTGTTGATGACATAATGTTAATTTGGAAAAACTGTCTAACTTACAACTCAGATCCCAAACATTTTCTAAGAGCACATGCAATTGCCATGCAAAAAAGGTCTTTATCTCTAATACCGCTAATACCTGATATCGTTATCAGGGAACGTGCCGATGTTGAAAAGGAGTTGGAGGAAATGGAAAAAGAGAATGATAAGGACGAAGAGGAAGAGCTTTCGGGTACTGGCCGAAAGGGTGGAAATGTCAGAGGTATTCATAAACCAACAGAAGAGGGAGGGGCCGATACTGCAGAGCAAGACCAAAAGGAAGAAGAGGAGAATGAGGTTAACGAACTTGGGAGTGAAAAAAGCCCAATTAAGGATGAAACAAAAATTGGTAGCGTCACTATACCAACTGCAACTGCCGAAAGTAATGATGAAGAAAATGATGAAGATGAGGATGAGGATGAAGATGAGGATCTTGGCGACTCTCAAATGTATTTCATTGAAAGGGATGACGATAGAGATGACTTAGAGTTATCTACTTGGAAAAATTTAACTGCTAAAGCAAGAGCTGAAATTTGTATGAAAAGGTCCGATCTTTTCAAAGGTGACAAGATTAACCATGATGCTTCTGCAATTCTGAGAAATCCAGGCAAGATGAAAGAATTTGAGCAATTTATCAAGGAGTATAAGGAGCAGAAAGAAGCAGAGACTCAGCGCAAAAAACTTGAACAAGAATCTATGATGAAGAATGGATTTGGCACTGTCATAAAACAGGAAGACGAAGAACAGCAGCTACCAACATCTCAATCACAGCAACAGGGTCAGGCTTTAGGCACCAATGATGTAATTGAAAAGGAATCTAATGACATTGAATTAGACGACTCCATGCTTCTGTTGGAGTACAATGTGGCTAATTCGATGCCAGAATTGGGCTACAAAGGCGTTAACGACAAACTCTTGGATAAGGAAGAGGAGGCACTAGTTCAACGAATTTTGTCTGAGGGAAATGCTAAACCAAGCGTATTTCTTGCCAACAAAGATACAGGATTGACTCCCAAAATAAATGAAAATATAAGCTTAATTCAAGAAATTAGGCACATTTGCCACAAGATAGCGTTAATCAGGACACTACAGAATTCGGCAAGCTCGTTTCAGCAACAGAAAGGCAATCCTATAGGTAACAGTAACCAGTTAATAAACAATAGCCGTTACAAATGTACCTCAATAAATGAGAGCCTTGACCTTGATCCTGTTTCTCAGCTAAGCACTCACGATTACAAGAATAATAAGCAATTGATTTGGAGGATCATGCATAAAAATGTCTCGAAAATAGCTATGTCTAATGGGTTTGAATCTACACAACCAACTGCTGTCAATATGCTATCTGAAATCGCAGGCGACTACCTATCGAACCTAATCAAGACAGTCAAAGTTCACCAGGAGAGCTCGTCTATAAATGAAAGAAAACCCAAACAGATCCTTGCAATGTCCTTGCTAGAAAATGGTATCGCGAAGCCGGATGATTTATACACCTACGTGGAAAATGAATACACCAAAAAAACAAACAAGATGAAGGACATCAAATCTAAGCTGAATAATTTCCTGAAGGAGCTGTTAAGACCCACGCTACAGGACTTATCGGAGCGCAATTTCGAGGATGAAAGCCAAAGTTTCCTAACGGGTGACTTCTCCAGCCAGCTCACTGGTGAAGACTTCTTTGGCTTTAGAGAATTGGGTCTTGAAAAAGAATTTGGTGTTCTAAGTAATTCGATTCCGTTGCAGTTGTTAACTTTCCAATTCCGAGGTAAAGATAATAGTGCCGAAGTCAAGGACAAAAAGATACAACCAGAAGAATTCGATAACGTTGTCTACAATAAGGTTACCAAAGATTCAATAGACAAGGGTCTCTATTGGACTACTTTGAAACCTTTACTCGAGAAAGCTTACGAACGCTCAAATGGCCATAACTCAAAATTAGCAAAGGCTAGGAGTCTAGAACCCAATTCTTTGGATAAACCATCTTTTATAGAGAGTACTACACACCCAATTGCTGAAGATGATCAAATCCCATTGAAAACAAAAACCGCTGCTAGACCAAGGTTACCGCCAACTGGCAAAATTAATACCAACTATAAGAAAAAGACGGTTATCGGTGCTTTCTTTCTTCCTGATGAGCCCGCAAAGCCTGTAGATCCCAAACCGGAACCCACAGAAAACCAGGTTCTTACTCCGTCAACCGACACGAATGGGTTTGAAAATGGCTTTGGTCTTGAAAACACCCCACCCAGCAGCTCATTCAATCTCAGTCTACCCAGAATTGACGAATAAGCCGATGAAATTAGATACCAAGATAGATAGTCCGTTTTTCTTTACAATTCTATATATTTTACGTAACTAAAAGCTGGCAAAAGGAAAAAAAAACAGTTAAAAAAGGTAAACAAGGCAAAAAAAAAAGAAAAAAAAGTACAGAGTTTGTATTAATCATAACTCATCGTGTGGTATAACTACCTCTACGTTTTGCTGACGATGTCCTTGTACGAGGTGTTGTACACCATCAATGCCGACCACTTCAATTTCCAATGCAATATCATCTTCTGGGGCAATGCCTAACTCGTTACCCATCCTTCCACCTATCAGCTCTGACAACTCTCCAAACAGCCGCTTGATCTTCTCGTCTTGGTCGATAGAGCCAACAATTATTTTATTGTTACTTTCTTCTGTTAACTCTCCCATCTTTTGAGATACTCCTTTCATTTCTTGATTTGATAACTGCTCGTGGTTCGCTGATTCCATAATTTTCTTTTCTTCTAGTAATGTATATTGATAAAAGTTCCCCTCATTTAAGTTTGCCATCATTTCTGCTTCACCAAAAGTGAAGGTCACTACAGATTCAGAATCCATTTCAGCTTTGAGCACACTGAGCAGATCACCTGATGTATTAAACACCTCTGTAAACCATACAAAGGAGTCACCGGTGCGATAAGGACCACCACCTGGTGCTTTAATGATGCCCTGTGTTATGATGTTTCTAAAAGCTTTCCCCACTCTACCGAAAAAGGGGTCTTCTGAAGGAGTTGAAAAAGAATCTTGTTGGGATGTATCCAATTTATCTGTGTAAACCAATAACGTCTTAGCTGTACTTGCCGTAGAATTTTGCAAGACATCAGGGATAAGAAAGTAGAAACCATAACCAACAAAATGAGGTTGATACTTCCCGAAAAAAAGCATGGAGTTTTGAATTGGCTTCTCTTCCTCATTTCTTGCACACAAAATAACATTGGACACAATCTCTTTCTCCTTTTCTAAAAGAAGCTCCACATTACATAAACCTGGAATAGAGACCTGAGCCTGGTACTGACAAGTTTTGATTTCTTTTACCCAGTTCATGTAAATGCCATTTGCTGACGTATCACAAACGTATTGAACCTCGATAACTCTAGGGTAGCCAGTTTCCATACATATATCACCGGAATCGATGATTTCGCTGATGTAATAACCGAAATCGTCATATAACAATTGAATATTCTGTCTATTATCCTCACCAGAACTGCCCAGTTTAAACGCTAAAACCACGCTCTTTCTTTCGGCATGGTACTGTGTGAAATTTTTACCATTACAGAATCTATAGTTCCAGTACCCGTCAGGCAAGTAGATACACTTCTCAGCTAGCTGGTGAGAAATGATTTCGACACCTTGAGACAAATCTCTTTGCATCTTCAACTTCAGCTCGGTTTCATTTGCCTGCTGTTGCTGCTGTCTTGACAGAAGGCTAGCGTCAGAGATATAGCACTTGTAATCTGAACCGAAATTGGTGATGTTACCTCTATCGAGCAATGTCTTATTCAGCGCAACCTGTTGTTCAAAATTTTGGGGAGAAAGAAACCTCAAAGAGTACTTGGGAAAAGAATACGGATCATCTCTGGGAGTTAGGATTGCATACACCAAATTGACTATATTCAGTATAGCTAGTATGGGTGTCAGCATTGTCTTTCTTTTTGCTGAGGTGTATTATTATCGCTTTTTATTTGCCATGTCTGCGTTTGACGGCATGAACATTTTTTGAACCAATCAACACTAAAAGAGAACAAACCGCATTTCAGTGAAACAATCTGGTACAGCGTATTTTGTTTTTGAAGCCCACACAACGACAAGTGAGATCCTTAAGCGTTGAATCAACCAGAATGAGATTCTTTTGTCTGCTCCTAGCACTTTTACCAACAGCATTAGCTGATGTCGTTCAAGTACCTCTCTTCGCTCAAAAGCCAGGTGAATCCGAAAGGTTCCCACTTGCCACACTAGCCTACGATAAAGAAACAACTAACCTCACAGTAGCAGATGTCAACTATAGCCTAGAAGAAAACGCTTATTGTATTGGTGCGGAGATCAACAAAGAGTTCTCTTGCTTCTCCTATGTTGAGGTATGTTATACGTCCATCTCTCAGCAGAAAAGGTAACATGCCGAATACTAACTAATCCTGCTTACAGCTGAAACTTCCATTAGCTTATGATTTGTACGTTGAGACTAAACACGGTTCATACATCCCCTACAAGTTATCGTTAAAACCCAATCCCGACTCCAATGGCATCGTACCAGTCTCAAGAGTTCCAACTCCAGGTCCCGAGGCACCTGCAATCAAGTTGAAAAAGGTAACCAAAACATACCCAACGGCAAAAGCAGAGTTCGGCTCAGCAACTGCTGCATTTGAAGAAGATATAGAGCCAGATAACAGAAACTTTATTCAGAAGAACTGGAAGTACATTGTAATTGGCTTAGTAATTTACTCTATCACGAATTCTGGCCGTGCCAGCAATGGTGGAAGTTAGATGATACTAGCAATACTCCTAACATGTAAAACAACATTATATAAGACGAATTGGCCTATCCTTTTGCCTTTCTATATGATCATCATATAATACGGACGTAACATAGGGGCCGCGTTTCCACTCGTTCCTCAAGTCTTATACTAACAAGTTCAAGTACCTAACGGTTGTGAATGAAGACCCGAAGAGTATTAGAAAAGATGGAAAAATTTGGCTTTTCTGGTAAACTGCCATCTTTCGGTAGAGCTACGCACAACTCTACACCACCGAATATGGCTAACATCGATATGACGCCTCGTCATTTAGGCGTGGTAAACTGTCCCAATAATTCATATGCCTTGGCAAATGTTGCTGCTGTTTCACCGACAGACTTTCCTGATAACATCTACGTTTTGGTGGAAAACTTATTCGTTTTTACATCAAGACACTCTAATGACATTCAACCTGGCACTATCGGCTTCAATGGTAACCAGCGTACTTGGGGTGGCTGGTCCTTGAATCAGGAGGTTACTGCAAGAGCTTTCGACCTATTTCAATACTCAGGAAAGCAGGCTTATCTAGGGTCGATCGATTTGGAAATATCCTTTAGATCCAGGGGTAAAGCTGTTGAAATACAGTTTGATCAAGACGATTTGGCTAAACAGTTCTTAAAGAGCTTTGAATCTCAAATTTTCTCACCAACCCAATACTTGATATTTGAATTTAAGGGACATATCTTTGACTTGAAGGTCCGTGGCTTGCAAACTATTGATCTTGGTGATGTCGAAGTTGTAGCACCAGTTTCTACAGGCATCGAAGTTAAAGGTATTTTAACAAAGCAAACTCAAATTAATTTTTTCAAAGGTAGAGATGGGTTGGTGAATTTGAAATCCTCCAACTCCTTAAGACCACGTTCAGATGCTGTTATCAGACCGGACTTTAAATTTGAGGATCTAGGTGTTGGTGGTCTAGATAGAGAATTTACCAAAATATTCAGAAGAGCATTTGCAAGTAGAATCTTTCCACCATCAGTGATTGAAAAATTGGGTATTTCCCATGTCAAAGGGTTACTACTTTATGGTCCTCCAGGTACGGGTAAAACTTTAATTGCCAGAAAAATTGGTACAATGTTAAATGCCAAAGAGCCTAAAATTGTGAATGGTCCAGAAATTCTAAGCAAGTATGTTGGTTCTTCTGAAGAAAATATTCGTAACTTATTCAAAGATGCGGAGGCTGAATATAAGGCAAAGGGTGAAGAATCTTCGCTACATATTATTATCTTTGATGAATTAGATTCCGTTTTCAAGCAAAGAGGTTCCAGGGGTGATGGTACGGGAGTAGGCGACAACGTTGTCAATCAACTACTAGCCAAGATGGACGGTGTTGATCAGTTGAATAACATTTTGGTTATTGGTATGACCAATCGTAGAGATTTGATCGACATTGCGCTACTACGTCCAGGTAGATTTGAGGTGCAGGTTGAAATCCAGCTTCCCGATGAGGAAGGGAGAGTACAAATCTTTGAGATTCAAACCAAAAAAATGAGAGAAAATAACATGTTAGCCAATGATGTTGATTTGAAGGAATTGGCGTCGTTGACAAAGAACTTTTCTGGTGCTGAAATCGAAGGTCTAGTCAAAAGCGCAAGTTCTTTTGCGATTAATAAAACCGTGAATATTGGTAAAGGTGCAACTAAACTGAATACCAAGGATATTGCAAATATGAAGGTCACAAGACAAGATTTCCTGAACTCTTTAGACGAAGTCACACCGGCATTTGGTATTAATGAAGAAGATTTGAAAACATGCGTTGAGGGCGGAATCATTCATTATTCCCCAAGAGTTGATGAGATTTTGAAAAATGGCGCGCGTTATGTTCGTCAAGTTAAGGAAAGTGAAAAATCAAGACTAGTGTCCTTATTGGTCCATGGTCCTGCGGGATCGGGCAAGACTGCGTTATCCGCGGCGATCGCGTTGAAGTCTCAATTTCCATTTATCAGGTTGATTTCACCAGATGAAATTGCAGGTATGTCAGAAAGTGCCAAAATTGCTTACATCGATAACACGTTCAGGGATGCCTATAAATCACCCCTAAACATTTTAGTGGTTGACGGGATCGAAACTTTAGTTGATTGGGTTCCAATTGGCCCAAGGTTCTCTAACAACATCCTACAAGTTTTGAAGGTTTATTTGAAAAGAAAACCACCTAAGGATCGTCGTCTGTTGATTATCTCGACCACGTCGGCATACTCAGTGTTGCAACAGATGGACATATTGAGCTGTTTCGACAATGAAATTGCTGTACCAAACATTACAAGTTTAGACGAGTTCAATAATGTTATGATCGAATCTGGATTTTTGGATGATTCGGGTAGGGTTCAGGTTTTGAACAAACTCGCACAAGTAGCACCCAGGTTGAATATTGGCATTAAGAGAGCATTAACCAACATTGAAACTGCAAGACATGATGATGACTCCGTGAACGAAATCATTGATCTGATGGCTCAGGCAGTAGTTTAATAGATAGATGAAAAGAAGTGGCACATTTGCAGTATAAGTTCTTATAGCACGCTTTCAAAATAGCTCTTCAGGTTATTAACAGTTTCAAGGCAGGTGCGATGCAACACTACATACCAACACGCCTAAATGCAAAAAAAAACAAAAAAAAAAACAGCAAATTTCGTATGTAGGTTACTGCACCACTCTGATTATACTTTACATTTTGTTATAAACGTCTCTATAACCAACAGTAGCATTGCTGTTTATTTGGACTGTTTTTCGTAGCTACTGATTTGCTCTACTGTATATTATCGTGTCTTATGATATGAAGAATCTCGACAGTAGACCTGAAAAGTGAAAAATTTTCTCTATAGAGCGATGGAGGGAGAAGCTTTTGATATGTTTTATCAATAAGCTTCAGAGAACCACATACCACTAGAATTTATAATAATTCAAGATGGCTCCTCCAGTTCTACGTCCTGAAAATGCTCTGAAAAGAGCTGATGAGTTAATCTCCGTCGGCGAGCCTCAAGCCGCCCTACAGTCCCTATATGAGTACTTATCTTCGAGAAGAATTCGTTTTGCGCAACCAACTGCCTTGGAACCTATCGTATTCAAATTCTTGGAGTTGGGTGTCGATTTGAAGAAGGGTAAGATTATCAAGGATGGTTTACACCAATACAAAAAGAATGTCCAAATTACTTCTGAAGGCTTGGTCTCCGTCGGTGTCGTTTCTCGTAAGTTTATTGACTTAATTGAAGCCAAGATGGCTCGTGAACAAGCCAAGGCTGATCAAGAGGAACAAGGTGATGCAGATGAAGACTTGGAAGGTGGTGTTACTCCAGAGAACTTGTTGATTTCTGCATTTGAACAAGATCAATCAGTTGGTGGTTTCAATGATGAAGCTGTGACTTCTTGGTTGAGATTTACATGGGAATCTTACCGTGCCGTATTGGACTTGTTGAGAAATAATTCTCAATTAGAAATCACCTATTCAGGAGTTGTTAACAGAACCATGCTGTTCTGTTTGAAGTACAACCGTAAGAATGAGTTTAAGAGATTAGCTGATATGCTACGTCAGCATTTGGATGCTGCAAACTATCAACAATCCAAGGCTGGTTACTACACAGTGGATTTAAGCGATGCTGATACTTTACAACGTTATTTGGACCAACGTTTCCAACAAGTCAATGTCTCCGTCAAGCTGGAATTATGGCACGAGGCCTTCAGATCTATCGAAGATGTTCACCATCTAATGTCTATGTCTAAGCGTCCACCAAGACCTTCTATCTTAGCCAACTATTACGAAAACTTGGCTAAGGTATTTTTCGTATCCGGCAACTACTTATTGAATGCAGCAGCTTGGGAAAAATTCTACAAGTTATACTTGAAAAACCCTAACGCTACTGAAAAGGATTTTAAGTTTTATGCTTCTACTTTCATGTTAGCTTCTCTAGCAGTCCAGCCTGACGATTTGCCAGTTGTTGGTTACGATCCTTTAATTCGTCTGTGCAACTTATTAAACTTGGACTCCAAGCCAACTAGAAGGGAATTGATTGAGGTTGCTTTAACTGAGGAAGTCTTTTCCAAAGTCGATGATGAGATCAAACAATTGCATGACTTGTTGAGTAGTGGATTCGACATTACAACCATTAAGGAAAAGTTAACCCAATTGTTGCCAGCTTTGGAGGCCAAACCATACTTCAAGTCATATGTTACTCCGTTGAAAAACTACATTATTAGAAGAATTTTTGTTTCTGCTTCCCAGTTGTACGAAACTATCAAATCTGAAGAACTACGTGAATTAGCAACTTTGCCAGCTCCATTTGACTTGTCCTCACTGGAAATCGAAAAGGCATTGATGCAAGCAGCAATGGAAGATTACGTAACCTTCACCATTGACCATGAATCTGGTACTATTACTTTCACCAAGGATCCATTTGATGCTTTGGCTACTGCCACTGCAACCCCAGTCGATGAATCCCTTGAGGATGAAGACGAACAAGAAGAGGGCGAGACACACAACGAGGAAGAAACTGGAGAACCAGAACCTGTTGTTACTCGTAATGCTGCCATTCGTGCTCAATTGGCCGAGCTAGCGAAAGCTTTGAAGGAAACCGAAGGCTTCGCTCAAGGTTCTTACATGAATAAGGTTAAGATTGCTCGTGAGCACTTGATTCAGAAGACTAACGAGACCATTAGCCGTGAAAGAAAGGCTGCTGAAGAACGTACTAGACAATTGGAAGAAGAGAAGCTAAGAGCCAACGGTGGCTTGATGTCTTCCGAACAAATTGCTGAAGACAGACAAAGACGTATGATGGAAGAAAAAGCTGCTGCTGATGCTAGGATGGAGGCTGAAGCTAAACGTCGTGCTGAAGAAAAGTTTGAACGTGAAAGGGCTGCTGTTCTAGAAGGCGAAATGAAGAAATTGATTGAAGAGGTCAACGCCAAGGGTATTATTTACATTGATCCAAAGGAAGCCAAGAACATGGATGCTGAAACTATCAGAAAGATGACCATCGAACAACTATCCAAGGATAAAAAGGATCTAGATGAACGCATGAGAGTAGCTTTCAAGAGATTGGACCACACTGAAAGAGCTTTCAGAAAGGTTGAATTGCCATTGCTAGAAAAGGATGCCGACCTTCAAGAAGAAAGAGATCTGGAAAATTATAACGATCTAAAGCAGAGATTGGTTGGTGCTGGTAAAAAGGAACACGAAGAAGAACTCAAATTACACGAACGTTTGATCAAAATTTCCAGTGATTATAAGGCCTTCAAGGCCAAGATTCTTGCTACTAAGGAGGCCAAGTTAACTGAAGCGCGCACCAAGAACTTGGCTAAATTTGAGGCTGCAAAGAAGGCCAGAATTGATGAAATTCGTCAACAGCGTTACGAAGAATTGGTCGCTAGACGTCAAGAAGAACTAAAGCAACAGCAAGAGTTTGAACGTGAAGCTAGAGAAGAAGAAGAGAAGAGCAGAGCAGAGTCCGAAAAGGCTGCTAGGTTGGCTAAGGAACGTGACGAACGTGCCAGGGTCAACAAGGAAAAGGATGAATTGGCCCGTAGACAAAGAGAAATGGAAGAAGAGATTGAAAGAAAATTGGCTACAAAGAATTCCGTTTCTCAAGCTGCTGCCCCTGCGCCAGTTGCAGAAAAGACCATGTCCTTCGCTGAAAGGATGAAGCTAAGAAGACAAGGTGGTGCTCCTGCTCCTGCTCCTGCTCCTGCTCCTGCTCCTGCTCCTGCTCCTGCTCCTGCTCCTGCTCCTGCTCCTGCTCCTGCTCCTGCTCTTGCTCCTGCTCCTGTAGCTGCTCCTGCTCCTGTAGCTGCTCCTGCTCCTGTAGCTGCTCCTGCTCCTGCTCCTGTAGCTGCTCCTGCTCCTGTAGCTGCTCCTGCTCCAACTGGCGAAAGAAAGTTAACATTTGCTGAAAGAATGAGACTGAAGAGAGAGGGTAAAATCTAATAAAACTGAAGGTATATAAACCTATTTAGGTACTTTTTTTCTGTATAGTAATTCCAAGTCTTTAAAATATGCTATTTGCCTAAAGGGAACGCGTTTTCGGTAGCAGATAATAGTTGTGCCGGTTACTAGTTTATAAGTTTACCATCGCAGCAAAATTTCAAGATACGTAAAGGAGAGGCTCGTTTAAGTGTTGCACATCGCTAACTGTAAGCTACGAAAACGTAAAACACTCTTACAGTGTTTTGCTCAAGCAAAAATTGTATGAACCATGAAATTACCGTATTCTAGCAAAAAAAAAGAAATGGAGCTCGAATGCGTACAGGTATGCACACCACTAGGCTATGTAGATTGTATATTGAATCTTGTAAACCTCGGTTCGCGTCGCACATCCTCGAAAACAGCCACTTGCGCCTCCTTCGACGTTCTGTGTTTATTGCCACGAAAAAAAAAATTGCCAAGATCAAGCTCTCTCACAAACGTAATGAACAACGCATCGTAAACCGAAACAACCAGCGAAATGAGTACATTTTTCGATGAAATGAAGGCATCTTTTGAAGATGTCCCAGTAGACTCTTCTGAAAATATATCTACTTCTGAATTTTTGGATGCTTCCGAATCCTTGGTTAAGTTATTCGATCTGCTAAACTCTTCTGCCTTTTCTGTTGTTCAAAAGGATCTAAGCGGTAACATAACCAAGATTCGTACCCGTTTGTTGTCGAACCCTGGAGAATCGGCTACTTTACAAGATTTGGTTGTCAGTGAACGTGCTGCTGGTAAGAAAACCGCATCTGAAGGTTTGTTATGGTTAACTAGAGGTTTACAATTCACCGCGCAAGCGCTAAGAGAAACCGTCGACAATCCAGACTTGGAGATGACCAAGACTTTTACCAATGCTTACAATAAGACTCTAATCAAGTATCACGGCATGCTAGTTAGACCGATTTTTAAGTTAGCCATGAAGGCTTGTCCATACAGAAAGGACTTTTTCGCCAAGCTAGGTGCGGACCAAGCCAAGGTTGACCAACAGTTGAAAAAGTGGTTGGAATCCTTAGAAAAGATTGTTGCCATTTTGTTGGTATTCTTGGCCGCCACTTGCAAAGATTTGTAGTATATTTCTGTCAGAGTTTCAAGCTCCAATTTTCATAGAGTATGTGGACCATTCAATAAATTGTATTTGTTAGCCAAATTGTAGTTGTGCTTTCTGCCTTACCCAAACCCTCACACGTTTACTCCCCCTGCCATGTGAAAGGATGAGAAGAAGAAAAAAAAAGACGGCAGAAGTCAATAAAAGGCCAACAAACCTGGTGGCGGGATGTCAGTGAGAGGAATAGGCGAATCCTTTTTATTTTTTTTTATAACAAAATTATCAATTAAATTAGAGCCCCAGATAAAAAAGAAAGGAAAAGTACATAGATATGGCTAAATATACTCTTCCAACGAACTAAAAAGAAAACAAGTCATAATAATAATAATAACAACAGAGAAATATCCTTTTTAAAAAAGATAAAAAAGTTCGCAAAAAAGATAAAAAAAAATAAAAGGGCATAAGAGCTTTGCACTAGCAATTGTTCTATCCTGTTCATGATGAGGTAAAGGATGCTTTTAAAGCATTCGTTGGAAGTACCGAAAGAGCTTTACTTTCGTTTCAACTTTCGTATTAACTTTAACTTTTTCATTTTTTTTCTTTTCTTTGTTTGAATCTTTCCAATGTCCCTAGTTCATTTTCCGGCTGCATTACAATAACATCTTGTGTATTGAGAAGTAAATCATGGGAAAAAGGCATAAAGTTTTCATCCTTTTTACAACAAAGCAACGGCAACAGCGGCAACAGCACCCATGAAAGAGGAGGCTGGAGCGAATTGACCAGCAGCACCACCGTTGGATTTGGAAGATGAAGAAGAAGAGGAACCGGTGGCGGTAGATGATTCTGAAGAGTCCTTGGTGGAAGAAGAGTCATCGGTTGCGGTAGAAGCACCAGAAGTAGAAGTCAACTTGATGGAAGTGGAAGTGGCACCGTTCTTGCAAACGAAGGAGTCACCTTGAATACCACCCTTCTTTTGCAAGTTCTTCAACGAGTCACAAGAGTAGTTACCAGCCTTGGTTTCAACATCGGCACCACCTCTAACAGACTTTAGGGAGTCCAAGTCCAATTCTGTAAAGTTACCGGCAACGACCAAAGCACCACCGACGGTTTTCAATTGGGAGAAACCATCGATAACCTTCAATTCGGTGTTGTTGGCGACAACAAAACCACCACCAACGGTGGTCAAGTTACCAAAGTCGGCTTCGGTTAGCTCGTCGTTAGAAATGATGGACAGAGCAGAGCCCACTTCTTGCAACTTGGTCAACTTCAAAGATTCGATAGAGTTGTTGATGAATCCCAAAGAAGCGTTGACTTTTTGCAAAGAGGCGAAAGATGCAGAGCTGACATCTCTCAAGGTGATGTTGTTGGCCCAAATCAACTTGTCAAAAGTGATGTCGGCTTGGTCACCGTTGAAAGTAACTTCTAAAATGTCACTGACGGATTTCAACTGAGAGTCGATGGAGGCTAAACCCTTGTTGTTATTGACGTTGAATTCTTCAACTTGTTCCAGTTCTTCGAAACCTTCGATGGATTCCAAAGAGGTGTCGGTAATTAGAATCTTTTTGGCGGACTTCAAGTTGGTGGTGATGGTGGAGATGGCAGGAAGTGTGATGAAATTGATAGAGTCAACTTCTTCCAAAGAGCCGAAAGAGGCCTTGTCCAAGACGGTCAATTTAGTCAAGGTCAAAGAGTCGGAAATAGTCTTCAAAGAGTCGGCGGAAAAGGTACTCAAAGAAGTAGCGTTGGTGATGATCAAAGAACCTTGGATCTCTTGAACGTTGGCCAAAGCGGCAGAACCCAAGTCACCGGAAACGATCAAGTCACCAGCTAAGGTCTTACAACCGGAATATTTGTCCAAGTCAGCTTGAGCACTGGCAGTGGCATCAGACTTGATCGAACAAGAGGATGGAACATCAGCAGTAGAGTTGGCTGTTTAAAAAAAGGAATAGGTTAGTAAAACTGGTACCACGGTATTATATGTTTCAGATTATTGACAGAAAAAGACGTGATTCGAGGGTGGGGGAGGGAGAAGATTTTGTACAGCCGAGGGTCAAACACGGAAGCGTAGAGGAAAAAAGGAACGGAAAAAAAGAAAAAGGAAAAAGGAAAAAAAAAAAAAAAATAGAAGCCAGTTGGCAAAACAGGCGTGAAAATGATCCGAGGCTTGAAACAAGAGGAAAATGATAAAGATCGTGAACAAAACGAAGGCGTTAGAACGATATCTAGTGGAATTCCAGCGGTGGCGAAAAGTTCTAAAGCTGTGAAACTTGGTTTTCTTCTTTTCAATACCTGAAAACAACAGCCATATCGTCCGTCTTGTCTCTGAAATCCGAAACAAGTAAATTTTTAGGATGTAGGAAACAAATCACATAATGTACATACAAGCAGCAAAAGCAGTGGAAGCCAAGATGGCAGCAGATGTCAAACCAGTTTTGTATTGCATCTTTGGAATGATCTAGTAGCGAGCGTGAGTTGTCGTTGATTTTGGTAAAGAAATCAGTTATGAGGTAAAAGGAACCAGATTTATAGAAAAAAAATTAAAAAAAAAAAAAATAAAAATGAGGTGAGCATGTTGCAAGACTGTTTTTTTTTTTTAGAAAAATTTTCGACCGAGGCTGTTGCGTGGCAAAGAACGCGGTTTCTTTTTCTGGCAAATAGTAAACAACCACTGGTCTGTACGTTTTTGACAATAATTCTATGGATTTTTTACACACCCGGGTGTGTGCGGAGATAGCGCAGCAACATGTGGCAATATATCTTGGCATTTTTATTTGTTGCCACTATCCGTACCTGGGGTATTGGGGCTGAGGCGCTCCGACTGAAGCAAAACTTTCATGTTCTCTGTAGCATATCTCTCTCCGTCCAGACGGGTACCACTTTAGGGACTATTCATTCTTCTTCGGTGTTTCCGAGAGACAGACACGAAAAACCAAGGAAGCAAGGGGAAAGCGGAGACAAAAACAAAAACAAAAACAAATAAGAGAAGGATCCGGTTGTCATGATAATACTTTTGAAATTCCTTGCGAATTAGGCATAACAGGGATCCGCGCCGTTCTGCCATCGAAATCTTGCGTATCGGACCTGCCTACGCCGAGTTTCCTCGGTCCTTTGTCAACCCTTGGAGACGATGTTGTCACGTGCGGATACAACGGATTCTGCGGCGCGCCCATACTAGCCGCCGTGGCCGACGTTTTTTTTTTTTATTTTCGCGACACAAACACCGTTGCTTCCTTCCGACCCAGAGCACAGCGCACGGACGCCATCGTGGGGTCACGAGACCCGCCCGGAGTTTGTCCGTTTCGGGCGTGGCGGTGAGTGTGATCACGTGTGGGCAGCCACAAGGCTCTCAGTTGTCAAGGTAAGTTTATTAAAGTTACAAACTTTGTAAATAGTAAAGGGGAGGGGAGGACAAAAAAAAATTATTAAAGTAAAGTACCATGGATATAAAACAACAGACGTCTTTTTGAAGAAGAATTTGAAACGCTAGCGACATGCAAACGATATCAATTCAACAAATCAACGCCTGCAGAGATTTGTAATAGTAATTGACATAAAAAGAACCAAAAAGGGGTCAAAGTTTGTAGAATATAAGTATCCTGTGAGTGGAGAAAAAAAAAAAAAAAAGCAAATTTAGTTATAGTGTCGACAATGGAATAAGGATTAGGAAAGTTTTTTTTTTTTTTTTTTTTTTCCTCTCGCTATAGGTTTTTTTTAAAGAAAAAAAAGAGTAGAGGTTTGGCTCTCCAACTGGTAGTAAAAGAATTGCAGCCACCTCTATTACCTCAATAGTCGAGATGGGGTAATTAGAAAGAAAATGGAATGGCAGAAAAAAGTCTGCCAGGCCGATATCCACGGCCCGTCAAACCCTCTCTAACATCCAGAGCTAGTTGGAAAGCGCAAAATTCACAAGTCCGTCATCTCAAATCAAAAAGGCAACGGCACCAGCGACGGCAGCACCAATAACGGAGGCACCGACACCAGAGACGGCAACACCAGCGTTACTGGATGTACCAGTAGCGTTGGAAGCGTTTTCTTGAGCGTTGGCCAAAGCGGCGAAGATAGCGGTGGAAACGAAAACTTTAGAGAACTTCATAGCTGTAATTTTTCTTTTAAAATTGATATTCTTATGCGAGTAATTTACTGCTTAAAGTAGGAAAGTAATAAGCAAAGGAACACAAGAAATAGCATCAAACCCTTTCTTAACTCTCCCTTATATACCCCTGTGAGGGACTGTTCCTTTATTCGGTACTTTTTTGCGATAGTAGCAAAAATGACACAAAAATAACAGCACCAAGCGTCGAAGGAAAGAAGACCCAAAAAGAAAAAGAAAAGATAAGAGAGAGTTCATTACGCCAGTTGCTACTAAAAGACTCGGAAAATAGTGAAAGCGGTGATATTTTAGAACATTCTAGAACTGGCTGCTATCAAGTACCTGAACGCTTGTATTTTGAATGCCACCACACAAGCCCCCCCTTAGTTTCCATCCCCGCAAAAAGCTAATTCAATTCATTTCTCTTTATTTTGACTAGATAATTCACGGCGCAGTCTGTGGCTGTCAAATGACAACAGCCATGGTTGTGTTTTTAGGGAAAGAAAAAAAAACCAAAAAAAAAAAAAAAAAAAAAAAAAAAAAAAAAGGCTGAGTTATAGTATGTACATAATGTTCAACACATCTCTTCTAATGACCATTTCTTACGGCACTCTTCGTATTTTTGCTGTTGGTGATGCGCTCTTTCTCGTAAAAATGATTTATTGCTATCGCTTAATTGGGAAACATGCACGCATGCGTGCATGCCACTGGATTGAGACAATTATGTTCAAATTTGCACCATTATGTAAAAAGCCAATTACGTGTGGGACATGATTTACATACTACATTATTGATGGTTTTACGGTACATCCGTAACGTTCTTTTTACAAACATGGAAGAAGCATGGAAAGACGGAGGCTCGTCATGTGTGACCTCTCACACCGGTTAGCACCGTAATCCCGCTCGAAGTATAAACTATTTACATAGTGGGACACGAAAGTGAAAGAGACTTGTCAAAACGAAAAAGTAGAGCTTTGCTTCAACAGGTTCCTCTGTAGTTTTTTTTGTGTTCTTCGGTTTCTTTCCCGGAATCATCGGTATTCTTGTTTTCCTCAATTTCATCTCCTGAGGCTGCCAACGTCAAAAGCATCTGGTAGATCGTGTCACGCTTTCCGGACTCTGGAACCTTTTCATCGATGACACCTTTGGAAATATGCTCGTAAGAACGCAGTAGCTTCCTCATTGCAACCTCCAAATCCTTTATCAATAGCTGTGCCAAGTCCATCCGCATTTCTGCTCTAAAGACAATTCTCAACACCTCCCATTCATCGCTGCCATCGAACGATGCTGGCAGAGGATAGTTTGGAATGATCCAACCTTTGGCTCTCAGCAACGTGGAGATCAGGGCCTGGGGAATCTCCGGGAACTTCTCATAAAACCTCTTGTTTAGCCTGAATGCTACTAATGGCACACCCGGTTTGTAGTCCTGTGGGTTGTCCCAAAAGTCATTGGCATTTGAGGGCAGTTCTTCTTTTCCATCGATTCGTTCGTGGAGACAACTCACGATTTCGAAGTACTCTCCCAATTCCGGGTGGGTGAGTAACCTATGGCTAAAGTAACGGGCAACAAACAGCGATCTTTGAAACAACTCTCTGTAACCAGCCTTGCCCAGCGACAGAAAGTTGAAATACTGGTGAATCACTTGGAAACCGGGTCTGGAAAAGTTCAGGTTGAAAGTTTCCTCAACGCCACCCAAATACTTCAATTTAAATCTCAACTCGGGCAACAGATACTCGTCGTCGCTCCACAGTACCCAGCCCAACCCGGGTGTTGTCAACCCGAACTTGTGACCAGAAGTGTTGATGCTAACCACACGAGGGTGGTCGAACCCCCACCTCGGTAACCCGAAATTCTTCAATTGACTCTTTTCAAACGCAAATGGAACTATAAACCCACCGGACGCACCATCCACATGGATTGGGATTGGGCCATTGCTCCACTCGGGATTCTCCTTCTCAATCTCATCCAAGACTTCGCCGACCTGCTCTACGTTTTCCAAATGGCCCGTATAGGTGGTCCCTAAAATGACAAAACAACCAATGGTATTCTCGTCGACGTAATCCCATAGGCTTTTTGGGTCCAAACGGTGGCACGAACTGTGGGACACCGGAACTAATCTACACTCGACATCGAAATAACGAGCAAACTTCTCCAATGCCACCTGAGCGGCCGAAGACATAATGATGTTAGGTTTGGAAGTCGATTTCCCCTTGCTCCTCATCTTACGTTCCCATTGTCTCTTCATTGCCAACCCACCAAGCATGATCGCTTCGCTAGAGCCCGTAGTAGCACAACCCAGGGGGGTCTTGTCTTCGCTGCACCTCCACAATTGTGCCAACATAGAAACACAGCGCTGGGTGATTTCAATTAGCTGTGGGTACTCGTCATTGTCGGCCAAGTTTTTGTTTAAATTTTCTGTAACGAGCCTTTTTGCCTCAGCTGTGGTAAAAGTGTTAACAAAGCTGGCCAAGTTCAGGTGTGGATTACCGTCCAACGTCAACTCGTTGTGGATCAAACTATACGTCAATTCACTTGGCAAACCTTTCAATGGAATTGTATACTTGTTGGTCTGTGGATGGTGAGGTTCTTGGACATCGACTTGGCCTTTATCGATTTTACTGTGACCATCACTCAAAGCAAGTTGTTGTAGATCTTGAGACAAAAGCTTATTATCCAATGGGATCGGACGGTGATGGTGGTTGTAATAGGCAATAGGGGAATTACTCTTCTCTTGGGTGTGTTTATGTAGCATGTCGGTTACTTAGATTATTATGCTTTTTAATTTGGCTTACTAAATTGGTCTGTAGTCTTTTCCCCTTTTATACCTTTTAAAACCTCACCCACACAATTTGCCGTTTGCTATTATGCTGGCGACAAATCCGTAAAATCCCGAAAAGTAAGATTGATCACACACACACACACGCCCCTCTCTTCATGTTTTATAGTCCTTCCCAACTTTGGACGTGAGGTCTAGTGCAGACAAATCAAGTAACGTTTAAGAAACCTCTTTCACCGTTTACAGAAAGTGTGTAATATAGGAGTATGTACTATGCTATTATTCTCGGTGTGTGATGGCCTTGAGGTTTTTTGCTTATTTTCTACTTCAAATTTTCAACATACATCTCTTTCCATGACTACACCTTATTCTGCTGTCGTTAAAGATCTTGTGTGTCCCCTTATTCCAAATCTTCTACAAGAGCACTGAGTATTATTACGTACTTGAGACTGCGCGAATTTTCATGTTTTTGAAGCTCCAAAGGTTCACTTTTAAATGTCATGAATGCCAAGACAAACAAACAATATAATACGAAGAGGTGGAAATGAAGACAAAAGTTACAATACATTTTACTAAATCGCCCGTTATTTTTTTTCTTTTTTCCAAAAGTGCTCAGAGATGTAGATTCTCCTTCTTGTGATACTTTCCATACAAGCTCTCAGTTTTAACAGTCACATGAACGTTTCTGAGCTCTAAAGACTAGAAGCGAGTGACAAGGCTAACTTACTGGTTATACTAGAAACTAAACTGTTCTCACAATCGATAAAAAAAGGCATCTAAAGTTGTTAACCAGGTTACCTACAAGTTTACTTTAATCCGTATTAGAACAAGCATGTATTTTTCTCAACGCTTAGGGTGTAAATGATAAATAAAATGATAATACTAGTAGAAAGCATATAGCAAATATTGTTCAGATAGCTAACGAAAAGGATAATTATTGGAAGTGTACAGTCACCTCGACGAAAAAAAAAATAAATCACAAAAAAAAAAAAACTAATAAAACCTTCCTAATCATCTTGACGAAGTTCAAACCTCAAATACAACAAATGGTAATCATCCAAGTCGTAAATAATTCTATCCTTCTTAACATAATCTTCAGTACCGCCGCAGAACTTCATCAATTTCGTGAAGTTCTTGTTCATAATGTCTTTGGCAAAAAACGTTAGGCAGAAGGCCGAAGGCTTAAATACGTTCAAAACACGTTTCATAACGTCAATGTTATCCTGAGTGCCGTCGCTGACTGCTGAAACAGGGACATTAGATTCAAAGGATGCATATGACCAGCCCTTTTCCGGAGTAACATGCAAAGTATAATAGTACTCTTCATCTAAGATCAAGTTAGAGGAGTATCCGCAGGGGGTGAACGCAAACGCGTCGTGGTGGAAAGAGAAATTGGCGTTATTGTCGTAAACTTGGTCCAACTTAGTTTGCTGAGTGGTCACCAAGCCCAAGGAGTGGCCGTTGTCATGGTCTTCACCGATTTCTACGCCGGGTTTTCGATCGGTAACAAATTGCTGTGCTTTGGAAGCATCCAATCCAGTCATCAATATTTCCAAAGTTTCGTCGTCGTCGTTCTCCTCATCCTGCATATCGTCACCTTCTAAATCCCCCAGTTCAGAGTTGGTTTCAGTAACGTATAAATTCCAATGGTTACCTTCGTCATTTCTACCCACAAGGTAGCTCTTACCTAAACAGAAAAACTTGTTCAAATATTCGACTTCGTCACACCAGTTCTTATGGATAGAGCGTTGTCTCAAGGGAAACATGAAACAGCGTCTTGAGTAAAAAACTTTAAAAGGATGGATCCTGTCATACTTTGGGTTCAAATAGCTCCAACCAAGCTCTCTCTGAACGAGGCCGAACAGCTCCTCAAGGCAAAACAAGGTAGTGGTAGTACCGCATGTTTTCAAAGTCAACTTGTGGTCACAAACAAACATCGAAGATTCACTCAAGAGGAAGGCATCCATTTTTTCAGTACTTTTAATCGATAAAACCTCGCATTTGACTAGTTTTAAAATTTGAACCCAGTTTTCAAAGGAAATAGAGCGTAAAGTTTTCTTCTCTCCGCCTTGAGTAGGGATGGTCTTACGGCTAGGGTAAAACCAAATTTCTAGTAGCTTTTCAGGGCCTTCAAACGCGTCAGTGGAGTCTAAGTTGACAGAGAGTTCGTGGTCAATGTAGGTGTGGTTGGTCAATTCGTTGATGGAAACGGTCATTTAATATGCGATCAGTGATTTATTTTTTTATTTTTATTTTTATTTTTATTTTTATTTTGAATTTTTTGCTTTTATCTTCAGTGAGTGATACTTTTGTTGAATCTAAGTATTCTTTCTTATGGTTCTCTGTTTTTGTTAAACTATGTTATCGTGGTTTAGCTGGTCTGTTGTACAAGAAGGATACGTCCTCACTTGGCATATAGGAGTTGTTCTTAAAAGATAATAATATTAATAGAGACAAAAGAGCTGCGTTCTTAGAGAGCCTAAAACAATGTTAGAAACCAAGGAATAAAAGTTATCAGTACTGTAGAGTACTTGTTTCGATTGTTAGTCTACTAGTTGTGTAAAGAAAGATGAACAGCAAAGAATAAGAGAGATGATATACCTAAAAGAGTGGACCCTTCCTGAAAAAATTTTTCAACCGTTACGGAGACGAAGTATCCAGTATCTACCCAAAACGGTTAAAGCATCTTGTACGTCTACTAGAGTGATATTACTGCGATGGATTATTCCATAGTATTCTGACATGTTTTTACTCTACGGATAGATCACTACTATTATATACGTATACACTTATGTAACCCGTGTATGAAACTGCAAACTATTACGGAGAATATTCAATAGAAGAGCGATTAAACGGGTTCAAATTCTGTCTATGACACAACCGCATGGTGAAACCTCTTAGAAGATCTAGACGCACATTTCTAAATCCCCTGACAAAACGGCCTTCGCTAAACGTCTGGTATTGATCAGCTGTTCAAATCCTTCCTAAAACAAAAAAAAAGATGCAATCTAGAATTTCTAACGACCCACTTCCTCTCTCCATCTCAAAAAAAAAAAAAGATATGCAAACACTAAAGGAGTTGCCATAAGGAAAAAACTTCCGAAGATGAAGATACGGGATCGAGCAAGACAGTTTTTCTCATTGTCCCATTTTTAAAACAATTCTCCATCTGCTTCCCACCCAATTCGGTTCTAAAGATCAAAGACAACCACATTTGGAGCCGAATTTTGAAAACTTTCCAACACATCAAGTCAAAAGCAAAACGCCCTCCTTTGTTTCACATTTGTCAATACGAGAGGTGATAGAAGATATCATACTGTATGGAAGTGAAACGTATGAAATACCTGTCTAACCTCTAACTAACGAAAAACCCATTAGTATGACGCTTGTGAACCTCGGAGTGAATGAGCCAAAGTGTTTAAAGCCAAAATACAGAACCAAAAAATCGGTTTAATTTCTAGACTGCATTAGAGAAGAGCAAAAAAAAGACAGTCAACAAAGAGCTGACCTTAACACTCGTGTCTGGATCTTCAAATTCTCTGTTTTTTCACAGCAAAGCTATTAGTAAATGAATCGATCCATCTAATGACAAGAAGAGTCTTGAACGGAAGGAATAGATAGGTGGGACACTGGTTCGTTAAAAATTTTCATATATCTCATCAATCTCATTTGCTATAGGTAGTTTGGGATGACAAGAACGACCGTAAACAATCCAAACGAAAGAAAAGACGGAAACTTAGAAACACTGTGTGTTCTAACAAATTCTTCTTTATATAGAGGCAACTGAAACGGTAAAGTTCAACTTGGTGTTTTAATTAAACAGGTAGACAGAATAACAAGAAGTGTGAAGAGAATATTTTTGAGTGATAGAAAAATTTTCCAGATGTAAGGGCCGGGTAAATTCACAACATGATTTTCTTGAATAGTCTGTGTAGGGCCTCAAGCTATACTGTTCACTGCTGGAGAAGTCAAGGCCTAGCCGTACTTTTAGCCGTTAGAAGATGGACTCCCCATTAAATAACCCTGAAACGACTTTATATATCGGGAACATTGACCCAAATGTTACCAAGGATCTACTATACGAACTTTTTATCCAGGTAAGTCCCATCTCAAAAATACGATACCCAAGGGATAAAATCCTAGATACTCATCAGGGCTACGCATTCATAGAGTTTTTCACGAAGGAAGATGCAGACTACGTGGTAAAGGTAATGAATAATACTGTCCAGTTGTACAACAGAACTTTGAAAGTTAGAAGGGCGAACAGTAATACTGCAGCATCGCAGCCAAGTAAACATGTAGAAATTGGCGCCAAACTGTTTGTCAAAAATTTAGACGACTTGGTTGATGTTGCGGCACTCGCTAAAATATTTGGTAAGTTTGGCCCCTTTAGCAAACAACCTGAGATCTTTCACGTCAAGCAGGCAGATTATAAATGTGCCTATATCTATTACACAACATTTGACGATTCTGACCAGGCTTTGGCAAAGTTGAATAACCAAATCGTGTTCAACAGGAGTATTTCAGTGGATTATGCCTTTAAAGATGAAAAGGGTAATGAAAAACATGGTGATGAGGTAGAAAGATTGTTAGACAAGGAGGCAAAAAAACATGGCGTAACGTTGGCATAAGCGGTGAAAGGATGCAGAAAACTCAAAAAGTCTAATGGTAAATAAAATCAATGTATGTATATATTTTTATCCCTCGTCATTAATTGGTAATGGAAGCCATCACATAAAACAAGGTCATGCTGGTTCTTGGATAAGCTACATAAATGTTCACATAATAATTTTGGTGGTATTCAGAAAAAACAAGCTTTCCTTTTTTCGAAATAGTCTTCGTATATAAAATTCCAGGTTTTGCATGCTTGTTCGTCATCCTCTATATTTTCACTTTTTTTCAAATCAACAGTACACTCGAATTCCTTGACCGAGCCGTAGTACCAAGGTTTACCCAGAGGGTAGTCTGAATAATGAATGTACTTACAGCTACCGAGGACTGTTTGTAAATCCTGTTCTATATCCTCGCCATTTTCGTCGAGCCGCTTATAACCCAGGATATCGTTCTTAAGCAACTTGTAGTGCTCTCTTTTTTTAACAGATCCCGTAAGTAGGCCATACTTGGCAAACGGTAATACTAAAACCTCCGGAACAAAGTGTTCCTTCAACTTGCGGAACAATTTAAACTGATAGTATATTATCTTTTTCAGGTCGTACAGTTGGTCGTTAATCAAATCCATGTCATAATACTCTTTTTTCTGAATCGCTTTGGGTAAAGCAACATTCAAAATACTTTGGAACGTCTCCTGAGACGGAATAATAACCATCAAGTTGGAGGCTAATTTGATCTTATTTTTACCCCCATTTCGGAAGTTGAACAATGGGGAAGCAGAAGATGTAGATTGGATGATTTCTTGCGCAACATTTTTGGAGTTCAAAAAAAGTGAAGGTGGTAAGTTAGGCAAATGGTTGTAGATTTGCATACCCTTTCCAATTCTGATGCCTAGTTTTTTGATATACGTATTCAAATTAATTTGCCATTTCTCTTCCTCTTTAACCTCACGATAGGCATCGATAAGATCATTATCAGTCAAAAACCAGTACGCTAATGGTGCTGCAAATTTAATGTAAGATGGCAAAAAAAATAATTCGTCCATCTGGTCATTTACAGTAGCGTCATTATCAAGATACACAATACGGTCAAATTCAGTCTGATTAAACACCAGCAACTTAGTTAAACTCTTGTTCCATGGTGTATAGTCCCGTAGTTTTACGACGCTCTCAATTGGCTTTACAATAACCTGATCTGGTGCTATCCCCTTCAAGGTATCTAAAAGGTGTCTTGTTTCATCGGCATTCAAAGCATCTGAATCGAGTAAATCTGAAGAAATTAGCAATAAAAGCTTAGCTTTTGTGCCAGCCTGTTTCAACTTTTTGAATTGCAACACCGTATTGCAAAGGTAGCCATTTTCGGTAACATAGTTAACATATGCGAACTTATCCCACCTAATCGGCTCCTCATTCTTTTCTTCACGAACCTTTCTTTGGTCGTATAGCTGGTTGATTGTCTCATAAGGGATCTCTTTAATATTTAAAGGGTCGTAGATATCGCTCAGCCCGTCTTTCTTTTTCTGAAAGAAGTTCTTGTAGTATTTAATTTCTTTGTTTAATTGAAATTGAACGACTCCATTGGCCACCAATGAAACGGTTAACAAAAGTACTATTACAAGCAAAATTGGTTTAAGCCTTCTTTTAGATATAAGCACCATAGGTTCATATAATATTTGCGTAAAAAATTGACTTGGTATTCTACCGTAAGACCACTTTTGATGGAAGTTGAACCATTGACAAAAAGCCCGAGCTCTTTTATCCTTATGCATATTCGCTATAAACGTTTATAATGATATAATTACATTAAACTCATGCTGAAATATGCCACTAACGTAAGAGGAATACTCAATTCGTTGATCAATAACATAGTGAAAAGGCCTGCCTCTCAGGTAAACCAGAAGTAGTATTTGATTCTATATTGATGTGTGGTCAACAAAGTTTTCTTTATAAAGTGCTGTAAAGAAATCCGTCAGAGGTTTTCTTTTGTCCCTCCCGGAATTAAGTATGTAAATAAGCATAAATCGGTCTATAAATTTCGATTATAATGAATTAATTACAGCCCTCTTACCCATGGATCTTCAACTAAAACTCTGATACATTTGTACTCTAATAATTAAAATGTTCAGTGCTCTTTTGATCTTTTAGGCTCCTGCAATCTTCTGTCGGAGACAATGAACTAATCAATGCCTACCACGTCATGCTCTTACACAGTAAATGCATTTTGAATCAATTATTCAACGTTCCGCATCATCAGCATACGAAAATAACATTCGAAGGGAAGAAAGACTAAACATTTTGACATAATAGTGGGAGCAGCTATGATCCAATGAAAGACTGAAAGCAGCACATATTTCACCATGGATTGCTAAAAAATATCTTGTGCATATACCTCTGCCATTTCCCCTAATGACAACTGCGTAAAAATACCTGGGTGCTGTACGTCCTATTAGAAAATTTGAAACGAATAATAATTATTCTTAGTCAGATGCACTTAGATACACAGCAAATGTGGTATGTTTATATTCCTAAACATTCTAGATATCATTCTTTACTTTCTATTAGATGTTTGAAGCTGGACATTTTTATATGCGACTAGTAACAAAAGTTCAGGATTGCCTTTAAGACTGATCTTAATAGTAAAGAAAACCAATGAAGAAATATGACAAGTAGTCACAGGCGTTTTAACTATACTGAGTTTCACACAAAGAATATCTGTATAAACAAGAACTATACTCTTGTCGTATAAATTAGTTGCTTATATCGAATTGCTAACTTTAAAGCGTGTAAATATTCTACCGGTACAACTCTGGTACAAAGTAATACGTAAACACGCACTCACTCATAAGAACAACGTATAACGAGTCAAAGAAAAAAAAATCAATCTCTAAACATTTATATCAAAAAAATACTAATATCAATCAACTATATGAAATTATTCTATCTATTAAACGGAATTTCACTACGACACATTGGACAAGTATTGTTACCAGAAGATCTGAACCATTTGTATAAGCATGCGCCATGAAATTTATTGTTACAAGTTGGACAGGTCTTAGTAGGCAATTTCCTATCGACTGCATGTAGGATGGAGTAACAAATAGCACATTCTTCAAATCCGGAGAACTGTAAGTTCACGTTCTTGGTAAATAACTCTAAAGAATCCATCACAGATCCATTCATACCGGTAATGACTCTCTGTGTTGACAAAATCCAAGATTTCCACTTCTGTTCATTGATACCAACTCGAGAGACTCCGTGTACTTGTACATTGGTTAGCGGATAGTTAGAGGGTAATTTAAACAATATCTCCAGTTTTTGCTCATCGATCAAATAACTAGCTTTGATCTCGTGAATGATGGTGTTGATCTTGATGGTTAAGCTTTCGTCTTGAGAAGTAAGCTTGGAGATTTTAGAGGCAACTTGGTCCAACTCATGCTTTATCAATATTGGTGATATGTATCGTGAGACAAATTTTTCAATCTTCGCTTGCAAAGATCTGTCCTTGATATTCAACCACCAGTTGCTTGTGATAGAGCCGACATTGTTAAAGGAATCATACATCATATGGATTAATAACTTTTTGCATTCCATTACCACATCTGCTCTATATGGAGAACATCCAGTTTCATTGATATCATAATGAAGGATAGTTTCTTTCCCAATATGATTCCAAAACTCAGAATCCTGAAGATCAACTTGCTCTGAGATAAAGTTAAAAAGCTTTTCAATCAAACCATCTTTTTTCAGTTGGTCAATGTATCTTTGACGTAAATCATAGGAGATGTCCTTGAAGAACGATAACACCAAATACCAATCCCACAAATATCTTATAAACACGAACTCATCCTCATATTCCAAGTATTCTTCTGGGACTTCGTCAATCAATTTGAGCAACAAATCCTCTGGTAACTTGGAGTCGTAAAGTTCATTATTGTTATCCGAAGAAATAGTACTCTTTCTTAATTCGAATTCGATCAAAAGATCCTGTTGTTTCACCAAGATTAATCTTCGCAAGACATTAACCGAGACTCTCGTCCTATTGATATTTGTAAGATTCTCAGATAAAAATTGTTCAAAAAATCTGTTGTAATTAGGAAGTAACGCTTTTGTGGACAATGATCCAATAACAGTGTTCAAAGACTGGTAGAATAAGGTTGATGCCTGGTTGTTCAATTCGGGCCCAAAATTGACAAAGCATAATTCTACCAGACCCTCTTCTATTTCTTCTCGGTGTTCAGTCCACATATCTTTGTCAAAAAGACCCTCCTCAAGAAGCTTGAACAAGGTTTGGTAAAACCTAATAGTGTAAACCCTTAATTCAAATAAGTATGGCGTATCATCTAGTTGACATAGATTTAAGGAGTCGGATAAAAGCCTTATGCAAAGATCGAATATACTATCTCCCATCTCGTGCACAGATGGAATGTTGATGAGCGATGTAATAAATCTCAACAGGGCTAGTCTGACAATCCCGAAAGACTCCTCATAGCAGATGTCACTATCAAGCCACCTGTTCATGGAGCTGATAATCATATTTAATCTCTGTGGAGGAATAGGTTTGAAGTATTCACTAGAACCGTCAAAGTCTTCAATATGCAACATATTGGTTAGCAAAATTATTGCCTTGAAAGTTTTATTTACCACGTCTGATTCTCTAACCCCAATCATTTCAGCAGCCAGTATATTTCTAGTTCTGTCCAATACAACACTTTTAGTGTTGAACTTAGCAACTGTCGATAGCAGGGTACCAGCTAACAGCATTTGTTTATCACCAATGTCCTTCCCTCTAATAACTGCAGAGATATATCTATCAATAGCAACACAGTCATTGAACTTCGAAAGACTAATGTAGTCGATAGAATTAGTCAAAATTTTGTAAAGAATTCTGCAATTGTAAAAAACAACAAGTTCTGAAATACCATCAGTAGTGACTAGTCGTGTTAGTAGCTCATTGTTGGAAGAGGCCGGATCGATTATAGCGCTAGCGACCTCAGCAAAACTCAAATCATAATCATTGCTGTTGAATAAAGTATTCTCAAAGTCTTGGAAATAATCAATAGGTTTTGGACTAATACAGTTATAGTCAGCAGCAAATTCATTTAATATTGTGATCAATAAAAGTAGGTCGTAGCTTAAAAAATTTGGCAGGCGTTTTACTAGAGAGTCTAAGAACAACCCGTATCTTAGGGCCTTCTCAGTGAGCTTCAAATCCATAGGTTCTGTAGAGACATCTAACAAATGGGCGTTGATGCTTAATGGGTTAACAAGGCAAATTTGATAATCGATGTGGGTGACATATTTTTCGAGTAGAGAATAAATGTCAGTAGGAAAGAACTCTTTGGCAACGTTCGGGTTGCTTTCAACGAGAAAGACAGCATTATCGATAATCGACTGCTCAATCCTTGAAGTGCTAGTAGTGACACGGTTGAGGATTGCAGTTGCAACCCTCATGGCGATAGCTTTATTTTCCTTAGCCACAGGCATAACAACATTGTTAAGCTTATCAGCCATCAACCCAGACTGTTCGAACATAGCAGTATCCAGAAAATCTGTGGTTTCTAGGAAGTGGATATACACCCTAGGAGGAAGTGCGAGAGAATATTCACAAAACTCAAACATTTTGTCTATGTTAGCTGCGCGGAAATATAGCATTTCCAAAGTTGGGCCACTGATAATTTTGCTGGTAAAAATAAGTTTATCCGAGAAGTCATAGGTCTCCACATACAATTTGATGAACTCTCTAAATTCAACGGAATCATTGACCATTTTCTCCAAAACAGAAACTCCGAATTGGTCTAGTAACTTGATGATTTCATTCTTGGAGATATCCAGACTTAGGAAAGCTAATAAGAAATCTTTAAAAAACACAAATTGGGAATCAATATTATCGTGATCTACAAACGCAGACTTGGAGTAATCGGCCATAATAGTACTTGGTATTTCATAAAAGGATTTATCGATCATAGTTGGCAATTCGTAAATGAAATTTGAAATCTCACTTTCTAAAATGGTGACATTGCTTTTAATAAAGTAATCGTATATTTTAAAGCCGTAAGACGAGGTGTAGTCATTTGCACCTTCGATTGATTTAAAAGCCGAAGCTGCTAAACTTTGAAGATATGTTTCGCTTTGTGGAGACACTATCAATAGATTAACCAAATTATCCAGATACTCATCTTTACTGTATTCCACATCTTTGCTGGAGGACAATAGGTCCTGGATTTGATTTAATAAAGTATCCTGTGTGATGACATTTTTGAACAAGTCAGTTAGTTCTGGAAACTGTTTTAGAGATTTCTTTTCCAAGGTTTTTAGAATGTCCTTGTCAACGAGGGCATTGACTTCTTGTGCTTGTTCACTCGATGCATCTCTTGTAAATAATAAATTATATTTCCAACATTCTTGCAACAACTTTTTACCGTTTCTACCAAGTATTCTCCTTTCAGATTCCATTTTTACATTTCTGCGCCACAATGGCAGCCATTCCAGTTTATAATCCAATAGGTCATTGGTTTCAGCAAGCTCTTTATAAAGCTGGTAAAGTGCATGATAATACGTAGGATCAGAGTTGCCCGCACCTAATGATAAGAATGATAATAGCTTGTCTTTTGATGTCTTGTCATAGGACCAAAACTTACCCTTCTTGTACGCATTTAATTCACTCAAAGTGTATAGCATTTGAGGTAAAACCGGTGAAACTTTTAATAAATTCTTGGAAGAAACCTGTGCAATAGATTTTAACAATCTTTTTGAAGACATTTTCAACACATCTTTGTTACTGGACAAATATTCGGTAGAGCTCAAGAGATCGATCAACTGTAGCAATGCATGATAGGTTCTAAGATTGTCCACTTTCTTTAGGCTTAAATATTTCCATAGATCCTCATTCGATAATATCTCATGATGCGCTTCTGATTTTGTGAATGAGCTATCTGAACTTCTGAGCAAATGAATCAAAACACAAATAGCATTAGTAATAACACGTGTATACCTTAAGTTTGAGTCTTCCTTAGACACGTACCTTTCGTCAGATAAAGTTTCGCCGCTTTCTACAATCACAATCTCACGTACGAAATTTAAGATTTGATCATGAAACATTTTCCATAAAGCGTAGATTTTCTTAGGGTCATTGTTGAAACAAAAAGACACAAATTCAGTACAAGATCTGGCAACCGAAGTATCTGAATCATAAATCCCCGATAACAATAGCGGCATGAAGTCTTTCAAAAACTTGGAAACACGTTTGTTAAGTAGTTTAATAAACTTGGCAGTAAACTCATGGGATAAAACTCTGATGGCTTTCGAGTCACTAGTGATCAATTTAGCATAAACTTGAGACCAGCACAGAGAGAAGATATCATCTTGGAATAACCACTCGTTTTGCTCGAAGGAGTTAACGAGCTTTAATAAGTCATTTAGTGCTTTCTCTTTGGTAGTTTCGTCTCTCTTCAATAGATATTTGAAAATCATTTTCAGCTCATTAGATGCTAAGGCATTTAACAAGTTTTGTTCTGGAATACCATCGAAATAGTTTAACGAGACCTTAACACCATTGTGTCCCAAACCAAAATCCGAAGAATACTGTTGAAATGTATTAACATTGAATGACATTAAGATAGTAACTGGATCGGAAGTACGTCCTTGCTGAATTTTAGTCAAATTGTGGAAGTTGAACTGCAGCAAGTTTTTTTTTTTTTTTTCAGTTTACTTTTTCCAAGAGAAAAGAATCTTGCAAAAAGGTCTTCGATAAAAAAGTTAAAATGAGTAGCCAAAAGTATACGTCATTATCTATCCATATACGAATAAATACAGGCTTAAATAGCCTTCAAGAACAGATGCCTAATAACTGGTATACTTATCGCCAGTGCATAAGCAAAAAAATAAAATGGACGAGTCCGGAGTCGAACCGAAGACCTCTCCCATGCTAAGGGAGCGCGCTACCAACTACGCCACACGCCCAAAATGTATATGAGTGTAAAGTAAGCTTTTGTCTTGACAGACAGTAAACAGCATATGCTTTAGATCAAGCTTAATAAACTTCAATTACTACTTTCTTGATTGCTCTTATACCTGCAGCTGAGATCTCTCTACAATATATCTATAAGTCCTGTTTATACTGCCCCTAGACTAGCCTGTCTTCCAGTCATTGGCTAACCGTTCTTCTAACTTTGGTCACTTTCGGGTTCTACAGTGGTCTTTGGAGACCACCCATCAGCCGTCCTATCAGAGCATTAATATGCTACTATTCTTGATAAACTGATGTTATCCATATCATTCGGTTTCCTGTTAGTTCTGGACTAGTAGTAATGCACTATGGTTTGTTATATATGCTGGAACGAAATACAACTATTATCTATCGACTAACACTTGTATTACTAGTACATTACCATATACGGTGTTAGAAGATGACATAGAGAACGAGAAACAGTCATCGAAACAAGTGGAAGCTGAAACGCAAGGATTGATAAGGTAATAGGATGATGAATGAAAATGTATAAAAGGAAAGAGGATATATGAATAATTGTATCTATAATTATCAACTCTCTTTTAGAGATTCCTAAAAACACGAGGAGAACTTCTAGTATACCCTGTACACTAAATATTATAGCCTTAACCAAAAATGGAATCCCAACAATTATCTCACTATTAACCTATTTTTCAAGGCAAACCTTTGAAGTATATGTATTGTGATACAGGTGACAGTATAATTCCCTACACAAAACCAGAGATTGCTGCCCGATTCTATCTATGATTTAAGTTATTTATTGGCATATCTCGATTATAAACAGTACAGAGCAGCCGGGCGGTAGCAAATTAAGCAACGAACCCTAGTGTTCATGTTGAAACGAAATACAACTATTGACCATCGACTAGTATTCGTGTTACTAGTATATTATCATACACGGTGTTATAAGGTGACATAAAGAATGAGAAACAGTCATCTAAGTTAGTGGAAGCTGAAACGCAAGGATTGATAATGTAATAGGATAATGAACCAAAACATATAAAAGGAAAGAGAATATATGAATAATTGTATATAGAGTTATCGACTCCTTTTCTGGATTCCTAGAAAGACGAGGAGAACTTCTAGTATAACCATATACCAATTATTATAGCCTTAATCAAAAATGGAATCTCAACAATTGTCCCAATATTCACCTATTTCTCAGTTCAAAATTTCGTTCTCTTTTGTTGACTAAAAATTGTAACATATACCTTCATTCCTTACCAAGATTGATAGGGCAAGTATACAGGACAAGTATTAATGTAAACTGCTGGTTGGGAGCCACTTTTGGTGAATGAAGCACAAAAAAATGAACAAACTCAACTTTGAGGCTCTCCCAGTATTTTAGCTCACTTATCAGAACCCAATAATATCTGTTTTTGTCGACCTAATCCAATAGTTTGTACTTCAGTCATTATAACAGAAAAAAAAAAACCAACAAAAAAAGGCCCCTTTATTTTACCTTTCTTTTAAAAAGTTTCACCGACATCATCTGTTCGCTGACGTTATTGAATTTATCAGAGATTGAGAATGCATATTCTCCTGCTCTATCTTCTTTCTGGACTCTCTCGATCATGGAAGTCAATTTTGAAACAAACTCCTCAGTATAGTCTGAAAAGAGCGCATTCAAACCTCGACCAAATTCGAGTGGATCCTTCAAGGGCGTAAACCAACCCATATTTCGAAGAGCGCGCATGCTCTTTAAAACCGCATTACCAGGTAGATCAACAAAGCGATTGTTGCCAAATTTTTTTAGCGCAAACTTGGTGAAGCATATTTCCTGCTGAAAGGCAGAAAGTAGGTCATTATCTGGATAATCTATGTTAAAGTAAAAGCAGCAATTGGTACGACTGGCTCCTTGCATGTTTGTTATATTTCCAACTCTGAAATCTGTACTGATTTCCATATGTGTGAAGCTCTGATAAACCTCCGATTGTCTCCACAGGTTCCACCCATCTTCATACCCTAAAATTTCAACTTCTTGCATCTTTATCTCCATCTGTTCTTCTTTTTCGTCTTTTTCTTCTCCTTCTCCTTCTCCTTCTCCTTCTCCTTCTCCTTCTTCCCTCCGAATCTCCTTCATCCCAAGTTGTCTCATAAATGTCTTTATCTTTTTTGGTAGCGCTGAGTTCGTGAAGAATCCCTCATAAACCTTTAAGGCAAGGCAAGCTGAGGTCGATACTGTTGCAACTGTAGTAATGGCACACACTGGTTTTTCCGGACCTATCAATCTAGGAAATGGGAAACACGTGGTTATTGCTCCACCGACACTGAACACCAAGTTGAATAGGTTCCACATGATGCCGCTGCTGTCAGCCTGTATACCTATGGCCCCGTCATTTTCCTGGGCAATGACTACAACGAATAATAATGTAAAAAGCAAATGAAAGATTTTCATTACGTTTCTATTGAGGCAACACAGTCTATTGGTGAACAACTTGGTGTATCTGACTGCTTGACTTTTTTTTTTTTTAATTGCAACTGACATTTTCATTTGAAGTGACACAAACCAGGTCAGAATACGTCGGGGAAGACGTCTAGAAAGCGTTTAGATATATTCAACCCGACTTAGTAGCAGTATACACCATAACATTGGAGCAACATCTTGAAAGGGATAATCATTTGCACCTTCTGTTTAATATTTCCTATTGACAACAAAAGAAAAAGTCGCGTCTGACATCTCCGCAGGGCATTAAAAGGTAACAAACAGTACATCTTCTGAAACAATGAAAGAGCTATACAGTTGATCAAAAAAAGAAAACATTATAGATTTCCTCTCTTATCTTTTTTCAAACTCCTACTTCTGCTGCAACCCTTTAACGTTCGTGGTCTTGCATAAAGTTAGTGGCTCAATGACAGGTATTTTGACACGAAATCTCACGCAAAGAGAAGCATCGTTTCGTCAACAAGGAGAATACCTTCTCACTGCCTTTTTTAATGACCGATACTTTTTTTCTGTCAGATGGAATCCTTACATGCCTTGAAGTTATACCATTGAGAAATCAGCAACACTAAGCCCCAGAAAAGATAGTGAGAAAAGTGCGATTCTTGCCACTCACACTGCTTACAATAAATGAACAAATACTGAACTGAGAACTCTTACTTCTTTCTAGTTTGTGGCTCCACACAATTTGAACAGGAAGGAAACATAACGGAAAACAGGTGCGCATACTCTAAAGCAGATATTTGATAACATTCCAAAAAAAAAAAAAAATAAAAAAATTAAGAGGCTAGATATGTCAAGCAGCTCTTCTTCTTCATCATCGTCTTTACTGACAGCTTTGAAAGCTGCCGTTAATTCTATATCTATCACAAATTTAATTTCTAGAGCAAAAGTTAGAACCTCAGCGGAGACAACAGCAATAATTAACCAAAAATCTACTCCTCCAACGGCGATGCCGCTAATTCAGATTGCCACGCAACTACCAAACTTGTTTCCGCTATCATTCGAGGCATCTATCCGTGATTATTCCATGTTTCAGGAAAACGCGGAAAGTTTTCAGAGTCAATTGCTGTCCACTTTACCTTTCTATCCATCACCAGCAAATGGTAGGTCTTCAGAAATACTCAAGACCCCTGTAGACGATGAAGGTAACTACATTAACGAATTCACGATTAAACCTATGAACCCTTCCTCTTCATCGTCTATGAAACATTTAATATTTGTTCACGGCTATGGTGCAGGCCTGGGGTTTTTTCTCAAAAACTTTGAAAACATACCGCTATTAAATAACAACTGGTGTATCCATGCGATAGACCTTCCAGGATATGGTTTTTCTTCTCGGCCCAAATTTCCATTCAACTATCCAGAACACAATCCCATCATGGTAGAGGACTGGTTCCATCAACGGATCAAAGGGTGGCTACACAAAAGAGGGCTACTAGCCAATCCGAAAAATAACTTACTTGTTGCACATTCTCTAGGTGCCTATATCTCTGCTCTTTATGCGAACAAATTTCCTAATCACTTTTCAAAACTGATAATGTGCTCTCCAGCAGGGATCTGCCCCTCTCCGAAATTAGGACAGGCGCCGCCCCAATGGTTTGTAAAGCTTTGGGATAGAAATATATCTCCATTTTCGTTGGTAAGAAATTCATTCCATTTGGGTTCGAAGTTGACCAGCGGCTGGACGTATCGTCGCTTCAGGCAATTTTTAAGAGAGGGTCAACGGGGCTATGAACAGCACAAAGCAATGCACAAGTACACATATGCAATATTTAACAAGCCAGGATCTGGTGAATATTTGCTAAGCTTTGCTTTGAAATGCGGCGGAGATCCAAGGCTTCCGCTGGAGAAACGTCTATTCGACAACACGTCCTCTTTTAAAGCAAATTGTGATTGGTTGTGGCTTTATGGGGATGAGGATTGGATGGATCTGCGTGGTGGACAAAGAGCATCAGAATTTCTAAAGAAAATCGGCATGAAAAGTGATGTAAAAGTGGTCCCTTCAGCAGGCCATCATCTCTATTTGGATAACTACAAACATTTTAACAACGTTGTAATCAAAGAGATGGAAAAAATGTCATTTTAAAAAAATATCACCACCGTTTCCATAAATCCGCAGTGTGGATTATGCCACAAACTTTAGCAATTTTTTGTTTTTAAAAATTAGAGAAGACCGTTGGCTAACCAATATATGCTTAACCTATTTCAATGTATGTAGTTTCAAATAAAAGTAAAACGAGTATACTTCCAAGACGGAAAGACGAAAAGAAATGAGCCTAACCGGTACTTCTTCCAAGACCGTAATCTGAAAGAAGTAAAGGCCCATTCCAACACGAGTTCAAAATATCGGAGTCTTGATGCACAACAATAAGGAAAATACCACAATTACTATTAAAAGAAAGAAAGAAAGAGTCCACTTAGAGTTGAGACTGATATAGAGAGAGAGAGAAGGAGGGGGGGCAAGAGGGGAAGTTCTTTTTGCGCCATAGCACAAACGTGCTCAAAGAAAATCAAACCAGAAATAAAACAGGCGTTACGAAGTGAAGAACTAGAAGAAACGATTAGAGGCGAAAAGAGAAAAAAAAAAAAAAAAAAAAAGGAAAGATGAGGAAAATGCACACGCACAAAAGTACCGAAAAGGGGGTAAATATCAAATCATACAAAACCGAATTCATTGGTTGGAAGCATACAACTCGTCAACTTCCTTTTGGACCGAGGCCAAAATCTTTTTTCTTTGCAATTTTTGAGCCGATGTGACAAAACCGTTTTGAGGAGTCCATTCTTCATCGACAAAGACAACACCTAGTAGTAGTTCAATGCCTCCCAATCCTTGGGATTTCCCTGTCTTTAACAATTCGTTCAAAACCGCATTCTTCAACTTTTTTTCGTGATGAACACTAGAAACGTCTTGACCGTTTTTGATGATACCAAGGCTGACGGCTAGTTCAGCCAATGGGGCTTCGTTTGGAACAACGATACCGACTGGCTTAACTTTGCTCTGATCAGCATAGACGCATATATTTTGAACGTATGGGTTGGATCTGTAGACACTTTCCAACTTTTCTAGTGCAATGTATTCGCCGTTCAAAGTCTTGACCAAATTCTTTTTACGGTCAATGACCTTCAAATGACCCTTTGGAGTCCATTCACCGATATCACCAGTTTGGAACCAGCCATCTGCTGTCAATGACTTGGAAGTTTCTTCTTCATTCTTGTAGTATTCAGATAGGACCGGAGCACCCTTGATCCAGATTTCACCTTGGTTGTTCTTGGCGAAATAGCCCAGCTCTTCCACATCAACAAGCTTAACGGTAATGGCACCGGACAAATCACCAGCAACGTTGAATTCGAAATGGCTTGGGGATAGAACACAGGTATTGGCAACGGTTTCTGTTAAACCGTAACCGATCAACATCGGACAAAGCAAGTTGGTGATGAAAACTTGGGTGTCAATGCTCAATGGGGAACCACCGTTTAAAACGTAACGCAAGCAGCCACCAGTAGCCTGTCTAACTTTTTTAAACACCAGGTTACCCAACGTGTCACCACCAGGAAGGTGGTATTGCTTCATCTTCAGTTTGGCGTGGTAGGAGCCCCAAAAGATCTTTTGGGTGAAAGATGGCAGTTTGTTAACTTGGGTTAGAATACCCTTTCTGACGGTTTCCCATACAGCGGCAACACCAACCATGATGGTTGGTTTGAAAGTCTTCATGTCACCATCACAGTTGCGTACGGAAGCGTCGGTCAAAGTCTTGACGTTGGCATAACCTAGAACACCACCCCAGTAGAAAGTGATCAACTCGAATGCCAACTCGAAAATGTGAGCGAGTGGTAAAAATGCAATGACACGATCGTTTTCGTTGACGACTTCACGGGTGACGATTGAAGTGACACCAGCAATACCAGCGACAATGTTGGAATGCTTCAAGACAACACCCTTTGGATCACCGGTGGAGCCAGATGTGTACATGATACAGGAAAGGTCATCCGGTTTTGGATGGTGGGGTTGAATCTCATCCTTTGCAGAAGCACCAAGGGATAAAATGTCGTCAAGGGAGTATATCTGAATGTCCGGCCTAACTTCCTTCAACTTTTCAACGGCTTCTTTACCTTGAGAGTAAAGCTTGCCCTTGTCTCTCTTGTCGTTGGGATCTATAGTATCCAAATGAACAACGTATTTAAGCTGTTTTGCAGACTTCACAGGATTGACCAACTTTGCTAGCAATGATGTGTCGGTGAAGATAGCTTTGGAGCCTGTCTGTACGAGGGAATGGATCAAACCCTTCTCACCCAATGTGTCGTATGCGGTAACAACTGGGATGGCCTGGGATTGAGCAGCTACGAAAGTTTTCATCCACTTGTGAGAAGTGGCAGCAAAGATAAGAATTTTGTCCTCACCGCCTGGCGTCAACCCCATTTTGACCAAACCACGACCACCGTCGTGCATGATAGAAGTTAGTTCGTTAAAAGTGTTGTACTTGTAGTCGGTCAATTCGTAGTACATCCAAGTCTTTTCAACTTCCTTTTCCTGACCATCGACAAACTTCTTTACCATTTTTTTTTCTTCATGGAGTTCCACAATGTCTCTCCAAGCCATGGCTTTGCGAGAGCCACCTCTTTCAAAGGCTTCGAGAAGAAATTCGTAAACAGTGTTTGCCTTGGAACCAATCGGTCTGACAATTGGTGCATCTTTGTAAGCAGCCTGTCTTCTTGGAGCAGTTTCGTGCTCATTGGCTGGTTTTCCAACGGGAACAGTGTATTGAGCCATAACTTGCTTGCTTGCTTCTTTTTTTTTTTTGCTATTCCTTTAATTTCTGAAACTAGATATGGTTTTGGAAAAATTATACTACCTTTTGCTTTTAACGTGCCTTTATAAAACACAAATTTGGAGAAAATCTATAAGCAAGAGCCAGTTGGTCGTGAAAAACGAAAAAAGGAGGAGGAGGAAGAGGAGGCAATGTTTTTGCGGCGGTGCACAATCATGTTAAAAATTTGGTTTATTAGCTGATCCCCTCTCCGCTTAAGTACTAATTTTGTTGGGTTGGAAACAGCGAAAAAATGTTGGATTTGGGAGCAAAATTCAAGCCATCTTTTGCAGTATTCCACATGACGTTTGGGCGGTCAGATGATGCGATCTCAGGTAGGGTAACCGCGTTTCCCCCATCAAAAAAGGTTCACCACTCTCGCTCGTAGCAAGTGAGATATAATGTCACGTCCAACGTTGCGGAGATCCTGACAAAGAAAGGGGAAAGAAAGAGGCAGAAAGCCAACAATAAAAAGAGAATCACCGTCAAGCCTACTTGCCTCACTCACACGACAACTTTGCGACAATGGGTTGGTTTAACAAGACTAAATCGATGGATGATCCCACCAAGGCACCTACGAGATCTTCTAGGAAGCAATGTTGGGAAAGCAGAGATCTTTTTTTTGGTTGCCTGGATAAGATAAACGTTGTAAACGCACTAGATCCACAGCATGAAAAAGAGATCAAAAACCAGTGCAGCAAGGAGGAAACCAAGTTTGAACAGGACTGTGCTACCAGCTGGATTAAGTATTTCAAGGAGAAAAGGGTTGTAGACATCAAGAGAGAAAAGTTTTTGAAGGAAATGGAGGAGCAAAACGCACAGCAGGTAGACTTGAGTGGTATAGTTAGGCGTTGAATGTAGGAGAATCCCTTCCGTGTACTCACATTTCCCTGCGTTTTATTTTACTACTATTATTACTATTTTTTTTTCTGTTTCTGTTTAATACCCATCCAAATGAGGGCCCCATCACAATCGACCACTATACATACATATTATTTATTCTCTTTTTTAACGACATTCACACCAGTTTTCAGGCTCATTCTACACGTGCGCGTTTGAAGCTGTCATTTTACCCTTCCTGTGATTTTCTGGATGCCGCACCCCGCGAACGGAGAAGGAGAAGGAGAAGGAGAAGGTACATAGCAACTGGTTTAATGAGAAAGCAACCATGAAAACGCTTGACAGGAACGTCTGTCCACACAAGTTTGCAAATTCAAAACGGGTCCCGCATTCTTGGAAAATAAGCCAGACGCCATTACGTTTCGGGAAGATGTAATTGAAGACATTGTAGTGTCGGTCATCGGGTGCATACTTAGTCACCACAACCAACATATCCCGCCCATCCATCTCTGCATTAGCAATAAAAGGATAAACATATCACAGGAGAGACAGCGCAAAGCATCTACAACAATTGAGTCAATAGGTATAATGCCGGCCGGCTTAAAGGCAACGGTAAGCTTCTCAGTCTGAGCCGCAGTCAAATAATAAACCCGCCTCATGGCGGTACTTTGCCTGCCCCTTTTACCGTGTATTATTAATAATCGCATCATCATCACCATCATCGCCATCATTTTAAACGCCTATGCCTCCCCCCATGCAGCTATAGCCGCTTGTTCCGATGAAATGTAGCCGACAAATACCGGCTGCCTACGTGGTTTTCTCGGTGCGCCAGTGCCAGGCCCCATGACAGAACAGAGAAGCCAACTTCCAAGTAAATTCTATAGAATTCTAAGGGGAGCGAGAATTGTTTCAATGTACCTGGGCGTCTAAAATATATACAAGCAACCATTGCTTCTCTTCTTCTGGCTTGACTGAGGGATTTTTCACTCTACTCCCCTTTGCTATTGCCTCTGCCTTGTTCTTGAAACGGTCAGGAGCAAAAAAAAGTGTATAAAAGCTATAACGAAACGCCACCCTTTGTAGTTTTAGACAGAGAATTGTTTTATCTTTTATGCTATTTCTTGTCTAAGCATCCGAAGCTTTGACTCAATTTTACTCTTTGTCCTTAAAGAAATGACTTCAAACGCTCAACTATTTAAACGTGCAGGTAATCAGGCTGTCGATGTCAATCCAGCCGCCGTCGATATCGGTATGACCACCCATGGTTCTAATTGGCTATGGGCTGTGTTCTGTGTCTTTGCTCTCTTTTCGCTTGTTTACGCGTTCCTCTTCCTAACCGCGGAGAGAAAATCTGCGAGGTTGTCCAAGTTTGCCATTGCTTCTCCACTATGGATTTCTCTGATCATGACTTTTGCTTATTTTACTATGGCTTCTAATTTGGGCTGGACTGGGATTCAGGCCGAGTTCAACCATGCCCGCGTCAGCAACTCTTCTGTTACCCCAGGTATCAGGCAGATCTTTTATGCCAAGTACATCGCGTGGTTTCTATGCTGGCCACTTTTGTTGTACTCGTTTGAATTGGCAACCGCCACCACCGACGTTGCTGAGGAGCAAAGCCGGTCGTTTTTTGAGTCGCTGCACAATTTGTTGGTACAGATTGCCGGTGTTGAGTTCTTTGTGATTGGGTTGTTGGTTGGCGCTTTGATCCGCAGCAGCTACAAGTGGGGGTACTGGACTATGGCTGCATTTGCTGCAATCTTGGTTGCCATCGTGTTGTTCAAACACCAACTTGTAACCTTGAGAGTTCGTGGTTGGAAGATTATTGTTTTATCGTTTACCCAACTCTGTGTTTTCTTGTACTTTGTCTGTTGGGGTCTAAGTGAAGGTGGTAACGTTATCCAGTCAGACTCAGAGGTTGTCTTTTACGGTATCTTGGATTTGTGTGTTTTTGCCCTTGTTCCAGCCTTTTTGTCCGCCTTTGTTAGCTCAAAGGGTAGTTTGGGTTTTATTCCATCGTTGCCCACGCATGGAAAGAATAAAAACCATGGCACCGATTTGGAAAAGCAATCTAACCACGAACCGGTCAGACATTCTGGTGAAACTGAGGTTCCAGAGACGGGAGTCTTTGGCGGTACCACTGCTCCCGGTACTACTATCCCTACAAGCACCACCACTCATGCTACCAATACTACCACTACTGCCAATACTACCACTGCCGGTCCCGTTGGTAACACAACAGTTACTGCTTGAGAAGAAGAAGAAGAAAAAAAAAAAATTTCATTCACGAATGCTTTGTTTCTATTTAAAACCAATGATTAATTAATTCACGTGACTATGGAAAACTCTCATAATCGTTATGTTTCGTTATGAGAGCTAATTAATGATTAATACCCCTATCTAGTTCTTTAAACACATCAGTTTTATTTTCTTTTTTTATGAAGGAGACAGTATCCTTATTTTTTATATTTAAATATTTACAATTCTTTTTTTTTATGTCCTTAAGGATAACAAAGTACCCAGTAATAAACCCAAACCTACGAACTAATAAAATAACGAGTAATGAACATGGCATACAAATAAAAGGTTGTAGCCAACTGAAGTTTTTTTTTTTTTTTTTTGTTAATTTTTCTTAAAACGGATTGTCCCTAGCAATAAAAACTCTTTTTGGTTACAACTTAATCCTTTTCATATTTTTTTTTCTTCCAATTCCCAACTGTCCACTCTTTACTTTTGTAAAACAGTCACAGTCTTGTAGAATGTTTCAGTAGCGGTGCCAACGGCCTCACCGGCACTGTGTTGATGATGCTTGTGAACATCCCTCTTGGATTTACCGCTGATTTCGAACACTTCGATGTTAGCCTTTGCACCATTTCTAGCAGTCACAACACAGAAGTTACCGCCACCAGCTCCACCAGTAGAAAGTGCACTGTTGACTTCGTTCACGTCTTGGCTCGAAGGGTCGATGCTACAAGGCAGACCGGAACATTGGGACTCGTCATCACAGGTAATTCTAACACCAAATGATGGTCTGGTGTTCTTGAAAGGACAGTCGCTTTCCAAGTATACTGGGTTCCAGCCAATCTTGACATAAGTATTTTGACTGTCGTCCATGTTAGCACCGGCAACGTATGGAGCCCAGTTACCATGTGGATTGGCAGTAGACCCCCACTTACAGCCATCAGAAACGCTAGTTCCCGGGGCATTGATGTAGAAATGAGAAGCAGTACCGGCCCAGTAATCGGTACCTGGAACAGCCAATGTTTCTTCAGAGCCGCCATCGACAAGAGTTGGAATCAACATCTCTTCATTACCTGGTAAAACTGTTTGACAGAACGCAACACCACCTCCGGCTTTGTTCTTTGCGATAACAGTACCTTTACCATCATAGCAGTAGTCTTTGTCACCATTCTTTTTTTGCAGTTGACCATTTTCGTCACAGTACAGGCCACCGTATTGCGAGCTGGGGTAAGAGTAACTGGTGACATCCGGATCCCATTGACCCATCAATTGGCCTGGCGCACAGGCATAGGGGCACCAAGAGCCATAAGAACATTCTTGGTCGTTGTGCATGGCCCAGCCGGCGTTTTTACCGTCTGATTGGACAGCTACCATGCCGTCGTATTTTGGAAACTGGCAAGTGCCAGATCTTTTAAACAAATGAGTGACATCCTTGCCCTCGATGTTCTTACCTAATTTCTTGGCATGCTCGTGGCTATGTAGGTTATGGTAATCGCTCTCGGCTTGTTCTTCCGCTTTGGTGGCGGCGACACTATGGAGTGGGATTGTCGCAAGACACAAATTTAATAGTAAGGAATGTAGCATTTTCGTGAAGTATTAGCGTGTCGTCAAGATGTCAATACTTTAGAGAGAGAGAAAGAAAGAAATAAAAAGGATACAAAGAAAAACATAACAAGATACAATAGCAGTATACTTAGCTCTTTCAGACGAGAAGAAACCTAGCCATTGGCTTAAACTTATATACCATTTTTTTTTTTTCGATCCAAGTTGAGGTTGATCGGGTTTCATCCATTTCCCTGTGGTCGCATGCAAAATTTTTCATCAGCGTCTGAGCGGTAAAAGAAGAAAAGAGGGCATGCCAACGTTCTAGACGCAGGAAGCTGTGGGCACTGATCAAAGAATGCCTATCTCTTTTCTTCTTCGGAGCAAATGGGTGAATCATCGATGGCAGTGTCGACGAGCCTTTCAGAATGTATCGGAAAACGGTAGACCTTGCATCCGGAAACGGCTAAAGGGTTTCCTAAACAATTCCAAGAACTCATTATACTACCCCAAGGAGTAAAACCAACCCTAGACAAGTCAGCGCACAGCTCTTTTGTATTTCTTTTTTTCTAGGAATGCCTCATCATACATGAAACCATGGATTGGTCTAGAATTGATCTGCCTGGTGCCAGAGCTGCAAAGGTAGCGTAGATCATGTGCAAGAGGTCCGCATCTCGTGTGGTGCACGGATGACGGTGATTATTAACGAGAGCTGTACAGCCTCGAGAAAAAGAAACTATTCGCAATGGATGCCGGAAGTAGCGGAAACAGGCATCAGATCAAGACCGGAGTTTGTCAAGCATACAACACAATAGTAATGTTTCCTCAATGTTCTATTGTAGTCGCCGGCTTAGGGATACAGTAGTACCTATTTCGGGGCTAAAAACCTAAGCTTTTTCTCTGAGATTTATCCGATCCGTGTATTGTGAGACGAGGTGGAGTCACGTCTCGGTTTTTGCAGTTTGTTTTGCCTTTTTTTTTTCCTGCTCAACCTCAGGCCATCATGACGTTGCACCTGCACGTTCGACGGTCGCTTTTGGTTTTACGGCATTCTTAGTAAGGATGCGCATAAGGCTCCGGTGGCATCAGCACTTTCGTTGATGCCGAATGGCATGGCTCTTGAGGCGAAAGCATCTTTCAAATCGTCGTACCTGATCCCGGAGATTCCAGTACACACTTGTACTTTGATCCTCTCGAACCGGCCCTCCTGCATCTATTTGGCCGTCATCGTTCTTAAGGATATTTTTTCCCGCTATGGTTATGATAAATACGTCCTTGTAGTAGTCTGGTTGTATTCACATCAAGTCTGCACCCTCCTCTATATGGTCGTTGAGTACCCAAAACTGTGTCTGACGACTAGAAGCCTTGGCACAAGTGCAGTCGCCTGCCTCTCGTACCCTGCGTCGAATGCATAAACGAGAGCTGAGAGAAAATTTTTTATACACTTCACCTCTTCCTCAGGACTGCACATTTTTGTTGTCTGTAGTTGAAATAGTGTCCGTTTCTAATGATAGTTTAGTCGGCCTTTAATCACGCACTTTGTTATGGTATTATCTTAGCTATCTGGAATGGCATTCGTATCGCCGAGTTATATGATAAGCTAGATTATTGACTTCTTTGAAGGTTACTTGGTTGAAAGAAAAAAATGCCTATTGTTTATACTGTTTTCATCCTTGGCATTCCCCTGCAGCGTCGTGTGTGGCTAAACAGCCTGCCTTTGCTTGGAATTACCCTCATATGACACGGCTCTGAAGTTACAAAAAAATTGTGTGGCAACCGTGGAGTTTGCAGGAAAACTGATATTTCTACGCACGAGAGCAGCCCTACACACTGTGATTAAAAAAAAAAAATACAGCGTAACTTTATTTTGAGTTTACCACCGTCTCTCAACCTCTATCCGGATTCTTAGCTTTCTCCCTTTTGTCCATATTCTGTCCTTTTTGCGTTTTTCTTTACTATATTATAGCGCATAGGAGACACAGTTGCTAATTATTTCCGTTACTTTTACGCACCTCTAAACCGTTAGAGGAAAGATTGAAATACAAAACTAGTCGTAAGAATGCTTTCTGGTAAAGAGATAAGAATCATCTCATTGTTGGTGTTGGACACCCTTTTTTTCCTATTGGAAATCATCATCGGTTATGCTGTTCACTCGTTGGCCTTGATTGCCGACTCCTTTCATATGTTGAACGATATATTTAGTCTTTTGGTTGCCTTATGGGCTGTCGATGTTGCCAAAAACAGAAACCCAGATGCCAAGTACACATACGGTTGGAAAAGAGCTGAGATCTTGGGTGCTTTGATTAACTCGGTTTTCTTGATTGCTTTGTGTGTGTCCATCTTGATCGAAGCCGTGCAAAGATTCTTTGAACCTCAAGAAATTAACAACCCCAAGTTGATTTTGTACGTCGGTACTGCTGGTTTGATCTCTAACATCGTTGGTCTTTTTCTTTTCCATGACCATGGTCATTCTCACGGTCACTCCCATGGTGGCTCGGACCCGGAAGACGAACCCCTGTCTCACTCGCACGGCCATTCTCATTCTCATGTCCATGACGAAGAACAACCTGAAGATATCAACGAAATGCTTCCATCATCAGTCGTTGAAAGATATGGATCTCCAATGACTGCCGAATCTACCCCATTGATGAACGACTCTAGCTCTAAGCACGCCTCTTCCCCACATCGCCCTCAAAAATCCTTAAACATGCATGGTGTCTTCTTGCACGTGTTGGGCGATGCCTTGGGTAACGTCGGTGTTATCATCACAGCCCTCTTCATCTGGAAAACTGACTACTCTTGGAGATTCTACTCCGATCCTATTGTCTCTTTGGTGATCACTGTGATTATCTTCTCCTCAGCTCTACCGTTGTCTCGCAAGGCTTCTAGAATTTTGCTACAGGCTACACCATCAAACGTTTCTGCAGACCAAGTCAAAGCTGATATATTGAACATCCCCGGTGTTGTATCTATCCACGACTTCCACATTTGGAACCTTACCGAGTCTTTCTTTATCGCTTCCATCCATGTTGAAATCGATTCCACCTCAGAACAATTTATTGAGGTTGCCAAATTAATTAGAAACATCTTCCACCACTATGGTGTTCACTCCGCCACCGTTCAACCAGAATTCGTCTCTGGTAATGTCAGTGACGATACTTATAGAAGATTTTCTCGTATTGCTGGTGGTGGTGTTTACGGTTCTTCCACTTCGCTGAACAACGATACCGAAAATATGCCATCAGCATACGGTGCAACCACGAATGAAACACGCTGTTTAGTGGATGAAGCTGCCAACTGTAACGTTGATAGCTGTTTGCCAAAGTAAGGGCAAGCCTTATAAAAGATGCTATCAATCTCAGATTCGGTAGAATCTAGAGAGTGAGTGAGTGAGAAGAAAAAAAAAATGAAATAGAGAGATATCCGATACACTTTTGAAAACCTCTTTAATGGATCATTACATCACGTCAAGTTTCACAAACTCTCTGTATTAATTTTTGCCAATCTATGCAAGTAATGGTAAGTATAAACTTTCGTATTACATAATGGACGGAGTACTCTGTTCTTAGCCACTAAGAAGCTTCTAGTAATAAAACATACATTATTTTTCAAAACTGCGCTACTCCATTTCTGTTAACGGTTCAAGAACGGGGCAAGATCATAATCGTATTAAAGGTAACCTGTACCTTTATCTTTTATTTTTTAGTTACACATTATTGCTCTCTATAATACGAAGTACACTGTTCATCATTGATACCAGATGTCAAATATAATGATAACACTGATAATGACAGTGGTGGTGGTAGTAGTGGTCGTATTACATATTGGACATTTGTCGCACTTTGTTCCTCCTATGGTACAAAACTTTTTTCAAATATTCAGTTCCTGCAAATACGCTTCTCTTGAAAAAAGAGGAATCGGATCGAAAAACCGAGGCGAGTTAAACTCTTAAACTTATAATACATTTGGCATACAGGCCAAAATAAAAAAAAAAATAAAATAAAAAGATCACAAAATTTTTCCACTCAGCTGGTTGGTTTCACCATTCCAGCATGTCGGCCCATCTCAACATTTTCTTTTTGGACCTGAACAATTTCCCTAAACCGTTTCTTTGCTTCCCCAAGTATTCTTCTTCCGAATAAAATCCCAATTTTTCCTTACTAATCCAGTGGAATTTACTGCTAGACGTAGTACCTTCGAACTCATAGGCTCTGATTACTGCAGCGTCCACCTCAGAAGATTCCTGTGGTAAATCGGAGTTCTTGTCTAAGTTTGAAGTAGTCCGCTCATCTTCGCTATCGTCATAATAACCGCTAATCAGCTTCCCTCTCTCTTGTTTGTATTTATCCTTAACGTGAGAGTTGACTGGAATGGTAACCTTCTCCCAGGTGTGGTTGGGCAAAGGAATGCTTTCGGCATTGCATGAATTGATTTCCGTGGCGAAAATGGTGGCGTCTTTCACACTTCCCGTAGTGGAAGCAACAATGAAATTTAATCTATTACTGTCAGGAGACAGCTTCAAGATAGGTTTTCCTGGATTTAGACCTATTTTTGGGTGACAGTAGCGTTTTCTAGATCTGTGGCTTATGTCTGAGATATGCCTCTTCATGTGAGTGTTGTCTGTTGGTGACAACAACGCATCGGATGGAATACTATTGGCCAAAGTACGCTTATGCAAAGACTGCTGAATGAGAAAATCGAAATCGGATGCTTCATCTTGGGCACTTTCCTTCAGCAAAGGCAAAGGAGCCATATTGTAATGGAAAGCTGGTATAGGTAACGATTCAATAAAATAACTTGGCAAGTGGCCGTTTTTGTTTGACAACTCTGGAGATGAAGATGGCACAGAAGAGATATCACTAACGGGACTCACCAACCCACTAGTGCAGCTTCCGCTATCACTCATGCTGTCTTCCTCAGTAGTGTCCGTGTCAACCACCAATGGAAAGACGTCAAGATGATCGGAGTTTGTTCTCGTGATTTTTGAAGGTTTGGATGGTGACTCTAACACACTGCCTCGGTGCTTAGCAGGGTATTGAAAATTTGTCTTGTGGCTTAACTTTAATGGTGGCAGGCTAATCGAACTATCCGTGAGGTTAGCCGGAGGAGTTTTTTCAGTTTCAAAAAAGTAGTTGTCGTTTTGAAGTTTGACTTTCTTAGGGCTTTCAACTAGTGCAGCCATGTCGAACTATAACAGTTTGAAGACCAGATTGGATATAAAGTTGGTGGCGATTGGTTACCAATGGAGGAAGAACGGAAAAAGAAGAAAAACTCTGATCTGGGGAAACCTTGCCTACTTAAATATCTTTTTCGAACACAGAAACCTTGCTTGATTCCTAATTAATCATTAAGGTTACTGATCATTCCACTGTACTAGTCGACCGTTGAAATATATTCTCTAAAATAGCACCTACAGCATGCAGCTCCAATAATTCGCTACGCTCTTTCTATGTACCTGGATTACGAAATTTGTTTTGGTTGTACGGTTTCAATAAAAATACACTCCGAAGGAAGCCTTTTATTTGTTTACGTTTTGCTTGAACAGGCAACCAAGCAAGTATGGCATTAGCATAACAATACAGACTGCATCGGGAAAAACATGTTTGAAACCGAAGAATGCAAAATTCCAGCATTACAGTAACGCATATGATTTCACATTTCTTTATCTTTCCTGGTTCCTTTGTAGATCACCCCATCTGGTCTGCATAAACATACAGAGCTACTTATCTAGACTGGTGAGTCGGAACACATTCTTATTCTGTTATACGAAGTGACACAAAAACCCTGAGGGAAGTGACACAAAAACGAGATAGCGAAAAACTAAATTGACTGATCTGACAACGCTAAGGGTATTTAAGAAATTGTGATTGGACTTTTAACGCTCGCAGTATGACCCTTCTTACAGTTGTTTTCAGAGAAAAGTTTATACGACCTTTCGCTACCAGAATTTGCATCACTTCCGGATACGATTAGTGTACTGAATTCCAAGCTTTATTAATCCAAGAATGTTTAGCAAGAAAAGTACAGACGTTGCTCCAGCTCTAGAACAAAGGCACGCTCATTCTTCAGCTACCGCCGCTACCGCTGAACATGTAGCTGAGGATATTTCAGCGCCTAACTCTTCTAAGACGGTGGAACACATCAAATCCTACCCATTGGTACAACAGACTGGTCAGATCTTGAATCAGGTTCCTATTGCAAGGGTGTTCGCTGCCAACACGAAACCCTTGTACGATACGGTTGTCAACTCCAAGGTTGCTGGTTGGGTTTCTCCTGTTACCAATACCGTTGACAATATTACTGACAAGAGTTTGACAATGGTGGAGAAAGTTGTTCCCTCCTTGAAGACTAAGACTTACCAAAGGTTGGGTGAAGAGATAATGATGCCATACAATTTTACCAAAAGCGCGCTGAACAAAATTACAACGGAAGCTGCAACTGTAGCAGAGACTTATATATATGAGCCAACGCATAACCAACTTATGAAGTTTAGAGAGCTTTACAACGAAAAGGTGTACGATACACAAGGAAAGCCACTGGTAAGGAGTGCGTTAGATCCCGTCGTTGGTCCTTGCAACAGAACGTTTGAAGAATTAACCCACAAATACTTGCCTGATGGGAAAGAGGTGCCCACTGATGGTTTCACCACTGAAGTGTCTAGAAGTGCCGCCTTGACCGTCAACCTGGTCCAAAGGCTGGTACCTGCTGTGGAAAAAAAGACCACCGAGGCTGTCTTGGCTCCTTATACCTATCTGAAGCACGTGAATGATGTGTTCAATCAGAATTTGGATAAGCAGGAGGACTTATCCTTGGCCAACTCCTGGAACGCTTCCAAGATAGCGGTATCTGAATTGAACCAGGAGGCCGTGGCATACGTTAAGGGAAAAGCACCGGCTGAATCCACTTGAAACATTGACGGAAGATGGAAAATTTTTGCCCAGTCACAGTACTGTGCAATTTGCATGCTAACCAGAATATCGCGCCAATTTTTTGTTTCAATTAAGGTATAGGTTTTTTTTCTCTCTCTATTAGGATGACTCGATCATAAGTAATACGTCTATTTATGGCTATAAAATATCAATTTAAAGAATACATGGTACCCTGCAGACATTTGTTTGCTTGTTTTCCTCGTTCCACTAATCTTTGCATCCTCTGAAAGGATTCAAAGTGGCTACGAAATTGGTGACAATTTCAAAAATCTTGTTAATGGAAAAGGAATCATGTTTCATAAAGCTCAGTGACCAAAGAGATAAAATTCATGAATTGTTCAAAAAAAAAAAAAAAAAAAAAAAAAAAAAAAAGACAGTCTTAGTCCATCACAACCGTATACAAAGGTGTAATAAAGCTGAATGTGTCGGTTTTTTGGTAAATCCATTGTTCTCCGTTAAGCATGTGGAAAATACTATACGTCTTTCACGGTATCTTGCTAGATGCTAGATCATAAAATAAACCAATGCAAAGTCATTCATCCTTCTTCCGAACGACGCTAAAAACTTATTTCTTTAACTTGGTGAAAATGTTTGTTCGTTTTTTTTGTTTTTTTTGTTCTTCTTCTTATTCTTTAATTGATACTATTAAAAAAAAAACAAGATCTCTTCGCCAGGCAACCTTGAACGGGCCAATTGGTGTTCGTATTTTGCTCTCAGTAAATTGCAAAAGAATTGCCATGATATTCTATGAATGCTGACCGTTATTGGCATGGATCAAAGCTTCGGTAAAGTTGTCTTCTTTCCTTGCCCCAATCTCGTGCATCTGTCGCAAATGTGGTTCGACGTTGTGAACCAGCGGCTCGACAGTCCCCTCCGCAGCTTCACTGGGTATACCCATCTTTGGAGGCTCTCTGCTATACGGTTGTTTTGTTTTAAATGCAGTGGATATTTGAGCATTGCCTCTTGCGGCAGAGTGGTTAATGATAGCCAGTAGGTCTTCGGAAAGTTCACCGGAAGAATACTCATCCGTAGATGCGTTATTATTTAACACCAAAAGCTCGACACCATGCTTCTCGCAAATCCATTCGAATAACTCGAATCCAAACCTACAGAGCGTGTCCTTGTATTCGACAACCACTTTTGCAACGTTACCTTCGTAAATACGTTCCAGAAGCCTTCTGACGCCCTTTCTGTTCCAATTAAGGCCCGAACCAACCTCGGATATGATTTCCGCATCCGGAAATTGCGTTTTAAGATTGTTGCAGTGGTGATCCAGGTCACCCTGTTGGTGGCTAGAGCTGACACGTGCATAGCAGATAGTAGCACCTTGGCCTGAATTGTAGCTTCTTTGTCTGCAAAGGGCAATGATATCTTCTTTGTGGTAATATCTATTTCTTCCCGGTCTAACAAATCTGATCTTTCCTTGATCTGCCCAGTTTGCTAGCGTTGACACTGAGATGTTGTAATTTTTACGTACGTCCCCTGCACGGATATACATTGTCTTCATGATAAACCTATAAGTGCCCCGGTATCTGTGAGCAATCTTCGAAAGGATCTGGGGTCGCAAATTCACAGCATTCACTTTTACGGTAAATTCAAGATATGAAAGATGATGGCCTTTCTGTTATATACCTCCTTTGCGGCAATTACTAATTTTCCGGTTGATCTCAATTTCTTCTGAAATGCATAGCTTTCCGGTGCCGGCAACGCTTTAAAATCACAGTGTGACTGTTTTCTTGCAACCCATACATATATTCAAATAGCACATCCTTACACCAATTGTTAAACGGCGATGTCTTTTTTTCACTATCAGCGGGCCGGTTTCAAGCGTGTGAAAAAAAAAGTGCGTCCCCTCTCCCTCCTTCTCGGAAAGTCAGCGTTCCGTGCAGAGGGCCCGTCCACGCCCGTCTCGCTCCCCTCGCTCCCCACCAGCCGTCGTAATACCACCACGCTCCACCCAGGGCAACCCGATTCTCTGCCTGGGACTACACTGGCTCTGGGGTCGCACTCCGCCTGAGGCCCCCCGTACCACCTACTCCCTTGGTATGACCCCAGCCTGGCAGCTTGCCTCCTCCGGCCGACCCTGCCCACTGCCCTCTGCCCTCTGCCGTGACCCGGCCTACTCCTCTCAGACATCCCCGCAGGGTTGGGGGGCCCTGTCGCCTAATCCCCCTTGGAAAAAATTTATGCTAGGCAAAACTTTTCGTCTAACGCCTCGGATTCTCTCTCTTTAAAACTTGAGTATAGTTTTCAACTTTCTAATAGTTCCAGACCAGGAAGAACAGTACAGAAAAAAGTGAGTAAAACTATGCATCAGTAGCATTCGGAGGGAAAGATTCGATGGAAATTAGAGTAATGGTCCGACTTTGCTTCCCTCAAGACCCATGAATTTGAAGGAGATATTTGATTATTTGATAAATTGATACCGCTAACGATTGATGATTACGGTCGTACCTGGGTGGGATAGGGCTTAGCAAAATGGTATAACGTATCCGACAAGTGCACTTTGTGCTAGATCTAGTTTTAGCATACTGGGTATACCATATTTTGGGAGAATTGTACCAATAACGGACACAATAAGAACAGGTTAAACCTCCTCATTCCCCTTTCAACTCGTGACAGCAAAGTCTTGGGAAGTATTTTATGCGGCTTACTTCTCCGAAGCTAGATATCAACACATACTCTTTTCCTACGGTGGTTGGACCCTCCGTGATTTTATGCTCCACCTTTCTTCGATTTGAATCAACTTTACTAACAATTGAAATCAGTGGCTCGTTTGAATGAATACCAAGTTATTGGCCGTCGTTTGCCAACTGAATCCGTTCCAGAACCAAAGTTGTTCAGAATGAGAATCTTTGCTCCAAACGAAGTTGTTGCCAAGTCTCGTTACTGGTACTTCTTGCAAAAGTTGCACAAGGTCAAGAAGGCTTCTGGTGAAGTTGTCTCCGTCAACACCATCAACGAAGCTCACCCAACTAAGGTCAAGAACTTCGGTGTCTGGGTTAGATACGACTCTAGATCTGGTACCCACAACATGTACAAGGAAATCAGAGAAGTTTCCAGAGTTGCTGCTGTCGAAGTTTTGTACCAAGACATGGCCGCTAGACACAGAGCTAGATTTAGATCTATTCACATCTTGAAGGTTGCTGAATTGGAAAAGACCACCGATGTCAAGAGACAATACGTCAAGCAATTCTTGACCAAGGACTTGAAGTTCCCATTGCCACACAGAATCCAAAAGTCTACCAAGGTCTTCTCCTACAAGAGACCATCCACTTTCTACTAAGCTTTTGGGGCGTGACGGTTTTTGAAGATGTATAATCTGTAGATTTTTTTAAAATTGTTTATTATATAAACTAATTTTTGAAATGTTTCATTATAAAAACTGCTCTGGCCGCACAACCATCTCTCTTTTGTCTCGTATGGCTATACCTGAACATGGCCTTGACCGTTGTCAACGTGCGTATACTTGAGAAAATGACTGGAAGGTAACTGTGAATCACATGTCTAGGTAGGGTAATATCAAACACGAATCCAAGAAAAAATTCCAAACTGACAACAAACCCAGGGTTTTTCCGTCCTGATCTATACAAGTTAATGTTTTAAAAAGAAACTTGCAGGGTAACACTGAGCATTAAGTATTTCTATTTGATAATCTAACGCTGCAAAATACTGCATTTATAGTATACCTTTTGAGAAAAGATGATTGATTCAGGCGTGCCGAAATTAGATTCCGCTTCCGGTTTTGTGGGACCTGACGACCAAGGATTGAGACAGAGGAAGACTAGTGTGGGTAACGTGGGTATATCTGTTGAAGACGGGAGTGACAGTGATGTTCACTTGCCCCTAACGGGTATTCACCTAAAGAGCCACGAGTGGTTTGGTGAGTTTATTACAAAGCATGAAGTGCCACGTAAAGTGTTTCATTCATCTATCGGGTTTATCACTTTGTACTTGTACACGACCGGCGCTGACTATTCAAAGGTAAAGTGGCCCTTGATCTGTGGGTTTGTCATCCTTTTTATACTGGACTTGATAAGATTGAATTGTCAGCCGTTTAATAAGTTGTATTGCTTCTTCGTTGGTGCGTTAATGAGGAAAAGGGAGATCCACTCGTACAATGGTGTTCTGTGGTACTTGCTAGGTTTAGTCTTCTCCTTCAGTTTCTTTTCCAAAGATGTTGCATTAATTTCTTTGTTCCTGTTGAGTTGGTGTGATACCGCTGCGTCCACCATTGGAAGAAAGTATGGTCACCTTACCCCCAAATTGGCAAGAAACAAGTCCATGGCCGGTTCTATTGCTGCTTTTGTTGTGGGTTTTGCTATATGCTTAACTTTTTACGGGTACTTTGTTCCTCATTATCACCATGTCAATCTGCCAGGTGAGATCTCGTGGACTCCAGAATCCAGCAAGCTAAACTTGACACAACTGTCATTGTTGGGTGGTCTCGTAGCTTCTTTGAGTGAAGGCATTGACTTATTTAACTGGGATGACAATTTCACCATTCCGGTGCTATCTGCTCTTTTCATGCGTGCTGTCATTATTATCTTTAAGGTTTGATGGCCGAACCACCACTATATGAAGGTTTAATGTGTATATTATAGTTGAATTTATCTTTATCGTCGTTAGTGATAAATTGCACCATGTCGTATTTACGACGAAATCGTTTCTTTTTCGGCTGAAAATTTTTAAACTCATCGAAAATTTTCACAGGACTTGTTTCCCATCTCATCACACGTATTGATTCAAATCCAGAAGAGGTTTAATCACTTATCAATCCGTTAACAATGGCCTACGTCTTAACTGAAACCTCTGCCGGTTATGCTTTGTTGAAAGCCTCTGACAAGAAGATTTACAAGTCCTCAACTTTGATCAAGGATTTGAACTCCTCTGAGAAAGTCTTGAAGGAATTTAAAATCGCTGCCTTTTCCAAGTTTTCTTCTGCTGCCGATGCTTTGGAAGAAGCTAACTCTATCATTGAGGGTAAGGTTTCTACCCAATTGGAAAACTTGTTGAAGGAAGCAAAGGCTGACAAGAAAGCCACATTGGTTGTTAGTGAAACCAAGCTAGCTAATGCCATTAACAAGTTGAACTTAAACTTCAACGTCATTTCTGATGCTGTCACCTTAGATATTTACAGAGCCGTTAAGGAGTACCTACCAGAGTTATTGCCAGGTTTGTCTGACAATGATTTGTCCAAGATGTCTCTAGGTTTGGCCCATTCTATTGGTCGTCACAAGTTAAAGTTTTCTGCTGACAAAGTTGACGTTATGATTATCCAAGCCATTGCTTTGTTGGACGACCTAGATAAGGAGCTTAACACATACGCTATGAGATGCAAGGAATGGTACGGGTGGCATTTCCCAGAATTGGCCAAGATTGTCACTGATTCTGTTGCTTACGCTAGAATTATCTTGACCATGGGTGTTAGATCTAACGCTGCCGACACCGACATGAGTGAAATCTTACCAGAAGAAATCGAAGAACGTGTTAAGTCTGCCTCTGAAGTTTCTATGGGTACCGAAATTACTCAGGTTGACTTGGACAACATCAAGTGTCTAGCTGATCAAATTGTCGATTTTGCTGCTTACAGAGAACAACTATCCAACTACTTGTCTTCCAGAATGAAGGCTATTGCACCAAACTTGACTCAATTAGTCGGTGAATTAGTTGGTGCTAGATTGATTGCTCATGCCGGTTCTTTGATCTCTTTGGCTAAGGCTCCAGCATCTACTATTCAAATCTTGGGTGCTGAAAAGGCCTTGTTCAGAGCTTTGAAAACCAAACACGATACTCCAAAGTACGGTTTGCTATACCATGCTTCTTTGGTTGGTCAAGCCACAGGTAAGAATAAGGGTAAAATTGCCAGAGTGTTGGCAGCTAAAGCTGCTGTCTCATTGCGTTATGATGCTTTGGCAGAAGACAGAGATGATTCTGGTGATGTTGGTTTAGAATCCAGAGCCAAGGTTGAAAACAGGCTGTCTCAATTAGAAGGTAGAGACTTGAGAACCACTCCAAAGGTTGTCCGTGAAGCTAAGAAGGTTGAAATCACCGAGGCTAGAGCCTACAACGCCGATGCTGATACTGTTGCTGATGCTCCAGCTGTGACTGCTGACTCTGATGACGAAGAGGAAGAAGAAGAGAAGAAGGACAAGAAGAAAGAAAAGAAAGAAAAGAAGGAAAAGAAAGACAAAAAGAGAAAGAGAGAAGAGGACGGTGACGAAAAGGACTCTAAAGCTTCCAAGAAGGAAAAGAAGGAAAAGAAGGAAAAGAAGGACAAGAAGGACAAGAAGGACAAGAAGAAGAAGGAAAAGAAGGAAAAGAAATGAGCTGAAATTGACAACCTTTGATGGTACTCACTTTTCTTTTCTCCTGTTATTATTAGTATTACCTCTACCCTCCCCGTGTAAATTAGTTTTCTTTTAGCCAAAAAAAAGAATTGGTGTGCCCAAGCATATCTTAATTTCGTCATATAAATGAATTATATACTCCTTCTTTTAAAGAAAAAAGTGATAATCTGTAAACAAAGATAAAAGATAATCCTATGATGATAGTGTACTGAGCTAAGAGTAAGTCTAACATTTTTACTCTTCTCATCATAATTTATTTAGTTTTGCATCAAATCTCCGAAGTAGTAAATTTTTGTTCCTGAATGCTTACGTTGATTTCGTGCCGTCAAAGAAAAATAAAAAAAAATTAAAAAAAATACAGAAAAAGGAAGATGAATAAAGAAGGTAGGCATCGGACTCGTACCATTGAATAGAAAACTTCTATAAAAGCGTTAAAATGGCAGAGGAGAGCGCCATTTCATTGGAAGAGACAAATAAAATTCGTGTCAGCCTGGGCTTGAGGCCTATTCCTGTAGATTCGAGCACGAACATTGTTCCATCACATGTCACCAATCAAGCAAAAGAACCATCTATTGAAGAAACCAATAGAATACGATCTTCATTAGATACAAGACCTTCTGCAGATAGCTCTTCTGAGCCTGTGGTAAGAAGCTCGAGCTCAGGTATATCTACCTATCGTAGAGAACAATTTATTGAGGGCAGCTTACTTAAATTGAGGAAAAGAACCCAACAGATAAGTCCACAGACGCAGACGCAAACATTGCTGAGCAAGGATGATAAGGGCGACGATTGGCTAAGTTCTATAGGTAAATCTAAAAAAAAAAACAAGGTAGCCCTTTCCAAAAATTATGATGACGAAGAAGAATTTTTTAGAGCAGATGGTCCAACCTTTAAAGTGTCTCATGATCTCTCAACGTTAGAGACAGGGAAGGACGTGATTCTTACTTTAAAGGAAAAGGATATTGAGGCAGAGCAGGAGGATGGGGAAGAGGATGAGGACATTCTGATCAACGAGAACATTACCCACGAAGCAGAAGATGCAAGGAACATAAAGCTAAAGCAAATGGCCAAGGATCGCAAGAGGAAAAAGATCGGTTTTGGAAGAGCTCTAGAGGATGCACTGGGTGAAGACCAAGAAAATGGTGATTTATTTTTCAGAATCGGCACCAGTGGCGAAGTGGTGGAAAGTGTTAGTAGGAATCTAGAAGAAGGAGACGCAGACAATCATAAGGGTAAAAGAAAAGTTTCCTTCCAGTCACCAGATGAAGATAACAGTGATGCTCAAGGTGACTATGTACCTGTTAAGATCAAAAAAAGGAAGAGAAAAAATGATGCAGTAAAGCAAAAGCGTGTCAAGGTCCCCACGCAGGCACTAAAAGTTGATTTAGTAAATGAAGACAATTTAGAGGAGGATGATGATGAATTGCAAGGATTTCTTAATGCTACTAGAGGGAAAAAGCTGTACGAACAAAACAAGTTGAGTGCTGAAGACATTGCTATTGAAGTGGAGAGAGAGAAGCGTGAGAAGGAACAGAGAGCCTCAGATGTTGCCAAGATTGACTCAAATTCTGGGCTAACTATTGATGAGAATACTGCATTTTTGGAATCTTTAAAGTCCAATTTGATATCCGGTGATGATGAACAAAAGAAATTTGAAAAAATCAATTTAAAAGAGGCGGTAGCAAAACGAAAACTGGACACTATGAACCAAGGTGATGATGGGGAAGAGTCTGAACAAAAGAATGATAATGGCCCCAACTTTTATGAAGGTTTGGGATCTACACTAAGCTTTCTAAAAAAACTTGACGTTATACCAAAAACTTCCCAGGCCAGTGCACCTTCAGTTGGCACGAGGGAAGATGATCTACTGAAATTACAGCAACAGATAGAGGCACGTAAGATTAAGGAAAAAGTGGCTCAAGAGTTGCAGAAAAGTGATGTTGAATATACGAAAGAGGAAATGGAAAAAGTTAGGGAGTATGAAGAGAAGGAAATTGCGAAAAAGACGCGTGAATTTCAAAGAAAAAGGCTTGCAAACTATAACCCAGAAGTTAAGTTGACGTATAAGGATAATGCAGGTAACGAGTTAACAACCAAAGAAGCTTATAAGAAATTGTCACAGGCGTTCCATGGAACGAAGTCCAACAAAAAAAAACAGGTTAAAGCCCAGGAAAGGATCAAAGAAAGACGCAAACAATATGAAAGGGATTCCTGTATCGGATTGGAATAGTTTTTTTCTGATTTTAAGTATCAAAACAAGGTCGTAGAAATAAAAGTTTTAAAAATGTTAAATAGGTTGGGTTTTTCTTTAGATTTTTGTTCTGGCTCTACTCTTTTTACACGTACAAAATGGAAATTAGAGGTAGTAATAAAAAACATAAATTTGAGACACAACCTTTACTTTCAATCGATGGTAGCATTTCTCAAGCAGCAAAACGATAGTGAACTATCATGTATTAGTTGACTATGAAATGACGCTTTACGACAGTATAATCATAATTAATCTAAGAATAATTGATACACGACCTTAGTTGATTTTATACCTTCGTTAAAAAGTATTTGTATAACACTACTCTGCAAGTAGTAAAAAATTGGACGAGTCCGGAGTCGAACCGAAGACCTCTCCCATGCTAAGGGAGCGCGCTACCAACTACGCCACACGCCCATCTTAATTGTTTACGTTCTTGAAAATATATTTAATTCCATAAAGTATACAAAGAAAAGCACATGGACACACACTCCAGGACAGTAGTATGGCAATAGCTAAAAGTTTTGTGTTGGAACGAAATACAACTATCGACCATCGACTAGTATTCGTGTTACTAGTATATTATCACACACGGTGTTATAAGGTGACATAAAGAATGAGAAATAGTCATCTAAATTAGTGGAAGCTGAAACGCAAGGATTGATAATGTAATAGGATAATGAACCAGAAACATATAAAAGGAAGAATATTTGTATATAGAGTTATCGACTCCTTTTTTGGATTCCTAGAAAGATGAGGAGAACTTCTAGTATAACCATATACCAATTATTATAGCCTTAATCAAAAATGGAATCTCAACAATTGTCCCAATATTCACCTATTTCTCAATTATAGCCTTAACCAAAAATGGAATCTCAACAATTGTCCCAATATTCACATATTTCTCATTTTGAGAGATCACCAGCCATGGCAGCTAATGCGTGTTCTTTAGGTATCGTTTTGTCATTTAATAGTCAAGATGGTCATCAAGCTAATTAGCTGATAGCCAGAGACTGAGTCGGTGGAAGAAAATATGAGATAGAACTTACAGGTGGTATCATGAAGAGATATCTAAGCACTTAATATAATTGTTTGATTGAGAAGCATATTATCTAATGACGTGATCCAGGGGAAACCTCAGTCTGCTGTTTATTTAGTTAGAGTTTTACGCTGTGTAGCCTTTACCGTAAAATTTCTTGAGACTGTCAGGAAGGAAAAATTTTGTTCGTAAAATGCAAACAGTGACAGAAACCAGCACGCCAAAGTCGGAGAGCACCACCGCAAAAAGTCTATACTGCCAGTCTTCCTCGTCAACTTCCTATTCTTCACATTCGCTAAAAACTACGAAGCTGGTAAGAAGACTCTTTGTTTCGCGTGTATTTTTTCTTTCTAGTTCTATAACATCCATTCCGACCTTTTTACACTCGCTACCATTATTTACTCGAAACATTATTGCAGTACGGAAGTATGATTACCACGCAGAGTGCCACCAGGAATACGAACACAAAGCGTCGCGCCTCCATCCATACGAATCTCTTTGATCCAAATCTATACCAAGTCCCCGTACCTCCTCAACGTTATCGCCAACCGCAAACAATTCACCCTCCGGTAACGTCTCAAAAGAAAAACCTAAAAGAAACCTTAGTCGCACTATTGCCTGAAAATATCAAGGAGTATTTACCCGATGTTGATTTTAGGGTCACCGTATTATGCCTAGTCTGGTACGTTACTTCTTCGGTCTCCAGTAATCTAACAAAGGCCATCTTACACAACTTCCCTCATCCCATCGCGTTGACAGAACTGCAGTTCTTAATCAGCTCTTCACTGTGCTTTACGTTTATAACGTTAGTGAACTACCTACACACACCGCAGTACAGAAACAGACAGCTCACGAAAGCGCTGCTAAACTTTCCTGAAGGTATTTTACCGCGTTATTTGAATGGTAACTTTGATGAGTGTATTAAAAAGAGATTTCTCATGCCTTGCAGGGTTGTATTGATGACCACATTTCCAATGGGTATATTTCAATTCGTTGGCCATATAACTTCACACAAGGCCACCTCCTTAATTCCCGTGTCATTAGTCCACTCTGTGAAAGCTTTATCTCCGATATTGACGGTTATGTATTACAGAGTTTTCAAGCAGAAACGATACTCTCCAATGACCTACTTTACACTGATTCCACTAATATGTGGAGTTATTATTACCTGTTGGTCTACTCATGGCAGAAAAGCTCCTACGAATGCCAATGAAGGCTGGTTCATTGTGGGATTATCCTTTGCATTTATTTCCACGATCATTTTTGTTTCACAAAACATTTTTGCCAAGGGTATTTTAACGGTCAAAAAAGCCCAAGGTTTACTACCGTCAAAGCAAAAGCAAGAGACTACACCGGCAAGTATAAAGAACCACTCACCCTTGCAACTAGACAAGATTACAATTTTGTTTTATTGCTCATGTATTGGGTTCGTCTTGACTCTGCCCTTGTTCGTGTACGGAGAGTTAGCTCATTTCTCTTCAGGTGGTAGTGTTATCAAAGATTTGTCTCTAACGACACTATCCCTCGTCCTTATCCATGGTGTCACACACTTTTTTCAGGCAATGTTAGCATTTCAATTAATTGGTATGCTTTCTCCGGTGAACTATTCGATTGCAAACATTATGAAACGTATAGTGATTATATGTGTGGCCTTAGTATGGGAAAGCCATTTATCTTGGAGGCAACTTCTAGGGCTAAGTATGACCATATTTGGATTATACGGTTACGATAAATGGGGAGCCACTAGGGCTTGAAGCGCTTATTGGTATGTATTATAAATACTCTTGGTTTTTACTCATTTTCTTTCTATTTTTTTTTTTTTTTTTTTTACTTTTTAATATTTATATTTATGATACTTATAACTGGTCACTACCATACCATTAAAGTTAAAACTGAGAGAATAGATATATAATTAAGAAGAAAAAATCTGTTCTTATGTATATGTTGGAATTATTGCAGATAAGGTTGGTCCATAGGTTTAATTAGTAATATCTTTCCTAATCCAAGGCTAGTGGGAAGGTTTTTATAAGTGTAGACAGAAGCAAAGAACAGTCGTTGTTGTTGTTGTTGTTGTTGTTGTTATTGTTTTTTTTTTATTTCCTTCCTCATTTGCCACATTTTGTAGAGTATACAATACTGTCAAGTATGGAGAAGAATATGTTCTATCAAAGTATTAAGGTGTCTTCTCCTTCCAAGTTCACAACATGGATCAGTTCTTTTAATGCTTGGCAGCTGGTGTCTCACCGGTCAACTTGGCGACGAAGTCCCTTGCCATATCACCAAAGCCGACCATAAAGACAGTTTGCCAGACACCTAGACCAATTCTTGGGGCAACCCCACGGTATAACCCTTTAATACCACTGCTTTGGTAAATGTACTTGAAAGCGGAGCTCACAGTTAGATTCTTTGGTCTGTTTGGATCTTCCTTCTTGGATTGCATTTCAACTCTAATGACTTCAATTGGTTGATTCCAAGCACTTAAACCACCACCGATGGCACTAGCAGCAATTTTTTCAAGCGCAGTAAGCTTGTCATCCGGATTGGTCTTACCAGTAGCATTTCTGATACCTTCTTCGACCAATCTTGAAAACCCGAAACGAGAACCCCAGTTAGTCATTTGTCTGATTGCAACGGCATTCACACCCTTGTTGATACCTTTGATACCATCCTTCTTATAAATTTCTTTGAATGCGCCCCAAGAAGATTGTGGAATAGCACCGGCACCAGCAGACTTTTTCTTGGTGATTTCAACAGTCTTCATACATGTGCAGAAACCCATGGTCAAGTAAGCTTGAGCAACACCACCGGTAACACCACCCATGATACCAGAGCCAAAGTTACTCAAACCCATCCTCTTGAATTGATATTCAGATTCAGCAGACACGAACAACAAGACCGCACCTTTGGTAGAAGCTTCAATCCAGGCCCAAGGTATCAAACCTTGATAGAAACCAAAGACACCACCACGGGACCAAACATGCTTGATAGCATTGAAGAAGCTAAAACTTCTGTTAGCGGCCATCGTAGTCTTAATGACTTCTAATGGTTGGCCCAAAGTGGTTACTTCACACATGTTCAAACCAGCACCCAATAGGATGTTGGAGAACGAAATTGGTTTTTTCTTAAGTTCTTGAGGTTGTGACGTGGCAGCAGACATGGCTTTGATGGACAAGAAGTTCCTTGTTCTTCTTCTTGTTTGACAAGTGAAGTAAAAAAAGTAGAGATAAGAAAGAGAAGCCAATCTCAAACCTGACGACAAGTTTCAAATTTTTTCAACGGTCTCGGAGGTAATTAAGAAGTTCCCGGGGGGATTTCGATATCACCAACGTTTAAAGTAACATGTCACGCGTTTTATGGCAAAATGACAGTTTATGGTGGTCTGATGCAAGCCGATGTGTACCTGTTTAGTGTGCCATTTCAAATGGGAACTGAATGGGGATTAATCGATGATTGAGTAGAGGGGGGTTAATTTTCAATTCTATATGTACTTTCGATCCCTGTAAGTTGGTGAAGAAAGAGACGAAGTTGGATACCGCAGATGAGTTTGTGATAACATCCAGATACCTATATAACTATATACAGAAAGAATAAAAACAAGACTTATCCTTACAATACGATAACTTTGGGCAGAGATATGCTATTTATTACAAGGCATTCAAAAAAATGAGAAATAACGACAACTGCAGGATTCGAACCTGCGCGGGCAGAGCCCAAGAGATGGTTATAAGTCGAAACTCTAACGAGATTCTAATCTCACGCCTTAACCACTCGGCCAAATTGCCGGAATTCCAAAATAACGTGATGAAACGTTTGTATAATATGTTATAATATTCCTATTCGAATTTTAGAACAGAGTACTGACACAAGAAATATCATCAGCTACTTGAGAGTGCCAGATGCACCAGCAGTTATCCATCCAAAGGCACTGGATATAAATAGCCCAGTAGACTAATAATCAACTGCAACCCGTGTTTGGTTTTGTTGGAACGAAATACAACTATCGACCATCGACTAGTATTCGTGTTACTAGTATATTATCATACACGGTGTTATAAGGTGACATAAAGAATGAGAAACAGTCATCTAAGTTAGTGGAAGCTGAAACGCAAGGATTGATAATGTAATAGGATAATGAACCAGAAACATATAAAAGGAAGAATATTTGTATATAAAGTTATCGACTCTCTTTTCTGGATTCCTAGAAAGGGGAGGAGAACTTCTAGTATAACCATATACCAATTATTATAGCCTTAATCAAAAATGGAATCTCAACAATTGTCCCACTATTCACACATTTCTCAGGTTTAGAAGAGCATACGCCAAGTTCGGAAAGCCTCATGAAAGGTAAATGTAGTTGGAAAGTATCAACTTGGGTAATGGAAACTAAAGAAAATAGGCTGGTCTGTATTTTGCCAAACCCGAGGGTTACATGCCCAGTTGAAAATCAAGTTTTAGCTGGTCTGGTCCAGAGCAAGATGGCTTTCGAATACTACTCTATCATCATAGAATATGGGCCAGACTCAAGCCGTACTAAAAACATTCTGTAGTAGACGAGAGACCAAGGCACTGGACACATTGGCAGCTCGGCAAGCTTTCTTGAAATAACTAGGATGAATGTTAGGCTCAGAGGTAGAAATGGTGGAAAGTACTAAAGTAATTTCATTGTATTCATGCGTCGCTAAGCGTCTACCAGTCCATCTTTTTCCTTTTCTTTTTATTGGTGACGTTTGCACACATGGCGCCATGTATTTACCGTTTCACAAATAGTTTACCAGACGCAGGTCTACAAGAATCCAGAATTTTAGACCAGTTTTAGCGCATAATGTGCTCGGGAAATTAACCAACCCATGACATTAGCATATACTTAGATTAGAGTACGTTGCTCTGCGACTGATTTAAGTGACGGGTTCTAAATTAGGAACATTTAGGAATATCTCTTTCTCATAATTCCCGGTCTACAATTAATAATGTGGTTATCCAAGAATGAATCAATTTGTGATGTCACAAACACCTTCCACCGGCAAAACATTACCAGGACTTGGCATATTACTATTGCGTCCAGATACAGCTAACCGCATACAACCAACGTTCGTTATAGATAAACTTTTTTTTTCTCTTTTTCAAACAAATGGTACTGGTCTTTCTGAGATGTACGGGATGACTGAATTTCCTAATGGCCGAACCTTGGCGTTGTTGTACTTAATCGAGATTGACTTTGATTGTTGTATTTGATGTGTCATTTGAAGAATCCGAAGACACTGTCACTTTTCTTTTTGATGTAGGGAAACGAGCGCCGAGAGGTATGTCGCGCTACATTTGGTGATGCCCAATACATCCATGAAATACACGATATATAAACGAAGAACTAGAGTTTGGCTTCACAAAGACTCAAATCACCAGAAGGCAATATATTGGAATGTCTGAAAATAGCAAGCCGTTTCAATCAGCCAAGATCTCGGATCCCCAAATCCTGCAAAATGTAACCTCTCAGGATACATTGGTACCAAACATTTCCACTTCTCATTTGTTAGATGAAGAAGTCTTCCTCGATACTTCCAAAACAGCAAAGAACGAGAAATATTTCACCGAGGAAACTCATGAGCTGAAAAAAACTCCAGATTTCATAGCAGATGATGGCATCGACTATCCTGAAGGTGGTTTTAAAGCATGGATAGTGATATTCGGATGCTTTTGTGGATTGACACCGACCTTTGGTATAATAAATGCTATGGGTATAATAGAAACTCATATACAGTCAAACCAGCTGGCTTCAGTAAGCTCGTCCACTATAGGCTGGGTTTTTTCGCTGTTTTTGTTTATCAATTTTGGCAGTTGTATCTTTAGCGGCACCTATTTCGATAGAAATGGCTCCACACTACCTCTGATTATCGGGACATGTTTCCAGGTCGGAGGGCTTTTTGGCATGGCAAACGCTACCAAACTATGGCATTTTCTTCTTTCCTTTTCGATTTTGTGTGGATTAGGTAACGGAACCCTAATGAGCCCGTTGGCCAGTGTGCCATCCCATTACTTCATGAGGAAACGTGGTACTGCTACAGCAATTGCTACTGCAGGTGGGTCAATCGGAGGTATTGTTTACCCAGTTCTTCTACGTAAGATGTTTGGCATGAAATCGCATACTTCTGAAAACTATGGGTTTATTTGGGGTATCAGAACTATGGCCTTCATGAACCTGGGTTTACTAATTATAAGTATTTTGCTTGCAAAGGAAAGACTACCTCATATTGAAGACAAAGAGAGTGATAAGCAAAACCCTAAATGGAAAAGAGTCTTAAACACTTATGTTCTAGAATGTTTTCACTTAAAGTCGTTTACTGAGATGAAGTATTTGTTCTGTGTTCTAGGAACTTTGTTTGGCGAGGTTAGTATCACATCTGCTATGACTTACTATGGTTCATATGCAACAAGCAAAGGAGTCAGTAGCTCTGACGCTTACCTGCTAATTATGGTTATTAATATCGCTGGTATCCCGGGAAGATGGTTGCCTGGTATATTTAGCGACATATTTGGTAGATTTAACGTCGCAATTACTACACTATTGTTCTTGACATTTATTACGTTGGTTGCCTGGCTACCTTTTGGCAATACTTTGGGAAACTTGTACGGTGTCAGTGTCCTTTACGGATTCTCTTCTGGTAGCGTCTTTTCCCTGTTGCCGGTTTGCTGCGGCCAAATTTCCAAGACCGAAGAATTTGGGAGACGTTATTCTACTATGTATTTTGTCGTGGCTTTTGGTACTTTGGTAGGTGCTCCTATTACCGGTGCTATCATTGGCCCGGACAAGACTCATTCAGGTTACCAAAACTACGTTATATGGTGTGCCATGACATCACTAGCAAGTGCAATTTGTTTCATTATTTCTAGGTACTTCTGCGTTGGTATGAAAGCTGTCAAGTTCTAGTGATTATTGTTTTTTAGGTAGCTCAAAGAGCGGTAATTATAGAGAGGTTAGTATTAAACACAACTTTTGATACATCAATAGCCACAATTTCTTACTTAATCGGCGCCCGGCAACGCCTTGTCAGGAGTTCTATCTTTATAGGCAGCCAACTTGAGCCATTGCTGAACTCCGCAGTCGTCCAGTAGTTTAGAAGCATATTCATTTTCATAGTAATTGAGTAGTCTTCCAGAGTAATCCAGGTCATACCAACCCTGGTGCGACTTCAATGCTTCAATACGTAGGTACACTAAAGGTATGGTCAAACTGTTCATCATCTGCAGTCCATCTTTAGTTAAGAAGTTTGGAGAACTCATTATTATAACGGTATGGTTACGCTTGGCCGAGGTTACATTATAGGCAAATGCACCCATCAGTTCTCTGATCTCTTTCCCAGTAATTTTTGAGCTAGTAAATGACTTACACTGAACAAGTACGTCCAGTGGCTTAAACTTTTTGCCTTCCGTAAGTTTGTGTTTCAAAGGTTTAAAGATTGTGTTATTCACAAGAACCCTACTGGGAACCTCTTTGACGAGACCTATTTGGTCGTTGATCACCGAATAAATCCTATCCAGGGGCCATTTCGCTTTTATGTCAATACCATGGTCGTAAGAACCTCCAGATCTTCTCAGTTTATCCATGCACAACTTGTTCTGGAGTTCCCTCATTACCGTGTGCTCGTATAACGTTCCCTGAAAGACTGTTGAGCCGGCTATATGAGAGTTCTCATGGATAAACTTCTTTAAGGTATCGTTATGAACAAATCTTTTGGCAACATATCTTAGGCTATTCATGTGTCATCCGTTTCTTTGTGTTTGGATCGTAAAATTTCGCTCGCTGTTATTAAACATCTAGTTGTTGAAAAGGCTTGACAACGTTGATACTGCTACATCACCAGCGAAAACAAGGACAAACAGAAGAAAAGACAAGCCAAAAAAAAATAACATGTCAACACCAGAGCTTTCTACGAGCACTACTTCTAGAGCCGACCCTGAACGCTCTGAGGCAAAAACTAATGAAGAAAACGTTGTTACGGTCTTTGATTTAGCTTCCGAGATTGAGCAGTCATTAAAAGATGTAATTGGGCAAGTCGAAGACAATGACAAACAGTTTCAGAAAAGCTTCAAGTCAATACAAGAAAAGTTGAAAAAATTGGAAAGTTAAGTAGAAGTGAAGCTAGAAGTAAAAAAAACTGTATACTAGATATAGTTCATGTGCAAAACACGCATTTTGAAACTAAAACTTATGAGTATTGTGAATAAACTATAGAAAACAGATTTACATGATAGAGACGCCACAAAATTCAGCAACTTGTCAAATTTCTAACTAAGTTTAATTAGCAACGGCATAGGATCTACAAGTTACCAATGGAGGAACCCTTATCACCAATCACGTGATTTTAAAAATAGTGCTTTTAAAGAGAATCTTCGATTCAGAGCTCTGCTCTCTTCTTTAATTCTTACAAACTGAGAAGTAAAGATGGCAAAGAAATCTAAAAGTCAGGTACGGCGCCAGAAGAACAAAAGAAACAAGAAACAAGATCAAATCTCAAGCGCCAAGCAAGAGCTAGTGGGCCTGATTGATGAACTGAGAGACAAGAAACGAACCAAAGTCAAAGAGCCCAAAGAAGAAAGACAAATTGCTTTATCCAAGGAATTTGAATCTATCTTTTCGAGATTTGAGCTCAGTAACCCAGAAGTGTCACATATTGGATCACCATTACATGAGCAGAAAACTGAATCTCAAGTCTACCACAGTGAAGATGAAGAAATTACCAAAGAGCCACCAAGTGTATCTAAAAAGAGACAACGAAAACTAGCTAAACCGTCATTGTCATACTTGAAATCGATGGCAACATATCCACAAGTAGTTCAATGGTACGATTGCGATGCCCCGGACCCCACTTTGCTGGTGATGATAAAAAGCCATAAAAACATCGTTCCCGTTCCAGGGCACTGGCAGTTAAAGAGGGAGTACCTGTCTGGTAGATCCTTATTGTCAAAGAAACCGTTTGAACTACCTGATATAATAAGACAGACTGACATTGAAGAGATGAGGAACACCTTACCTGGCAAAAATGATGAAAATAATCCTTCTTTAAAAGAAATCTCTAGAGCCAGAGTTCAACCGAAAATGAATACATTGGACATAGACTATAAGAAGTTGCATGATGCATTTTTCAAGCTAGGTGCTCGCTGGAAACCCGACTTTATGCTACCTTATGGCGATTTATTTTATGAAAATAGGAATTTAAACGAAGAAGAGAACTGGCATAATTTAGTGAAAAACATAAGACCAGGTAACATTAGTGACAAGTTGAGAGAAGCTATGGGGTTACCAGAGGGTAAACTGCCGCCATGGTGTGCCAAAATGAAAGATTTTGGGTTACCACCTGGATACCCTAACTTGAGGATAGCTGGTCTCAACTGGGGAATTGAAAACCTGAATGGTAATGTATATGGGTCTTTAAAACAAACTGCCAGTGGTAAGAAACATGGTGAACTGTTTGGCAAAAAGGTTTTCTTTGGGGAGGAACAAGAGAGTGAAAGTGAAAGTGAAAATGAGGGCAGCAGCGAGAATAGGATAGAAGGGGATAGCGAAGTTGAAGAGAAAGCAAACGCCGAAAATCATTTTGAGGAGTTAAAGCTGCAAGAAATAATCACCAAAGACTCACCAGTGGAGAATCCTGTCGATCATAAAGAGGATGATGTACCAAAACAACTATATACCGTGCTGAAAGAAAAGCAATTTGGTGATCAATCAGAGTTTTCTGGTAGTAGAACAGTCTATGAAATTCCAAGCAAGGGTAAAAGGAAGGCCACAAAAGACGAAGATGGTGATCTAGACAGTAGTAGTAGTTTTGTCTCGAACAAGAAACAAAAAGCAGTAACTAATCAACCTAAAGATCACAGTAATGAAAACGAAAGTAAAAAGTTTAAATTTTAAGATTACAGTTGTATATATAGTCGTGTGTATCATGTCAAGTTAAATAGTCTTTTTAGCTTTCATATTTTGGTCTCCACTCAGTCACCCATTCATTTTTTGGAGTACACATGAAGCTTTTACCTCTCTTGAGGTATTTCCCATCTGCGTTTTCCTTCAAAATTTCACCTTCTTTGTAAACGATCTTACCTTTCACGATTGTATAGCGGGGCCAGTTCTTAATTTCAATACCCTCAAATGGAGTATAGTCACAGTTGTGCTCCATTAATTTATTAGTGATTAACTTAGGCTTACTGTTGTACTCTTTCTTGCTGTCATCAGGGTACCAAATAACCAAATCAGCGTCACTTACGCCAGGCAGAATAGATCCCTTTTGCGGATACATACCGTAGACCTTTGCAGGATTCGTACACTGTATTTCAACAAGTTTCATCATACTAGTCAGATTTCCTCTCAAATAACCGTAGTCATATAGTAAAGGCATTCTAGTACAAACACCGGGTAGCCCATTTGGAATGTATCTAAATTCACCATTTTTGTTATTTTCAGGATCGAAAGCTCTGTGTTTAGATGCTGTTGAAGTTTTCTCATAGTAATTGTACGAGCAATGGTCTGAACCAACAATTGTGAAGGTACCATTATTCATTCCTTTCCAAATTGACTTCTGCGTCCCCTCTGGTCTGATTGGAGGAGAGCAGATATACTTAGAGCCAATAAAACGATCATCAGGATTGGTAAACGGCGACTCCGAAATGCTAGAAAGGTCAATGCCAACCCCGTAACTTTCGACTTCACCATGATGGTGGCATCTGGTAATGGCGTCGGATAACAACGCATACTGTGGACATGTTTCTGCGTAAACCTTCAAACCCTTGGTCTGGGCTTGCTTGATAACTTCCGCAGCCTGTGGAGAAGACACATGAACGAATAATATTGGTGTGTCCATTGTGGTAGCTAGGGTAATAGCTCTATTAGTCGCTTCGCCTTCGACAATACTAGGCCTTGAAACTCCATGATAGTACGCATCAGTCAGCCCTTGCTCTTCGAGTGCTTCAATCATCCATTTCACCATGTCACCGTTCTCTGCGTGCAACATTGTAGTAAACCCATTCTTCCTGGTCGCATACATGGCACTCATAATATCATAGTCGGATATCTGCAAACCCGGATAAGTCATAAACATTTTAACGCTAGATACACCGTAGTCGTTGTAGGCGGCTTGTAACTGAACATCCAACAGCTCACGAGCTTCAACTGAAGGCTTTTCAATCTGGAAAAGGATCAAATGCAACCCATAATCACAGTACAGCGTTTGCTCAGAGTATTCATCTACGTCCAGTTTGACTGATTCTGCCAAGGCACTAGGTCCCTTTTTAGAAACGTCTTGGGTAGAAAAGGCTACCACAGTGGTTGTACCACCAGCGACAGCGCTTCTAGTTGCATGCTCCATTGTATCAACAACGTCTCCAAGTAGTTTCAAAGGCTCATCGACATGAACATGAGCGTCGATCCCTCCCGGGGTGATAAATGCTCCTTCAGCATCTATGACCTCTGAGCCGAGGCTCGGGTCGATTGATGCTGCAATCAGTTGGACCTTTCCATTGTTAACAGCGATTTCCGCAGCATATATATCACTTGCGGTGCAAATGATACCGTTCTACATGAATGTCAGTATATGGGCGTGGTTACAACAGTGGGTACAAATTAAGAGAAAACATACTTTGATGATCAGATCATAAATGGGCATTCTAAGTTCAATGTGGTGCAGGAGAATAGAATACATCTTTAGGGAAACAATCGTCTTTTCCTTTTTTTTATACTTATTTAATTCGGCAAATTAAACGATAAGGTCCTCTGATAGGGTTTGAAGGACTGCTACGATAAGGCTGCGCAGTCAACACAACAAGGCATGAATATTTCCGTTGGAAGAAAAAGTTCGAATGATTCAACCATGAGTACTACAGTATTTGGCGATTTGCGCATCCATGTTCAGACATCAGTTAAGAATCTATTTGACTCACACGCCTAACCAGAGTCTCTTCTTTTTTGTTGCAATTATTATCATTTCGATTCACGGTTTTCTTTGAAAATTTTCCAGATGCTGTAAAAGTGACAGTTGCATAATTTACAAATGCACTCTAAGGAAGCACGACTCGTACCGAGATAACGTATATGCTAACCATGGCTGAAAATACAAAGAAACGGAAATTTGACACTTTGAAAGACCAGGAGGTCTTACCCTTTTCTGCTAGAACTCATAGCCATGCCTATAGCATTCGTACCACTGGTAGCGAATCTGGTTCAGTTTCAGAAATTTATCAGTACTCACAAGTTTTGCAACTGGAACATGCGGTAACTAACTTTTTGGAACATTTTAACAAGATCATCAGGCTCTCTCCGAACTTGAAGATCTATAACGAAAATATCGAAAATCAGGATAAAGTGTCTGTCGAGATATTGCCTGCATTGGCTAGACACAAGTTAAAGCTTGCTGCTGAGCTGGTGTCGTTGGAACAACTAGGAAAACTGCCAATCTTTCGAGAACTCAACGGATACGAGGCCAAATTTGATGAGTCTAATGATGGTCCGATATTGAAAGAACTTACAGAAGAGGATTATGAAAAGTTAAGTGATAAAGTTACTGCATCTGCTGTATCAGAAGAAGAAATGAATGATGATTTCAAGCAAATAGAAGAAGAAAAAGACGATAACTATATTCCAGCAGAATCTTCTACCTGGCCTCCGAAGCTACCAGAGATCAAAAACTCTGCGATCAGAGCACGTGTATTTATCCACAAGTCTATGATAAATGATAAGCTGTACTTATCGGAATCAGACATGATCAAGGCTCATAACGAAAGGCTTGAATTCCTGGGTGATTCGATATTGAATACTACCATCACAATGATACTTTACAACAGATTCCCTCATTTCAGTGAAGGTCAGTTGTCCCAATTGAGAATGAAGTTAATCAGCAACGAACGTTTGAAAAAGTGGTCTTTTATGTACAGATTTAATGAAAAGCTTAAGACCAATTTAGACAACAAACCAGAGAATGTTGAATTCCAACTGGGCAAACAGAAACTCTTTGCCGATGTCTTTGAAGCATATATTGGCGGCTTGATCGAGGATGATCCTAAGAGCAATTTGCGTCGTGTTAGAAAATGGCTAAGCAAACTGGCAGACCCCGTGATTGAGGAAGTTATGAAAAAAGAGATTGCGCTAGCGCCTACGGATGAAGTCGACGTTAACGCCAAAAAGACTCTATATTCATTGATCGGATATGCTGCCTTAAACTTACACTACAAACCGGTTAAGAAACCCACCAGTGACGATCCTAATGCTATTGTCGAATGCCGTGTTAAAGATGGGACGGTGTTGGGTGTTGGTAAGGGTAAGAACATCAAAATAGCCGGTATGCGAGCAGCTCAGGACGTTTTACGGAACAAATCTCTTGTGGAAAAGTATGCAAATATGAGAGCGGCCATCCCAAGAACTAAGTCAGTAATGAAGGATACAAAGAGTAAAGAACAGAGAAGAGAGCCTGACTTTGAAAAATATGGCCAATCTGTCAATAGTGGGCTTGGAGGGTCCTACAGCTTTGGTAACACCAGTAGAAATGACGCCAGAGACACGATCGCCGATAAGAAGATAGTTCTTGACGCAGATGGTCAGTTTAAATTTGAATAATTTATATTATTTTATTATAGTACATACATCCTGTTACAATGCTGCATACTACTGGTGCAGTTTGGCTTTCTTGGACGTTGGCTCAGGATCTGGAGTGTCGTCCTGGCCATTAGTAGCGCTTGGCGTACTGTCCTTATTTTTATTTCTTTTTCTCTTAAATGCATCTGGGCCTTCAAATTCTCTCGTAATCATCATCAGTAAAGTGGTAACCCTTTTCGATAATTCGTGTACAGTCCTGGTTCTTACGAACCAGTCAAATTGAAACAGTCCGCTGTTCATTATCTCTTGTTTCAACTTGTCATACAGGTTTTCAGAAAATAATCCATACTTATTTACAGTCATTAGGATGAACTTATCTTCCAAAGTGTTGTAAGTTCTTCTTGCATTATTTGGGGGGTATTGAATATTCATATCGTGCAAAGGTGACTCGCACTGCTCTATCTTCTTCTTTAATAAAGTTTCCTGAATTCGTAACTTTTCAGTTTTCTTTTCACCAAGTTCAATCGTGTTGATGTATTTTTCATATCCATGAATTTCAGTATACCTTTCCCAAAAGACTTTAGAGTAACTTTCCACTTCTTCCAAGGTTTTGTTTTCTAAAGATTCTGCAATCATCTTTAGATTGTTTCTTCCGTACTTGGCACAGCCATTGACAAAGCTTATCAACTCACGTTTGCTCCAATTTGTAAAAGCTTGGTCGATATACCTTTGTTTAGCTATTTCATCGTCTTCAGTAAAATCAGCGACATTGTCAATTTTTTCTTGTTCTTTCAGAACACGTTTTTCAATGTCATCTTCATCATTTTCTTCGTCTTCATTTATAAGATCATATGCAGAGACTTTATAATTAACCTTCTTTTTGAATGACAATTGTTCCTTTTCTTGAAGCTCTTGCAATTCTGGTGGAAAAAATTGGAAATCTTGAAGTTGAACCATTTTAGGAGCTCTAGGCATTTTAGGTTGAGGAGTACTTTTTGAAGAGCTTTTACTGTTTGTCTTGGTGCCGCCAATAATTTCCTTATAGTAGTCATCGACAGAATATGTTTGATCTCTTCTACGTTCTCTACGTGATGGATTGATCCAGTTTACCACTTTATCATTGGATTTCTTCTGGAAGTTTTCGCCGTTCCACTCATACGCGGATTGATCTGTCATACCGTTGAACTTTTGCAAGTCGTCTAAACCAAGGGATTCGTATTTCGCATTCAACTCATGAGTTTTTCTTTCACCTTTCTTCAAGATATCATCAATGTCATCTTCAACTGTAATTTTTGAGGATTTCTTTTCGAAAACGTCTTTGGCACCAAATTGGATCATGTCGATCAATTCATCTTTGGAGTTGCCAAGGCCAGCTGTTTTTTTATTTGCACCTTGTTGAATAACTAATTGATCTAGTCTCAACTTCTGTGCAGCTCTTTCAATAACTTTTTCTTCAATTGCACTTTCTGTGACGAACCGATAAACGTAAACTTGTTTTTTTTGACCAATTCTATGGGCCCTATCCATGGCTTGCAAATCTGCTTGAGGATTCCAGTCAGAGTCGAAAAGAACAACTGTATCCGCCGAGACCAAGTTAATACCTAAACCACCAGCACGAGTTGTCAACAAAAAAACAAACTTCTCCGAATCTGGTTTGTTATATTCATCGATTGCCTCAATACGATCCTCATGAGATGTAGAGCCATCGATTCTACAATATTCGTACTCTCTCAAATAACAGTAGTCTTCCAAAATATCCAATAACCTAGACATTTGGCTGAAAATTAAAACACGGGACCCTTGTTCTTTCTTCCGCTTCAACAACTTGTCCAAAACAATCATCTTTCCAGCGTTGAAAACCAAATGCTCATCAGTAGTATACGGGGGACCAGGTTCGGCGCCTTCGAACAAATACGGATGATTACAGCATTTCCTTAACTGCATAACAATGTTCAATAGCCTAGTTTTACCCTCTCTTTTACCAACAGCACCATTGACCACATCGATATCCTTTTCTAGCAGTCTTTTATACCACTGGATTTGCATGTCTGTCATACCGACATAAATATTCGTTTCAATTTTCGGTAGCAGAGATTTCTCCACATCAGCTTTAACTCTTCTCAATAAGAATGGGCTTAAAACTGTATGTAGTTGTTGAACTACAACCTCTTGGTCTTCTTCGCTGTTGTTCTGTTCAAACCATTCATCAAAGACCTCCGAATCGCCAAACACATCTGGAAGTAAAAAGTTCAATAGGGCCCATAATTCATGAAGGTTGTTTTGTAAAGGTGTACCTGTAATCAATAGCCTATTCTTCGAATAGAACAGCCTAATTATCTGGGAAAGTGTACTCTGCTCATTTTTAATACGATGTGCTTCGTCAATGACTATGTATTGCCAAGCTATTTTTTTCAAAGTACTTTTCTCCTTGATAACCATCTCATAAGACGTAATTAGAACATCAAACTTGGCCTCCATAATAACATCTTGTAGGATTTCCTGCCTGGAATGTTTATCACCTTGCAAAATGATGGCGTTGACCTCAGGCGTCCATTTTGCGAATTCACGTTTCCAGTTATCTAGGGTAGATTTAGGAACAATGATGATGAAAGGACCATCGATCCCCTTTGCGTATCTTAAGTAACCCAAAAACGATATTGTTTGCAAGGTTTTCCCTAATCCCATCTCATCAGCCAATATACCAGAAAGCTTATTTTCATGAAGCGAAATTAACCAGTTGAGACCCTGGATTTGATAATCTCTCAATTTGCCCTCTTTGACGTAAGTTGGTGATTCTGTTAAAATCGTCGCTCTAGAATCGACACCCTCTTCCTCATCCTCCATCAATTCGGCATCTTCTTCTTTCTCAGTTTTCCTGTAGTGCCTGGTGCCCCTGTTGTTCCTCTTCGATGCATATACCTTAACGTTGGCCTCCGCATCAATGCTTTTTAGCAATTTTTGCATGTTTTTATCCTGCTTCGCTCTCAAGCTAATAAAATGGCGGAAAAGATCCGTCAATCCCAATAAATGTTTAAACCTCCTGTATGTATCATCTTTATCCTTTTGCCGTTCTATTTTAGGATCAACATCCAATATGAACTTTTTCTTTCTCTCAGCCCAATACTGCTTATCCTTGACTTCCTGCTTTCATCCCCTCCGCGTTAGTAACAGCACTCACTCCAAAAATCAGATTGGTTTCTAACATACAACTTGATCTGTCATTGTCATGGTCTGGTAATATCAGGTGCGATATCTACCAGTAAGTGTATTGTTTACTGTCTCTTCTTTGCTCAAAAAACCTAAAGTCGTTTAGCAAGGAATATCACAAGGTGGCAAAATATACATCGTTATAGAAAAAAAAAAAAGAAGAAGGATTTATTATCATTAAAACGGTTTGCGTAAAAATTTCTTTTTTTGTCGACTAAGGCCCTTATTTCGTGTCACGGGTAGTTCGTATATAGGTACAATTATATCCAATATACACGGCTATTTACAAAGTAGTTAATCAAGTGTTTTTTTTTGCCTTGTTGTTTCTCAAAGGTTTGCCTGGTGGATCTCTTGGTTTGTGTTGTTTTTTTTGCTTGTTAGATTTTGATGGTTTAGAGGGCTTCTTTGAAGGGTGATCACCATATTGTTCAAGCAAGCGTTTTTCCAACTCTTCTTGCTGTCTCATTTCATGCTGAACCCTTGCGGACTCCTCTGACCACCATTTAGCAAACTGTTCCTCTTCCATAGTTTCTTTCAGTGAGCGTACTGGCTGGTTGTTCCCGCTTTGTGCTTTGTTTAAGTAAAGTGGAATTGTACCACTACTACCGTCGCTGGTCATGCTCACTGTGGCATTTAGGGGCTTCTTAGTAGCTGCAGCGACTTGTAATGATTCGCCTAGAGAAGGAAACTTGTTCACGTTGGAGTTTATCATGTTGGCAGATTTCTTTCTAGTGGCGCCTCCCCAAGCCGGTTTCTTTTCCATTTTAACGCGTTTTTCGTCTTCAAGAGCTAGTTGTTTAATCCTTTGCTTCTGTGAAATCTTTTTCACATTAGAAAACGATGGCCTTGGTGGGTCTTGTGAGAGACAGCCGATAGAGGTTCCATCTGACAACATGGGGGAAACAAACTGACCAGGAGGTTGTAAGACGTTGGATAAAGTAGGGAAAAACGTCTCTTGTGTAGGTGATGCACCTGGTTCAAGTAAGCTGCCAGGCAAGCTTTTTTTAGAACTAACAATGGATATACTGGCGGAAACAGTCTCGAACTTGGCAACATTGGTATTCGTAGGCACAACCTCAGAATTACTTTGTCTTCTTGGGCTCTCTACTATTATGGATGACTTTCTTCTGCTTTTGGTTACAATAGTAAACCCATTCTCACTGTTTTCACCATAGTTATCGTCAATTGCGCTTTCGTTATATTTCCAACTAGAGGAACTATTTTTTAAGCTCACCAATGATGGTCTTCTAACGTTTGTTAAGTTTTCCTGGGAAATGGATGGCTTTCTGTTACTAGATGCTGAAGATTTTCTGCGATCACTGTTACCAGTTTTTTTACCATTAGATTTCTCCCTTGGAACCTTTTTCAAATCAAAAATAACTTCGAATCTGTCGTCTGGATCCATAAATCTGTCATTGAACTTATGAACATTGCTGCGGAATAAATTGACCCAGTTGTTGCACTTTTCATCCTGATACCACGTCTGGAAATTTGTTTGTTGCTGACCATTTTGATTTTTGACCATTCTAATAAATTCTTCTAACATGTACCATAGCTCGTGATTGAAGTGACCATCTATAATTTCAAAATTTTGCTTCTTGAAAAGAACCGCGATATTGTTATAAATATACCAGCAACACTCAAGTGCTAACGCCTCACATTTTAAATAGAAGGCATTAACCATTAGTGGAACGACAGTAGATGATGAGATAAAGTCTACTAGCACGCTTTGAAAGTAATGCTTCATCTCGCTCAGGAGCAACTCATCAGTAATTTCGATTAGACCAAGTATAAATTCAATAAACTCTTCTGGTGATTGATACTGGAAATGTGATAGCAGTTCATCAAACGGAGTACCATGAATATATTTTAGAACACACATAAAGGCATCCGGCGAAACGTGAGTCATATCTATCTCTTTTACATTTTTACTTCTGCTCCACTCATCCGCAAATAGGCACTCAAAATAAGCACATCTTGATGCGAGTATGAAAGAATAGCAATGTAATTTCTTTCCGTCTAAAAGGTTTATGACAGTATCCGGGTGAATTAAAGTGTCCTTGTTACAACGTTCAGCTTGCTCTAACAAAACTTTTAATGCTGATATTAGGGTATCATTCTTAAAAGAGGTAATATTCATGTCAAGCATTTTAATAAAGTGGATAACGGCAATCTCTAACTGTTTTTTTGATAAAGTCCCCTGGTATTCATAGAGTTGCGAGCCACTGAAATCAACTGTTTCGTCGGTGTACATGTAATGTATTGCATACTTCAAGATTGAGGGGGGCAACTTCTCTGAATTTGTATCAACAGAAATAATCCAAACCGGTGAATTGATATTGCTGATAAGTTCCATTTTTACAGTGTTCTCGTTCTTCCAAGTAACATATCCGTATTGCACCAGACCCTTGAGGAAAATCGGAGAGCGTGCTAACAGCATTGCCTTGTGACATTTGGCTACTAGTGTCTTTGTAACTTTGTCAACAAATTCGACATCGTGGCTTCCGGTTTTCTCAAGAACTTGTACATCATTGATGTTCAGTCGATGCACGTGTAGGTACATGTCGCGATAATCCAAAGGCTTTAATTTTATCCAGCGGTTCATCATGTCCCGCCATAGCTTGTCATCTGCGCGATACTCTGCAGCGGTGTCCAATTCGGAGTCGATAAGCATGCCTTGCGCATTTCCTTCTTCGTTGGATGATCTTAAAAAATACTCGAAAATAAATTTTTGACAAGGGTCCCCGTTCAATTCCAGGTCCTGCTTCCTTCTCTGGCCGGTGTGCACTTTGGATAATGGAGATAGATTCATAAAGTCAGAGTGTAAGCTATTCTTAGGGAAATGTAGAGGAATCGCGTTAAAGTCGTCCTTTATGACGGCAAAAGATGCAAACAGCGAATCACAGCTAACTGAAATACATCTACCAGTAATTAGTTTCCCACTTTTCTTTTTTTCGAAAGAACTCGTTGAACCGTTACATGTATAGACATCGCCCCCCGTGGTGCACAGTATCAACTGACCCTTCAAGCCACAATCGAAGTCCAAACACCTGTTCCATTCGAAATATGGGATCCAATACTGGGCTACTGGTAAAATGTTTGGAAATTTCAGCCATATTGAGGACGGTTCATTCTTACTTTGGAGGATTCCAACGGCACCGTTTTCGTATAGAACGCATAGGTTGTTTCCAAAGGCGTCTGAAGATTTGATTTTGATCACACTGGTAGTTTTTGTCAAAGACGCAGGCGTAAAAATATCGAACCCATTAGATGTCTGCTGAGACAGAGACCTTGGCAATGTGAACCTCAAGATCTTGTGACTGGTCAAAACACATAGCTGGTTAGTTTCAAAAAGTATGAAGGTGGCAAAGTCTGTACAAGTCAACTGTCTGATGTTCGTTAGATAACTTGGCAGCTTGACTCCAAAGGGACTTTCAACGATGTTACCCTTAAATCCCATATGTATAATATCGGAATCCGTGTTATGATTTTTCGTGATTCCCATCTGACCTAGATCTAAACCCCACGAGTATAAATAATTGTTATCATCGATTAAACACGAATGAACTTTGGAGCATGCGATAAACTGAACTTCACCGGACCAAGTTTTTTTCCATGGACAATGGCTTATCCTTTTCGGAATAGAACTGCAGTTGTTCTCTGATGCAGACTTATCTGCGTTCTTGTAATTGGATACTGATGATGCATAGCCCAACTGCGAATATCTGTTCCAGCCCCACGCTATCACATCATTTGTCGTTGTTAGCAATAAAGTATGGTGATCGCTGGTCACAACGTCCCTTACCGTGACACCGTCTAAAAGTAACCTTCGATACCTAAAACTAGAAGCACTAGGGTCTCCATTTCCCAATCTTCCTCTGCTGCCATTGCCAGAAGTATATATCGTATTTTCCATAGTTGTCAATATTGAATGGTATCTCGTCATTAAATTTTTCCTGAACCGCACCGGTAGTATGCGATATTCACCATCTAGCTGGTATTCATCCAGTTTAAACAACTTTTGTCTGTTGTCGGAATCACCAGTAGCAAGTTGCATGTTAACATTACTTCCAAACGTGTACACCTCACGGCCACCACGATGGAAGGTATATAAATCACGCAGTTCATGAATATGTGGTGACAGTTCGCTTCGCCTATCATTTTCCAGTCTACCGGTCCATCGTATAAGACCTTCTTCGGTGTTTGGCAGCCTTTCTGGCAGTATTGCTGTAGGTATCGTTTTCAATTTCCAGTAGTCATTTTCACAGCAAAACAACTCCAAAGGCGACAAACCCTCTCTATCAGTTTGGTCCCAGACACTATCCTTGGAACGATGATGATGATGAGGATGATGGTGGTGGTGGCGGTGCTGATCCATCTCATTTATCGACCGTTTATGTAACTGGAAGGCCTTTTGCAAATAGCCCAGCCTTAGACATACATGTAAGGGGGTGTACCCACTTTCCCAGTCACGGGAGTATAAATCTATAGCATCGATTTGTTCAAGCTGCGGTAGACATGCCAATAGGTACGACAAGTTTCTTCCGAATACATCTCTGGTGTTATAGCTTGTTTTTTTCTTTGTCATCATATTACTTCCGTTGTGGCTGTGTGGTTTGATCTAGCTCTATGATAAAGACGATTGGATTTATTATCAGCCAAACAAAAGACGAAAGTGTTCAAAATAGCATTTGCTCTGTCCAGAATGGTGGCTATTAAATAAATTTACTTCGAATAAAAACCATGTTGTGTTCTTCATTTGTAGAATTAAACAAGATCCATGTGTCTTCGTTCAAGATGATTTCAAATCCGCTCCCACCAAAAAAATAAAAAAATAAAAAAGTGTGATCCTCACTTCTTGTGATGTTCGTATAAAGATACGTTAATAGACAAAACACACATGAAAAAAAGAGTATAAAAGCATAAAAGAAGGCATAAATATACGTGTGGGTTGTGTATTGCGACGGAGATGGAAGACGGATCCAAGCCCCAATGGAGTACCATCATGTGTTTTAGTTGCTCAAAAAAGATCATTCTGCTGCAGAATTTTAGGTTTAACCAATTTATTTGATAATCCAACTAATACGTATAAAGAATTTACTCAGGTGAAAACCTGATCTGGTACAAAATCAGTTTAGTCTGTCATATGCTCATAGATTTTCCAATGTGTAGAATTATCGATAAAAAACGAGATTTTCTATTTACCTTACAAAGAAAGAGAGAGAAAAGAAAGAAAAAAATAATAATAATAATAATAATAATCCCCTGTGTTATAGTTTCCCTTTCTTTCAATTTTTTTGTTTTTGTTTTTGTTTTATCTGTTTGTTTTCTTCTTTTCTCGATCTTGGCATTGTGTTTGACAAAACAAATGCTACACCTACATGATCACCATCCTTCAATAAACTCTTTCAGTAGACAGCTTTTGAACCTCTAGCACCACTGGCTTAGAAGCAGCCTTTAAGTCAGATGCCTTGGCGGTGCTGTAAGTGTTCAATTCTCCAAAATATTTGTCAAATAGGATCGCAGTGTCCATTGGACCACCCTTGGCCTCTGGATGGAACTGTGTAGAAAAGATGGGTCTCTTGACGTGAATCATACCTTCGTTGGAGCCATCATTTAGGTTGACAAAGTATGGCTTGAATTCACCGGCTGGCAAGGTGTCCACATCAACGGCATAGCCATGGTTTTGGGAAGTGATGTGACATTGACCAGTTGTTAAATCCAAAGCCGGGATGTTGTGGGCTCTGTTACCATACTTCATCTTCATGGTCTTGGCACCAGAAGCCAAAGCTAGCAATTGATGACCCAAACAGATACCAAAGATAGGTAGGTCCTTGTACTGCGGGTTGTTCAAAAGATCCTTCAAGTTGTTGACGGTTTCAGTACAGTGGACTGGGTTACCAGGACCGTTGGATAAGAAGACACCATCAAACTGACTTGCAACGTCTTGGATCTTGTAGTTGTAAGGGAACACCGTGACGTTGGCGCCTCTGGATACCAGGCATCTAATGATATTTTCCTTGACACCACAATCGATTAGTGCAACGTTCAATGGCGCAGAGCCTCTGATAGGCTTGTTGATGGCTGGGACGTAAAACGGTTCCTTGGTGGTCACCTTTTCGACCCAGTTGACTTTGCTCGAGTCAAAATACTCTGGCTCTTGTGCGTCATCACCAACGGTGATACGGCCTAGAGAAGAACCTTGTTCTCTCAAGTACTGGACGACACTACGAGTGTCAACACCGGTGATGGCAGCAACACCTTCCTTTTGGCACCATTCGCTCAAGGATTGGACTGCAGTCCAGTGGGAGTGTCTCCAGGCGTATTCGGCGACAACGATACCGATCACGTGAGCATTGGGACTTTCAAAGTATTTCAACAAGTTGAATTCATCACGGGCATCACCAGAAGGAACACCGTAATTACCAATCAATGGTTGGGTGAACACTAGAATTTGGCCCTTGTACGAAGGATCAGTCATCGATTCTGGATAGCCTACCAGAGAGGTTGTGAAAACAGCTTCACCAGAAACGGATTTTTTGGCACCGAATGAGTAACCAGTGTAGGAAGGACCATTCTTGATGGTAAAAGTAGCTTTTTCTAGAGTTGGCTTGGACATTATTCTTTTGATATTTATACTTGGAGAGTCTTTAGTGGCTGTTGGTTTTCCAGATGTGATCAGAGATGTAGTCTTGGCAAGTGTATTGAGATAAGGATAGTCTAAACATACACTAAGTGTAAAGCAAAATAGGAATAATCTAACAAGAAATAGTAAAATTTAAAACTAAATCGAGTCTAGTTTTTTTTTTTTTTCTTTTCAGATGAGATGACCTTATATAGTATAAATTTTTACCCTGGATCTTCTCTGTCTTTTCTTTTCTTTTTTTTTTTCTATTTTTTTTTTTTTCTTCTTTTGCTTCTTGACTCATCTCGAGATTCGCGAGTTGGTTCTTCAGAAAGGCTTCTACGAGACCTGAGAGAACAACGGACACCCCTGCCCGACAGAGTCGAGAAGGCTTTTCTTACGAGTATCTTGCGTCATGGTGATTGCAGAGTAGCATAGAAATGTATTGCAACTGTCATAATCACAAAATTACAAAAGCCTGACCCAACGGCTGCGACGGTATGTGTGTGATGGACATCACATCAGATGAATATTTGCTTTTGGACTGTTCACGTTTGAAAGCAGTCGCAGTAAAAGGGTTGTGTTCCTTGCCCCTACCACATCTTGTGTTGGCCTCCTTGCTCTTCCTTTTCTTTTTTTTCTTCCTCACTATCAGTATCTATATGTTGCAAACGTCTTGCTATTTACAAAAATGACTGTCGGACTCTGTCCGTAAAGCCTTCGGCTTTTTTTCTAATCCAGTGGAAGTAAGGAAGGAATGGTGGGGGAGGGGGCGACCAGGAGTGCCAGATTGAGGTCAGTTTTTACCCTGTGTCGGTGTTGAAAAACTAGATGCTCGCGTGGCGTAATGGCAACGCGTCTGACTTCTAATCAGAAGATTCTGGGTTCGACCCCCAGCGTGAGTGCTTTTTTTGGTCGTGCCGTGAGCGTGGGTGAAGATCGTTTGGGACACATAACGTGAAGTGTTTCCCTTTTTTTTGTGTTTTTATCTATGATTACTACTATTACAAACTGTGTATATCAGTTAACGAAGTTGCTGTTGTTATTATCGAAACAAAGAGTTGGGGAGCCTCGAACGTCCTGCCCTATCCTCTCCTTTTAGTTGTAAGAAGGAATGAAAAATAAAATAAATTCCTTTCTTCTTGATTCTGTTGTCTCCAAATTCGTAAGGCCTTCCCTGTGATGCGTTTTGGATGTTGTCGTCGAAACCTTTATGGAAAGCGAGAATTAACCAAAGAAAGGGAAAATAATTTTGATTTTCACAACCTATGGCCAGGAACACAGCTAAATATTACGGTGAATATAGCTGTGCCAAGCAGTATTAGAAACCAGCACCACACGCTACGTCTCTTCAAAATCCTATCGACAAACGGATGTCTCACCTTGACCAGTCTGCCACGACCGCCAAGCACTCGGAATATCACGGGAAGGCGTCTGACGTTGCTACTTTTAGAAGAGTTCCTCTGATAACCCAATTCTAAATCCCGTTTGTCCTTATTCGTCACCAGATTCTGTGTAACTCCGAACAAAGCATAAACCACATCCAGTTGGTAAATACCACAGACAACGTAGTAAAACCCAAGAAAGAACGGAACGATGGTCACCACGCGGATCCCCCTGCTATAGTCCAGGAAGATTAACACATACCCTATCCAGAAACCGATTCCTAAAAGCAACAGGCCGAGAAAAACCCTCGAAAGAATCGTATAGGTTGAAAAGAGGGATGACTTTCTGTGGCGTTGCGTAGTGGCCGTTTTTCCTCCCAGTGGGCTCGAATGATCCGTCATGTCATCGTGAAGATTATGCAATGCGACACAGCCTAAAAATTTGGGAAAGCAGTCCATCTCCAAGAATTGAAATGCAACGCTTTTCAGGCTCTCAAAGACATCGGGGTCGTGCCTTTGTTGCACTTGGACCGTATGGATGGCGTCCAGCCGGATCTTCTCTGGCACATTTACTAGAAATTTTGGACTTTGCTGCGGGGAAGACAAGTACATGTTTACAATCTGTAATGCATTGTTCAACAACTGCTTCGTCGTAATCCTGGGTTGTTGTGATTCCTTCATTTCTTGTTTTAGAAAATCATCCAGCACTTCTGTTAGCCTGTCATTGTCTTCCAATGCACTCTGCCTCTTCCAATTTTCCATCAATTGGCTTAACCTCGGTGAATCGGTTTGCCCCTGTAAAAATTGTGAAACACGTTTACTGTCCTGAAAATCTAGCACGCCATCATTCATCAGGGCCTCTAGAAGCAATGAGGTAGACACCGAGCTACGGTAGTTGTCACTGACCCCTGAATCGTGTTTGGGAATTCTCGGAGGGCGATTGGCCTCCTCCCACACGAGCACGCTTTCCCGGATCCCCTTAACGTAGTCTTTGCATAATCGTAGATGGGCCATGATGTCAATCCAAAAGTCCAGGTAGTTGATGGCATGGGGGAATTGAGAGAGGTATGTGTAAAAGGACCACAAGTCAACAGGCGTGGTTGTTTGTTGGTTCAACACTTCATACAAGGTTGGTAACCGATCGGATTGTAATTTGGTAGATTCCGTTTCCATTACACCTTGTTCTATCTGTTTTTTTTGCTTTCTTTCTTTCTTTTTTACAAGCTAAAATTTGGTTCCTCTTCAAGGTTTGATTTGCTTTGCAACTTTTTCCTTACCAAAGCTTTGCTCAGATGGGTTGATCAAGTTTATGGTTTTCGGTAATAAAATGGTAGGAGAGTGATAGACAAAACTCGTGCGAGTAAAAGGGAAGCACAGTTTAAGCAAGCAGTTTGTAGATAGAGCTATGCTACCGTCTTCTTTAGCTTTATTGATCTATGTTCTATTGCCTCAATGTTTGGATCAATGATTTGAAAAAAAAAAAAAAAATAAATAAATATGTATATACACTTAAAAAAAAAGAGGTCACATCGCCCCCTCGCAGACATTCGAAAAATTTTATGTGAAACATTCCCTAGTCATGGCACTTTGTACGAATAATGTGATGGACTAGAAGACTTAATTGGCATCCATGCTGCAGAGTGTCATCTGGGAGAGAGAATATAATTGAATGGGGCTTGAAATAGACAGAGATGGTTGCTACTTTAAAGTCCGCACGCGGTGTTTGATTTTCTATGCTCCCTTTCATTTTATATGTTGCAAATTATAAAGATGAAAAGAGTAAAGATTATTAAATATTTATAGTTGTCTTAAAAAAAAATTAAAAATAATTGATGATTGAACATTCGTAAGATATCATAAAAGGAGGAAGGAGAGAATAGATAAGGTCGTGAAAGATGCAGATATAATGCTTCTTGTTGATAGTCTGTTTTGTTTTTTCTTTCTATAATAAGAAATCAGCAAAAGGGAAAAAAAGAGAAAGAGAAAACAAATTTATTGTTTCCAACTCCCAGAGTGGTTGGCCGATGGTAGTAGTGGAGGTATTAATGTTACATAAACAAGGAAGTGAATGAATGAATGAATGAATGAATGAATGAATGGATGGATGACTGGATAAACCTGGTGTCATAAAAAATCTTGTTGAAATTCAAGAAATCAACAAATTGGTGAAAAGGTGAACAGACGGAATTAAAACAGAAACATCTGTTCAGACGCTCATGAAACCCAACCGGGGGTTATTTTTGGAAAATGAAACTTAGTGAAAGAAAAGTGTAGCACCACAGTTAACAACCCACCATCTCGTCAACACTTTGGACATAAAAAGAAGGAAGGAACCGGTTTCATTGTTCCTCATTTTTAACTTCAAACAGCCCCCTACAAATTCCAGTTTCGATGTGCTCGTTCAGCCACACGACATTGCTTTCGAATTCCTGGAAACAAGCAGCGCAGCGACCTTTGGAATAGGACCTCTGTGATTTCACAACGCCCACCGGATACACAAAGTGGATGCTTTTCAAGTGAGTTTTGAATGTGTCCTTCCGAGAAAACTCGCCGGTGGTGTGACATTTGCAATCCGGAGACCAGTAAGGGCAGTGGTAGTCTTTGTTTGGCAAATGTTTCTTTAAGTGACGGGTCAAATATCCCTTGACCTTGAAATTCGATGGGCAATGTGGGCATTGGAAAATTTCTCTATGAACAGCACCGAGTTCTGGAGAAAGCGCTATTAATTCTTGCCGAATGCTCCTTGTCATATGCTTCTTTTTGTGCACCTTATAAGAAGTCGAAGACGTACCAACGGTCCTGCAAGGCGTTTCAGACAAAGACGTTGGGATAAGTTTGCGATCTTCGAGAGATAGTGTCGAAGTGTTCGAAGACAAAGTTGAAGGAGGGGACGAAAGATTTGTTGTGGTCATAGTATTAAAGCGCAATCCACATATCTCTTCGTCCAAGGAGGGTTCGAAGATCGAGGATTGGTTGGAGAGTGATGAAGTAAGTATGCTGCTCGAAACAGAGTCTGTTTGCCCAGACATGAATAAATTCCAGAACTCCGATGCATCCGTATCATTTTTTTCCAGATCCGTTGTATGACCAGGGCTATTGTTTGTCTCCTCTATTCCATGTTCCTTGCTTGGGCTAACACCTTGTAGAAGAAAGCCAAACTTTTCGTCTTGCAAAAATTCATCTAGTGAACCTAAATTAAAGTTTGTGCTCGAGATCCCTTGACCACTAACACTGCTACTTTTATCATTGTCGTTCTCGACCTGAAGCGCCTGTTCCCGTTCGTCCTTGAGTTTTTGTAACTGTTTGTTCAACAGGCCAAGAGAAACCAGGTTGTCTTGAGGAATGTTTACCTTGTCAAACTGTATGTAACCCATATCGTGCCTATTATTTTGCCCTTGTGGTCTTGGCAACTATTGGTATCTCCTTAATGTTTCTTCCGTGACGGTATTTATACTGGATCCAACTCCTTCTGTCTTTCTGTGTGTCTGCATGTTAGCAGTTTGAACGCAGGGGCTGCGTGACTTTCTATGTCTCTTATCGTATCAGCGCCCATCCACCATATGTTATAAGTTCAGGATTACGGAGGAAAAAACTTTTGCGCCCGCCATCGCTCATCTTAGACGACAATGATACCACGTGATGAGCCTACGTCTCTCTTGTTACGAGTATTCAGTCACGTGAACAAGTCGATGGATATATTGTAAGCTATATAGAATGCACGTACTAAAATACCATCCACACACTTCCACCTATCATGACACCCAGCACAATGGCAGTGATTATTGCAGCGCCAACACGGTCCTTGTGGGTGATGGACAAATTGTTCTCCAAAACGTTTGCAGACGACGAGTTTAGCCCTGCATTAGGGTCACCCACAGAAGACCCACCGTTGTCAGCGGTGAATGGACCAGGTATATCGTCGATTAACAAGTTTTGCATGATCTCCAAGGCAGACATTTGCTCACCTAAACCGTAGTAACCATCATGGTGGCCTAGTGTCCAGTCCAAACCACACGTGTGCCCATCTGTACCACCAGTACATGATCTTGCAGCACCTTCTGCAGAAGCTTTGATCAATGGGTCAATGGTGTCTCTGGTAAATGGTGCTAAAACACTGGTTAGTCCTAACATACGGGAAAAGATACTCTTGAAAGAACGCTGGTCGTTATTACAGGTTCCTGAACCTTGACATGCTCTCTCGTACATGATACTGTTGTTGAAGAAAAATTCAACAGCACCGTCTAGAACTTGCGTTAGTCTGGTTTGCCATATGTCTGACCCGTTGGTGGCATTGTACATGTAAGCGGCACCACCAAGCACAACACCATGGTTATAAGTCCATTCGATTTTAACTATACTCGAACAGTTGTTCTCAATGTTGGCGCCATCAAACACGTTAGCTTTATCCTGCAAGACGACAAACCCGACATCTTCCAACCAGTCCCAGACCTTGCTGGCCACTTCCAAGTATGTGTCGTTGCCAGTATATCTGCCCAACCTTGCTGCAATTTGAAACAAACAACCGTTTGCGATAGTATTTTTGTAATTGTAGCCTGAGTTCCACGTGAATATCTGCCATCTCAACCCTCCACCGCAATGTTGAGAGTCCCACCTCGCGTACATAGTGTTGAATACGGCTTGGACCATGGCCAACCATCCAGGAACTCCTTCTTTGGTTGGATTCGTGAAGTTTCTTTCAACAGCGCCCATGATTGTGATGCCCCACACACCTTGATCATCATTACCTTCGACCATTGACTGATTCGCAGGAATGTAATCATAGTTCTCACCAGTTTGGGCTATCATGGCATCGTATATTAGGTCTTTATATGTTTCATTATCACATAGGTAGATGTTGTCCAACATACCGCCAAATGCTTCCCCTGCTTGCCACCAATAATACGGTGGTTGAAACATACCGACGGTACCGCCATATTTAGTACCCTCGTAGTAATCTAGCATACCTTTTTGGATCAGGGAAGTAGCATAGCAGATTGAATCTTTAGAACTAGTATCTAAGTCAATTGCATGCACTATATTAAGTGACATATAAATTAAAGAAATCAGAAGCGATATCATTGCGTTTTTGGACCGCCTTTATGTTGTTTGCTTTTGTAAGATACCTTGGAAATGAAGGCCAGTCTCTAGGGAAGTGAAAAGAGTCCAGTAAGGTAACAACAATGATAACGAAATAGAATTCAGAATCGTAAATGTGGCTCTTAATCTTGTATACGGCTTTCCGTTCCTTGTATACTTTGTCCATTTCTAGGAGTAACAAGGAAGTAAGTTCAACATGGCTTCTAAAAATTCCGATTGAGGCGAAGTTGGCGTCTGACATGAAGTCGGCGCCTTGTTATAGGTTACCCGGATCACTACACCAGTGATTGGACTCAAAAAACATAACAAGAGATGAGCTTGGGGGGCTCTCTTCCATTATGTATTCAGGGCATGTACGAATATCTATATGATTGTGGCGTCAGCTTGCTTTTTCGGCTAGTATCTAGTGTGCATTATTATTTCTAATTTTGGGAATTGCACAGATGTAAATTTAGTAAGGTGAGTTGTTTTAAGAAACTTCAAGACACAAATTATATACGGTATATCTGCATTCTTCTCTTAGAATAACTACTCCAACAGTGATGTTATTTGGAAAATATTTTGGCTTTCCGGAACAAATGTCTACGCTCTTCCTTCGTATTATTGTGTGTGCTTTGGGAGTTTTTTCCGCATGCACACTTCTGTAAATTCTGACACCTCACAAACTTTTGCGCTAATGATGTTGAAAGAAAATGGAAATACATTGAGTACTTTCGGAAAAAAGGAGTACTGTGTTGTAGGAAGTAAATAGTATTAGTATGGAAAGATAACCTGTCACAATAGCCCAGGACCGTTTGAGTGCTAATGTACATAAGAAAGCCTCTATTACAACATTATCCTATAGGAGACAATACTCGCTAATTGCTTTACAAAGGCGGTGTTGAGTCGATGCAGCATTATTCGCTATGCATCATAGTCACCACGAGTGTCATTGGAGAAAAAGTCTAATAGGTTGTCTTCGACCAATTTGACTACGCTCTCCGGAAATCTGGAGGCAACCTCATTAGACAATTTTGTGATTCCCATATCCTGAATAACAACGGCCAAGGAATCAATCAAGATAACAGAAAATTCACTATACCAACGGTGATTCCAGCAACACAACTTCACACACAGATCAATGATCCTATTGTCTAAAGAAGTAATAGTGGTTATAGTTTGCGAGGATGTCATATCGCTACGTGCTCCAGTTTTTACTTGTCGACGTTCCTTTAGGTAAAACTGCAGTAGTTTCCTACAGCTCTGTGCAGAGAAACGTTGGCGCAACCCTGCTTGAAATGCCTTGGCTGCCTCCCGGTAATGCCCTAGCCTGTATGCGCATAAACCCAACAATTCCCATTCAAAGGTTGTCTTGGTGTACTGGGTATTTTGTGCCTCAAAATGCAGTTGTTCAGCTTGCCACAAGGTGTAGCTCTTAAGGTCTTCATACAATAACATAAACAAGTTATCCAACCAGCGCTCGCATAATCTTTTTGCACGTAAAGTGCCGCCGTGAGGCTTGGTGCTAGGACTGGCGGTGCCTTGATATTCTTCTTCCATAACAAACATCTTAGCACGATATTTTAGCAACGCTTCCCAGCCAGTTCTCTGCACAATTTCCGTCAGAAGTTTATAAGTGAGTTGGAATGTGGATTTTAAGTTTGCAGCTGGTAAATTCAATAAGCCTGGGTCCACAGATCTATGTTCTTGTATAACATCTTGAGAGTTTAAGCTAGTTACCTCATCGAGGATAACATCAACAGGTAGAGGTAAGTGTAAGTTACTAGTAGAGTCGTGAGGTAGTCCGACTACTCTCTTAAACGTATATTTTTCTTTCAATGGAGTCATTGGGCATCCATTTAACGTGAGTAATGCGTTCTCGATGTCGTTGAGTGCAATGTAACTTTTCACCAAATAGTACCAAGGTCTGAATTCACTGGGCGAACAGTTAACAGCAGCTTGTGCAGATTGTAAGGCCAGTTTGGCATCATTTTTGACCTCTAAGAGAAATTGTGCCTGGACGCACAATAGTTCGCTACGGTATTCAGTGATAGTATCAGGATTTTTTGATAAATCGCTATGGATCAATTGGATAGCATCGATTTCCATATCTGCGCTAATCAAAACGCGGACCAATACAACAATCAACTCGGGATATTTAGGAAGCATTGACTCCAGAACATCTCGGCAGAGACGGAAGTTCAAGGTCATTTTAGTGACTTGAATTAGTGTCTCGCACAAGTAGTTGTTAGTTCTTGAAACTGCAGCAACATCGCAAGGTCCTCCTAAGATCGCACCTCTTTCGTAAACCAAGGGGAATAGGCGAATGAAAGCTTCGGTGACATCACCGATTTCTCCGGAAGAAAGCGGATTTAATATACGTGTTTCAACAACACTATTGACCTCTCCTTCTTCGAAATTGTCACGCATCATCATGATGCTACGTACAACACCGCTGATAAAGGTCTCTGCCCATAACAAGTCATGCTCCGCCTCCTCGATCTGAATAATTTCTCCCTTGGAGTCCAAAATATAAGACTGAACAGCGCCAGGAATGTGTATAACAACATTAAGATCACACTGTCTAAACGAATTCCATGTAGAGTATGAGATCTTGGCAACCTTGAAGTTTTTGTGTTTACCAAACCAAATCTGAGGCTCTTCAGAGATGGTGTCTGCCATATTCTTCAAAAATACTGCGATTGAAGTTGGATCTGATGTGTCTACCCCAGCACAGTACAAGAAAGTGCCGATCTCGCCCTTCAGTTTATCATAAGTATGTAGGTCAGCCGTGTTTGTAGGTTCCAAAGAAGAAGACCGCTTGTGGGCAGAGGAGTCCTTCGCCGATGAGGATGGGATATACTTGGTCATCGAAATTAAATCTGGTGGGCCCAATTCTTGGAACTGTGATAGCTTGGATTTACGTTCCTCTAAGGCATAGCCTATATAATCTTCTTTAACTCTAATTGAAAAAAGAAAGTTAGTAATGTTGAAAAGTAAAAAAGCACGTATAGCACAATGTTTAAAGTAACAATAGAGTAACATACTCAGGAATTGAACCTTGAGAGAGCATAACTGTTGTTGGTCTTTTCGTAAATAAGTCTCCTATTTTTTGCTTATAAGAAAAGAAATCTACCGTACCATGTTCAAGCGTTTCTTCAGGTTCGAGGCTTGTTCGTGTGAAGAGACAGTAGTACGCACCGGACACGCATAGCCAGCTATTAGGTGCCAGTAACCCTAGATAAAAGCAGAAAGAGATGGGTAGAGAAGGTCAAACAGCAATGTACCACCACTATCACGCTCAACCACAATATTTTTGAACTGCCCTTCTGAATTTCTTCTATACACATCGTAATTTACAAACACTAGACACCTACAGGTCATTTTTCTTCTTAGAGCGTGCAGAATACCATTAATCACCAATTTTGTTCCCTTGCTCATCGACTTCTTCGTCGAGTTTCCATTCCTTGCCAGTCAAACAGTACTTCTCTGGCGGTAGACGAACACCCCACATACTCATCACCTGAGGCAACGCCTTCTTGTTACGTTCATTGGCCAGTTGTAGTAATAACTCTTTAGGTGCAGTGGGTTTGAACTGGTACTGTGTATTAGCAGCAATGGCCAACCGTATGTCTTCTACTGTCAACTCCTGAGCGCTATTGGAATCTTGAGACTGAGCAGCATAGTCATTATACACCATGGCGTCTTTAAGCACACCTCTTGTGTAACGGTGAGCAAAGTCCATCAACTGCAAAGGAACCTGATCTTCGTAGCTGTGTATTGCCTGGGAAGCTAGCAGTAGATGTAGTAACCGCACATCACGTGGACTATCTTCTTGTTCGTTGCTCATTAGTGTTCCACCGTCGTCGTAGATGGCAATTCTCGATGCTCAAGATACGTGTTTTGACACACATAGATAATTTTCGCTGGGCGGCATCTAAAGGCGGGTAACAGTGTCGGTGGCAAAAAACAAGGAACTACTATAACACAACCCTTCTTGCTAGTCTCACCTCTCTTCTTCTTTCTTCTTTCTCACACAACGCAATCGAAAGCACAAACAACAACCACAACAAAGAATGTCTGAATGGGAATCTAATACTATCATCGGCCAAAGAGTTAGAACCGGCGGTTCCGGTCCAAGAGCCAATGTGGCCAGAAGTCAGGGTCAAATCAACGCTGCTAGAAGGTCTGGTTTAGTTTTGTCTGTGGACAAGAAGTACGGTACTACTAACTCCAAGGGTAATAACGAAGGTCAAAGACTAACTAAGGTGGATCGTGAGACGGATATCGTTGTACCAAAAAAGTTGGATTCCAACGTTGGTAAGGCCATTTCTCGTGCGCGTGGTGAAAAAAAGATGACTCAAAAGGATTTGGCTACAAAGATCAACGAAAAGCCTACTGTTATCAATGACTACGAAGCCAGCAGAGCCATTCCAAACCAACAGATCTTGGCTAAGTTGGAAAGAGCCTTGGGTGTCAAGTTGAGAGGTAAGAACATCGGTGAACCATTGGGTCCAAAGAAGAAATAAATGACTCGGCTTACGCCGTCCACTAAGTTATTTTTATTCTCAAACTCCTGATGTATTTTACTAATGACTCTGCATACCCTCTCTACATACAGTTAATGTTTTTTTTCTTACGTCCATATTGAAGTTTTTTCTATAGTTTTCCATCAACTTCTCCGTGTGGCATGATTTTTTTACTTTCATCCGCTTCTGTGAAAATTTTAAAACTGATCTGGGTATTTTTGTATTCTTCACGCGCTTGCTGTTGAATGTGGGATAAAACCATCCAGTACGTTGAAAGATGGCCACTCTACATTTTACTCCAATACATCAGGACACTAACGTTTTCTCCATTGCCAATAAGGCTTTGAAGTTGACTTCAGCAGACGATATCGAACCGTATTTAGATGATCTTTCCAAATCTGAAAAGATTACTAAGTTGGATTTCTCCGGCAACACCATTGGTATTGAAGCTTCTTCTGCTTTGTCCAAGTTTATCGCAGACCACGACTCGGTAAAGTTGAATGTTACCGAAATTAACTTTGCTGACCTTTATACATCTAGATTGGTTGATGAAGTTGTCAAGTCCTTGAACTTACTACTCCCAGTACTTTTGAAATGTCCAAAGCTGGAAATCTTAAATTTGTCCGATAACGCATTCGGTTTGAGAACAATCGACATTCTAGAAAGATATATCTCTAATGCGGTCAATTTGAAACATTTGATTCTCAGTAACAACGGTATGGGTCCTTTCGCTGGTGAAAGAATTGGTAAGGCTTTATTCCAACTAGCGGAAAAGAAGAAAAAAGAGGGCAAGCCGTTTTTAGAAACTTTTATTTGTGGTAGAAACAGGTTGGAAAATGGTTCCGCTGCTTGTTTGGCGCTAGGGTTAAAAAACCATGGACAAGGCTTGAAGGTTGTCAAGCTGTACCAAAATGGTATTAGACCAAAGGGTGTTGCCACTTTGATTAAATATGGTTTAAAATACAACACGGGGTTAGAGGTAGTTGACTTGCAAGACAACACGTTTACTACATCTGCAAGTTTGGTCCTTGCAGAAACTTTGCCAGAATGGAAGAATTCTTTGGTGGAACTAAATGTAAACGATTGTTTGTTAAAGGGTAAAGGTAGTGATGCTGTTATCCGTGTGTTGCGTGAGAATGAGTTCCCAGCTTTGGAAAATCTAAAATTGCAATACAATGAGATAACCCAAGAGACTCTGGTCAACGCGTTATTGCCTGCCTTGAAGGATGATAAACTACCTTCTCTAAAATCTCTGGAATTGAATGGTAACAGATTTGAAGAAGATTCTGAACCATTGGAGACACTACAAGAGGTTTTTGCCGGCGAATTGGACGATTTGGATGATTTGGAAGAAGTTGATAGCGAAGAAGAAGATGATGATGAGGAAAGCGAAGAAGAAGAAGATGCTGAAGAGTTGGAGGAAATTGATTTAGAAACTTTAGAAAAGGGCATGTTGGAATCCCAGATCGAGGATTTGGCCGAGGAGTTGGAAAAGACGCACATTTAAGCAGCTAAAATGCTTTATTCACTTCTCCCGCTTAGCTTGCCGTATTATAGAAACTGTTATATAGCGTTTTTTTTTGTTTTTTTTTTTTTGTTTTTTTGTGCGTGTTGTTCAACACTTGTTTTCTAACTAATTTTAACATTACTTTCCATGGAGTCAACCGTTTTGTCTTTCATGCACCAATTCGTTTCTAGCCATTTCTCTAGCTTCCGTTCCTTTTCTTGAATTATCTGGGATAGTTCGTGCTTTTTGACATCAACTCTTATTACTATTGGGGGACTTTCACTATTGCGAATACCCAAGAACTGGAATAACGATGGTGTTATTTGCTCTAATTGGTAGTGGCGATCGTCTCCTTGCTGGCCAGTATGATCATGCGTGTGCGTATCATCGGTCAAAATGGGTTGGTAGTATACTATGGTCAAGTCAAAAATACTGTCATTGATGTTGATAAATTTCTGCTGCTCGGTACCCTTGGCACCCATAGTGGCATTTTCAGCTTCATTACACAAAAACATGTTCAATTGTGCAACTTCTTTATCATTAACTTGATTGCCATCTTTCACTTTATTCACCAACTTGTCTACCTTATCCACGACTTTCTTGAACTTATGGTCACGTCTTTTGACATGCTTGATACGAGCAAAACACTTTATCGTGGAAATAAAATTTTTGAAGCGTGGGTAAAGCAAGTTCTTTAGCCGTGGTAGATCATATTCCTCTGTTAATTTTCTTTGAACTATGGATAGTTCAGGCGTGATTATATTAACTTCTGGAAATATCGCCAATACGCTGTTACCATGGGTTTCTAAATGCTTCTTGATTTTACTAGGTGTGACAGAGCAATTTTCATCTTTACTCAATATGTTAAAGAGAAGGGAAAGCTTGGGAAAATTGGTGATTTTTGACCAGGTGATGAAGTTAACTTTGGGAAATGTGCTGATCTGTTTGCTGCCAGGTATAATTTTTGACCATAGATATTTTCTAGAGCTCGATTCTTTGCAGCTGCCTACTTGGACCAAGTAGTTTATCAAAACGTAATCCATTATTGACCGGTGGTTTGAGACTAAAAGGGATGTAGATTGGCGATTCTGGGCATCAGTAAAGTCTAACTTTTCGCCAGTGATAACTAATTTCACGTTTTTATTCTTTAATGTCATGTCTATAATTGAAAGTTGGAACAGGGTTTCAATGAACATTTTAATAGACTCTAATTTAGCCAATACTGTATCACTGAATAACATTACACAACTGTCTAGTTTTCTGGCAATTGGCTTGCCAACAATTGGTACACGATTTATAATGCTGATTTTTGTCTTGATAATCCATTTACACGGTTGGCCATTCACCAACCGATCCAATACAAACACAACACCGCCCCAAATTGTGTAGAAGACTATATATCGCAATATGGAACAAACCTGAACTAAAATCTTTGCAACTGTGAATATTCCCATAGATCTCAAATCTGAGCGAGGGCCCGTAAAATGGGTCTCGATGGTATCAATCAACGGCATCTTGGTTTGAACTTTTGAATGATTGTTGTAAAAACAGTACAAGAAACGTTTGTCACTAGCTCGATCACATCTTATTTTCTGGCCTTCACATTTTGTGTCCTGGCGACGCAATCGGCCATGAACGAGGACTTCACGAAAGCACGAGGCTCGAACCGTTGCCGAGCGTCAATTTCACCAATTGAAGTCGTTAGCCTATTCTGCCTCTCAAACAATTAAAAAGCAGTGACATTTCTGTTCCATTGTATATGATAGTGTAAAGAAGCGCAATGTTTCGACCCAAATTTCTGGATTCTCGCATGCTTGATATTATTTATTCTTTCAAGCCTAGTAATGCATCAAATCTCCTTTCATATATTTGACATAGCGCTTTCAAAACCTTTAGTCAGAGAATCTATTATGAAATACTAAACTTAGGCTCTAACAGCATGGTCAATCTTCAGTAATACAGTAAGAAAGAAGAACTTGTGTTCGGAGTTATTACAAAGTGCAGCATTTTTAAATACGATTTAAAAAGTTTATCATCCCCACTATTTATATGGGCTCAATATTATCCAGTGTTACCATGTACATTATTAGCAAGTCTGTATCATTCCAAATACACAATATGGTGTAACTTAAGGTTCTTACATCTATGCTTCTTCTGTTAGATATCTTATTGAAATCCGTACAAAATGTTTGTCTTACACAAAACGCAGTGTTCACTCGTTTTCTCTTAATAACTAGATCCATCATCCTCCAGAGAGCCTAATCACAAAAGGTATACCATATACAAACCCTCTCCGATGTTTAGACCCTTTTTGGCTCCATATCTGCATAGACCTACACTAGGATTAGTGAGAACTCCAGACCTGCTAAGTAGGAATGCTCAGAGATATATTTCATTAAAACCGGACTTGAGTAAATTTAAGCTAATTCCCCCACCTCCAGGTGGTGTGGTTGGTACTGTCAATGAGGCTGTCAAGCCACCTGCACCTGATTATTTCCACGGCTCTTATCACTGGGACTACGAACGTATTACTGCAGTCTCCTTGATTCCATTAACTATGATTCCATTGTACGGTGCTCTTTCCAGCGGTGTCACTTATCCAATTCTAGACGCAGCATTATGTAGCACCTTGTTGATTCATGTCCAGTTAGGTCTCACCAGCTGCATTGTTGATTACATTCCTAAGAGAAAATTTGGCTTTTGGCATACATCTGCGATGTCTCTGTTGTATTTCGGATCTGCGGTGGGCCTTTACGGTGTTTATGAATTAGAGACCAATAACAATGGTTTATGTGATTTAATTCGGAGATTGTGGAAGGACGACGAGTCGAATCTTTATGTATTTGGAAGATACTAAAAGATGACTATTTAAATGATACTTGTATTTATTAGAATAATTATTTATTTTTGATTTTCATACCTTTTGTCTACATTCTAGCCAATTTGGCTTTGTATTTTTTCAAGAAGCACAAGCATTTGTAGGTATATATATGGGTGAGTTTAGTCCATAGAGGTAAAAAGTCTCTTGTTTTGTTTGTAAGCTACATCAAAATTATCTTGTTTTCAACGGAGTTCCCAAAAGAAAAAAATGTTAAGTAATGCAATATCGCACTAAGCCCGATACACGTATTTTAAACCATGTTTGTAAACACCCTGTATGTAGTTAGGCTGCCAACCATGCAGTGATTCATGTATTTTTTAAAAATTCATTTTAACTATCTCATATGTGTGTGTGTGTGGCCTCCAAATAAAAATGTTGTGCATTATCTCAGAATCATCAATTCTCCGTGGCATTTGGTCGGATTGACGCAACAGACCGATGTTGTGATTCCCATAGATAAAATTCCAAGTTCAATAAATGGTCTACATCTTTGAAACTTGAAATTTTTACAATTCTCCGATATAGACCCTGTGTATATTCCCGCTGGTTCAGATTCTACTGTTTTAGTCGGTAAAGACGTCTAACATATCGGTGGTGCTGGTACTGCAACCGTACCGATCCCAAAAAGGAAAGTACTTTTGGTTAATTAGAGTTTTTAGTACGTCGTATTTATAATATATGAGATACAGTCAGCTCTTATAATTATTACATAACTCGAGGCTTAAAACAACTGCCTTTATGGGTGAGTTCACACAAAAAGCATGTACCCTATATGAAATGCCCAGATTACTCGCATTGTGTGAAATAAGGACATCCAAACGTAATCCAATATAAACTTTTAACAAAAAATGTGAGAATTTGCACCAGGCATATGATGAGTGGTAAAGTCCCATCTAGTCGTAACCGGAGGGCTGATGCCAGTTTTTTATTAGGGCTGCTTGACTGGAAACAAGACTATGTTCATTACGAAAATGTTCAGATACAAGTACCAACAGCCCTTAGTGACACCAAGCTGTTTTTAATGGGTGCTTAAAATATCATTCCACAGTTTTGTGTCATAACTACAAGTCTAACCACGGTAAAAATGTCTAACTCTTTAATCTCTTCAAAGCCAATTTAACTCTTTATTGTGTCCAAGCAGCCTTTCTCAAAAGCAAGAAACTGTTATCATTATCTTGTACTAATTATATTCTCGGCATCTTTTCTTTTCTTTTCTACTATGAAAGAAATGTTATTTGGTGGCTTTTATAAAAGTGCAGGTACTGTGATGACTGATTTTTTTTCAGTGTTTATATAAAATCGGATGGGAAACCCAGTGTCAACCTTCTGGTTGGGACGAGAGGACCGTTGGCTGGAAATAAGCAATGTTTGCGAATACGCCAAAGCCACCGTACTATTTGGTTAGTTTTAGTAGTACCCTTTCCGGAGAAGAATTAGATAAGTACGAGGTGATTGGTGACAGAATGGTTAAATTAGCCAAAACTATGCCAGGCTTCCTGGGGCTAGAAAGTGTAAGAGATCCAAAAACAGGGTTCGGTATTACAATTAGTTATTGGAGTGATAAAAAAAGTATTCTGAACTGGAAAACGCAACATGAACATAAGCTTGCGCAGCAGTTAGGAAAAGAAGTCTTTTATAGCCAATTTAAAACTCGAATTGCAAAAGTTGAAAAAGCGTATTCGCTGCATGATCACCATTCTTGAAATCTGTGAATAAATTATTTAAATCTCTAGGTTAACTTGTAAAGTTGTTTAATAAAGACTACTTGGTACATCTCTTTGTTAGAGGCATTAGTAAAGATAAAAAGGACGGGTAAAAGAGAAACTGCATCTATACTTTTGGATTTTCAAGCCAGTTAAACAGATTCGACGCCTTGTAACATAAGGCTTGTTATCAACTGACAAATTCGGATCCTTTTAGCGACAGCTAGTAAAGCCTATGTTGTAAGGGGATTGATCTTTCAATATCATGAAAACTTACTTATTGTATAAGTTTTTACGTTGATATCTAAGACTTTGCGGCGCCTTGTCTAGCCAACTCGTCCGCAATTTCATTACCCTCTTGACCAGCATGGCCCTTGACCCACTCTATTTGATACTTGCCATTATTTGCAAAAACATCTTTGTTAACCTCGTAATATTTCTTAACCTTAATAAAGTTCTTAATCAATGGTACAACTAAGTCTGCGTTTGGTAACTCCTTCATCTTTTTTTCATCATAAGTTATATACCTATCGTTTAGTAATTTGGCCACATATTCGGAATCAGTTTTGATCTGGTAAATGAATTTGGTCTCATTGTCAACTAAAGATCCCCAAATTACCTCTAATGCTTCTGATACAGCTTGAATCTCGGCACGATTGTTTGTCTGTGCACCAATCTTCAATGGTTTGGAGATACTCCTTTCTGGCTCTCCTTCGAAGTAAACACCATAGCCGGCACGGGAATGACTAGATCCGTTGGACAGGGCAGAGCCATCACAATAAACGTTTAACACTTTGTCATATTTAACTGATGAGCTTGGGATTTTGTGACTGGAAACGAATTCTTTTTCCGAAATACCAATATGTTTGTAATCGTTGCTTCCATGGCCTGTAATGAATGCTTTAGCTTCCTCTTCACTTTCAAATTTCTTGAAAGAAATACCTCTTTGACCTGAAATATATTTTTGACAGTCTGACCAATTGGTAAAGATCCTGTTTGCCAAAGCAGGATTAGAGCTTTTTACGGAATAATATTTGTTTCCTGAATATTTGGAAACAGGCTTTTTGGAAACAGGCTTTTTGGAAACCTTAGCAGAAGGAGGTGCACGAAAGGTTTTTGAAGAGTCTAATGTATCTTTGGAATCCTGCTTGAAGCGACCGGTAGACCTAGAACTGTTAGAAATATTACTGTTTTCCCCTGTATGAGTACCAAGCCCATTTCTTAGATTACGACCTGTACGACCTCCATCAGCAAATGCCTGAGCCTCTGCAAAAGTGTCAAATTTTTTGTATATGGCACCAGAATAACCCTGTACCTGGTTTTTACAATCGTTCCAGGTGTTGAAAACACCCTGATTCCTGCCATTTTGTACAGCGTAGAAGCTTCTCTTTGCCATTGCTCTTCGACCGTTACTTCTTGATCAAGCCAAGTGTAAGGTAAAAAGAACGAAATTGATCTTGGTCTATTTCTATTTCCGTTTGCGAAAACTTGTCAGAGAGATGGGTAAAATATCAAAATATTGATGGGACTCTCGTGTAAAAATTTTCAGAGTCTGGATTCGAGTTCTTATGTTAAAGAGAGAGTGCCACTTCTTTAGGACTGTGTTTTTCCAGCTTGTCGTACAAACCTTTTTCTGTATAGTGAACTTTGAGTCCTCGAGCATAGTTATGCCAACAGGTCGAAAAAATTCTAACACCTGCTAGAGATTCACATCGCAAGAATTGGAATATCGTTTATTGAAAAACGTCCACGAAACTTCGAAATGTCATTATATTCGTTATACCTGCTCTATTCGGAAAATCGAGAAATGTTTGAGCATTCGACACGCAAATATATCAATTTTTAGCGTAATTATAAGTTTTTTTCACTAAACTCAATTCTCAATTCGCTTCGGAGTCTGGTTTCCTTATCCATCATCAAGTCAAGTTCTCAGTAAACCAAGGTACAGAAGCTAGTTTAAGCGAATTGGGGAGAAGGCAGTATGATTGCAAAATGGGCGTACACTAAAATGCACTTGTGCAGATCTAGCATGACTTATGCAACGTCAACAGGCTCAGGACCAACAGAAAGAACAGCAAAGGTAAACATAGCACGAACAGTGCAACGACAAAACTCTCAGCCAGCATTCTATGCGGTGAAAAGTGATAACCCACAAGTCTCGAGTGCCATTTTTGAATCATGGTCTACCTGTAAAAGCTATACAGATGGTGTACGATCGCTCGATTTTAGAAAGTTTAAGGATTTAACATCTGCCAAAAAGTTTATATCTGGTTCTAATACTGCTGCCGCGCCATTCCACGGGTTTAGATACATCCAAGCATTTAAAGAAGAAGAATTTAACCAATTGTTTAAATTACTTGAGCCCAAAGAAGTACTCGATCACCAAGTATTACAAATATATTGTGATGGTTCTTCTTTAAGCAATGGTAAAGAAGGTGCTAGAGCTGGTTATGGCATTTATTTCGCTTTTACTGGCGCTGAAAATGTCTCAGAACGGCTCACCTATGGACCACAAACGAACAATCGGGCTGAATTGAAAGCTGTGTCTGTTGCACTGGATTATGTCTGGCAAAGACTGATCCAAACCCATGGTAAGAATGAGATCCCAGAAATTTTTGAGATTTATACAGACTCTGAATACGTCTCAAAACTTTTAAATGGGAGATTTGAACAGGCTTCGAGGTCTGAACTAGGCCGCGTAAAACACGGTGATATCATCAAACCAATGGTAGAGAAATTCTGCTTAATAAGACACTACTATCTACTGAATAAGGAATTTTCTAAAGGCTACAAGTTTGGAATTCAGTGGTGTAGGGGTCACGATGGGAATAAACCAAATGAAGAGGCTGATAAATTAGCTAGAGAAGGCGCGAAAAAAGATGTTGCATGTTTAGCTCCTAATGTTGAAAGCAGTCTTAATTGACACTCTTAGGTATTATAAAGTATGAGATCAGGGAAATTTTTCAATTTAACTATGAAGTTTGTCACTAGGTGGTACAATTCTAGTTTTCTTTTCATCCCACTTTTGAGGAAGGGCACTTTTTTGTTATAGATTTCCTGTTGCTTAGTGACACCATTTTCTATTTTAAATACTTTTTGAACAGGTAGTTTCTTCTGCTTCATCCGCTGAGCTTCAGGTTTTTCTGTGATGCTGTAATAGATTGATCGGATCTTACACGCAAGCTATAGCGAGGGTGAAAGACTATCTTATCCTCTATAATGATCACTCTATATCGCCAGGATGGTCTTGTTTACTTAAAAGTTTGCGACATCCTGTTAATATAGGATCCTGGTGTTTTTTCTTTCTTTTCCATTTCTTCTTTTGAGTATGAACCTCTGTTCTTCGCCTTATTTTGATGATACCATTCATGCCAATATTACTTTCCAGCGTTTCATGGAACAATTCTTCTCACAACTGTATATTTGGGAACCTTATGTGGTATTTTATTCAGTCGATACGACACACCTGAGAGTTTCCTTAAGCAAGATTTTTAGAGGTAACAAAGTTTCGGGAACTTGAATTTGTCTACATCGGTGTAAAGTGAAGCTTGTTTTGGAACAGGATCATCAGGAAAGAGAGATCGCCACCTGGCTGCAAGCAAGAAATTTCTTCCGTATAGTGCTTAGGTAGGATTCCAGCTTTTCCACTGGATAATAGTTAATTCGCCTATTAGAAAACTTAGGGCGCTTGGAAATACGCTACTAGGGAATAAATGAAATGTAACCTCTCGATTTTATGTCACCAAGGATTGCTTTATTGGAAACTGGGTTTCTTCCAAGTACAGGATCCGGGTAGATTTGAAATATACTATGAAACTGTTCAAAAATTACCAATTCGCATCCTTTTTGACGTTGACGGATAAAAGATAGGTCTAGTGTTTTCTCTACTCGGACGCTCTGTATTTATAAGAATCCTTTCTAACTTTTATATCAAGCACTACTATCTACTCGGGTTTGAAATTTAGGTGCATGACAAAAATTATATTTGAGCTGGAAATTAAACCGCCCAAGGGTTTGCTCAATTGAATATCGGCAAAAGATGATGCCAGAACCGAAGATAAGAAAGAAAGTTATCTGCTAAAATCACTATTCGTTCATTTTAAGAGTACATTGGCTTCATTCGCTATTAATACTGTACTCATTAATGGCCCCGAAAACTTATTACACAATTTGCACATTAATTGGTTTAATTTCTGTCTATTTCCTAGTTAATTTCTTTTATGAAATGTTTTCATAAACTTCAGGAGGGCACCGACGAAACGAAGCGAGGTTACCTAAAGGTATTAAAGATTAGAGAAAATATAATGCAAATTGCTATCTAAATTTATAACCACTAACAGCGGCTTTCACCAGTCTCTCAGTGGCAATACTCTTCGAAATTCTTTCACGAGCATCCAAGTTGTTGTAAACGTATTCTAGCTCGCCTCTCGCCAGCAAAATCCTTAAAACAATGTCCTGGGTAGTAGCAGATATCTCTAAGGGGTCATTTTCCACATCCTTGATTTGTTTTTCTATTTCCATCCGCTTTTTCTTGGAACTATTGGCAATGATAGTTTTTCTTCTTGCAATAGTATTCGCCCTCTTGCTTTTTGCCTTAGGAAGCTGTTTCTCGAACTCAAAATAGTTACGATCTTGTAGATATTTGATATACTCAGGAGCTAGTCTGTCCACCTCTTCATAAAGCTCTTTACTCTGCTTGTCGTAAAAAACAGGTATCAATAACAAATTTTGATAGTGCTGATTCTTCAAATCTGTCAATGGAGGACCTTCACCATTGTTATGGAAGAAGTCTATGCACAAGTAACGTAACCATTCAAAAATGACATCAATCTCATTCTGGGTCAGGGCTCTGCCAAAACCTGCGACCGTACTGGAACCCCCCATCGCAACATCCATGGCGTTTTCCCATAAAGTCTTGCTTTTCATAATGCTAGCACCATAATTCTTGGCACTAGACAAGAACGGCAATAGCAGCGAATCGGCAGTATCCAGAATGATAGACCACGCTTGTAACATAATCTTGAAAAGAAGTTCTTGTGATAGCTCTGTGGCCAATATGTTTAAGTTAGCATTCAAATAATCAAATAAGGGAACAATTGCATCATAAATGACATCTTTACTCGCCTTGGTGATCCCATTGTTTCCACATACAGTCTTCAGTGTAGATCTGGAGAATGCGAAATTGACAAATGTGGAGAATTTACTAACTATTAATCCAATCACCCTGTCGCAAGCTCTGTTTAAGGTTCTATAGGCCCTGCCCATACAAAATAAAGCATCCACTTTTTCATTTTCCAAAGATATCTGCACAAACAGCTTACCCTGCGTATCCAAGTCCAGCACTACATCTTCTGGAAATCCATCATTTCTAAACCTTTTGTGGTCCAATAATACAGAACATTTGCCACAAACTGCATAAGAACTCAGCGGATTTATCTTAGATGTGTGGTGCCAGATCATTGCACTGATCATTCTACTTTCATTAGCTGGGATTCCTATCTCGAACTCTTCATCCCAAAGTGGATTGATTGATTTGTAAACCACTTTGGTTTTAGCAATTTCTTTATGCCTTGCTGTGTCAACCAAGCTGATCGCACTATTAGATAACCCATCATTGGTAAACCCTTTGAGATTTTCAGCACGAATAATTCTAACAGTGTATAGCTGGTGAAGGTTTTGATTCTGTGAGTTGGCAATTTTCTTTCTTTTAGGATCGTTTTGCTCATATTTATTTACGGTGTTGGAAATCTGCTCCGCATTTATCCTTTCATCAAGCTCATTGATCTTGGAAAGCATTTCATTTAGGTTGTTTAAGCAAACGCATGTCCTCTTCTTAAATTCGTAAGCCTCTGGAATCACTAAACTGGAAGATTTCAAGGCATTTTTCATCTCGTTAAATAACCAGGTATTTTTCATCTTTTCAGCGGCTGATTGTGGTATAGCAGTCTCTTTCGTTTCATCTTCAGCTTCTTGATCCTCGATCAAATCTTCTTCGATTATTTTTACTACTCTCGAAGCGTACATATTCAGCCCGTCCGCAAAAGCCTTGAGTAAAAAAGTGTAAATTTTAGAGATTTGATACTTATTTCCCCATTCAAACTTTGTAAACATATTTAAGGACTCGTTAATCATTTTGAAAATATCAAGAACAGAAGAGCTGTAATATTCTTTTTCATTAACTGGTTCCCAAGTTTCGTTTTTTAGAGAATTTTCAATCACTTCAAAAACTTTATTGCTAGTTTCGTCGCACAACTGAGATAAGTATTTGATAAAGAACTTTTCCAGTTTGAAAGGGAAAGGCTTCTCGGGCCGGACCTGTGAGTAAATTGCACGTAAATCTTGTAAAGATTTGTACGTTTGAATAGCATCATAAACTGGAATTGGTGGGCTTTTGCCTGCTTGCGAATACTTTTCAACTCTCTCTAACATGGTCATTGAATCTGTGGCAAAAGCTTCGATCAACATTTCAGCGCACTCAAAAGTAATGTTAAGGGAACCCAGTAATGGCTTTGAATATCTCTTTTGAATAGCTTTTATTTGGTTAAGTATGACCTCTGCGATATTCTGTATGTCATACAATTCAATACTATGGTCCCTAGGGACTTGTTGAACCAATGAGATGTAATACTCTTCACTTGTCTTAAAAAGAGAGCGTTTCAAATTCTTTAGCCACTTCTTGTAATAATGAGTCTGAGGAAATCTACATTCGATTAGGAGTGGGTCAGACTCAATATACGCATAGTAGATATTCAAAACCGGCGAAAATTTAGGTTTCGTACCGCCATAGATACCAGTTAATAAATACTTTAAGGAATTCATACATTTCGTGAAGGTTTGGTTTAGATTAATTAACCATTGTTGTTGGTCAACACTGTTCCAGGTGAGCGTATTCAAATCCTCATCTCTTGAAAGCATTTTAGTATGGATTAATTGGAAAATATGTTCAACCCCGCTAGGGTCCAACTCCTCGTCAGTGAACAAGCTTAAGTTTGCGGCGGTGTACAAAATTGCAGCTTTGCTAGAAGGCATATCTAACCTCCAGTACTTTGAACATTTTGTAAAGAAAAATGATGCGTCTTTGGAGAAAGCGGTTGCATTTACCGCGTTTTGACATTCTTTTTGTAAGACTAGGCATAACAGACTGGTGAATATATCTCGTGCGTTGTATGGGATTATTAGGTGCTCTGATGTGCGTACTTTTGTATTGCCTATGGATACGTTGTGAGTAGACTTAGAAAGTTCAAATTTTTCTATTAAAGAATTGATTTCATCTATTTCAAATTTTTGCCATGACTTGTACCTTTCTGAATTAGGGAAGTCTTCCTCTTTGAGAAACGTATTCCCGTTAAGAGCCTCCTCTTTGCAATCTCTTAATTCCTTTTGAAAAATATCGTTTTTAACATCCTCCATAAATCTGATCACATCTTGTTGTAAGGTCACTTGGCTCACTCCAAACAGTTCACCCAAGTAATTCGAATGGCTTATTTCTGACAATTTAAAGGTCGGTTTGAGCGTAGCATCAAACATATCGGAGCTATGCGTTTGAGTTACCGTAAGATTTTGGGCACGTAAACTTGAGGCAGGCGCGGAAGGCTTAAACGAGTCCTTGTATTCGCTTAACTTGGCTGTAAGTTCTGGAGAAGATGCGATGGTCGCGATCATCTGTATCAAAACACTGATAAAATAGGAAACTTGGTCGTACAATTCGTTTTGAGGGTGTGGTGTTTCCAGTTTAGTTAGCTCCCCATTGGCAGCCTTTATGAATAGCATTAGTAGCTCCTCAAATCGCTCCATAGAGGTTACCGTCTTGGACATATCGGGATTTAGAAACAGGTCGTTATAGAACTTCAATAGACTTCTCCTGAGCATGGTATTACCGATTTTTACCTTATTAACGGTAACAGCAGTCAAATGTGATTCCAACTTTGGTATTGCTTTCTGTAAAATGTCAGATTCCTCCTGTATGTTGTTACCACTATTACCATGGAACCACGATGAGCCTTTCCTTTCTAAATCCCTCGTCTGTAACGGAGATTTGCTCCTTCCTGTAGATTGTTGTTTCAATTCCGGCATTCTTTTCACATATTTCTTCCTGAATCTTGGTTCATTGATGTAATCCAATAGCACAACTTTTAATGCATATTCGTAGACTTGTTGATTGCTTACATTTAATGGATAAGCCTCCTCAACGGTGGATAGAATTGGGTCATTAGAGCTTGTGTTTGAGTCGACTGATGATGCGGAAGAGACACCACGTAATATACTCATTATTGTGATGCACTTTTCGAAGTTTGTTGGCCTTTTCGTGCGTTTGCCCTTCTATTGGATTTTTAAATCTGTTTCAAAACAGAAATTCCCGTCAGTAAATGTGGTGAAGTTTTACAGGCTAAAAAGTTACACACAAAAATAGATACAGTACAAATACCGACAGTTCTTATTCGTCATCATTCTCTTCCTTTTCTTCTTCTTTTTCTTTTTCTTTTTCGTCACCCTCAACTACTTCTTGCAACTCTTCTTTCTCTTTACTACCATTCACTACATCTTCTGGGTTGAACAAGTGTTTGGATAAAATTTTATTCATGGAAAACATGGTCATTTTCTTGCCAAAGATGGGCTCCATAGCATCGTCACACAGTATTTCCCTTCGATCATTAGGGTTTTGTAAGTCATGCTCTTTGATATAATCCCATACTTTTTTAACAACTTGAGTTCTTGGAAGTTCGGTTTCGCCTAGAAACTGTTCCAATTTCTTACTTAGCAAGACTTTACGAGCCTGGATACTATTTGCATTCTCACTAACCTTTCTCTTTTTCTTGGGTTTGTCGGTTTTCCTCTTCTTTTTACGTTTGGCATCATCTTCTTGTTTCTGTAATTTGGCGGCCAACTTAGCATCCCTTTTCACCAGTTCTTCCTGGGACATCACCTTACTTTGCTGGTCCCGGATCTTGTCAAATCGTTCCACAATCAATGCATTTACCTCTTTTCGCTGGGATTCTAAGTTAACAGCAAATAATTCCTGTACAGCTTTCCTCACTCTTTTAGCGCTGACTTCATCTGGATTGGACGCACCAAGAATTGCCTGAAATAAGTAAAGATTAGTAAGGAAAAAGAAATACTATGGGAAACATCTAGCACAGCTTTCACATACGTCTATCATAGGCACATATCTGTTCAAATCGGGCATTGATGGTGTTCTGCGCTATGTAGTGGGTTTTGGAAGCATCTTTCGAAAAAGATGTATAGAATTCTTCTATCCAGCCATTAATGGAAAAATGAGTTCGACCGGAAGAGTGAAAACTTCACCAAAAGCATATACTATAGAACATTAAAAAGGACGGTTTTTTATCCAAAACTACACATGAGAAAAATACTGGGAGTTTTTTTTTTTTTTTTTGAGCATCAAAGTGAAACGAGAGATCTTTAGGAATGGTTACTGGCCATAAAAACTCAATCTGCCGTTTTCCTGCTCGAGATTCACAAAAGATATAGAGTATAGTTCGTAGCATCTAATTGTAATTTATGGATCTATAGTTTCTTTTTCTATAAGCCCAAAGCCCTATATCAAAATCTGAGAGCGGGCGAAGCCTGCAGTATTACTATTGCTCTTGCTCCGATTCAACCTATGCAATTCATACTATGGGAAAGCTCGAAAAATTTATTAATGTACAAAGAGATGCGGTTGTATACACGTTGATAGCCACATGTGACTGTCGCTTGATATTATGCTATTAAAAAGTTTCCCTTTTATTTCATACCTGTCGAGTTCCTCAAGTTTCTCTTGTTTTGTAACTCGTTCTTTTTGATCAGTTTCTTTCTTTCAGCTCTGTGCAAAGTTCTTGGGTCAATCAATTCATCTTCAGTGCCCTTGACCTTATCATCGACTTCCACCAACCATTGGTCATCCAATTTCTTGTTGGTACCCTTGTAGCCCCATTTTGGAGCCCACTCCCCGCTAGCTTCGTCATAAACCATTTTACCAGATCTTTCCTTTGACTTGATACCCTTCTTGGCAGCAAATAATTCCCATTTAGTTGGAGCCTTTGGTTTAGGTAATGGTTTTTCTCTTGGTAGTTCTGAGGTTGGTTCAGGTAATTGAACTAAAGTCATAGAGGAGGCTTGGCCAGAAGAGCTACCGGCAGATTCGGTTGTGGACTTTATTGGTAGCGATAAGATCTGGTTAATCATTAGCTGGACATTGTCACGGGTCATGCCTTTTATGTGTTCCTCACGTTTGGCATTGGAGGAATCTAGCTCATCTTTGTCCAACACGTTGGAGTCAAAAACGGCCAGATTACCTAAATCATAGGAAACTGGAATAGGCTTGTCTACAGTAACAGGTAAAGATTTGAATTTGTCGGCAGTAGAAGACATCGTTTATGTTCACCTTTCTTTATCAAACTGATATGGTAGTATTCAGGCCATCTCATCTCATCGCCCTTCTGGAAAATTTTTCAAGTTAAGTGAAACAGCAGAGAAGAAAAAGAAACAAATGTATCCCTATAGACGACATGACAGTTTTCTGCCTTGGCATGATATTACCAATTAACACACCAATTGAAACATGTTGTCGAAAAGCATGGTGCTGAGTCTTTGAGTTTGTTTTTTATGGATACTTTTGTCTTGCTTCTTTTTATTCTTGGTTTATTGCATGCTTTTCGCCATGATGGCACTCGAGTAATAGTAAGAGAAAGAAGGTATCACCATCTGTCTAGTATCGCCAGCTGCATACAGTGAAGTGAATATTAGGAAGGAAAAAGAAAAAGAAAAAAGGAAGCCATGTGTTATAGCATCGATTGAATCTTCTCAGAAAACCCTGTTGATTGCTAATACTGCGATTGGGTTTGGGATTGGTGCGCTGCCTCGTCTGTCATGCTGCTTTGGTTATTTTACATCGGTTCAAGTATTCAAAAAAAAAAACTCCAAATATAATTACAAAACTCATTACTTAAAGTTCAAACATCTTACGTACTACCCTGCTGCAGCTTGGGTTATCTCCGTTCTTCCAATTCTCACGAACCGCTTGTTTCGTGTAAAACCTTGAAGAAGAAAACATCTGCAGTATATCAAAATTATCTCCCAGTTCTCTATCCCCAGATTCCAGTAAGTCCAGTTCCTTACGCAAGAACTTTTCGCCTCCTGAAAGTATTTCCATGTATTGCATCATGACCTTGTTGTATACCAACAATAAAGTTTCTACACTGTAGTGGATCAGTTGGATATACTGTGGTAATTCTTGCAAGAGTTGATTTTGCAAACCTTCAAAATGTTTAGCCATGGCCTCTTTCTTAATATCATGGTGTGACTTATCCCTCAGGAATACCATGTATTCTCTTTTTAAAGTTTGTAGGTCCTGTATTTTGCTCTCTACTGATGAACTGGTCTCGATCATGCTCTTTAATGGAACAATCACACGTTTTTGTAAGTCAGATAACTTTAGCATCATTGCGCTCTGTCTTTGTTGGTGGATTTTCTCAATGTAGGCAGAATAAATAGATGTGACGTTATCATGGTTAACAATAAACTCATTGGGTGATTCAAATTCCATGAACTTCTGCCAAGTCTCTGCTTGCCTTAAATTTTTATCCAAAATTGCGACCAGGTCATTCTTGTTAATTTCGTCTTCCAGCTTTATCAAACTCTTACGAATCCTTTTAAATTTTTTGACCCAATCGTCCAACGTATTTTCATTGGGGTCGGCCCGTTCAGTGCACTCTGTATTAGCTACCTTAACACCAAAAGAGGAGAGGCTTGAGTCTGTATACTTACTAGAGGATGTGGAGACGATTGAAGCACTCGTTTGCTGCTTCGAACGCTTCTCTGAAAAATCAGGCAAACTTTTTTTTCCTTGATTGGTAAAATTTCCATAAAGGTTGATGATCTCAGTAGGTGTCAAGCTAAACTCATAGCTAGCATTTTGGCCGTACTCTGTAACATCCCTTTTCAGGTCTCGCATAAATACCAAATAAAGTGTGTTGAAGTTGGATAACTTTGTTTGTGAATCCTTTGAAAGAAAGTTATCACCGTACAGTAGAATATCCTCCACTATGTCAGCCCACTCTTCCAGTCTTTCTACAGGCCTTTTTAAGATGTCCTCTAGCTTTATGTAATTTGACTTTTTTAGACACTCTCCGTACCATTTGTAGAATATCGTAGTCTTCTTCTTTTTCAAGTCCTCCAGAAAATCCACCTGTTTCTGATGGCTAATTGCGTAACTCGAATAGGTTGATTTTATCTTATGGAAGTGTGACTCTAAGATGTCTGAAATTTTCAGACTGTTCAAAGCCTCTGAAGCTAACTGTGGATTCATCTTCAGATCAGTCCAAAAAGTGTCGCTAGAAAATTTAACCCCAGAACACTTCGATAAGGAATCCATTATAGATCTGACAAAGATTTTACTCAAAGAAAATATCGTGTCGATGTTTCCGAAAAGTAATAACTCTTCGTTTGAGTTCTTGTTTAAAAGTTTATTCTTAAACTTCCTATTTTCATGGAGCTCTCTTCTGTATACCGCATTAGAAATCTCCAAGACTCTGGCATACTTTTCTTCAGTTTCAACTAAGTTTTGAATTGTCTGCAATAAATTACTCAGCTTGGGGTCAATTCTTGGAGATTCCAATGTCATATAATCTTTGAATTTGTGCAAATCCAACGGAGAGTAGGTTTTTTTCTGTGATGGTTCATTAAAGGCATCCCATACCAGGTTTAAGCTGGGTGGCTTCTTCTGTATTATCTCCTTATCCTCCTCGTCTCTTCCTCGTTTACTAGCGTTACATTCTTGTATTACACGATCTGTATCATAGTCACTATCTGCGGTACCACGGAGAGGCCTGTTGTATGGGTTACGAGAATATTTCCCATTGGTGCCATTCCTGTAAACGTTTACCCCCAATTTGGAGTCATTTTCGTGAAAGTAATCGTTGGTATAGTCTCTGATAGGCGTCATGACGTTTTTTGCTGGATAATCCAGCTGGTAGATAGAATTTGTAGATTTGAGCATTATTCTAACTGATTGAAAGATGCTATCAGACTTTGAAAATCTTGCACTGCGCAGAACAAGATTCATCATGCATTAAACAGCTGGCATTTTATATACTACAGTCCGCCTCATGGCCTGGTGCCAGATACTTGTTTCAAGTAATGTGTCAAGTGTGTTTCAGATGTATGTCACAGTTTACGCGGCACTAAAAACCGTTATATGGTCACTCTTGACGAATCTAGCCCACCCCTACCAATGAATTCTGTGACAACTTTAAAACGATCTTTACTGTTCTCTTTACTGGATAGGGCGACCCTGAGCAATTCTGTCTTAGTTTCCATTTCACTCTGAGCAATTTTCATTTTGTTGGATGTTTCAAGTTCAACGATACATTGAGGACATTTGAATAGTTTGTCCGCCTCTGACAGTATGTCTTCCTCGCTCAAACATCTCTGATGATATGTATGCCCACATTTGAAGTAAACTATTGGAAGGTCAAGAAGCGTATGGCACATGTGGCAAAATTGATTTCTTGTTTTAATCTGTAACGGAGTATCTAGGCGGGAAAATTCTGACAGCTTCTGCTGTTTCTCTTCTAATTCAAGCTCGTATGACTTTATCAATTTTTCGTTATTATCAATTTCGCGAGTTTCTGAATCGATATAGTTGACTAAGAAGTCTTGAATGAGGCCAAAAGTGGCAACGTTGGTGGATCCTAGTACTTGTAATATGTCTAACGGAGACATTAGATCCAACTCGATAATTTTTTCTAATACATTCTTTTTGAAAACTGGATCGCCGCCTATCTCTCGGAATACGTGTTTTGAGGATGTAAAGAAAGTTAAAGCCATCTTGTACAGTAGTGGTTCATGTTCACCGTATTTGTCTAAAAACTTTAGACAATTTTTCACCTCACCTGTTAAATGCATAGACCTAAAGGTATCGGTTAGGTTGGCTTTGTTGATTGTTGACAGCTCTGAGCGCACTTCGTCGTCGTCCTTTTCAGCGATAGAGTGTAGGTCGACGTCATTCATGTGAGAAATCAACATCATCAGGGAGTTGTCAACTGTATTGGAAGCCGAAGCTTTCGTAGTCACTGATTTATTGGAATCATTGGTGGAAAGAACCAGCTTCTCACTTTCCCTAAACACTCTTACAGCCTTACTCCTCCATTCGGTTTGGCGTTCTGGAATATCTTCTTTGGATAGGGAAAGATAAACATCATACAAAGTCGTTAAAATTTCTTGTTTATCCTTATCAAACCCCTTGTATTCATTATAACTTTCAAGACATGCCTCCAGGAACACAACAAGCTCGAAAGGCTTTTTGATAAATGATGTAAATATTAAATTTGGTCTGGGAGGGTGATATGTTGGCCGATCGCCAACTTTTTCCTGTTCAGAAGAACTCGACGGAGACGGTTCCTTAGTTGGGTACATGTAACTCATAAAGGCGTTGTAGCTGTGAAAAACTGTCTTTTCATGAGGCACGCTGGAACCATTCTGCTCCGATATTTTATCTTCGTATTTTTCTGGTCTGTACTTTCCTGTGAAAACCTTGATGAGCAATGCATTGGTGTCATTGGGTAGTTTCTCTAACAAAAGCTTGGAAAAAGTGATCAACACGCGTAAGGTGTCATCTACAGGTAAACTTTTAATGTAGCGCAAAGCAGATTTTGGATCATTTAGGTTGGTTAAAATTACATCAACGATGATCAATGGATCTCTAGAAAATTTTCTAGCGAGTCTATAAGCCTGCGATGGAAAGTTGGCTTCTTCTAACAAACGCAACACTAGATTGAGATCAAAGAGGTTGACATCTGAATAAAAATAGGTCTCGTCGTCTTCGTTCCAACTCTCTTCGACTTCTCCCTCCTCGATGTAGGCCCCAGATCTACTGAAGTGTGAAATAAAATTGTCAATGCTATCTTTATCTTTCAGTTTGATGAGGGCAATAAGCAATAATGTAACGTGATCACAGTTCCCCACACCCCGTTTTACAAGCGACCACAAGTAATGGGACAAATTGAAAACCTCATCTGAAGTGGAAGTTTTCTCGATCCCGAATTTGGAAATAATTTCACTGGTCTCAGTCACATCCAAACATTGCACGTATTGCTCAATAGCTTCGGACTTCATGTTCTTTCTGTATAAATAGTCACCGTACTGCTTTCTAATTTCTTGAATTTTCATACCACTTATTTTGTCAGGGTGCTGAGCCGCAAGTTGCAATGCTGTGGGGAACAACTCCCTCTGAGTGACAATCTGCAGCTGGTCTTCAATTAGTTTTTGGTTAATTTTATGGATTACACCATCCGAGGCCAACAAGAAAATAGACGATTTCCCATCGAACACGCCATTAAAAATATCGATAACGGAGTTGGAGATCAATAAGTTCATCGCAACTAACTTATTCCTCGTGTCTAAGATTAAAATTCTGTTGTTTGAAGCAGCAGCATTGCTGACATTTAATGCAGTGGAATTCGAAGAGTTTACACCTGATACAATCAAAACATGATCGTTGTCAATTTGGTAGATTCTCTTCTTCATGGGGATATCAATAACCAAGGAGTGTTTTTCGCCAGTGACCTTGTAAAATTCGAGAGAATCTTTTGAGCAGCATATAAACTCTTGGCCATTAGTACTAATACAGCTACAGTTCAAATCAACGCCAGTGTTTTTGTTAAGTGTTAAGTCTGGTTTGCCATTGTTTCGACCAGTAGTACTGAAAACCATTATTCTCGACGTGGTAGATGCAAAACAGGCAGAGGACTGGGTATTTAACTGTAATGCAGTAGTAGGTTCTCTGTTGGGATCATCATAAATAACTCTTTGCCTAGAACCACGGTCACGAGATAAGTCGCCTCTTACTAGCACGATTCTACCGTTAATAAAGCCTATGACAAGACAAGTTAAGTCGGGAGATATGCAAATGGCTGATATCGGGAACGTATTGTTACCATTTTTCACTTCGACCATTGAATGGTAACCGTGTTCATCTTTTGGTGTTTTTTCCATCTTCCATACCTTTATAGAGCTTGGTTTTCCAAGGTACTCGCCGACACTAACGATAAACGAGTCGGATATGCTTTGCAAATATGTTATCTGGTAGCCGGCTTGGTAAGCATTGTACTGACAAATTACAGAAGATTTTTCCAAGTCAACCAACTTTATTACTGTAGACTGGACAGCGATAGCCAGTCTACCAGCACCCAATGGAGTTACCGCAGAGAGTGTGGGATCAGAGTATAGGGGGGAGTCGCTGCCCAGCTGAGGGTCTCTGATCGGTGTGTTTTCAAAAAACTGGAACTGTCTCCATGAACTAAAAGACATAGGAAATTTAATTGGTCTTTAAGAAACTGGCAGTTGGTTTTTCTCTCCTTGTTTCCTTTCTATGCAATTTCCTCAAAGTAGTTTCTGAAGGTGTTTGGAATAATCTCAGCGACGATGAATTGTAGAAACGCATGTTATGGTGTATGGATTTTGATAGTCACATGACCTTTTCTTCTTAGACGAGAAACCATGATCTATGGAGAAATGGTATTTGAGAAAACCAGTATTGTTCTTTTCTCTGTTCGATTGATATTGCTTATGCTAATAAATATTTTGAATACATATTTATGGATATGAGAAAAGAAGGTGAGGAGAAAGGGGAAATTAATCTAGTATTTACAAAACCGTGGTGTCTAGCCATGTGTGCTGCAATAGTTCCAAACTACTGGGTCTCTTTTTATAGTCTAATTCAAATGTCTTTAATAAAAATTTCTTTGCATCATCACTGATCCAAGATGGTAATTCTGGGATAGTGTTTGTACCAATCTTGAATATTGCCTGCATTTGAGAAAAGTCGGGAAAAGGATGTTTACCGGTGAACATCTCCACGACAAGGCAACCGACAGACCAAATATCTGCCTTCTCAGTGGTGACAACCTGTTTCACAACCTCAGGGGCCATCCAGTATACAGATCCTTGTAAGGACGCTCTTTTGTTTTGCTGCTTGTTTAAGGGAGAGAGCTTCTTTGAGATACCGAAGTCGGTAATTTTAACGCAACCTTTGATATCAATCAAGACATTAGCACCCTTGATGTCTCTATGAATAATATTTTTTCTGTGCAAATAAGCTAACCCAATCAGTATTTGCCTCGTAAAATTTTTTATCAACGGTTCTTCAAACGGGCCGTAATTGTTCAGCATGGAGGACACAGAACCACCAGGAACATACTCCAAGAAAATGTTCAAATTACCACCTTCTTGAGAAGAACCATAATAAGTAACGATATTCTCGTGATGCAGTTCTTTTAACAGGTTCATTTCGTGTTGAAGGGCATCGATCATTTTTTTGTGAATCTGAGAAGTGTTCTTGGCAGCTGCTGTACCGTTGGCCACTTGGATTTGTTGTTTCTTGGTTTCTTCAGAAGCGGGCATAACACCTGCTGTCACAGCGCTTGGTTGCAACTCAACCTGTTTTACAGCCATGAGCTCACCAGTTTGCGCATTCATACCCAAGTATACGCTACCAAAACTACCAGATCCGATGCGTGCACCTTTCAACCAGGACTTTGGTGTAGCGACCTTGGTTGGCAACGAAATGATGTCCTCATCTTCATCTTCCTCACCCTCAGAGTCAGAATTCCATAATTCGATACGTTCTGGTTTACGGCTTGCTCCGCTTTGTTTATTGGACTGTACATCAGGTCTATTGGGAGGAGACATCATGGTGGAAAAACGAGACATAACAGATCTTCTGTTGTTTGCATTCAAGTTTAGCGTATCTTCATGAACCAGGGCCTTCTGGCTAGCACTTTGACTGTCTAAGCTTTGTAGAAGAGCTTTGTCTACTGCATTGGAGTTGTTTATCCAAATATCACCCACATTATTACTGTGGCCAATCTTCGAACCATCTGAGTCTCTTATCATGCTCAGTCTCACAGATTGACGAACAGAGTTTCTTAGAGTCTTTTGTAGCCTTTTGACGTCAGTGTGAGGGAAATACTCGGCCAGATTGGTAGATATCAACTCGCTTGGAGGTCTTTGGTTGAAAATTTGACGGATTTTGTCCTTGCCGTTTTCAATACGAAGACGGCTAGAAGGCACTGTAGATTCAGAAGGAACCTGTTGAGCAGCCACAGCATTAGCGGTTTGAAAGTTGGCCTGTGAATTGGGCGTAGTGCTAATAAATGCGGACAAAGAACCCAGCTGATGTATAACGCTTAGGGTCTTTAGATAAAGTTTCTTAGAGGTTAAGATTGCCTTGTCGCTGGGGGTTTGATCCTTTGAAACAAAAATCAATCTGTTCTTCTCAACACGATCACTTGAGTGACAAATCGTGACTAGTTCGACGTCATATAATAGATGGAGAACGTTCTTCATGTAATCAACAACGAATACGTCGTAGTCCTGTGATGATCGCGTTTCATCGCCTGTAGGAGTAGTAGCAATAAACTCCGAAGGCAACCTTTTGATCAGCTTCTTTTTGATCGAGTCGGCATTAAAACAACCATTGACGTTAACCTTCTTTGCAGAGCCGTCATTCAAAATGAAGATCACAGAATGTTTATCGGTAACCAATTCTTCATTAATGGTCAAAGGACCAGTAGAAAGAGCATTAATCTTATGGATAACTTCATTAAGCTGGTTACTCATTTTATTTCCACTGCTCTTCCTCAAAGAAGCACATTTGTTTAGAATGCGAATCCGATCACCAATTTTAGTGATTCCTATTTCAGTTAGGATTTCCTGGTCCAGGTATTGGATCTGTTCTTGGGAAGTCAGATCGTAGGATACAAACTTGTCCAAATACTTGAGACAGTTCAAACTTTCAAGAAACTGCTCAACAAACAGCATACGCTCGCTCATCATTCGACAGTCTTTTCGATGCAAATAACACTGGTTGTTCAAATTCAAAGCCTGGCTATCAATAGGAGAGAGGCAAGAGGGCTGCCGGGAACTTCATGGAGACGTTGACATCGAATTAGAGATTAACAATCCTCGTAAAAAAATACGTGAATGGATACCCGGAAACCCACGAATTTTGTTTACTTTTCCCATAAATCTCAATATTATGAGTATTGTGAATTTTATATATTTGTCTCGCTTTTGACGTATACTTTGGATTTGTAGATCTTTATGTACGAATGGGGCTGGAAGATGAGCCTCTTTAAAGGTTGCTGGTGGAACTACCATTCACTAGCAAGATCAGACTAGTATAACATTACTGCTAGCAAAGTTATTATTACTGATGGGTAACAATAATACTAAAGAAGAGGCACCGAAACTTTACTTAAACCGTGGTGGCAGGTCAGCCGAGGTTGATCCACAGAGAGTTTTAAAACCGCATACCCTCCAGCCTCGTTTGAGTGGACCTACATCTAACTCGCCCTTGGTAATGAACGATGGCCATAGGCCTGCCATTAGTGACGAGGTACTTGCCAAAAAAAGGGAGGAGCAAGTTTCTAGGGGGGAAAAGCACTAGAACTTCTCCAAATTGGGAACTTTGCTTTCCTCTGTATAAAATTATGCTACAAATAATCAATCAATATTACGGTCGTCAGGTTTCATAGCTAATGGGCTTGATCGGGAACATTAATAGTCAATTGACATCGCATTTCCTACTATGGCTAAGGGTCATGTGTATCTGTCGTTTTTCTTTGGTAGATGTCACGGAAAACGGATAACCAATCCCTCATTTGATGCTGTAGTATCTTGGGGGCTGAAAGACTTGATACCAGGCAAATGATGAGATTACCGAGAAGATATACGAGATTTCTGGTATACGTACTGTGCGTTAGTTTACCACTTAGTCTACTTATACTATACACTTTTGATCGAATATATTCTTTTGTGCCATGGGTTAAGGATGCGGCTCCCGTCAAAACGATATACGATTGGTCGGCTAATCTGAAGGAATGGCTCGATGGTTCTAACCTACAAGATTTACCTCTCAATGCCACGATTGTAATCAACTTTGGTAAACTGGGCTGTACACACATAGGTAGGTTAGGCGAGGTCTGTCATGTCTCACACCAACTGTACGATTCCCACCCTACCAACTTGATTCCCAAAAGGAGAAAAATCAACAAAGATTTACTCAACTCCCGTCCCTTTCATTGGTTTGGTACCTCTGAGTATTTGTTTTATGATACTATAACTGTTTCTCAGTTTTTGGCTAACCATTTCCATTCTCAAGATAAGGAATCACAAATACATGGAATTTTGGACATTTCTAAAGATGAAGCAGACAGGCTAAAGAGAGTGGATGATCTGTTCCTCGATACTTCACCAATAACACTTGACTCATTGCAGAAGAGCCGCTTTCTAAGTGAAATTAATGTTCTATTTGGTGAGGACTGCGTTGATCCTAAACCCGATTGGACATTGAACAAAGAGTGGTACATCACTAGCCGGAAGTATCCCAGTTTTATTACTACAAAAAGGTTGACTTCAAAAAATGAAGCTTTTGATGTAAGTCTCAAAATGAACTCTCGTGGCAAATTTAAAATTGTTCAACTAGCAGATTTGCACTTCAGCGTTGGAAAGGGTAAATGCCGTGACGAGTTTCCGATGCATGACTCCTGTGAAGCTGACCCTAAGACCTTGGAATTTATTAACAGAGTTTTAGATAGAGAAAAGCCTCACTTAGTTGTGTTTACTGGTGACCAAATCATGGGTAATGAATGCAAGCAAGATTCGGAAACCGCATTGCTAAAAGTTTTGGAGCCTGTTATAACACGGAAGATCCCATTTGCGATGGTCTGGGGTAACCACGACGATGAGGGCAGCCTCTCTCGCTGGGAAATGTCTCAAATTGTTGCAAAGTTGCCTTATTCCATATTTAGGCTTAGTCAACATGATACCAAAGATAGCAAGTTTGGGCTAGGGAATTACATTCAGCAAATATTTACTTCTGAAAATCAACCAGCCATATCGCTATACTTTCTCGATTCTCACAAGTATTCTTCAAATCCAAAGATCTTTCCCGGTTACGACTGGATTAAGGAAGAGCAGTGGGATTATATGAGAAATTACTACGAAACGAATTTGAAAAAAGCAAACGAAGCTTACGGAGGTAACCATTTATCAATGGCTTTCTTCCATATTCCACTACCTGAGTATTTGCACTTTCAATCACAACAGGAACCTGACAAGCAAAACCTAGTTATTGGCAATTATAAGGAAGGAATCACCGCACCTAAATATAATTCTGGTGGCCTTAAAGCATTACATGATCTAAAGGTAAGCGCAGTATCGGTTGGCCACGACCACTGTAACGACTACTGCTTGTTGGAAGATTCGATTTCTAAAGACGAAAAAATATGGCTATGTTACGGTGGTGGAGGTGGGGAAGGTGGGTACGCTGGTTACGGTGGTACTGAACGTCGCATTCGTATTTTTGAGATTGATACACAAGGAAACAGTATATATACATGGAAAAGGCTTAATGGGACACCCGATGAGATATTTGACCACCAAACCATCGTCAGCGATGGTGTTCCAAATACTGCTTGATCTGTAGTATGTCAGCGTTGAAGTAACTTACCGCCGTGACAAAATTTGCCAGGTGCTGTTGAGTAGGCGATGCTGTTAAATATAGTGGAAATTGGTTTTTAATGACGGAAGTGCTCCCATAAAACGAAAGTGCGTAGGGTAGCGGTAGGAAAAACACATTTTTGGCTAGCAGCTGCACAAATAAAAGGTAATATCCCAGCAAGGTGTTGATGTTTTCCCTTTTATCTTTTCCTACCATTTTTTCGGCATCAAGCGTCGTAAGGTTTAAGTAATACACGGACTCATGCGCTTCGTTCAGTAGAACGCATCCCTCTTCAAATATCCCCGTGTTTTCAAATGTTTTTATTAGTTGCTCCAGCTTGTGTGATTGTATAGAATGAAAATTCTGTTTTTTTTGAGTAAAGTCTGAATAAACACTACCATATTCATCATTCAATAAGGACTCAGTGGGATCATGCCGTACGCAGATAGTTCCCAATTGCTTCCTGAGCAATTCGATATTTTTTCTACGTTGCAAGATTGTACATTCCACTTGCTGGATAGATTGCTTTATAACTTTGGTATTATCTGGAGTTTTTGGTTCTAACAGGGACTCGATATCAACAGATAATTCTGAGCCCGTTTCGGTTTTGACCTGTGCTAGATATTCCAAAATTTTATTTAACTTCAGTAACGAGTTGAACGTGAAGGTTTTCTTTTGGATTGTAGGTTCGATTTTGGGCGGGCTAGAAGGTTGTACCATACCTTCGATAGCGAAATACCCATCAAAGAATTCAAACACTGGTACGTTAACACCTATCACTTCTCGATCCACGATATCGGAGTCGTTGATCCAATGCAATTTTCTAAAATCTATCGAGAAAGATCGAAGCCTAACCCAAGACCCTTCCCCGCTTTCGAGTAAACTACCTGGTAGCTTGGCAGCAATAATCAATTGGATGCGCGTTGCAGCATACGGCAATGGGGGAAACTCATTGAATTGTAAGACACGATGGTAGCCATCTTGTGTCTCACTCACGTAGATACATCTTCCCCTTTGGTCTTCTATCATTATAAAACAAGGAAACACATTCAACTTGAGCAAAAATTGTTCATTGGTCTTAACATCGCCTTCGGTTAGTGATAAGCTATGTATCGAAACGGATCTCAAATGCCGCAGTCTTCTCTGTGATGGCAAGGCCTCAAGTTAGTAAGCGAGTTTGAAACGAAGGTTTTTCGATATACATCATCGCACGTACGTTTAACAGATATGGTGCCATCTCTCCAAAGTGTCTATTTTGTTCTTCTTGACTCTTTTCTCAAGCCTGATTGGTTGTTGTAAAAGTTATCAACGCTTGTACGAAACAGTGTCTTGAAATGATTAATTTAAAAGAAGAAGCGTTGCCATGTGCGGGTGACCGAGATTTCAAATAAGCGAAATATGTCGGATCTACTAATATGTTTAGCCCATTTCTGTGATAAGCATGGTCCCAGGGTCTTAATGGTTACCCAGTGTGCCACTGATAACGATCAGTGTCAAGAACTACTGCTTCCCGATTATCCAACAGATTCCTACTGTGAATCTTGCCTGATACACTTTCCCGAGTCTTCAGAAGTACGCTCTATGAGGAGCACTATCGGCTCAACCTACTACGTTTCGACACAGTACTCATCCATACGTTACCAACTGTTAACTTCGATTACAAAACGTACTTTTTCTGAGGAAACTATGACATACGATGGCGCCCCGTTGGTGTTTTATGATGATATGCGAGGCTGTAATTTTGTGATAGGATTCAAACTACAAGATGTGAATGCCAGAGGCAGTGAAAGACGTTACTGTCTAATACTCACAATAGATTCTCGAGACAACCAGCGAGCGATGTTGCAACTATCGCAGAATTGGGAGTTTATTGTCAGCGGATTCGCTAAGATCATCGAATACACCAGGCAAAAAAGAGCAGAGGAGATATCAAGGAGACAGCGACAAGAGTTTTCAACGCATGGTAACAATCTTACCCCAATGGTGGGAAATTACCTCAGAGGCAGCAATCTCAAGATTCCTAAAAACTTGACAGAGTTGACAAGCGACAGCAGGTTCTTTTTAAGGTTACACAAATGGAATGCGTTCATGTTGGATAGATTGAATAGATGAGTGGTACTCGGAGGCATTTCATGCATGTGGATGCGATTCACGACCATTAAAATAAAAAGAAATGAAACAGACTATATACGTTTCTTACTGTACATTTAAAAGTTAAATAAACAAGTACCAGACCTATGTTCAAACGTTTAACTTAACTTCAACGTCAGTGATTTTGTCTTGGAATGGTTCCAAAGCAGTCTTGACGTCTTGGTTAACAAACTTAACAACTTGTTGTGGAGCTCTACCGACGAAAGTGGATGGGTCTAACAAAGAATCCAATTCTCCCCAGATTGGTTGAAAGAATTTGTCTTTCTTAACACGGTCAATCAAATCGTTGTCACCACCTTGTTCCTTAACAACGGCGGCAGCTTGGTGGGACAAGACTCTAATGGCTTCGTGGACCTCTTGTCTAGAAGCACCCTTTTCGACCATGGCCATGATAATGTTTTCGGTGGCCATAAATGGTAGTTCACCCATAATTCTTCTCTCAATGACCTTAGGGTAGACAACCAGACCAGAAGAGATATTCAACAGGGTGGACAATAGAATGTCGGCAGTCAAAAAGGCACTTGGCAAGGAGATTCTCCTGATAGCAGAGTCATCCAAAGTTCTTTCGAACCATTGAACAGATGCGGTTTGAACGGCATCACTGAACAGAGAACCCAAGTGTCTAGCCAAGGAACACACACGTTCACAACGCATTGGGTTTCTCTTGTAAGCCATGGCAGAAGAACCAATTTGAGATTTTTCAAAAGGTTCTTCCATTTCCTTCAAGTTGGCCAGCAGTCTTATGTCAGTGGCCATCTTGTGGGCAGTAGCAGCGAAAGAGGACAATGGGGCCAAGACATCGATGTCGATCTTTCTGGAGTAGGTTTGACCGGTAACTGGGTAAACGGTATCGAAGCCCAACAACTCAGTGACTCTCTTGTCTAAAGCTTCAACTTTGTCGTGGTCACCGTGGAACAAAGCCAAGAAAGAGGCTTGAGTACCAGTAGTACCCTTGACACCACGCAAACCAATATCGTTTCTAGCTCTGACAAAGTTTCTCAAGTCCCACAATAGTTCTTGGATCCATAGGGTGACTCTCTTACCTAGAGTAGTCAATTGGGCTGGTTGAAAATGAGTCCAACCCAAAACTGGCAAGTCCTTGTACTCCAAGGCAAACTGGGATAGTCTGTTGATGACGTTGACCAACTTTGGAATTAGAATGTCGTAAGCATCTCTCAAGAAGATCAGATCAGCGTTATCGGTGACGAAACAAGAGGTTGCACCCAAGTGGATGATACCGGAAGCACTTGGACAGGTCTCACCGAAAGTATGAACGTGGGCCATAACGTCATGTCTGACAATAGCTTCTTGCTCAGAAGCCTTGCCAATTTCCTCATTGGTAATGGTCAAGTGTTGTTCCATTTCCTTGATAGCTTCATCAGTAATGACATCCAAGCCTAGTTCCTTTTCAGCAATAGCCAAGTTCAACCATAATTTTCTCCAAGTTGAAAATCTGTTTCTCAAGGAAAAGATAGAAGACATCTCTTCAGATGCATAACGAGAAGATAGGGGAGTAGTGTACTTGTCGAATTCAGCCATGTCGATCCGGTGATATGTGTTGGTTTTTTTTTTCTATTGATCGGTCGATGCAGATTATCAGAAGAAGTAGTTTTCTTTGATAAGATAGAAAAAACAATCTTTTTTTTTTATATATTTTTAAAAAAAAAAAAAAAAACTAACCTAATATATTGCAAAACTCTATTAATGAGAAAAAAAATCGATCATGACTTCGTTCTCTCAGGTAACTTCTCGAGTTCGCGATGAGCTTCAAGAAAATTTTTCTTTTTAGGGAAACATCCGAAACTTTGAAAAGAAGTCAGCTTAGTTCGTGGCAGACGACCGTTGGAGCTTCCAAGCCATATACTGAGCGCTCGGCCTTAATCCTAAGGGGAAAGTACCAGGCAATTGTTCCTCTTCATCATCAGAATCGTCATCTTCAGATCCATATTCCTCATTATCTAGACCAGGAGTGAAGCTGATGCTGTTGTTTCTGGAGGCCCCGTCTCCTTCTGGAGTTTGAGTATCATCGACTTCTTCGACTTCTTCGTAATCCATAGCCTCTAGCTTTCTTTTTTTGAACCACCTGTTCAAAGGAACGTCGTTTTCACCACGCAAGTTTATCAGGCGCTCTGACACGACAACGCTGGGGCCTCTGAACCACAGGATTTCTCCCTTGGCTCTCTTTTTCTTCGGGACATTGTCTTTGCCCAACCTCCTCACTTGGCTGCCATAGTCTGCCCTTTGTACGACCTCCACGTTCTTTGTTATCGATAGCGGCAACACATAGGCACCTGGAGCATCAGGCATGATGGTTCCCAACACGGAGTTGTTAGTTTTCGCCTGTGCTGCTAGATTGCCGATGATGCTTGGAGGGTTGTACGCAGGTTGCTGTTGTGGGTGCTGGGGAATTTTTTGCAACCGGATGTTTTGTAGCTGCTGAACCTGTGGCAAAACCGGGCTTTGCCTCATTAGCTGTTGAAGGCCATTGTTACTGTTATTCATCTGAGGTTGTTCTGTCGATGGGTAGTAGTGATTTGGTTTCATCATCGGTGGGTTATAAACCGCTGTATTTGAGGGTCTCATCGATGAGAGGTTGATGCCACTTTGTTTTTTTCCTAGTGTTGCCAACCTCGTTGTGGAGTTCATCTTGGGCAACGCGCTTGCCGTTTGGGTGTTTGTAATAATAGTCCCCGTTTCCATATCGATTTTGCCATGCTCTGGAGGATCACCGGGCCTGATGATGTAGCGAGGACAGTCGTCCGACGTTGAATACTCACCCAAGTCATCTCTTTTCAGTTTTGGTCTTAGAAATACCGCCCCGACCAATGGAGGAGCATTTACAGCGCCTTCCGTTGGTTGAGGGACCGGGTCATTTACAGTGGCGTTCGGAGGCAAAAGATGTTTGATAGGAGAGTCGTACTTGAAAAACTTCCTACCCATTACTGGAATGGTCCCCTCTTCGACATCACGAATTTCCTCCGGTAAACAACCCTTCCAGGTTCTGATCTTGTTGAATACCTTTTCACTCTCGTTATAACGGAATTCACAAACAAACAATGGGCCTTCGAGAGGGATGTCAGGGTCTCCACGCTGGAATCTGGTAAAATGGCAGACATAACATTTTCCAACAATCTCTTCAATCAGATGGTCTCTATACTGGCCAGATTTCACCACCTCGTTTTTATAAAACAACCGGTCAACACGATGTACGGTTTGTTCTGGTCTCAAGTACCAACAAGCGTTCAACCAACGCCTACCATCAGAGGTGTACCACAGCCTGAATATCTGTGCCACTGTGGGTTTGGATTCATCGTTAGGGTTCTGCAGTAAGATCCAATCACCGATCTTGTAGGTTTTTTCGTTAACAACAACACGGTCCAGGGGATATTTCAACTCGCCATCAGCCATAAAGTCTTCATCGGGCCTGGACAGCTCATGTTGTGCTAGTTCGTTGAATCTTCTTTCTAACTCTGCAGCGCGTCTAAGCTCTAAAGGTTGAGTACGATGGTATAATTGGTAGTTTGTGATGACTAGTTTAAAATCCTGCTGAAAAGCTTGGAAGTCTTTGTATTTACGTTGCTTCACTTTCTTTCTAATCTCTTCGACTGAAATCGGGCTCGTAATGACGGTGTAGTACTGTGGTTCTTGCTCTTCATCTGGTAGTCTGTCGAATGCAGCAGTCATTAGCTCTCCACGTTCATTGACATCTTTCTTTAAAACTTTCAAAACATTCTTGATCCTTTGTTCATAAGGTAGATCGATGACTGGAGGTCTACCACGTCTGATGTGCATTTTCTGTTGTTGATGCCTCTGGTATAATGGTTGTGGAGTAGATGATTTAGAAGAGTTGGCAGTGGCTACCATTGCAGGAATTTTAATTTTTGGCAGTGGTTTCTGGGCTTCGGGATAATCTTCGTCATTGTCATCGTCTTCACGAGTAGCAGTAACATCTGCCTCCTCTTCCTCTTCTTCCTCTTCCTCCTCCTCTTCGTCTTCTTCTTCTTCTTGTTCGTTCTCGCCCTCGCCCTCATCGTCATCGTCATCATCTTCTTCTTCTTCTTCTTCTTCTCCCTCCACTTCTTTTTTCTTCTCTTCATTTGTTGCTATGACTCCCTGTTCCTGTCTTTCTATCTGTTGATTGATGGTTTTTTCCTCCACATCCAAAATTTTGTCTTTCTCTTCTCGCAATTGGGGCAGTGGGGTCTCTAACGCTGGTTGGCCATTCGTCTGAGAGGCTTGGGAAACCAATTCTCTCTCTTCTGGCAGAGGACCCAAGTCAGGATATTCGACCTCTGGATACGCTTCTTTTAAGTCTTTCATCACATCTTCCCTAATATACTTATCCATGATCAACGCGTAGTGATAAATCTCGGATTCTTTAGTATTATAGGTCCTAGCATTCCATGTGATCTGCACAAGATCGCAGACAAACTCTTGAGCATCCTTGTAGTTGCCCAGTTTTTTCTTGACTGTACTTAGACTCATTGGCTTCTTTATAATCGCATAGTAATCTGGGTAATCTTTTCTTGGAGGAAGTATTTGGAAGATAGGATAGATTTCCATACCACGTTCTTCCTTCAATAAAAAGACACCATCGTACAGTACACGCAGTTTTTTGCCCAACGCCTTTCTCTCTTCGGCCATGTTTTGTCTTTCTTTCCTTTTCGAACTTTCTTTAGTTTTACCTGCTATCCATTCGACAATAACAATAACATTTTTCGCCACCTTTCAATTTTTCACTCCTCAAACTTAATCATTTTTTACGCGCAGCATCTCAATGGCAATTATTCGTGGATATATGGATTTGCCCTAAAGAATACTGAGTAACATGAGTTAATGCCTTGAACAGGGCCGTGCTTTTTTGGTCACTTGTACTGGTGAACTGTGTGTTGCGTTTGAAGCATCTATACGGCTCCTTTATTGTTCTAGTGCCGTGATAGATAAGCAGAAAATTTAATCCATGGCCAAAGACATCGATCAAAGGCAATTGCAATCGTTTCAACGATACCTGCAGTCCTCTAAAAAGATTTTATGCATAGTAGGAGCGGGACTTTCTGCATCTTCTGGAATTCCAACCTATCAGCTCTCTAAGGGATCATGGAAGGGTTACACTTCGCTAGATTTGGCTACGCCCGAGGCGTTCCAGCAGAATCCTGGTCTTGTGTGGCAGTTTTATTCAAGCAGACGCTTTGCCTCATTGAAGGCTAAACCCAATGATGGGCATTTCGCTCTTGCAGAACTAAGCAGAAGGCTACATGAAAAGCAGAAGGAAGTGCTCGTTGTGAGTCAAAATGTGGATGGCCTGCATCAGAGATCCGGACAAACCGTTGAGACTTTGGCAGAGCTCCATGGAAGCTTGTTCAATTTGAGATGCACGAGCTTTTTTTGTGGTTACAAGGGATCAAACTCTAAAGATTTGTTTTTAACTGCTAGGTTGAGGGAGACCACGCCACGAGAACTACCGGCTAAGAGCTTACGCAGAGGCACCAACAAAAGAAAAAGGAACGAAGATGAAAGTGATGAAGATGAAGATAGTAGCCAGAACCCGAGAAAGCGAATCAGACTAAACGCCAAGGCATGCATTCAAGAGGACTCGGCAACATCTTCAGACTTTGATCCTTTGCCTCATTTGGGCCTGGAAGAATTGCCACGTTGCCCTGAATGCAATGAGGGATTACTGCGACCCGGTGTAGTTTGGTATGGTGAGTCCTTACCTCTTTTAGAAATGGATAAAGTTGATCGTTTTTTTTCTCAGGGCCATAAAGTTGACTTGGTACTTGTGATTGGTACTAGCGGTAAGGTTTGGCCAGCAATGGGCTATGTTGAGCGTGTCAAAAAGACTGGCGGAAAAGTTGCGATATTCAATACCACAATCGAGGATTTAGAGCGGGTACGGCATGACAAAACTGTCTGGGGCTTTCAAGGCGATGCTGCAGAATGGCTACCAAAGGCTTTAGAACCTGTCATTGGTAGAGATTATAAGCCCAGGGACTGGCTCAAAAGATGACGGAATTTTAACACTTTGAAAACGGATTGATAGACGTTCGTAGTGGTCTACCATACGATTCAGATAAACGCTGGTTTGTAAATGTTTAAAAGCTGTGTCGGCGGTGTCAGTTTATAGTAATATGTTGAATAAGCACAAATTGAGAGAATTCGAATACATGTGTAATAATTCAGAGTTTTGAACATCGGTTTTTTTTTTTGTTTTTTTATATTTTTTTCATTCTGGTATAGAATTCAAACTAATTATTGTTTTTTTTTGATTTCATGACATTAAAATTCTGTTGATGATTGAAATTCAGTCCATATCAAGAAAACCCAAAGATGAAAAGTAAACATAATTAGCACAAGACACCACTTGTATTTCTCAAAAAGGAAGGGTTTCTGGAAAGCAAGTACAGAACCAAACTTCTAATGCAATTAAACACTATTGAATGTTTTCTCTTTTTTTTTTTAAAAAGATTTCCACCTATTAGCCATCCTGTTACAATACGAATAGTAATAAATTATAGAACCTGTTAGTATATACCGAATACATAAAAGTTTGTATCGAACCTATATTAAAAAACACCACCATTTAAATACACAAAACATTAATAGCCAGCTAAGCATGTATTCCATACTCAATAATGAAGTTCTGCACCAGTCACAGCGGGTTCCTTTTCAGTGGTTTTATTGGAACTTGTAGTTATCGTGGAAACTGCTTCAAGTTCACCATTGCGAGTTTCGTCATGGTACTTCTTGACAATTTTTTTCCTCCAGAAACCATCCTCACCCAACACTTCACTGTCAATTAGTTCGTATTTGCCAAGCTTAGGTAGCACCCGGGACCAGATGACCCAGTACACACCACCGAAAGCGAATATACCCCAGGCAACAACACAGTGGATCCAATATGGCAAGGATTGATAGACAGATTGGTCTCCAGTTGGTGGAACGTATGGAGCAACGATCAAGTACAAATTGGCCAACATGAAAAACGTAGTTACAAAGACACCGGCCTTGATAGGAGGGTTCCATTCGATCTTGCCCTGGCGACGTTGCCAGTAAACCCATAACAAACCACCGCTGACAAAGAAGTTGATAATATTCATTGGATAGGAAATCAAGTTCAAAATAAAGTTATAGGCATCACCTGGTGGTGGAGCTATCATTGTCACCACGCACACGATGAAATGCTGGAATAAACCAACGGCTGGCGAATCAAAAGGTTTGGAGCTGGCAAAAAAACTAGAAAATGGCAGAACTCCCTCACGACCCAGTTGTTGGATAATTCTACCTTGAGAAAAAATGACAGACATAACGTTACCCAATGCACTCAATCCGACAAAGACGGATGCGGCAGTCTTGGCAGTGTCACCAAACACGATCTCGAAGAAATCAGCAGCCAAGATTAACTTGGAAGAGATCAATCTCTCCTTTGGAACAACGGCAAAATAAGCAATGTTGACAAAGATGTAAATGATAGCCAAAAACACCAAGGAGGTTGGACCGGCAATCTTCAAAGTCCTCACTGGATTTTTGACTTCACCTAGAGCGTAATTGACGTTGGAGTAACCAACAAAGGACCAAATGACATTGTATAAGGCATTGACCACACCGTACGCCGTGGCGTCTTTGGTACCTTCAAAGGCGTTATGAAAGTTGTCTGTATGGTAACCGCCTTTCAAACCACCGCCAAGAGCTACCCAACCGGTAATGGAGATGAAAAGCACAATCCCAATCTTGAAAATACCCAGTATGTTTTGCAAGTATAGACCGGCTCTGACATTGATCGAGTTGACTAAAAATCAAAAGGCAATGACGGCAACACCAACACCACGCTGATTCCAGGTGGTTATTTCGACGTTTGCGGCTGTCAAAAACATGACAGCGGTGTTGACAGAGTTACCAGCGGCCCAACCCAAGAAGAAAACATATGCTGCATACATGGAAGTTACGAAAAACCTCGGTTTTGGGAAGATATACTCCAAGTAGTTCTTTTCACCACCATTACGCGGGATAGCGGTACCAAATTCCATGTATACGTATAGACCCGAGAGTGCGATAATAGCACCAACAGCCCACAAGATCAAAGCCAAACCGATGGAGCCCGACAATGTGAAAATGGTCGAGGAAACAGCAAACACACCGGTACCCAACATTCTATTACAAATCAAACCAATACAGGAAAATAGACCCAATCTTTTAGAACCTCGATCCAGTTCAGTGACAAATTGTTCTCCATTTTCCACGTCAGTAGGTTCGGCGCTGCCTTCCTTAGAGGAAGTCACAAAATAGTTTTCCTTGTTAAAAACATTCAATTGTGAAAGAAAACTTCTTTTGGAGGACATCCTTCTTTTCTTGTTTTTTTAGTGCTGAACAAAAATGTAAATCCTTCCAACTTTTTCAGTTAGGAACAAGTTAGGATAGGTATATATATATATATATATATATATATGTACATATACATACATATGCATAAATCGTCAAGTAGTTTTCTCTGCGATTCCTGTCCGGCAATATTCGATATACCACTGTAAAGTCATCTGCCACTGTGGCTTCTAAAAAGGTTTTAAAACTGTACGTTATAGAGGCATTTCCATTAAGTCCCAACCACAGCGAACTACAGGGAAGGTCAATAAGTAAAGAGCTATGCGGCTCTTGGGCATCGAAAAGAGCCTTGATTAAGTTAACTGTGGCTTTTTGAATTTTGGCTGCGCCGCATACATCTTATGGGGCAATGCAAAAAAAAAAAAAGAAAGATGCCGTCCTTTAACCTGTCAAGTAAATCGGAAAAAAACAACTTATGCTTCCAACCAGAGTCGAACTGATGATCTCCACATTACTAGTGTGGCGCCTTACCAACTTGGCCATAGAAGCTCGTATTTGTTCGATTCGTGTAATAAGAAAAATACAATTAGTCGACTGTGTGGCAAGCCTTGTGCCCTCGACTCGAGCTCATGTATCAGCTCCGAGTAACTACCGCTGGTCGTGGTCGCACACATGATGCCTGTTCGATAATGAGAAATATGAGAAATAGGTGAATATTGGGACAATTGTTGAGATTCCTGTTGGAACGAAATACAACTATCGACCATCGACTAGTATTCGTGTTACTAGTATATTATCACACACGGTGTTATAAGGTGACCTAAAGAATGAGAAACAGTCATCTAAGTTAGTGGAAGCTGAAACGCAAGAATTGATAATGTAATAGGATAATGAACCAGAAACATATAAAAGGAAGAGTATTTGTATATAGAGTTATCGACTCTCTTTTCTGGATTCCTAGAAAGGTGAGGAGAACTTCTAGTATTGAGAAATGTGTGAATATTGGGACAATTGTTGAGATTCCATTTTTGGTTAAGGCTATAATAATTGGTATATGGTTATACTAGAAGTTCTCCTCATCTTTCTAGGAATCCAGAAAAGAGAGTCGATAACTCTATATACAAATACTCTTCCTTTTATATGTTTCTGGTTCATTATCCTATTACATTATCAATTCTTGCGTTTCAGCTTCCACTAATTTAGATGACTGTTTCTCATTCTTTATGTCACCTTATAACACCGTGTGTGATAATATACTAGTAACACGAATACTAGTCGATGGTCGATAGTTGTATTTCGTTCCAACAAGTTGTATCTCGTTCCAACAATATTCGCATATTTCCCAGTGCTTGGTTTTTTGTGACCAGTTGTGCTCGATTTTAACCGTTTCCTTTACTTTACGAGGTGGCATAAGTAGGCGGCTTTTTGTAACGTCATCCGAAGATGATTCTAAGGTTGCGTAGTGTAGAGGTTATCACCGTGGATTCTGAAGAGTTCCGATTCTCGATCTTCACCACGTTAGCATCTAATAGGAGTTAACTTGGAAAGAACATTCCACTAACCTCGGTTCGAATCCGAGCGCGACCGATTATCTTTTTTGAAACTCTCAAGACTTTCCAGGTTTATGGCCATGCTTCGAATCACGTGGAAGAAGCGGGTTTTGGCAAAAGCCAGCTTTCTGGCACAGGTTATCGGCACCACTATACAGTCGAAAGAAACTCTCGTAACGTGAAACCATTTTTGCTATATACGAATAAACATCTATATATACATATATATACATATGCCGGATGAGATATATAAAAAAAAAATGAATAGAAGTGAAATGAATGATAGTGATAGAGTTAGGCGGGGGAAACGTATATATAAGACCTTTAAAAAATGCAGAAATTCTTTTCTTTTTTTTTCTTTTAGTTTTTTATTATTTTACATGCTTTCTCCTCATTACGAAATGAAACCAGACATCGGACGGCACAGCACGACCAACGGGATTTGATTGCATTTATGCATCATTCTTCCAACCCAAGAATTCCAATTCTTGTAGAACTTTGTCCTCAGTTTGGATTTTCAAAATTTGTGTATCTTCCAATTTGTCACCGACAGCTTGTCTTTGTTTCAAATTTTCAATGGCTCTCAATTTTTTCAACAAAGAACGGATCTTTTTCTCTTCAGGCGAGGCTTCCTTGTTGGGCTTTGGCGCATCGACGTTTGATTCACCATCGGAGGAAGGTGCGACAGTGTTTTCCGGAGTTTGTTCCTTGTTTTTGTTTTCTCTCTTCTTCTTATTCTTGGCAGCGGTCTTAGACTCCTTTGGTGCCATGCCTGGTACCAAGCCTGGAACGGTCTTCTGAGGTAGCTTACCACGAGGGGAGACGCCAACGGTCGAGGGAGTGGCGCCTGCTCTTCTTGCGTGTGGGGGCCTGTAAGCTCCAACGGGTTTGCTTTGAGAACCGGCATTCGAATTGCTTCTTTTTGGATGCTTGATGTTGTATTCAGTGACACTAGGGTGAACTTCCACCTGATTTCTGGTCAACTTGGGATCAGAGTAATCTTCTTGTTCCAAACTCTTATGCATATCATTGATGATATGGCCGGTCTTGGCAATACTTGGATGCCTCCAGTCAACCTTCAACAATTCTTGGTACTCCTTAACATAACACAAGGAGCCGCTAACATGCCATACTTTCAAACCGTTATCAACCCTTAGACGTGGAGAAGTAGTTGCGGTAAGGATAAACTCGCCGCCCGGTGACCATTTACATACGGAGGTGTTTGCAGCATCGAATTTAGTGATACATTTGAACTTGTCGTGACGGTCCAAAATTTCAACGCTGCCTTGCAAGTTACCAAAACCAGCAATCAAAATGTACCTACCAGATGGGGAGAACAGCATCGTATTTTTGGGCTGTTCAGGCAAAGTATGAACAATGTTACCCCTTAGATCAAAGAAGGTGATGGTGGCAGGCATGTAACCGTATATGACACCAAACTGTCTGGAAGTTGGAGACCAGGTAAAATCATGGATTGGTCCCTCCTTAGATAGTGGGACACGAACAGAGTTACCACCAAGAGCACCGTTTACACCTTGAAATGATAACAAGTACAAAGTGTTTTCACCATAGTAAGACTTGTTGGAAGAGTCGAAATCGGTGTTTGCTAAACACAGAACCGCGTTACCCATAACATTCCATTTCAACTGGCAGGAGTCTGCTTTGAAAAAAGTTTTCGAAGCAATTTTCTTTGTAATGACACCTTCGTTGATCGGATAGATGGTCAAAATTGCTGGTTTACCCGATTTCTCTGGAGAGAAAGTACAGATGGTTGGATGTTCTGCTGGCGAGATCAAATAAGTGGAAAACGGTTGCTCTGGGGTTAGCTTTGCGTAAGGTGTATTGAAATTAAAATGGTGTTCGCCATTTAACTGAGCGATACGAAGCTCTTTGCCAAAATGCTTAACGGCGTAGTTGTCTAACTTGCTGAATTGTAAAGACCAGCCATTTTGTACTTTAGCCTGATACGAAAACCTTGGTTCCAAGGAAGGAGTTTCATCGTTTAGATAAAAGATTTTAACGTTCTTATGTTCTGGATCCGCAGCAGAGGGCCTCTCCCAAGTGCTTAGATAGTTACCAGAAGGGGAGAAATGTAGATCATAAACGTCTTTCAACGGTAGAGAAAGTAGAGAGTTTGAGAAAGCATCATTTGTAAAGACATTGACAGAGACTTGGGTCGACAATGCCATGAATCTTCCACAGGGAGAAACCAGGGAAACATTCACTTTTTCTTGGGAATGATCGCTTGCCAGCTGGGAAAATGAGGGATAGCCTTGGAACAGATCGATCGCAGTTGGAGTTCTGGTAAAGATTTGGGATGACATTGATTGGAAAAGGTCTGATGACGGTGGCGTTCGATGTAACGCTAAAGAGAAAACAGGAACTCGACCAGATTTTAAAGAGAGAAAAAAAAAACCATATAACAAAGTACGTTATGAAAAAAGTTTTCTTTTTTTTTTTTTTCTTAACGGAGATCGAAGATATTTTTTTTTTTTCTTCAGCCGTAAAAAAAAAAAAACTTGAGAAAAGGACATTTGACCGGGTAATCAGAAAAATCGCCCCGAAACTATTAGTCATTAATAACGAAGGAGATCAGGCGCGTAGATAGTGATAAAACACGCAGAAATGAGTGGAAACTCGTATTAGAGATGAGGAATAAGAATGGTTTTTCAACAAGAGTTGTAATTTAGAGTAGAATTGAGGATAGTTGGGAGGGAGATAAAAAGAAGAAAAAAAAAACAATCGATAAAGGAATTTACTGTACCATGATCGTGTTCAGACGGTTGAGAATAGGCGTTCCATCAATTCGTGGAATTTGCACTGCCAAGCGGCGGGCGAATTTGGGGGAGATGACAGAATATCTGGAATCACAGGCTGTTCCAGACATTTTAAACAGACCAATCGGGGACAACAGATTGAATCATAACATCCAGCTGAGGCTTCTCCCGAGTCTGCATCCGTACATCCCTACATTGCATGGAATAACAAAGTACAAGACTTCGATGAACGGAATTCGGTTGATCATAAGGAATTTTGTGCTGAACGAAAGATGCAAATTACATGTGGTGAAAGTAGAAACAATCTTACGGGAAGAAGAGGGAGAAGGTGGGAGGAAAAAATACAACACGGTAAGCGACATGGACAAGATCGTTGTGAAATGGCAAAGTTGCCGAGAGGAATGTGAACACTTGGGGCCCGGCGACGTAACATCTAGAGCCAAGATGGGGTCGTACAAGGCTATGGGAGAGACAACAACAACAAAATCCAAAACACCACAGAGCAACAACGCTGCTTCAGAGGTGATCAACTATATCGTTCATCCGACTTCGCCCGTGACTGAGAAGCTGATGTCCCAACATGCAAAACTGGTTGCAGAAGACAAGTGGAAAATTTCAAGGGTTTTAACTGGTGTTTTTATATTTGAACTGAACGAGGACAACTCAGAGATTGTTGTACACACGATAGATAATGTCGAAATGATTGACGACGAGAAAGAAGTGGAAACCGGTGCATTTGCGTGTTAGCTCTACAGGGGAAGTGCAACAACAAAAATGAGAAATGAAATGTCAAGTGATGTTGTAACCATATATATATATATGTATGGTAATATACACAGAAATGAATCAAAAGGCCAGCTTTTGATAGGAAAGGTAGACACGAATCGGTTGGGAGGGAAAGAAGAAGAGAAAACAACAACAAGGGCAAAAACGACAACGAAGAAGCGGGACCAGATACGTTTCAAAAAGCGAGAGCTCGAAGGCATCACTTTTTCAAAGTGAGGTCGCGCCCGCAACAAGAGGCACACAATTCTGGATCCATGATAAGACCCGTACAGTAAAAATCAGAAAGTTCGTCTACAAGGGATGAATCCGCAGAGGTTGGCGGAGAAACGTCGTGGTCGCTAAGGTAAGACATAGAAGACGCGGAAGTAGGAGGAGATGGAGCAGATGAAACCGGTGGATGCATTACGTTGTCAAACGCGCTCAAAAATTCTTTCATGGAGCGTTGTTCGTGCTGGATCTGTAAGAGGTGTTCCAGGCAACAATGGGCGAGCTTGTACAGGAGAGCAACCTTTGCCTCTGGCGAAGGTGGTTCGGGGTGGTCCAAAACGAGCCAGTAGGCCGGCTCGTTGCCGCCGACGAGGTTTGAACTCCCATGAAATGTAGTCGAATTGTGGACGGTTGGTCCATGCAAGAGGGTCTGGAAGTAGTACTGGTGGATGAACTCGTACGGGTCCAGGATGAAACGGGAAAAATTGGTGTTTGCGGTCGAAACTTTTGGGTTGTGACGTTTTTGTTTCCAGAGACACGCGCATTTGAAGGGACACGAACCAAACAGCGTATAGAGGATGGTGATGCCCAGAGACCAATAGTCTGCGGAAAAGGTGTTGTAACCGCCAGAGGGGTTCGGTTGGCGCTGGAGTTCACGACTGCCGTAAACATAAGCGGGGATAGGATAGGAGGTTTGAGGATCAGGAATAGAAACAGAGGCAAGATGAGGCGCAAAGGTTTCTGGAGCGAGATATTTTTCCGTACCAATGCATGAATCCTGCGAGAACTCACCGATGCAGCTCAACCCCCAGTCGGCCAGCTTTGCATTGCCGTTGCAGTCCAACAGAACGTTTTCGGGTTTGATGTCTCTGTGGGCGATACCTTCGCCGTGAGCGAAGTCGATCGCCGAGCATACCTGACGTACCAGACGGGCCAGATCTATGCGCCTGTACTGCCGATTCGACGGGGAATTGCGGATTCTCTTGATGCAGTCGTACAAGTCGCCGAGAGCGGCGTACTCAAAAACAAAAACGTAGGAAGAGGGGTCTTCGAAAAAACCAAGCATGGAACATATGTTTGGATGGGACAAGGCGGGAGAGGAGGGGGAGAAACTGGAGCGAGAAACGGAGTTCAGACGTGACAGCACAGCATGTTCGTTGGCGACCAAGCGGCGTACGGCCTGAGCGGGATCACGGCCTGCAGGTTTGACCACTACTTTTAATGCGACAGAATGGTGGGTTTCAACGTCACTGGCATGGTATACTTTGCTGAAGGATCCCGTTTGGATAAGTGATACGTGCTGGTAGAGCATTTAAAGATATAAGTAAGGGCTTTTTTAGGATAAGAAGAAAGTTGATTTTCTGAGCCAAGGGAAATGGAAAGATATGGTTCAAAAAGAGAAAAGAAGTATTGGGAAACGTCGGGGATCTCGGCGTTGCTCCATCATGTGCGTGCATTTATATACCTATTACAATATATGTTTATAAACGTATGGGGGTTATGCGTACCGAAATGCATACATATGTTGCGAAAAGAGTCTTGGGTGTGAGCAATGGAGACGTGTTGCGGACGATTACTTAAACTGCTCTACGTATCGATCTGGAGGGAAAGGAGGGGGTGAAGCGAGGAGAGGGAAAAAGAGAGGGAAGAGATGAGAGAAGGGAAAGACGTTTTGCCTGCAGTTTTGAGAGCAAGCTCAAGCAAAAAGACCTTCGCCGTGGACCCCGACGACACTCTGGACAAAACCCAGGAGACTGACTCCCGTTAGCAGACAGAGTTGGAACACCATAGTCGATTGGATGCCCCTTGCGGACCCCCGCTTTTCCGCGCATTCCCCGCGTTGCGGTGTGATGTCCTGGTGCTGTGAAACGGCCTGTGGAGATTTGTCGTGGTGCTCGCTGTTGCCCAAGTCAACCAACGACTCACCTAGCTCCGCGTCGTCGTCGTCGTCGGTGGCAGCGGCGGCTACTACGTCCAGAGGCTCACCCGCGACCGTAGCGTCGGCGGCAGCCTCACGTCTGCGCTGGCACCTGCACCGGCTCAATACCGTCACGCCGGCCAAGTATCCAACCGACAGTGGCCCAACACACATACCATACAACAAGTATGGATGTCTCCATGCAACAGGTGCACCAAAATAACTTACGGCAAAGAACACGCTGCTCAACCCAGCAAGCACTCCGCTAAGCCCAACAACCCGTTTGAAAGGTTTTTTGAAATGGGTTACTAACACGTCCAGTGGCGTTACCAGCGCCACGGTGGTTGTCATTGACAGGATTCCACAATAGAGTCCTAACGATGACACGGCGATCGTTTTTGTAACAGCTAGACACACTGACATCTCGCTTAGTTTGTTCTGCTTTGGTTGTGTGTTGTTATCGATCCAGGTTGTTTTCTCACGATCCTCATCTGCGTGTGGGAAAGAAAGGATGGCAAACGCTTTCACTTGCTGTGTGTCCTCCTCCTCTTTCGTCTCGCCCCCAAATCCTCCTCCTGCTTCTGCGCCCTTACTCGCTCGCCGCCGGCCCCTCTTGCACGTCCGGAGTGACCGGAGGTCCACCTCGCGTATATCGGGGCAGGCAGAGACGCTGGTATACACCGGGTAACACCAGGCGTCGTCACCTGGTGTTACCCTCTCATGATGCACGTGATAGCAATCCACCTGTTTCTTTTTCAAGTCTTGAACTCATCGCCCACCACGCAAAAAAAAAGAGAGAAAATTTCTTTCCATGCTTGACGACGACGACGACGACGACGACAACGACTCATCGATATCGTTGACGCACCCACCGTAGAGGTGAAAAAAAATTTTTTTTATTTTTTTTTTTTCGCCATATAAATAGGACACCACTGCCCTTCTTCTTACTTTCCACCCTTTTCTATTCTTTTACTTATTCCTTCTTCCTCTTTCTTACTCTTATCTGGTTTATATCCTCATACATTCGTATTTACAATGTCCTTCAGAACTCAAGCCTCCAGATTGATCTGTAACTCCCGTGTTATCACCTCCAAGAGAGCTTTCTCTCTAGCCACTCGTGCTGCTTTGAGACCAACTGCTTCCAAGGCTGCTGCTTTGTCTGTCAAGCCTTTGGTCGCCTCTCGTGGTTTGAAGCAAATCAACTTCGGTGGTACCACTGAAACTGTCTACGAAAGAGCTGACTGGCCAAAGGAAAAGTTGTTGGACTACTTCAAGAACGACACCTTGGCTTTGATCGGTTACGGTTCCCAAGGTTACGGTCAAGGTTTGAACTTGAGAGACAACGGTTTGAACGTCATTGTCGGTGTCCGTAAGAACGGTGCTTCCTGGAAGGCTGCCATCGAAGACGGTTGGGTCCCAGGTGAAAACTTGTTCGACGTTACCGAAGCCGTCAAGAAGGGTACTTACGTCATGAACTTGTTGTCTGACGCTGCTCAATCCGAAACCTGGTCTACTTTGGCTCCATTGTTGACCAAGAACCAAACCTTGTACTTCTCTCACGGTTTCTCCCCAGTCTTCAAGGACTTGACCCACGTCGAACCTCCAAAGGACATCGATGTCATCTTGGTTGCTCCAAAGGGTTCCGGTAGAACCGTTAGATCTTTGTTCAAGGAAGGTCGTGGTATCAACTCCTCTTACGCCGTCTGGAACGACGTCACTGGTAAGGCTCACGAAAAGGCCCAAGCTTTGGCCGTTGCCGTTGGTTCCGGTTACGTTTACCAAACCACTTTCGAAAAGGAAGTCAACTCTGACTTGTACGGTGAAAGAGGTTGTTTGATGGGTGGTATCCACGGTATGTTCTTGGCTCAATACGAAGTCTTAAGAGAAAACGGTCACTCTCCATCCGAAGCCTTCAACGAAACCGTTGAAGAAGCTACCCAATCTTTGTACCCATTGATTGGTAAGTACGGTATGGACTACATGTACGACGCTTGTTCCACCACCGCCAGAAGAGGTGCTTTGGACTGGTACCCAATCTTCAAGGATGCCTTGAAGCCTGTTTTCCAAGACTTGTACGAATCCGTCAAGAACGGTTCCGAAACCAAGAGATCTTTGGAATTCAACTCTCAACCAGACTACAGAGTCAAGTTGGAAGCTGAATTGGAAACCATCAGAAGTATGGAAATCTGGAAGGTTGGTAAGGAAGTTAGAAAGTTGAGACCAGAAAACCAATAGACTGTATTTGGTTAACTCGATAGTATTACTCACTTTTATACTCCTTTCTGCTAATATCATTACCAATTCTACTACTATTATTATTATCTCCTCCTTTTTTTTTTATTATTATTTTCGACATGATAGTCACTTGAATGACTCCTTGTACATTACTCGTTTGGTGAAACCTTGATGGTATTACCAATCAACTCCACACTTCCCCAATCCCTTATTAACGTTTGCATTTTATATTTTAATAGTTTTTTATGTATGACACTCGTGTTTAAATGAATAAACAGATGTCCTCTTGTATTTGACAAGTTTGGTTTTTTTTTTTTTGAAAGAAAGAAAAAAAACGTTAGCAGTTCCTAGTGGATAATTTCTTCCATCTTTTAAACGTTAATCGTACCAGACCGTTCAACACACTTGACAAATAAAATACATTACATACATACGCTATTATCACCATATTTCATTCAATGTCCTATAGGTCACGTTGGACGCTACCTTCACAACTGTGGCTTTTCAAAGGAGAAAAAAAAAATTAAAAAATTAAAAAAAAAAAAAATACTCTCGTCAGCGTTGAGGTAAAATATTTCAGCAGAAACAGAGATCCATCGACAATCAAACATAGGAGAAAAGCAAACAGCCGTCCTATTTTCTCAATCCACCAATCGATATTTTTGGTTTGAGCGAGAAAATAAAATAAAATTTCTGAACGATACAATAGGTTAAGGAATCATGCACTCCCTGATACGACCTCAAGTATATCTAGGGTCCACAGCTCCAAATTTTCAAGCCTCCACTTCTCAAGGACCACTGGATTTCCACAAATTTGTTGGTGATTCTTGGTGTCTCTTCTTCTCGCACCCAGGTGACTTCACTCCGATTTGTACCACAGAAATCGGTGCATTGTCCCAACTATTTGGCGAATTCGCCAACAGAAATTGTAAGATGTTAGGCCTTTCCACGAATTCTCGTGAGTCCCATTTGAATTGGATCAAAGATATCGAACAGGTGACTGGCTGCCAAGTGAAATTTCCCATCATCTGTGACGAGGATAGGAAGATCTCCACCACTTTTGGCATGATCGATTTCCGCAACATGGATCAGAGTGGTAAGCCAATTCCCATACGTTGCGTGTACATCATCGATCCCAAGAAGGAGATAAGACTGCTCCAAGTGTATCCCATATCCACAGGTAGAAATACGGCAGAGATATTAAGATGTTTGGACTCTTTACAACTGGTTGATAAAAAGACACGGCGTGTGATGACTCCTATCAACTGGATACCTGGTGACGATGTTGTTGTAGCACCCGAACTTACAAAAGAGGAGGCTCAAAGGGAATTCCCAGACCATAGAGAAATCAAACCTTACTTACGTTTGACACCAATGGATCCCGACGAATAGAATTGAGTGACAAACAGCAACCATATCTGCCTGATTTATTAAAGTTTTCAATTTTTGTGCCACCTTAAAATTTCCACGGTTCGAGAGTTAATCGCTGTCTGGTTGCTTTGTAAATCCAATACACCGGTATGGTATGAGACAACTGCTTAACAATACTCGACTCCGTAATTAACGAAAAAAGAAAACGAGGTTATGGTCAAAAACAAGAAATAAAAAAAAAAAAGTAAAAAAGAAACGAAGTTCCCTCTTGGAATAAAGACTCTCCTAAGAAGTTAGCGTACAAGTTTTAGTGCTATGTCTTTTTTAACTCTTTAACATCCCAATGACTAAAACGCTCGTGTATCCCATGATAACCCCCGTTTCTTTTGGCCCCATCTCTATTCACCTTAAAGCTCCCAACCAGTTGCAATTTGAGGCTCTACAGTATATTCTGAGAAATCATGCAGCACCTTTCTCCTTTCTTTTTCCTCCCTCTCCCTCACTTAATTGCATCGACGATCCAGCCCATGTTAAAAATCACATCAAGGAGATCGCGCCGCGAAAAAGCGCCGTGTGTCGTACGTCGATTTCTAGCCCGAGACGCAAAAATTCTAATGTGCGCATAATATTATGTATAAGAAGATCCTGATACATGCTGCATTTTTTTGTTTTTTTTTTAGTTTCAAATTGAGACGGTACTCCTAGATATTGTCCTCTTGATATCCACTTAGGAATTTTGCTTTCCAAATAAACCAGAGCCTCGAGAATAGATATATAAAGAACAGCTATCAGACAGCGATATTCCAAGCCACAGCAAACAACTATTCCAATTTTTCCGCTTTTCATCTAACATTACAGCTTGGGGAGGAAATGAACTATAGAAAAGACGACAACAGCCAAAGGGTAATGCGAGAGTCAAGAACTTCTCCGTGGTCAATGTTAGATACACTAGCACTACTACCACGCGAAAATGACGACAGCATAGTACGCTTCAACAGTTCCATTGAGGCAATAAATAATTTGTCACAGCTTGACAATGAACAATTTTTTGAACTCTCACCATCGGATGCACACCAGACAGGTTACTACGATTCTTACCGCGACCCCTACGTCAGTCCATTGTCAGACACGATGAGAAACGACGCGGATGCCTCCTGTTATGAATCGGACAACATCTTATCAGACACTTGCTCCACGATAAGACTTTTCGAAGAGACTGGCAACAGTCACTCAGTTTACCAGAACGGTACTATAGTTCCACAGGTTTTGATGATGGGAGACCACCAAGAAACATTTCCAGAGCTAATGACACCCTCAAGTGCAGCTGATGCGTCCATGCAGTATTTACTCTTCGAACCAACACCAGACGGCGAGGCATTCACTATACCACAGATGAGGACAGATTGCAGGCCACAGGAAAAACCAGGGAGGGTCGTCAAGAAGCAGAATGGAAAGAAGAAAGTAGCTACCAGCCAAAACGAGGCCGACGCCGAGGTCGAGGAAGAAGAACAGAGCTGCGAAACAAATCACACCGACGAAGGCCTATACCAACGGTTCATACAGGCCTTCGAACTACCAGGAACTTGCGAGCCCAAACAGCAACAATCAAAACCGCCAATGCACGAACAACTGTTAGCGGACAAACTGCTGATGGAAGAGCTGTCCAACAAACCAAAGCGTGGATCGTATAGATGCACCCACTGCTCGGAGCTGTTCCCCACAATTTTTGAGTACGCCAAACACTTGGACGAGAACGAAATAGAAAGAGAGTACAAATGTCCGTTCAAACTGTGTCCCTGGAAGATACTTGGGTTGCTTCGCCGCCCCGATCTTAGAAGGCATTGCGCTATACAACACAAGAACGAGATTCCTCAGGAGCTAAGAACTCTTCTCAACTTATCCGAAACCAACTTTCCCATACTAGAATGCAAAAGTCGATACTGTGAAAAATCTTTCTACCGCAAAGACTCCTACTCGAGACACGTTTCTATGGTGCATGAAAACCGTTATAGCAGGTTCAACAGAAGGTTAGAGAGGGCGCAAAAGGAATGCCCACACACCGACGAACCGCTACGGACCGCATTTATCAAGGACTTTATGAACATAAAAAAGAAGAAAAAATACAAAGTTGGCTGTGAAAGGCATCGTTAGTCAATTGGATTCCAACCAGCCAAGGCCTTAACAGGGCTTTTTTTGGCAAATAAGAACAAACTCTTCACGGTCCCCTATATATACTACAATTTATGATATAGCAACACTACCGGACACATTTATGCATCTATAACGTCAAAGTAACAAAATTTTGTCCATGTGTGGACAGCTTCAACAAGTATTCACCGCCTCCTGCTGAAGAACGGTATCTGCAACCACCCATGTGGCAAACAAGGTACCAGACTTGATTTCTCGCACCCGGTTTGCGCTGACCGACATACACCGACGCAAAAAGAAAACCGTCGCCAAGGTAGATTATTCGAGAACTTCTGCTTTACACGCGCTCACACCGACTAGATTCTACACACATACACACATACACCATCCTTTTTATGGCTATGTAGCTTCTAATTAGTAATGAAATGCATAAACTCGCCATTGCGCAAAAGAAAGAGAATCATCCACGTGATCTGACGTATCTCACACCGGAAAATAACTGACCGCAGGACTACATCATATAGTCATAGGCCACGAAATCCAGGCCAACTAGTCAGAGAGCCAAATCGTGATCCGCGCTGTAAAAAAATTTTCAGCACTATATAAGGACACGCCTTTCTGGGTGGATGTTGCCCAGATAAAGGGAAAGCCGTTGACAGCAAACTCAATTGACTTAGTCAAAAACCGATCAGGGTAAAAAAACAAAAGAAACAAACGCAATTGCACATAAAAATGGCTCCTCACGTTAACAAGAAGCAAAAGTTGTCTAACTCTCTAGAACAGTTGAAGGCTACCGGTACCGTTGTCGTCTCTGACACTGGTGATTTTGAATCCATTGCCAAGTACACTCCACAAGATGCTACCACCAACCCATCTTTGATTCTAGCCGCTGCCAAGAAGGAAAACTACGCCAAATTGATCGACACCGCTGTTGAATACGGTAAGAAGCAGGGTAAGACTTTGGAAGACAAAGTCGACCAAGCCGTCGACATGCTATTGGTCGAATTCGGCAAGGCCATCTTAAACATCGTTCCAGGTAGAGTCTCCACCGAAGTTGACGCCAGATTGTCCTTCGACAAGGACGCCACCGTCGCCAAGGCCTTGCACATCATCAAGTTGTACGAAGATGCTGGTATCTCCAGAGAAAGAGTCTTGATCAAGATCGCTTCCACTTGGGAAGGTATCCAAGCCGCCAAAGAATTGGAAGAAAAGCACGGCATCCACGTCAACTTGACTCTGCTATTTTCCTTCTCCCAAGCCGTTGCCGCTGCTGAAGCCAAGGTCACTTTGATCTCCCCATTCGTTGGCAGAATCCTGGACTGGTACAAGGCCAGCACCGGTAAGGATTACACCGCTGAAACCGACCCAGGTGTCAAATCCGTCAGGAAGATTTTCAACTACTACAAGAAATACGGTTACGACACCATTGTCATGGGTGCTTCTTTCAGAAACGTTGGCGAAATCAAGGCTTTGGCTGGTGTCGACTTCTTGACCATCTCTCCAGGTTTGTTGGATGAATTGATGTCATCCGAGGACCCTGTCCCACAAGTTTTGGACGCAGAAGCCGCCAAGTCCGAAGACTTGGCCAAGGTTTCCTTCATCTCCGACGAAGCCAAGTTCAGATTCGAATTGAACGAAGACGCTATGGCCACCGAAAAGTTGTCCGAAGGTATCAGAAAGTTCTCTGCTGATATCGTCACTTTGTTCGAATTGATCGAAAAGAAGATTAAGGCTTAAACGCGCTTCCCCAGCTTTCAATATAAAACGTTCATTTTTGTTCTCTCATCTGGCATGACCTTACGTGAACTGGAATTTATGTATGTATGTATGTATATATATATGTACATATGTATTATTTGATGCCTTTTCCATATAACAGACAACTTTTACCATGTACCTCCTTTTTTTTTTTTTTTCTTTCTTTCTTTCTTTCTTTCTTTCTCTTTGATACTCTCTTTCCTTCTTCCCTTCTTTCTTTCTCTTTGATACTCTCTTTCCTTCTTCCCTTCTCTCTGTCTTTTAGTTACAAGCCGGTTATCCCCTTCTCGGATTACTCCATTTACCTGAATTGTCTCTTGAAAAGCGTGCGCGCATGAGATAATCGGGATCTACTTCGGCTAGGTACTACTATGTCCAAGAAAAAAAATAATCAGTATATCCGGATCATTGAAAATCATAGCTCACATGGAAAGTTCTCGTAAAATATCTAATAAGAAAGAAAGCATAAAGCTTATTCCAGTGGATTCTAGAGAATTTCCTCTTTTTTCTTGTTCTAACCCCTACATTTCTTGATTTTTGCGTTCCTTGAACTACAGCAGCACGACGGTGTCTTGATTGCGCTATTTTTTTACAAAACCGCAAAGTGTATCAGTAGCACTACCAATTTAGCTCAACATATTTAAGTAGAACCCATAATATAAGCAGTGTCAAGTATTGTTCGGGTTTCTATTAGCGAATCCAAAACGATTCATCAACACTTAGGTCAGTCGTGCGAAACTTCTAAAACCAGCGTACTCTTTGCAACAAGCGAACCATCGCACAGAAAACCAAACATCACAACTTCTCCCGCATCACGGTATCAACAATCCAAAGTTTACATACTTTCAACAAAACCAAAAATCAAACAGACTATATTCTCCTGCTTTGGTTCCTCATTATATCTATCCAACGACATCTTTTCTCGTTTCCGGCATTTGTGTGGAATTTTTGATCACTGAAAGGAAATCAGTAATATTCGAACACCAGTTGGGAAAGTATAGAGGTAAAAAAGAAGGATAGCCAAGATCCAAGCGAAAAAGTTGTAAGCACAACGATTATTTGCTTCAATTACCACTCAGCATTTCAAACTTCTGTCCTCAACACATACTCGATGACTACCAAGAAGAGGGTTTCAAAGGCCTGTGACACCTGCCGTAAATCAAAGACAAAATGTGACGGTGAAAGGCCATGCCAACGTTGTCTGTCTGAAAACAAAATCTGTACGTATTCCAATTCCAGCATAGGTTATTCCGAAGGAAAGCTGAAAAAGCTATATAACCAGGAGTACGTAGATCTTCTGGAGACTAGGGTATCGCTGCTTACCAAATCGTTGAGCTTGTTATTCCTAGAATTCGACAAAGTCTTGGAAAGCGGTGTGCTCAGAATCAACCCAGATCAGATAGCAAGGTTTAAGCAAGTCCAGTACGAATCGCTTATGCTGAGACAAGGAGGCGCTACGATACCCTTGGAGCTCAACAATCATTCCAGCGAAGCCTGCACGGATGACGGCAGCAGCGATGATGCCGACATTGGTAAGCCTGCGGAAGTCTGGTCGCGTCTACTGCAAAATAAGGAAACTTTCATAAATGAAACGACGGGGAAATTGAATATAAATCAAGTTGTCTATTCGATCATCCCGACAAATGTGGACATGGCGGTGAAGAGTGTGAATTTTTCGGCATTGGATACCGAAGATACAAATGAGCTCAAAAGAGAACTGAATACACAGCAGCTGAGACCCGATGACATATCACCCGAGGTGGCTGATAAGTTTTTGAGTAACGGTTACGTGAACAAGCATATCCTGCTCACGGCAGACCGCTCCAAGGACGGGCTCCCCCAGGATACCCATGATGAACCGTGTAAAAGGCGGAGGAGGTCCAAAGTTCAAGAGATGAAAGAGAAAAACAATGAACACGACGAACAGAACCACATTTTCGAGCGACAGGAGGAGGCTCATATCAAATCAGAGTTCCCACAACAACAGCGAGATAATAGCATGGCTTCGCTTTACGATTCCTCATTACCTTCGTGGTACGACAGCTATTCAGGCAATGGGGGTCAACCATTTTATCCGACTTTTACTGGCTCGGAAGAGACGGTTTCGCGCGAAGAATTCGGTTCGGATCGTAACGATTCACTAGCCAAAGTCCATATTGGCATTAAGCCCATACAAAGACAGGATAACTCCAACAAATGATTTACAGGGGCGAAATTAAGGATAAAAAAGAACGGAAACTTTGGGTTTTGCAGTTATAGACTATGCCACGTCATAAATATATTTTAATGATTCTTGCACTTTTTTTTTTTTTTTTTCTTCCTCGAAAAAAAAAATTAAGTATATGCATTTCTAGCTTTAGCTCAAGTCCGAGAAACCACGTGAAAGTGTGATTGGTTCATGGTCTATGATTCTTTTGCCCCCACCAATCCGTAAGCCTGTGTTCTTGTAGACTGGGAAATTGGATCTCGGTTGAGACCTATTGTTAAGGGCGCCATACTTTCCCAGATCCTTGTCGCCATGATCGCAGTCATCGGCAGTTCCTGGGTTACAGTCAGCCTTCCGAGATATATGCAGTTCGGAACATATCCCGGCAGACACAGATTCGTCTGGTCTGCCTTTCGTGTCCAAAAATGTCCCAAATTGTGTCGACGGCATGCTCCTGGCAGTCTTATTTAATTCCGTGCATTGATTTTCAGCCAACAAGATCCCGGTTTGTGTTGACGGTGTACTTCTTGCAACACGATGCCGTATAATAGAAGATACTTTTGTCTTGGGCGAATTCATATCTAATGCTAGAGAATTTTTTACGACAGGGTCTTGGTCAATATCTTGTACGGGCTTAACGGCTGGCTTGTCCATAGTGTTTTCAGAATTTAAATCCTTCTTTAGCATTTTCGGGGGCTTGAATGGTTTGTTGAATCGTAGCGCCAGGCTTGATCTCGTATTGGTCGCACTCTTTTCAACGCGTTTAACCCTAAGCTTGCCGGTTGGTTCACTTCTCGTAGAAGTCAAGTTGGCTGTATTGCTCCTCATACAACCGCTGCTCGCTACCGTCGCAGACTGTATGGATTTCTTCGTTGTGACTGCGTTGTGGTTAAATCCATTGAGTTCTCTATCATATTCACAATCTATCTCCGATATCACAACCAAATACTGACTAAAAACCTGGTGTTCCTCACTACCAAACTTAGATTCATCCAAAACGTTATCCAACTGTTTTAGGTTCGTTATGAATTCACTGCTTAGTAGCACGTTATCTTCCAAGGTGTACAATTGAAACTTGTTATTTAGTTGGAAATATTTCAACTTTCCGTCATGCCAAGCCTTGTGTTTCTTTCTTAGCTGATCGGTATACTGGCAGTGATACTCAACCACATGTGAAACCATACGATCTCGAACAGACATTCTCTTGGTATCGGCTTTTATCAAAGGTGTACTCCTTTACCAGATGAATCAACTGAATCGAAGGTTTCGTCTGAAAAGACGGCCTGGCAAACGAAGGTAAAAAAAAACAAAAAAAAACACCAATGTGCAAGAAGTATACAGTCCCGTGATTTATAATAGATATAATTATTCAAATTGTAGTTGAGAACAAAAATATACACATATCTTGTTTCAGAGCAGGATTTGTCATTTTTTACTGCTATTTCCGGGCTCAGAAATAATTAAAGGTTGGGCGCTGTTCCACTTGGTCGTTTTCTTATATATGTCTTTAGACCCAGGGAAAATTTCTGGCATATCATCCGTAGCCCATGTTGGGAATTCCCATGCTCTCGCTCCCCATTGTTCCTCCATAGGAGCCATATCTTGCTTTTGGGCTGCGACTTTCTCACATGTATTCCAAACTCTTAGCGTGTTCCACCCCATCAATTTTGCAATTTGCGATTCATCGGCATCGTATTTCCTCCAAATCTTCTTGATTAGATCAGGATATTTAGAAACATCTTCTAAGCCTACAGGATATCCTGGAATCCCGTCAAAATCTGAACCTAGACCAACATGATCCCACCCTATTAAGTCAATGACATAAGAAATATGTTCAACCGCATCGTCAATGGAAGCGATCAAGTTTCCTTGTTCGTCTTTACCACCATTGGTGATAAAGAACGGACAGAAATTTATCTGGATAACACCACCATTATCTTTGAGTTTAAGCAAGACGTCATCTCTAACATTTCTTTCATGGTTGGTTAGTTTGTACACTGAAGAATGTGAGAAAATCACTGGCGCCTCAGAGACCTCAAGGACGTCCAACATAGTTTGATAGCTCACATGTGACAAGTCCACCATCATACCCAACCGGTTCATCTCTTTGACACATTCAACACCATAAGCAGTTAAACCAAAGTCCTTTTCACGGAATGGAATGGAGCTGGCTGCCATAGCAAAGGGGTTGTCGCAGTTGTGGGTTAACGTAATGTAACGAACACCCAGGTCGAAGTACATTCTGACAACGGCCAGAGATAGGTCACATTGATGCAGCCCTTCGACACCAAGGGTAATCGCAATTTTTTGATCTTTCTGGTATGTATCCAGAGCTTCTGCAGCACTGTTCACGAACTTCATCTCTCGGTGATACTTAGAGACCAACCTCTTAGTGACATCGATCTGTTCCAGCGTATCACGGACAGCACTGTTCAACACATTAAAGTCCGTATACAAAAAATCACCACCATCTTTGCACTCTATATAAACGCTGAAGAACTGGACACCAACGCACCCTCTTTTCAACTTGGGCAGATCTGTACTACTGGTCAAATTAGAACCAAAATCTAGATCGTTGATCTTATTGTGCAATTGTACGCGCAACAAGTATGGAAAATCGTTGTGTGTATCGATGACAGGAACAGTCTTAGAAAGTTTCACAAACCTTTCATCAACCGACCCCTCCCCCCTTTCAAACCTTTTCTGTAAGAACATGTTTCCTCTCGTTGTTAGATTGTTTGATAATAATTTCTATCAGAGCTCTGGATAAAAGAACTAGAAAAGATTGGATTGGCTGAAAAAAAAAAAGGTAGTCCGAATATGCCAAACAGAGGGGGAGAGCAGGTGATATTTAACTTTCTCAGGGGAGATTCATTCACAAATGCATCTAACAATCGATGGCCGTTTTGCAACCAAAATCGCGGAATTACTGGCGCGACATAGTCATCCCGCTTTGCGACGGACTAGCGATAAGATAGACCGTTATGGGTAATTAAACGCAACATGCATTCTTCAAGAGATACCAATACCTACAGATGATCTTCCATCCTTGGAGTGGGCAGGAGCAAGTATAAATATGTAAAGGGGGAAAAAATTAGTGGTTTACGACCCATTTTTTCTCGTTTTACCTTGTTTTGCCAAGATTTTTAGAGAAATGTCAACCTCGGAGAAAATGCCTGATAAAGAAGTTTCCGCAGTGACGAACAATACTAGTCCAGTGTCTTCCAATGCCAATGTTGACGGCGCAAACTTTGGTAACGGATACATCGTAAATGAAAATGGCGAGCTAATGCTCGACAATGGTTTAAACCCAGGTTTGAAAAATAGAATGATCAACCTGATGGCTATTTGTGGTATTTTGGGGCCTGGTGTATTCGTCGGTATGGGCTCTATGTTGAAAACAGGTGGCGGTGCTGGTATGCTTACAGGGTTTGCAATTGTTGGTGCACTTGTACTGAGTATGATGTTTAGTATTGGCGAGTTGAATGCTACGTTTGACTTTAATTTTTGTAAACATGCGACAAGATATGTATCACCGGGGTTTGGTGCTGCATTAGCCTTGTCATATGTTGTTCTATGGATTACAAATCTTATTTCAGAATATACAGCATTGACTAGTATCTGTGAGACGTACACCGAGAAGATTCCAACTTATGGGTGGTTTTTAATCTTTTGGGCAGGCTTCTCACTATTCCAACTTCTTAGTGTCAGCGCTTATGGTGAGGCTGAGTACATCTTAGGGTTCATGAAGCTGGCCTTCATTACTGGATTTTATGTTTTTGCTATAATTTTTGCTGCTGGTGGGATTCCTAACCACAAACCTGATAATCCATTTGGCAAGCATCCATTGGTTGATGGTTTTAAAGGTATTGCAAATTCCTTTGTTTATGCAGGCGTCTTTCTGAGTGGTATAGAAAGTGTATCCATCTTTGCAAGCGAAGCCCGTAACCCTCAAAAGGCAATACCATCTGCTGTTAGAAACACTGTTTTCAGAATCTTCTACGTTTACTTTGGTATCTCTGTCTTTTATTCTGTAACCGTTTCACCACATGATACGTCCCTGAACGATTCAAGCAAGGCAATGAGATCGCCGATGACCATCGCGTTGACAAATGCTGGTTGGAACAATTCTAAATATTTCGTGACCACTATGATTCTGATTACGTGTTTGTCTTCTATTAACTCTGCTATTTTTCTTGCTTCAAGATCTCTCTTCACATGGAGCGAAATGGGAATGGGACCCAAAATATTCACAAAAACTGACAAAAAAGGTGTTCCATATGTCGCTATTCACACCTGCCATCTTTTTGGTTTTCTGTCTATATTGAGTTATTCTGCAGGTTCTTCTGTTGCATATAGCTACATCGTTGGTATCACCGGTGTGAGCGCCTTCATAGTCTGGGCAGGCATATCGTTTATACATCTGCGCTTTAGAAAAGGTTGGTTGAGACAGCATAAGTCTCTAAGTGACCTTGGTTATCTTGCTCCCCTGTATCCATGGTCGAATTACTTTGCAATCGGCTTGGGTATCGTTTTAATTTTAGTCCAGGGATGGACCTCCTTTACCCCATGGGATAAGAGTAGTTTTATTGATTGCTATATCATGCTACCAGTGTTTTTTATTTGGTGGGGATTTTACGACTTGTTTTATTTCAAAACTAGATTAGTGAGGTACGAAAATATGGATTTTGAAACTGGGCGGAGAATGGATATTGACAAAGTTTTGAAAAGTTCTGACATTGTCGCATTGACATCTGTGTTGTCACACTAAATATCCCCTGCCACATACGTAGTTATACGATCCTGTTCAGAAGAGTATATCACAAAAGATTTCTTTCATTGATTAGTTTATTAGAAGGTTGCAATGCTATTTAATTAAGGTTTTTAATGGGAGTAAAAAAAAAAAACAAAAAAAAAACACTAATGATGATATCTATTTATCTGAGGGTGGATAGGTAAAAGGGAGAGAAAAAAACGGTCAAATAATTTCTTCCTTCGTAAAAGGCATATAGTCGTCGGCCTTATGAAGATATAAATGAACCCAGTTTTCCTGAATATTGGCGCTTTGTTACTAATTTCTGAGGCCAACACCAAACCCAATACCAATACATGCAAAAATAATGAGTACTTCCAGCGTACCCAAGAATAGGCAAAGCTTCCTAAACCATGTTACGTCAATATCCCAAATATAACCTTTGAATGATCCCAATCGATATTCCTGATTCATAATTAGCCTCATTATTTGACTATCAGGAACTCCACAGCGTGGACCCAATCCAATCATCAAGAACAACGGAGGAACTAACATGCACACCAAAATTAATATAACGATGCGCGGTACACTAAAAATGTGATTCAATATACCCAGCTTAGATTTTGAAGAGGCAACTGACGAAGACTCAGTATGTTGGAGAGGAATTGCTTCTAAATCTTTGTTTTGGTAACACATTTGTTCACGGAAATCGTAAATTTTAGCAAGTGTGTCTTGGTGTTTAAGAGAATTTTTCGTCGACTTTAGGGGTTGTGGCTTCTGCAATTTCTGAAAATTCCGTTCTACAGTGTGCTTCTCATCATTTCCTAGGTTTTGGCACTTTTGTTGCTGATTTAAATTATGTGTTTCATTTTTCGAGCTACCAGAGACTTTTCTTAGAGCAGGAATAGATTTCGATTTAGCACTTTTCTTTTTAAAACTCTTTGGCGGTGGGACCAGTATGCTCGAAAGCAAAGATGCATTATGAAATCCTTTAGTCGTTTTTCTGGTTTGTGAGTAATGCGAGATCTGGTCACTATGCGCGCTACGCAAAGAGCTATGCGATTTCTTCTCCGTCACACTTTTTTGGGGAGGGACAAATTCCTGGTCTTCGCTCGAAACCTTTACTTGATTCTGTTTCACTAATTCCACTGTCTGGGGATTTTTCATCTCCATTTTAAACAGTTTTACAGCATGCTCGATTTGAGGGTTTAAAGTGTCTTTGTAGTCCAAGTATGAATCATCAAAACTGGCAATCCCCGAATATCTATTTTGTGTACCCAAAATTAACGGGGGCTCTAAAGAGGCGTCTTTTACGACCACAGGGAGATCCAATGGTGAGTCTAGTGGTGGATAATACGAAGAGGTTCTTGGGTTAGTAGAATGTTGTATTTGCTCTTCTTCCTCGTGGCTTTCTCGGATTATGTTTTCTGTACCTCTTTCATCTACCAATAAAGAAGTCGAAACTGTTCGACAGCTATCCCTACTTCTTGGATCAGTCGTAGATTTTCTGGTTCTTATAGCGGAACGGTCATATACGTCCGAGGACCCTTCACTGTCATCGTGCTTTTGGAGATCACTGCCACTAGTACTTTGCTCAATTGAGCCACTATGCGATGTTGTATAAACTAAAGGTGTTGGGAAAGTATCGGGATCCAGATCTTCTACTGGGGTCCCGCTAATGGCTGTTTGGCTACTAGCCATTCTTAAATTTGGATTGCTCGGAGATGCACCCGTTAAAGGATGGAAACTTCCATCATGAGATATCAAAGAGGTTGAATTTTTATCTCTCACTGTAGATGGAGAAAGCGAATACGATACTTCATCATCGATACTTTTTTTTACTGCAATTTGTCTTTGTTCTGCGGGAAATCGAGGACCCGATTGTGGTTGAAAATTTGCGTCATCAAAGCTCATTTCAAGATCAGGGGCTTCTGAAAACTGCTCTCTGTGATTTATCCTGTCGTTACTACTATGAATTTGGCTTAAACGTAATTTCAAATCATCAACATGTGCATCAGGTGTAGTTGAGTCTTGGGTAGTGGGAAAACTCTCTGTAAAAAATGAATCTGTCCTTTGAGTCCAGCGACGTGTATTAATTACTATGTTTTCATCAGATGGAGTCGAGTCAGAACTCGTGTCACTAGTGCTGTAAGTAGTATCCAGAGTTTGTATGCTAATATGGCGTCGATGTGACATGTCTCAGAAAATTATAAAAAGAAATGAGTGGCTTGGGAAAATGAATGACTTAAGTGAGCTGACTTGAAACGAGAAAGTAAGGAAAAGCACCTTTTCCTTTAAAAAATTAATAACAGTTGGGCAAAACCTGCCAGATCGTGGTATATCTGATAGTCAAAGATACCAAAGCGCGAATGTAGATATCTCGTAGGTTTTAATGAATGAAAATAGCAGAAGCCACCAAAATAGTCCGCAAACCCTAACAGAGTAACAAAAGTCCACCTAGCTTATGTATTAGTACCAACTGATGCTTGGTCTTCTGTAAGTGCTTGGTCCTGAAAAGTTTTCCTCGAGAAAAGTGCTGGACATTCTTGTTGTTTACATTACCCAAAACGGATACGTAATGAATGATGTGTCGGGAAACAACAATGTGATAACTTTTATTGCCAAAATATTAAGAACGACTGAAAGTAGTTGCGCAGACAGAAGATCCTCCACGGTGTCGATACTATCAAATATACGCATAAATTTACATCAGAATTAGAAAAATACTAATACGAAAAACGTGGCATGTTATATGGTCGAGTGTCATGAAGGTACAGCTTTATATGATTTTGACCAATGGCATGTAGACGCTTGGAATTAAATATAAGCGACTTAGTCATAAAATAAATGTAAGAAAAGAAATATATGCAAGACAATGAATATAGCGTTCATGTCCTCAGACTATAGTAACGGTACATACCTCTTTCTATACAACCAAAAACCTCGTACTCCTTAACTATTTCAAAGTGAATACGGTACAATTCAGTAGTTTCTTGATCATTGGGGTCATACACAAAGTCAGAAAGATCTGATACATGGGACTGGTGCTGTTTCTTGATGTTAGACATTGATGCAATAGATGGTATGTGTAGTTGTTTCTGTGATGATGAGTGCGAGGCCCTAAACAGACTCAGTTGTGATCTTCTACGCTGTAGTTCAGGGTCATGTAAATAACCGTCATCCGTTTCAGTTTCTTCCTCTTGCATCATATGCGAGTACAAATCTGAAATAGATCTATCCCAGTATAACCCGTCTCTTGTATTATGAAACACAGATGCTTGATCATTACCGACAGACGAAGATACAGATGTGGCTGAGTGAGCACTCGAGGGGGTTGAATTTACTTCGTGATCAGTGTTTGTAATATCTTCATTACCTACGTTATGAATAATTCTCCATCCACCGGGAGGTAGTCTTGGTATTCTCACAGGTAATGTTCTACTCCCCATCGTGGGTCCACCTTTTCTATTAAAAAATTGAGAAATCGGAGGTTTAACATCCCTGTAAGATATTTTCCTTCTCATTGCACTCATTGGGACAATGCCGCATCCTAGCATGATTTTACTTTGTGCAAATTTTAGGAAGTCTGGTTGCTTAACAATATCAATGATCTTGTGTCCCTGGGAGTCATACCTGGTCAAGGAACCGACGGTCTCCAAATCGCCTCTGTTCAGGACAGGGTCAACTTTATAGACCCAATATCTTCTTCCATACGAAGAGTCAATGTAGCACTTCCAGTTGACTATCTCTGTATTACTAAAGTCCTGGATAATTGATTTCTTGCGAGTCAAATGCCTAACACAAGCGATTGTATGACTGAAATTTGTTGATTCAATCTGTTGCCATGGATCAAACGAAAGCTCAATTGCAACTAACGTGGGGGAGCAAGTAAATAAAGTGGTGTCTTGGATAGACCATTTGTTAATGTGAGAATTGTTGGCAATATCTAAAAACTTCAACTTTTGTTGTGGTAAAGGAACATTCTCTCCCAAGGTGGAGCCAACGTCTTCTATATCTACCGGTGATAAAAAATGCACCAATTTTGGATATGGAATATTGTTATCTCTAATGCTCAAGCTTTTTAAGTTAGGAAAGTTCCACTTAATGAACTGTAGAGTATCTTGGCATTGATAGTAGTAATTAGTCTTGGTAATAGTGGCGTCATCAGACTCATGCAAGGGTATACCGCCTATATTCAAGTACTGTAAAGTCTTATTGTGACCATAGCGACAAAGTTTTTTAAGTAAAAACATAGCTTGGACATCGGTCCAAGAAGAGGAATGTGGATGAACTTGAATATTTAACCACTGTAGTGTAGTTGAGTTATTTTCATCCGTAACCGCTGGGTGATAGCTAAAAAACTCCAACACTGTCCGTGGAGTCAACTGAGAGCACATACCGAGAGATAAATGGGTTAAGCCTTTCAGGTGTGGTATGCCTCTAATTAGTGTTTGATCATCCAAAGATGTGTGTCTCAAGTCTAATTTTTGCAATTCTGGAAGTGTATTTAACAGCTTTCCTAATATGTAGGATGGTAAATCGGTGCAGTCGTTTAAGCCGAAACAAGTAATTTGATAGTTATAATCAATGATCTCGTTCCCATTGTATAGTTTCTCCACTGCCTGAATAAACATTTGTGTAAATTTAGAGCCAGAGCAACCGCAGAAATCTACGACGCTTAAAACAGACCCTGTCGTGGGCGAAAGCAATGCGTGGATAATCTTGTCATCTAAATCCATCTGAATGTGTTCGCTAGCTAAGAATTCACGCAAATTGGACCTGGTTAGACGAACAAATTCCCAAATAGTTTCGTTAGTTAGATTTTTGATCATCTTGTTCATCTCACCGGTTCTGCCCAACCCGATGGATGTCAATTCCTGGAAGTCAGCAATCTGTATCAACTTTGAATAGCCCTTATTGCTGGTTTTTAGCGTCTCTAACAGCTTGTAAAACCCTCTTGCAGTAGTGAAATTACAATAGCGATAACACAGGACTGTAACAACGTGTCGAAAAGTTTTGTTAACCTCAAGGTTACTCTTTAGAAAAGTTCGCAAGTTTGATTGAAACCTTTCAGCGTTTGCTGGATGGTCACTAGACATCAAGTCCCTGAATTGATAGGATAAAATCTCATATACTATCTCAGGAGGAAGCTTCATAACTTTATTGTCGCTCATCTGATGCGTTTTTTGGTGTTCCTTAGGTTTGGGGTGCATCCCTATTTTAAATGGGACAAACTTCCATAAATTTTCAAGGTGTTATTGTTAAAAAGTAATATTGGTCAGAAAACTCACATTTTTCACAAAAATGCCCATGAAAGAGGCAACAGAAGCTTACCACTCACGTTTAAGGCTTATAAATGTTGCGAATGACATGCAAACACTTGTTTGAAACAGCACTAACATACGTCGAGATTGTCTGTTGAATATAACAGTACACTTTTGGATCTCTGTATTTTATTCATTTTAGTTTTTTTTTTTTTTAAAACGCTATAAAAGTTAAAGTATTACGACTATATATGTGGTTTTGCCAATTTCTGTCAACATCTCTTAGTGCATGCTATTGCATTCCAATGTAAACAACTAGTCACACCATACATTATATAGATGTATACAGCTTGCGGTCATTGTAACGGTGTCATCACCTCATCATATAGCATCTTTTTCAACGTTTCCATAGAGAGCTCATCCTCATCGGTACGATTCTTGCCCTCATTGTCTATTTTCCAAAACTCGTCTTCTAAGTTTAGAGGTGGGTATTCAGGCTCATCATCTGGATCATGATATACTTTTAAATATGGGTGTTTTAGCGCCTCTGATGCACCAATCCTCTTGTCTGGGTTAAACGTCAGCATTTTGTCAAGCAAGTCGATGGCATCTGGATTGACATGCTGTCCCAGTACAATTTTCCAGGGGACACGGGGCCTTAGCGGTAAATTGGCGATATATTCCTTTGCTCTTTTCGATTTGATTTGCTCGAAATCCTGGTACGACGGAGTACCTAATACTTCTAAAATCAACCATAATTGATGATGGTAGTCTCTACCTGGAAATAAAGGTTTTCCAGTAATCATTTCAGCAAGAATACATCCACAAGACCAAATATCCATGGCCGTTGTGTACTCTTGAAATGTCAACATGATCTCCGGAGCACGATACCACCTCGTGGCGACATATTCAGTCATAAAACCAACAAGATTTTCTCTAGAATTGGAACTGCTTGCTAGACACCGGGCTAACCCAAAATCGCAAACTTTCAAATCACAGTTAGAGTTGAGGAGTAAATTGGAAGGTTTCAAATCACGATGGATAACTTGAGCGCTGTGCATCGCCTTCAAAGCACGCAGCATCTGATAGACAAAGTATTGGATATGATCGTCACTCAGAGGTGTACCAGAGTGTCCATTACTGTTTGCGATGATTCTGTGTAGATCAGTTTCCATAAGCTCCTGAACTAGGTATACCGCATCAAACTTGGCTAGCGATGTAGGGCGCACAATGTCCAATACGCTGATTATATTTTCGTGGTCATGAAAAAACTTTAGAAGCTTTAACTCACGTAATGTCCTTGTTACAAACAGTGGTTTGCTAAAAGGTTGTATTTTTTTGATTGCCACCTTAGTTCCCGAAGGCTTGTGCACCGCGCTGCATACTGTACCATACGCACCCTCACCTATGAGGTCCACGAGCTGGTAGTGAGCTGGAATATCAAACGTGATTGTTCTTGGCATGATTTTGGGGACGTATACCTGTTTGACGACCTGCTCTGCTGCTGAGCCGTGCTTTTTTTATTTATATATAGCAAGAGGAAGAAGTAAGCAAATAGGTAAGCAAGACAATCGTGTACAGTTTGACGTTCCAAGAATGTCTCAAAGCGCCAGCGTTGAGAAGCAAAACACAGAAAACGGTTAACCACCCTGCGTAAGCCGATATGATCTCGGGATAAGAAGCCCTGTCCGCCATACAGTATCGGTGTATTGGCTCTAGCCTTAAAATCATACTCATTACACACAGTAACTGTTTTCAACAATACGACGGCATTTGAGTGCCGATTCGGCCCATGCAGCCATTGGTAGCATATAAAAGAAAAACACAAGGCCACGACATCCTGTAGTTCCACAGCTCCATATACTCTGAGTTCGAACCATCTACAGCAATGACAGACCCTCAAATCACTATCGTTGGTTCGGGCATTATCGGCTTATACACTGCGTACTGCCTCACGGAGCTTTATAAAGTACCAGGTAACAACATCTGTATCGTTGCCAAGTACTTACCTGGTGACCAATCTGCACAAGGCTTTACCTCTCCATGGGCTGGTGGGAACTGGTCTTGTATCTCACCCAATGACAAAGATACACTGTTTTACGATAAATTTACCTACTTAAACCTAGGTGATTTGCAAGCCAAGCTTTTATCTCATTTTAGAGACAAGGACGCTGAATGGCTGGGCCTAGCAAGAAGACCTTCGACTGAGTATTGGGACTACGTGCCAGCTGCCAAGAAAATTGAGTCTTTGAGCTCTTACTTGGAAGAGTTCAATGTCTTAGACAGCAGCGAACTGGCTAAGGTGGAACCCACCGCTCCAGCGTATGGTATCACTTTTAAGACATGGAACTTCAACTGTCCCGTATTTCTAACCAACTTTGCTACCTTTTTGAAAGAAGCACACGGGATCAAGTTTGTGAAAGCTTCCTTGACCCACCTAGCTCAAGCTCAACTGTATGTGAACCCAAAGGCTGTTGTTACTGATAAGCATGCGATCTTCAATTGTACTGGTCTCGGTGCCAAAGAAATTTCTGGTGTCAAGGATCACAAGATGTATCCAACAAGAGGACAGGTGGTTGTCATCAGGGCACCTCACGTTAACGTAAACTGCCTAAGATGGGGGTCTGATTACGCTACCTACATCATCCCACGTCCAGGTAAGAGTAAAGAGTTGGTCTTGGGTGGGTTTCTCCAGGTCGATAACTGGAATGCCCAAGACACATCTAAAGAAGAGACTGATGATATTCTAGAAAGAACGACTACTTTGCTACCTCAAATCGGCAAGCCTGGAACAGTGGAAATCATGAGAGTTGCCGCTGGTTTGAGGCCAAGTAGATACGGCGGGCCTCGGATTGAGAAGGAGGTTAAAGACGAGGACGGTAACGTATTGGTTATTCACAACTACGGTGCATCCGGGTATGGCTACCAAGGCGGCCTTGGGATGAGCTACAAAGCCGTGACTTTGGCCTTGAGAACTGAAAAAACTGAAGAACGCATCTCTAAGCTATAGTAGCTTTATGGTGTGCCGCAATATAATTCTTAACTATGACACTATTCTTGAAACATTTGGAACAATTTTATATATTACGATACGAATTTTGTGATGAGGGTCTAGGTGTTTGTGAAGCCTATTAGAAAATATTCATAAATTTAGCGTAAACCGTATGTATCCTAGACCAGAACTTCCTTGCGGATATTGGTTTTCTATGCGCATCTGGAAATCTTAATGTTATTGCATATCACTTTTGGAACTGGCACAGTCGCAAATATTTATGATGCCAGATCTCCGTTAAAACCAATACACCTTAAAGGGTGGATATACAGAACGATGCCGTCATGTACACTACCTCGAGCTACTTGACAGTTTCGTTGATGATGATGGTGATTTTGGTCACTGATAGGGATGCAACCATTATCTTGATACACTGCCTTGGACCAAGCTTCTTCCTTTATACAACTTCGATCGAGACTAGGAGAGAAAAGGAAAAACCCAATGAACGTGTTATCAAAAAACTTGAAAGTTGCCCTAGTTCAATTAGCAGGCAGTACCCCCGACAAGGCTTACAATTTGAACCGCGCCGCTACCTTCGTTGAGCGTGCTATGAGGGAACAGCCAGACACTAAGTTAGTCGTTTTACCTGAGTGCTTTAACTCACCTTATGCAGTCGATAAATTCAGGGAGTACTCAGAAGTAATTTCTTCTGAATCCACTTCCGTGAAGTTTCTCAGCGATCTCGCTCGCAAGTTTCAAATCACCCTAGTTGGTGGGTCTATTCCTGAATTAGAACCCGAAACTAATAACGTCTATAACACATGTGTTATATTTGACGAGCAGGGCAATATCATTGGTAAACACAGAAAGGTCCACCTGTTTGACATTGACATACCTAATGGAATCACATTTAAGGAAAGTGTCACTTTAAGTGGCGGAACCCAGGCTACTACTGTTACTGCTCCCATGGGGAAATTTGGCGTTGGTATCTGTTATGACATGAGGTTTCCTGAGCTGGCTATGCTGAGTGCACGTCAAGATTCCTTTGCGATGATCTACCCAAGTGCCTTCAACACTGTTACCGGCCCTATGCATTGGCATTTATTGGCTCGCTCTCGTAGCATCGACAATGAAATCTACACCTTACTATGTTCTCCTGCTCGTAACTTGAACAGTAGTTACCACGCATACGGTCACAGTTTAGTAGTGAATCCAAGGGGTGAAATTATTGCAGAAGCTGGTGAAGGTGAGGAAATTATATACGCAGACTTGGATCCAAAATTCATCGAACAAGTCAGGCAAGCCATCCCGATTACTTTTCAAAGAAGGTTTGACGTCTATCCAGACATCAGTAAATGTAAGTAAACTAGTCCTTCCTCTAACACTTATAGCCTTATTTTTTTTTATTATTATTATATAGAACTTTTTGTATCATTGGAACTTAAAAACCAGGTTTTTCTTACGGGCAAAGATAGTAAAGTCGTCGACTAGTGTGTTTCATTTAGTGGAAAGTAGTTTATTATTATTATTATTATTATTATTATTATTATTATTATTATTATTATTCAGAAAGTCAATAGTACACTTGGGTGATGCAAAATTTTTATTGGTCAAGCAGAAACTGCATACATTTTTCAGTTAACAATCATTTAATACTGTGTTATGCGGATCATATTGATTAGATCAATGCTTCTTAACTGTTTGGTGTAACCATAATTCGAGTCCCTCTTTCAATTGATAAGCTTAGTTTTCAATTGTTGGTTAACCGACCTGATGTTTTTTTATCACTGTTGGAACGAAATACAACTATCGACCATCGACTAGTATTCGTGTTACTAGTATATTATCACACACGGTGTTATAAGGTGACATAAAGAATGAGAAACAGTCATCTAAATTAGTGGAAGCTGAAACGCAAGGATTGATAATGTAATAGGATAATGAACCAGAAACATATAAAAGGAAGAATATCTGTATGTAGAATTAGCGACTCCCTTTTCTGGATTCCTAGAAAGGGGAGGAGAACTTCTAGTATAACCATATACCAATTATTATAGCCTTAACCAAAAATGGAATCTCAACAATTGTCCCAATATTCACACATTTCTCAATCACTAAAACTGATAGACCGGTCTCAAGAGACTCTCTAACTAATGGTTTAGGATGCATATTTAGCTTGCTTCTTCTATAACTGTAAATGTTTGCATCATAAGATGTTATACGCCAGTTCCGGTCAAACCTCATTGCCATTGAGTAAGTAGTCAATAATGGAGGTGTTTGCCTGAATTTGACAGAAGAACCGAACAATATGAATGATGCTAAACTATCAAAAATAGTGGCTTATCAATGACCTGGTGTAATATCTAGTAAGTGGGTTTTAGAAACTGCTTCATCATTCAATGATAACAAAGATAGGACGAATAGCCAACTGAAGATCGGAGGTTAGGCTAATTCAGAAGCTTGTAAACAGAATTTAGAGATATATGAGAGAAGAATCTTAACTGCAGATGGAATCAAGCACGAAGAAGAGCACTCAAGAAATGTTGGCTACGATAATAATCATGATAATAATCCAAGTCACGGACTCGTCTGTGACCTTTAAGTATAGAAGTGTAGGTTACACTCATCGGAATTCCGGCAATTTGGCCGAGTGGTTAAGGCGTGAGATTAGAATCTCGTTAGAGTTTCGACTTATAACCATCTCTTGGGCTCTGCCCGCGCAGGTTCGAATCCTGCAGTTGTCGTTATTTCCCATTTTTTTGAAACGGATACTGGTTGTTGCGGTAGCAACTGCCGGATACTTTTTTTTATCTTTTATATCTTATCCAGTCGTTGTGTTTTCTTCTTTTGAAATATTGCTCAAGACACCATAGACATAGAGTCGATTGGTATACGCTTACTTCCAATCCAATTGAGTGCAATATTTACTTGTAGTGCCCACGTAGCACTGACCTGGAGATTGCCTCGGCTTAGGGTATTTTGAAGCCAAGCCTTTTGTGACTCAAACGCCATGAAATACAGCAAAAGCTCTTGTGTTGTACCATCCAGTCCTCGAACGTGTTCACACCCCCTTATTTACCACTACCACTGCGCCTAGACTTTCTGCTTTTTATTATGGAGATACTCATTTTTTAATCTAAATCAATCGATGCAAGGCAACTTATACCGTCGATGGTGACGTACATCACCAAAGTAGGAAACGTAACTCCGCGTTCTTTCTTGGCGTTTTCCACACAATCCTTGAAATTCCCCATATAGAGTGAGGTAGGGTATGTGTGTCATTCATTTGCCATCATATTGACATTCTTTCCCTTATCATTTTATCGGTCTTGTTTTTCTTATGAACAGGTGTGAATATTGTGCTAGTGTATTTTTATTTCCGTAAGGCGTTGAATTTGCTATTCGAAACTGGCACTGAGGTCCCGTTCGAGCAGAGTTGTCGTTCAACTCATCAAAGAAATAGTGGAGATTAGGTATTTAAACAATGATAAACATAAAAAAAGGAGGGGAGTGGGGTGGTGTATAAAATATAAGAACTACTTGAGAGGAATTCATTTCTTGTCTTACTCCAGTGGGCTAGGGAACATACATATCTTGATCAAAGAAAAAGTACAGTGACCATGTAGCAATAAAGTAGCCTATTTGTGATGACTTTTCTTTCTTTCTTTCTTTCTTTCTTTCTTTCTTTCTTTCTATTATTATCGTGCATTCCCAAAACTTTTGGTGTAACTTTAAAAAGGGACATGGGAGGGGGGAGAGAAAGGAGAGAGAAGAAGAAGGAAGAAAAAAAAATTGGAATGTAAGAGAGGAATATACTTTAACTGATTTGTGCAGGACCCGTGATGCCAGGAATGGTGATTCTTAGTCTGTGAGTCAATGGTAGCTTTGGAACAACAGCCACAAAGGTAGTCATCACGAAGTTGAGTAGAAACAGATGTAGATCGTAACGGGAGTAATGCGTGCTTATCAAGAATAAGGCAATTGGAACACTAATCAAAAACTTTCTTGCAGGAGTGTACTGAACGCCATCGTCTATCTGCTCCCACATGGTTAGGTTATCATACGCTCCACCGTTGAAATCAAATGGTGTACCCTTGACAAAATGGAACATGATGTAAGAACCAATCACATAGGTTAGGTTCGTCAACGTCCACGACCACTCGGTGGTGATACCAGGAAGTAGGTAGTAGAAGCCTTTCAACAATAAAATAATGACAACGTGAATTATCCACGCGCCTCGTTGATCAACCCAACTAGCGTTCATATTAGGTAGGAGTTGTTGGTCGTTTTCGTCTTCAAACGTTTCAGGTTCGACATGTGATATTATACTTGAAGAACGCCTTCTTCTATGGTCTTTCACTGGCTCGACATTAATATTATTGTTTCCGTAGGACGGGAAAGGTTTGAGCTGTGACATTTCTATTAATTTTTCCTTTGTAATCTTGGATACTTGGTAGAGATTAAAGGGAAAGGTGGTTGTAATTGTGGCAAACGCTCACGGAGTCCCTTCTCCTTTTATCAAATTTTCCAGACCAAACGATGACCAGGGCTTAGTGAGATAATGTTGTACGAATAGTACAGTGTGGGTTCCCGATTCGGATCGTCGGGCTCCAGCTCTTCCAAAAAAGCACTTTGAAGAGGGAATCAAAACGATAAGTAGTTGCAATTTAACCGATATGGACGCTTTGCTTGCCATCTAATGGTTATCGCTGTGTGTTTTCCATGATACACCTTGGTCGAGGATCGTGAAAGATGCACGTCCCCTTATGGGTATCACTTCAAACGGGAGTGTGACAAGGTACACTTGAATCGGATGCTGAACCGGTGCGATTTAGCATGGATCCATCAAGCGCTTGATGGATATACCGTCCCAATACCATACTTATCTCACAGGTCCTTCATTCGTGACCGCGCTCAGTTTTTGTTTATATACTGCAAACAGGCCCGTATACAACAACCTTGTCGTTTGTGAAAGTCATTATGTACGCATGAATATAGCCCTATACCCTTTCCCAACAAAAAAGATCGATCCTCTTCTTCTTACCAACTCCAAGTTCATTTAGACTCCCCCCTTTACAAAGAACACAGTGGCCAATAAAAAAAAGCATCATGGTTTCCCAATTATTCGAAGAAAAAGTATGATAACGCATCATGACACTACTAGTCAATTGAAACCTCAGCACTTACTAACTCGCCATAGGCTTCTGCCGTCAACAACTTACCTACCACCCCTTCAAATGATGAATTGTTGAAACTATACGGTTTGTACAAGCAAGCAACCGTTGGTGACAACACCAAAGAAAAGCCAGGTATTTTCAACTTGAAGGACCGTTACAAGTGGGATGCTTGGGAAGAATTGAAGGGTACTTCGCAAGAGGAAGCTGAGCAACAGTACATCAAGTTTGTTGATGAATTGATTGCCAAGTATTCTAACTAAAAAAAGAAAATGGAAAATGAAAACAAGGTATGACCCTCGTATAGTTTGCTAGTTTTATCTCTTTTGCACTTTAAGTAGCTTTATTGTTTAGTACATGAATCGAGTTTATGTTTCACACTGTGTTTTACTGTGGCAAGCGATTCGTTTCCCGCAAACCCTCAAGCAATACAAACGAGCGGTAACGTAAACCTTTCCAAGGTGCTCCTAAGAGCTTCTAGTCTTCTTTCATGCCAGTGTGGTTTTACTCTCGTCTAGGACTTGTTTGATAGCGCCAGACAACGTCTTCGTCGTCGGCGTCGTCCCCGTCGTTGTCGTCGTTGCTGCTCAAACACGTGACTATCGTCATATACGGATATACGTATACACGAAGCAAGGAGCAAAACCAGGGAAAATTTTTGCCACCCATCGTGAACTCGGTGGGATTTCGAAGCAACCAGCATCCTCATCGAACAGGAGCCAAGGAAGGAAAAGGGTGCCTTCTATTTTGTTTCGAGAAATAGTTGAAAAGTATCGTTGTTCGGATAAATATAACTATGTCCTCGCTTGAAATTGCACAGCTTTTAGAAAACACGATCTTAAGCGCAGATCCAACCGTGCGTTTGCAAAGTGAAACTCAATTGAAAAAGCTCTCCAATGACAACTTTTTGCAATTTGCTGGGTTACTATCCCAAATATTGGCAGATGAATCTGTAAGATTGGAAGCACGTATTTTGGCTGCTTTGTCTTTAAAGAATGAATTGATCAGTAAAAACTCTGTCAAGAGCCAACAGTTTGCTCAGCGTTGGTTGACACAGATTGATACCGAATCGAAAAACCATATTAAAAAGTTTGCCTTGGGTGCACTGTTATCTCCAGAGGCCCGTGTTGCGAATGCGTCGGCTCAACTTATTGCTGCCATTGCTGATATCGAACTACCTCGTGGTGAATGGCCTGAGTTGATGAAAATTATGGTTGACAACACGGCCTCTACACAACCAGAAAATGTCAAGAGGGCTTCCCTGCTAGCCCTTGGTTATATTTGCGAGAGTGCTGACCCGGGCAATGAAACCTTGATCTCTCAGTCAAACAACATCTTGATTGCCATTGTACAAGGTGCTCAGGTCTCTGAACCATCAAAGTTGGTGAGGTTGACGGCGTTGAATGCCCTGGCCGATTCTTTGGCTTTCATCAAAAATAACATGGAGCGTGAGGGTGAAAGGAATTACTTGATGCAAGTCGTTTGTGAGGCTACTCAAGCTGAAGATGCTGAACTTCAAGCAGCTGCCTTTGGCTGTTTGTGTAAGATCATGTCCCTGTACTATTTCCTGATGAAACCTTACATGGAGCAAGCCTTGTACGCATTGACCATTTCCACAATGCAATCTTCTAACGAAAAGGTTGCCTCTATGGCTGTTGAATTCTGGTCCACCATCTGTGAGGAAGAAATCGACATTGCCTACGAACTGGCACAATTTCCTCAGTCTCCTCTGCAGAGTTTCAATTTCGCTTTGGCATCTATCGGGGAAGTTGTTCCTAACCTATTGAATTTGTTGACGAGACAAAACGAAGATCCAGAAGACGACGATTGGAACGTTGCCATGTCTGCTGGTGCATGTTTGCAACTTTTCGCTCAAAACTGTGGTAACTACATCGTGGAGCCTGTACTACACTATGTCGAGCAAAATATCACCAGTGATAGCTGGAGACAACGTGAAGCTGCAGTTATGGCCTTCGGTTCCATTTTGGATGGTCCAGACAAAGTCCAGTTGACAAATTTAATCCACCAGGCTCTACCACCAATTTTGAATTTGATCAAGGACGATGTGCTACAAGTAAAGGAGACGGTTGCCTGGTGTGTTGGTAGGATTGCCGATTTGGTGATTGCTGCCATCGACCCGCAACGAAACCTACCGGACGTTGTTCAAGCTTGTCTACTTGGTCTACAGGATCATCCCAAGGTTGCCACCAACTGTGCATGGACTATTATTAACTTGGTTGAACAGATGGCAGAAGGTGAGGGTTCTCCAATCTACAACTATTATCCAGTGCTAGTGGATGCCTTGATGAAAGCCGCCAATAGAACTGATAACGAACATAGCGCCCATGCATCTGCGTTCTCTGCTTTGACCACACTAGTTGAGTTTTCTACAGATCAAGTGGCAGAATCCTCCACCTCTATCTCTTCGTTTATCTTGGATAAATTGGGACAAACCATGACCGTTGATGAATCACAGTTATCCCATGAGGATAAACAGAATTTGGAAGAATTACAGTCCAACATTTTGAGCGTTTTATCCGCTGTGATAAGAAAAAACCCTGCTTCTGTGGCCTCTGTGTCAGACATGTTGATGGACCTGTTTTTGAAGCTATTGACCAAGAAGGATTCTTCCTATGTCGAAGACGATGTGTTTTATGCCATTTCTTCTTTAGCCGCTGCTATGGGCAAAGGTTTTGAAAAGTATTTGGAAACTTTTTCGCCTTACCTCGTTAACGCTTTGAACCAGGTTCAATCCCAAGTTTCTATCACCGCAGTTGGTTTGATTGCCGACATTTCCAACTCCCTAGAGGATGACTTCAAGCGGTTCGCACCTGCTTTCATGAACGTTTTGGGCCAAATGATCTCTGTTGATAACGCAAAGAAAGAGTTGAAGCCTGCTGTGCTTTCGGTATTTGGTGACATTGCTTCCAATATTGGTTCCGACTTTATCCCATACTTAGACCAGGTGATGGCCTTATGCGTGGCAGCCCAAAATACTAGACCAGAAAACAGTTCTCTGGAGGCCTTGGAGTATAACTTGAAGGTTCACGAGTCTGTGTTGGATGCCTATGTAGGAACTGTTGCAGGGTTGCATGGGAACGCAGATGCATTGTTTCCTTACGTTGGAACCATTTTCCAATTCATGGGACACATCGCCGATAATCCAACTTTGAATAATGAGGATTCTACCGCTAGAGCTGCAGTAGGTATTATTGGTGATGTCGCAGCTATGTTCCCAGATGGCAGAATTAAACAGTTCTACTCTCAAGACTGGGTTACTGAATTTATCAAAAAAACTAGAAGCACTTCTGCTTTTAGCCAATCTACTAAGGACACTGCTAGATGGGCCAGAGAGCAACAAAAGTACCAAATGTCTTTGTGATTTTTCTTTCTCTCTTTGAATAGTCCCGCAATGTGTTCTCTACTTTTTTTTCCCACTACCATTTTTGTTTTCTTCACCTTTCCATTTTTTTTCTCTCTCCCTCCCTCTCCCTCTCCCTCTCCCTCTCCCTCTCCCTCTCCCTCTCCCTCTCCCTCTCCCTCTCTCTCTTTCTCTCTTTCTTTTTTGCATTTTATCTCCTCGCGGTTATGTGAAAGCTTAATCGCCCCTCCTGTACTTTTATATTTACGATCCATCTTCTCTTTTCACTCTTTGTCCTTCTGTGACTTTGTTTTTTATTTAAATCTCTCTACTTCCTCTTTTCTCTAATACCCAACTTTTTTCGCCTTTTTAGGTACCTTCTCTTTTGGCGCCACTGCCTCAGATAACCAATTTTATGAAGTTACGTTTACGATGTTTATAGATCAGATACTATTCTTGCATATTCTGGAATGAAATAACGATATTTCCGTTCTCAACACTTTTTTCCCTCCACGATTCTTGCTCAGTAAGAAAAAATAGTCCGCAAAATCCATCGAACTAACAAATTCCGGAATACTCGGTTTAGTGGGATTTTTAACTTTTGGATTTGGGCCTTAACATTTGAAATAAGCCGTTATTATGCGACAATTACGATTTTTGTGAATATTCAGAATTTATCGTCCGCTGTATTTCGGAGCCTGGCAGGCGGCAACTGTTGGAAAACACTTAAATTCTCGATCAATATCGAAGCCAGAGTCGAAAGGGGATAACACAAGAAGAGTGACAGTCTTCAGTGACGATGAATACTACTGAAACAACACTAAATCCAAATCTTATTCCTTTCGATGACACATATGTTCTATATAACCCACAGGATCCCATTTCTTTTCTCTGTGTTTACTTTTCACTACTGCCCATCGGCATTTTATTGTTTTACTTCTCTTGGTTTCTATGCACCAGAGAGTTGGAGGCAGTCATCATCGCTGGTGGACATGTGTTGAATGATATTTTGAATAACATAGTGAAGAACATAATCAAACAGCCACGTCCTAACTTCTTTGGCGACTCGTTTCAGAAAGGCACGATAAGATCTGGCTACGGCATGCCCAGCGCACACTCTCAGTTTATGGGATTTTTTGCGATATATCATACTCTCAGGATTCTACTTTATTGGCAAGGTTTGTCTCAGGCGAGAAAGTCCCTAAGCATTGTCGTTATTTTGGTTGCAACTTTATGTGTGGCTGGTTCAAGGGTATACCTAGGCTACCATAACACAGAGCAGGTAGTTATTGGCGTGTCTCTAGGTGCTTGTGCAGGGTCTTTGTACTTTTTAGCTGTTGGCATCGTCAGAGAACTTGGTTTAATAGACTGGGTTTTGTCCTGGCCGATCGTCAAGAGGTTATGGGTCAAGGATTCTTGCTATTATGCACCACTCAGCTTGCGGGCTGAACACGAAGCATGGGAAAAAAGGCGTAACGCCTTGGACTCGAAAAAGTTAGCATGATGCTACAAAAAAGAAAAATAAGAATATATCTATTTGTCTCTGATAGCACGTAGAAAAGAAGGGGAAACGCTTTAGATAATTTACATAACACAACCACCTCTTTTGTCCTTGGTTTTTTTCTCCCTCTGGTATAGGACTCTTAATCTGTTTTTATTGGAATCCGATTCACTTTGTTTTCAAACGGTCCAAAAGAAATTTCAATTAGCTCATCTCTGGTAAACTCTAAACGTGGAATTTCAAAACACGAACATGCCATCAAGTACCCATATAGAACCCTCAAAGTGGATTCATGGCCAATGATTAAAATGTCTCCACACATTCTTTCCATTTCTAGTAACAAGGGTTCCATTCTAACTGCCAAGTCATGATAGGACTCTGCTCTCGGAAACCGATGGTGGTATGGGTCCTTCATGTATTCTTCATACTCCTCAGGGAACTTTTCTTTTATCTCAGTCTCCGGTAAGTCTGCAACTATACCAGGATGCAGCTGTTGTAATTGAGACCTCTGACGAACATCGATACCTCTTTCTCCAAAGAATACAGCTGTATCGTATGTTCTCTTCCGTGGGGCGGTCCAAACAACAAAGGAATCCTCGTCTGTACCGTCTCCAGAGGCGGGCTGTCTCATGGTGGCATTTCCTGTCGATTCGGTGCGTCTGAGGGTGGCCGAAGTGGGTACTAATGGTGACATACGTGGTGAAGCAGTCAACGAGGTAGTTAATGAGGTCATGGAGGGAGATTCCGATGGAACCTTGGACGAAGCGGGTGAACCCTTTTGAGACAGTCTCCTGTTGTTTATTCTATTCAAAACCATTTCAGTTAAGGCCTTAGAATAAAGAATGCCTTGACGGTTCAAGACTTCGTCATCGATGTAATTGTCATTATCGCTGGTACCACAACGTGCAAAGTATACGCAACCTTTTTTGTCTCTTAAGTTCATCAAAAAGAACACTATTTTGTTGATCAAATATCCGTAGTGATTATTATTGACTGTTAACCGCTCACCAAAATTTATGTACTTCACATAACTCAGGTTTTCTTGTGGAGTCATTTCTTCGTATAATGGCCTATTGATGAGTAAACGGTTCATATAATCCTTGTTGGCATCTTCCTTGGACCAGCCACGGTAATCAGCAGACTTCGAGGCATGTTCGACATTTCTCTTGAACAACTCAGGATCATTTACCACCGATTCAATAAAAAGTACTTTGATATTCAGTTTAGAAAACAATTTTTCCAAATCCTGTCTTTCTTGTTTTAAAATGTTAAGCGCATCATAGACTGCTAATTGACCCTTGCTTTCCTTGAAAAACTTTAACATGTCACTTATAATTTCTTCGACTATATCTCTTCTGAACTTGGCACCCTCCTTGGTCTTGGGCACAGCAGAGAAATAATCGGCGGGTACCTTTTCGTAGTCCACTTTGGATACCTTTCTCCTGTAGGAGGAAACATGGAAAGACCTGGTGCGCACACCTAACCATCTAGTATACCTTGTGATTGCGACTGACAATAAAGTTTTGGAAGTAGCAGGTAGCCCTACCAAAATGATCAGGATTTTACCGGCATGAAACAAACGACCACTTTCTGTAGAGTACAACTGTCCTGGTGAGATGTAATCAGTATTTACGTCATCATGAACAGCATCTGTAGAATTCAGCAGTTTTGGTCTTTTATCGCCAGAGCTGCTCGACCAACGTTTCTTTGTCCTAGCCATATGGTTCCCGGAGCTTGTTTTTCTCACCTGGATAACTTCAGAACCCAATCCATTAGCCAGCTCTTCTTCATCAGATAAAATTGCAGACATTCTCAAGCAAGTAAGGTTAGTGATATTTGACGGCTAACCTCGATCTAGCAACTGTTTACTTTGGTATAAGAGAAGTGTTAGAAGGATTAAGAAATCCACAAAAATCTGGGGCAAAACGGAGGGTTTTTCGACAACGACATATGTACCCTTCTACGAGGGGCCAGGTTGCTATTACCAGATGGTCCAATAACATCAGCGGTTGATGCCAAGACCGAGTGGCATTTGGTTTCTACTAATAAAAAGATAATAGTTGAAATAAGCCGTTGTAAAAGTGTAGTCAAAAAATGTAGATTACATTTATATAAAACTAGTAAACATTAATGAGAAAGCGGAAATAATTCAAAATTGGGGAGCGAATTCGTTTATTCCAACTTACCACCCTTTCTTGCGATCAAGTCCTTTCTGTCCTTGTCCAAGTGCAACTTGGTGATGACAACCTTGGATGGGTGAATGTTGATAGGAACGGAAGCACCGTTAGACTTTTCCTTGGTCAACTTGTCAACTTGGACAGCAAACTTCAATCTGTAGACGGAAGAGATCTTACCTTCTTGGCCCTTCTTGGAACCACGGACAACCAAAACTTCATCATCCTTTCTGATTGGCAAAGCCTTGATGTTATATTGTTCACGCAATTCCTTGGACAAAGGAGCGGACATCAAAACACGACGTTCAGAAGATGGAGCGGTGAAGTAAGCCTTTCTGGCCTTTCTTCTGTCAGAGGAAACGTCTGTAACAATAATTGTTAGTAAAGCTGTCTTAAATGACATGTTTTATTCCCAGAGTTCGGTAAGGTCTCGGTTTTGTGGAGTTCTCGATAGACATCCTAAGTTCTACAGCATCTTAGTTTATTATGGGTCTGATTCAAATCTTTAATTGCAACCATCTATTCCAAGATAGCAGGCTTAAACAAACGCCTTGACTCGATGGTAAATGCACGGTATGCCAAATCACCCAAGACAACGGCTTTTTTTTCAAAGGTTTGCTTTCCCACATCGTTTTGGTCTTAATCAACCACTTCAAGGTAGAATATCATTGTATTGCGTCCTTATTTCAACCCATTGGTTCACATTGTCAACTTTGATGTAAATGCTCTTTTTTTCCACCGAGCTTAGGTTACTGAACTTCCCTCTTCATGCGAATAACATCATGTTTCTCCTCTACAGTCGCTTAACATACCTAGAGATTGCTTAGCCATTTTGATATTACTTTGTTGCGGTTCTGGCTCTTTTCTAATACCTCAAGATTCAGTACTGAAGCTATAACTTGTTTTGTTTGAGCCAGAGTTCCGACTACGATGGGAAGGAAGCTTGGGACAGGAACCGAGAGTTGGTTCGACGAGCGTAGCGTGCAGGCCGCTCTGTCGCTCGCGTAGGCCGAACATCGTAGGTAGAGCGAGCTGCTAGGCTGAGGTCCTAGGCGGAAGCGATTCAGGCGGCAGCCCGCGTGTAAGCGTGGATGGTGCCTGGAATCGGGTTGGTGCTTCTGCCAGTGCTCTCGCTAAATTTCTGTGACTAGTTTTTTTTTAAATTTTTTTTTCAGCTTCTGTATCACGTGCACCTGCCTATGGGATCAGATAATGATGGAAAACCCATGCATAACTATACTAAACCTTTAATTCCAATATATGTATGGGTTCAGCAGTCGCAAGATTTCTTGGGTCTGTCATCTCGTTTGAAAAGGAAGACAAAAACGTTAAACTATAGACGACCAATAACAATTACCTTAAAGTCTGACAGCTTCTTCAATTGGTAAATCCAATAACCATAACCTTTACCCTCTTGAGAGAGAGACAACATTGATAAAAAAATAACTTTGGTAGCACAATAAGTCTATCAACGTCTAAGATCTAAAAGCCCCTCCCGGGACTCGAACCCGGATCACATCCACCGGAAAAATGTATGCTAACCATTGCACTAAAGGGGCACTAAAGAGCGATCTACTTATGATAGCTCTGTAACAGTCCTATATTGTCCAAGAACTATGCGCTTTCTCCCAAGATTTCAAGTGTATACCTCTTAAAGGGGAAAATTTTCCAAATGCATTGACAGAAATATGTCATCAGCCAGTTAGGAGTTTAACCAAAGATTATCAGTTATGCTACATAACAGGCTCCCCGCTACGCTGGGCTTGATGAGTAAGCTCCCAAGAACATTTAATTCACTCAAGGTCTCTTCATCTGTAAACTATGCCCTAAAGCTTTCCCCTATTGTAAGCACTAAGTCCTTTTCGTCCAAATACTATTCAACGTTCAATGCTAAATCAAACCCCAATTCTAATTCTAACAAAACCACACGAAACACTAAAAAGACTCCGCTGTGGTCTAGAGTTAAAGCTTTCACTTCGTTCACCGCTTCTGGTGTTCTGGTTGTTGGTGCCACTGGTTTAGCTGCTATGGTTATTTATTTAATCCTATCTGAATTGTTGTCCCCTTCAGGTGATACCCAGATCTTCAACCGTGCCGTTTCGCTCGTGGAGGCCGATGAGATTGCTAGAACTTTACTTCAATGCGATGATTCGGAAGATGATAAGGAAAGATTGAAAGCCTTTGGCGAAATCTTGACTGATGACAAATGGACTAGGAACAGGCCAATTTCCTCTACTAGGAGAATTGGAAAAGACGGTAAGGAACACTATTTTATGAGGTTTCATGTCGAGTCTAAACAGAAAAGAGGTTTGGTTCATATAGAGGCAAAGGCATCCGAAGTAAATTATCAGCCGGATTTTATTTCTATTTATTTAGATATTCCTGGTGAAAAACGGTACTATCTGGTCAAGCCTAGAGTCTCCATTGCAAAACCAAAAGGATTTCTGGGGGTCAATTGGGGTCCAAAAAGGGATCAATGAAAACTGTCGGAATTTCCAGACAACGACTTTATGACGACTATTAATGACCGAATAACTTATTCATTCTTATTCCTACTTCCCTCTACCATATTTGTACCTATATACTTAACTACTTCATCTTCGCTGTTTTTACGTACAAACCTTGTTTTTTTTTTTTCTTAATTCTTCATTGTTTTATTTCAAGTACATGCGTTATCTATGTATATACACCCACCGAGTGAAGGTTTAATTTTTCCTATCTTTATACCTATAACCTTAAGTTGGTCAATAAACTTAGTATAGCCAACAATAAAGAAACGTGAATTTTTCCACTGGAAGACGTGCTTATATTTTTAGAACCCTTATCATCAAGCTTGCCTTTTGCTTCATGTGACGCTAAATTCTTTACGGATTTGAGTACTTTAGAACAAGACTTTTGGAATGCATCTTTATTCTTGAAGTTAAAGTAAACGTTCCTATCAGATAGTGGGCACTGTGACTCTACTGATCCACTTTTAAAGTACATTTTGCTTATCTGAAGAGCCAATTTTTGCCCTGCACTACAGTCCGAAAACTCACCATACACTCCGGTGTTGCCATCCGCTTTTATGTCGAAACAGTCTACCTCGTTGCAAACGTAATCAAAGTAGTTTTTATATTCAGCAGGTGTAGCCAACGGTACCACTAAACATGGTAGTATTTCATCTAGACATGAACATTTAACTTGGCTTGGTGTCTGTGGAATATTCTCGGTAGCTTTCCAAGTAGTTGAAGATGATGGACATTTTCTTGCTTTCATCTCACCCTTTTTGTATGTTTGCAAATATCCTTCTTTGGTAATACCCTTTGGATTGGCTTTTTCAAATTCATTTTGCAAATACTTAAAATCTTCTAATTCGACGACTTGATTGTTTTTAGTGACTTTGACAACACCATACTCATTTTCCTCTTCAAAGTACATATATGCCAAGCCGCCAGACCAGACCGGTGTCATAAAACGGCCGTATAATGCTGCCACCTCCGTAAACGGTCTTGGTCTAATTGAGTTACAGCCAAACTCGGAAAAGAAGACTGGTATTGGGTAATCCTTGAATTCTCTGGTTCTTTCCCTGTATCCGCTAATACCATATGAAGAGTAGCCACACCATTCGTACATGTTAATACCATAGAAATCAGCGGCAACTTCTCCACATATAAAATAATCTGCTAGAGCTTCTCTTGTATCAGGATCATCGTTCGTAGAATAACCAACAGGGATAGGCCTGTAACCTTTCTCTTTGATATAATTTTTTATGTCCCTAATTGATGCCTTTACAAACGGTGAAGCGTCGGTGTTTGTTTTATCATTGGTGACTTCATTACCTGCAAAGAATCCAAGGACGTTGGAATATTTCTGCATTGAATCGACAACACTCTTATACCTTTCGTGAATTTCAATATCCCAGTTTGGTTCTTCCCTTGTAATTGACTTATCTGGTTCTGAGAGATCTAACAACACATAGATACCATTCTCTGCCATGGCTTCCATGCATGTATCATGGGATTTTGTAGGGTCGATAGAGTAAACACGAATTGTGTTTACGCCAAGCTTGGTTAAATACGGTATGTCTCGTTTGCAAATGTCAGTTTCGGCTAAAGGGTCGATATATTTTGTGTTGAATACCTCGTAAGCAGCTTCCAATTCCTCTTGAGTCCTGCTTGGTTGGTAAGCAATACCTTTCATAAAAAACTGTTCGCCAGTTTTTGAGTTAAAGAATTTGCTGCCAACTATTTCAATTGAGGGTAGCTCTATTTCAGATTTACGCTTTAAAAGGCTTTTATGTGGCCCAGAAACTGACATAGCTGATGTGAGAGTAATAAGACATCCTGTAGTAATTATTATTTTTCCGAGTCTCATTCTTGAATTCGTAATCGACTATTAAATTTTCGTTTTTTTCTACTTTTACTAGCAGGATGTTATAGCTGCCTTTCTTCTTACATCTTTTACTTTAAATAGTACAAACTATGGCGTCACAAAATTACTTTTTTTCGCGTAAATACACAAACTGGCACAAAGTACAAGAAAAGACGCGAACCACCAAAGAAAACGACACTTGGAAAAGGCAAAATGAAAAAGAATCTACCGACTTCTTTAAAAAAGAGTGCTCAAGAACTCGTTCTTTTCAACAAAGATTGAAGACAATTGTCTTCAGCCTTAAGACCCGGGTACAAGGGCTAGTATAACAAATCAATTTTTTGTAGTGTATAAAACGTCTAGATATTGACCATACAAAATATAAAATACATGATGAACCTTTCAAAATATAAAAATAAACAAAGAGGTGAGAGGATCCAACTCCAGATCCTTTAACTGCTTAAGCAATCGTGGACCAAGAGGATATATTTGGAGTAGAAGAGAAGAAGAAATGAGATGCAGAAGCATATGAGGCAATCGCAGGTCCAGTGTCGTTGTTGGTCGTGTTTCTTGGCTGGAACAATAGACCTAATGAGTCTTTAGTACTTTCAGGCATTTTTCCATTCAAATCGTCAACATGGCTTGAGGCAACAGCCGGACCAACAATGCATGCAGCAAAGATTATCAAAACCAAAAAGTACAAGCTGCTATACTTTCTCACCATACGCTTACGCAAACGAGTTTGTTTCAAAGAGTAAATTGGTGGGCGAATTTGACGAGATGGCTTCAACCAGAATAGCATTATGGAGTGGAACTTGTCAATGTATGGGATACAGATAATTGGCAATTGGCAAAATAGCAAGATATGGCCCAAGACAAAGTCGGCAGCAAATTCGGACAGCTCAACAACTTTAGCAGTGAATTCTCTGGTAGGTTGAGTCCAAGCCATGTAGCCCATACCAGTACCATACCATTTACCGGTCCAGAAAGCTGTGTTTGCATGGTCATTCTTAAATTCACGAGTCAGTAAGAATAGGGTCATACACTTGAAAATCAACCTTTGACAGTAAATACATGTAATGACACCAAGTAACATCCTTGCAAAGTTAAAACTTTCCAAAACCCACATAACAATGAAGAAAACGATGTGAACAATAACAGCAACACCGTGGGCTATTCCGGCCATAACTGGACCGGTCTTCTTGCAACACATTCCAAATAACGGACCTGAACAGCACGATAGAGCAACACAGAAGAATAAGACACCCATATTGACAGCAATTGGAGCCAAGGTACAGATGATAACACGCACCGTAGAGTTCACATATTCTGCATCTTTCACACCAGTTTGGGCATTAATGAAGGTAAATGCAATGAAACAACCAGCAGCGTAAACAGCACAGGGGATGACTTCGGCAAAAATGACATTCAATCTATGAGCTCTGGAAGAGTCACCAGCAGCCTTTTCAGATTCATCACCAACTAGCTTACGCTTGAACCCAGTAACACGAGATCTAGACATTCTGACATAACCGATCCAGGAGTTTCTGTGATACTTGTTGTTACCTCTAGACATCCATCTGATGTAATCTCTGTAGTCCAAGAAAAATTCTTGCCATGAGAATTGATGTGGATTAAAGATGAATGGAGAAAACATCAAAGCAGACAAAGAAGCCCAGAACCACAACAAAGCAGCTTGCCAGTGAGCAACGGAACCAAATAACAACATAAACATAGATCTTGAACCCATGTAGATAGCAGAACCTGCAAACCTGGAGTACAAAATGGAGAATGGAATACGAGAGGTAGCGAAACCACGACCAGTGGAAATGTAACGAGCACCTCCTACGGTCAAATCACTCAACAAAGAGGATGAATAGATCTGACCAGCAAAGACTTCAAACATTGGAGACAATGATAACAAGTGACGGAAAAATCTCTGGGTAGCCTTCCAAACACCACGTTCGATCAACTCTTGAATCACGATTGGAATAAAAGCGATAAAGAACACGATGAAAATGGATAGAGTGTAACGTCTGACCCAGTCAATAACTGGAGCCAAATTGTAACAACCAAGTGGGGTCAAGACATCTCTAATTGGGGTGTTCTTGTTGTAGTAACAGATGATGGATTCATGGGCTAGTGCATTCATGTTGACCAACGTTAGCATAAACATTTGCAAAGACAATTGGATGAATAAATTATTCAAATGGAAACCAGGGTGTGCATAGTAGAAGGACAAGAAACGATCAATAGGTAACTGAGTACCCAAGTAATAGTACTCACGAGATAGCATCTGTTCACCCATACCAGCACCAATCTTGGTGGTGAAATTCAAAATAGTTCCAAAACCCAAATCTCTACCTTTACCACATTGGTAATACTCACAATGTTTGATACGACCACCACGCAATAAAGCATTCATACCGGCATAGATATCTTCGTTCAAGTGTAAACCTTTCTGGGCCTTGGAGAGACCACCTCTTGTCGTCATATAAGTGGCATTAATGAAATCCGGATGACCGTAATGCAATTTACCACCGATTTGGGATAGAGTACGAGCAAACAATGTACCAAAGGTTTGTTCCTTACCAGCGGCAACATCACCTAAAACACCAGAATTTTCAGAGAAAATGTATTCTCTAGCACCAACGATGGCGACTGGGTGATTTGTGCTTTGTTCTTCGTATCTCAACTCTGGAGCATAAGGATTAACTTGTTCGACATTTAGTTCCTCAAATTCAGCCAAAACAGATCTGATCTTCAAACATTCTTCCAAATAATTGTCTTGGTTAGCATCGATCAACTGGATGTATTCACCTCTGTAAAAGATCAATGCATGGTTTTGATTATCAGATTTACCATCACCCAAGATTGGGTTACCGGACAATTGGACTCTAAATTTAGGACGTCTACGGCCGTTTCCTAAGATTTCACAATGGCCATCAATCAAAGCGGAGTAGATTCTTGGTTCTTCACCCTCATTTAATGGAGGTTCTTCATCTAGGTAAGCAATCTGTAAATCAGGGTAAGCTCTAAGCAAGAACTCGGCATTTTCCAATTCATAAGGTTTGAATTTGGCCAATCTTTGCATGGAGACCAAAAACTTGAACTTTCTTCTAGCCATTTTTTCCAATTCTCTTTCTAAACCTTCAGCGTTACCACCAAACATTTGAACGATCTCAGGGTTTTCAACACGGTACAATAATTTAATAGCTCTAGCATAATTCATGAAACCAGACACAGTACGGTACAAGGTTTGGGATCTCAAGGAAGCCCAAATACGAGTACGCAAGGTATACTCGGGAGCAGCAGATTTGAAGCCGATACAGTAGAATGGTAAATCGTCAATCTGAGATTTTAGACCATCCTCCTTTTCAGGATCTTCATTACCTTCGTAAACAGCAGTTTCTTCGGCCAAAATCTTGGTATCCTTCACAAAACAATCCCATTCTACAGGATGTAGTTGTTTCAAGTATTCTAACAAAGTAACCCTTGAAAATTGGTCATCTTCACGAATGATTTCTCTCAAAGATAGCAAAATTCTTTCGGCGTAGTGTGGAGTCAAGACGGTGAAAGTTGGCATGTTGTCAACAGGTAGTGGTTCAGGAATTGGCGTGGCCAAGGATTGGGCGAAAAAGGAGATACGACGTTCAGCTTCGGAATCTCTTGGGAAAAATTCAGTTTCAAAGTTGTTATCATCCTGAGAAACAAAGAACGTTGGAGCTCTCAAAGTTCTCTTACCCTCAATTTCGGATGGAACTTGATGATATAGCAGTTTTTGAACGTGATCAATAGCCAACAAGTGTTCTCTGTACATGGAAATGATGATTGCATTCCAAACTTGAGAGATTAGAACCTTTGGCTTGTATTTGATTTCCATATCAGTAGTGGCCAATATCTTGGAGTAAATTCTTTTTGGCAATCTGGTGAAAATGTTTCTCCATGGAGTCAAAATGGAAATACCCAGATAGAAGGATTTACCAACGGAAAAGACTGTGTTGCAGACAATGTACCACATATAAGTATCCAAGAAGAATAAAATCAAATCAGTAGCAATCATCAAAATTAAAACCACCTTACCTTGTTGTTCACACAACACATTTTTCCACCACTTTTCACCAGTACATCTCATAGTTATGGTAGACAAAATTCTAATTGGATCTCTTAGAGATAGCGTTAAGAAAAAGTAAGATTCCGCAAGCTTAGCACCAAAAACGGTGACCCATAATAAGTAAGACATCCACATGTCAATACCGTGTAAAGGAGCAAAAGAAGCGGTAAAAGTTTGAGAAGCCACATAACGCCTTGTAGATTTTTTCATATAAGAAGTGAATAAACCACCCAATGGCATAATCGAAAAGAACAGGATGGTGGCTACTGCAACGAAAAACATAACCGCAGAGACCACGTAAGCAGCTGTGGAATATTCATTCTTATCAATCGGATTATAGGCAAAGACAAAAATCATTGGACCCAAGTTAACCGCAAAAATAATAACCAAAAACCAAAAACGACGAGATAAATGTTGAGCACCAGCCCATTTTCTTGGAACGAAAAACCATTCGGCTATAGTGGCAACAATTTGAACAAATGCAGCAAATGAACCAGCCAAGGCACATGAAGCCCATCTGTAAGCTGGTAGTGGTCGATTATCTCTCAACTGTTGATAGTTATGTGTGTACAACGTTGGAGCGTTATAAGCAGTGTACATCCAGTAAATGGAACCATGAATAACCCAGATACGGTTAAAGTTGGTAACCATATGGAACCAAGAACGTGTTTCCTTATAAGTCTTGAAGAAAACATCATCCCAGACGACGTCACCTAATCTTAGGTAACGTTCCTCAGCAGGTAGGTCAATCAACCTAGTGCCATCTTCAAAAACAATCTTGGCAATACCTTCTGGGTACCAAAACAATTGGTTAACATCATCATAACCAATGACCTTGTTGTGGTCTCTTTCACGCTTGACGTAACGACCATCGACAACTTCGTAAACTTGAGATCTCAAGAAGCGATATAGGGGAGTGATAACTCTATTCAAGTAGTCACCTTCTGGTATTGGTTCAGAACGCTGTTGGCATAATGGAGAGTCCAAGTAATCAGAAGCACACTTATAGATGAAACACAAACATTCTGCGGTAAATCTGACTTGATTGGCTTCACCCCAGATCAACAAGTATAGAGCAATTTGACGAACTTTGTCCACCGGAGTCAGTCTGTTCATCTTGGCCTTCCATCTGAAATCAGCTGCTTCTAAGGAGTTATCGCCTTCTAGTTGGTTCAAAGTTGCTTCAGTGTCTTCGGCACCGGCTTCTTCCATAGCTTTCTTGTTCTTCTTCTTAGCCTTTCTAGCCTTTCTTGAAAGTTTACCCAAGCTCATGTTTCTGAAACCAACTTCATCGTCCATATCTAGTTGAGCAGCAAAGTACCATTTCTTGTAGTTAGCAGTGTCACCGCCGATGTAGTCTGCATGTACGGATAACAAGGCTTGTTGTGGAGACATTCTAGAGGCTCTAGAATCCAACAAGGTCATGAAGTGATCAAACATGTTTCTCATAGAGTCTCTTTGAAAACCAAATCTGTTGGTCAAATCAATAAATACATCCTCGATTTGCTCAATAGAGATTGGAGATTGGTTGTCGGCCGTCCATGCTGGATATGGGTCGTTAGGCAAAGCCATGGCCACAGCTGATGGGTCAAAACCTTCACCACCGTAGATTGGGGTAGAGGCGCCGGATGATCTTGGATCACCATAGCTCATCTGAGAAGGGGTATATTGACCAGCTGTACCTGGAGTGCCGGCATAACTGTCGTACCCTGGAGTGCCTGGAGGCCCACCGTAGCTGAAATCGGAAAAGTTCTCAGTATCTTGGTTGGTACCGCGAGGTTGATCGTAATAAGCAGCGCCATTTGGGTAGTCTACGCCATGCTCCGGATCGTAAGGTTGCTGTTGTGCGTAGTAGTCGCCAGCGTTTGGGTCATAGTATGCATCGCCTTCTTGGGCAGCGTATGCTTCAGGTGGATAGACTGGTTGACCATATTGATCATACTGAGGCTGCTGGTCGTAACCCTGGTGAGGTTCTCCAGCATACTCCTGTTGTTGATCGTGGTCTTGTCCAGTTCCCTGCTGATCATAATAATGATTATTTTGATCGTTATAGGACATTCTGGATAGTTATTTTATTCTTTACTAATAAGTTAGTTCCGCGAACGAATATATGAGAAGGGGAGAAAAAAAGAGGAATTTGACTCAAAGGTGAATAACAAAAATGTATTTTATTTCTGATCTCTGGAAGTCTGAATCACGATGTTTGTTAGTTAGGAATCTTGAGTTCAAATGGTTGGCAAACTGTTGAATAGATCAGAAACAATCTCTTGCGTGTCTGCGCGTTAAATTAGGTCGTGTACGCGAGCTTCTCTTTATACTCGGAAACCAGATCAAACAAGAAACAGTCGAATAACAAACCCACAAAAAAGAAAGGGGACACGAAACTATCTCGACGAACTCGATAGGAAAGGAAGAAAAAAATTTTTTCCTTTTCCTGCAAATTTGGAAAGTTGTTTCTTTTTTCTTTTTTTTTTTTCGTGTTTCAGGTAGTCCTCCTTAGTTCCGGGCAGGTCATTGCGGCATTTTCTTCGTGCACGTGATCAAATATTGGTACCGCAAAAAAAAAAAAATCAAGCCAAGCCAAGCCTCGTCTGCGTCCATGTCCATGTCCCTCGTAAACGCGTTTCTTTTCGAGGGCGCGACGTTTGTGAGACGCGCGATATAGTAGATCGACGCCACCAAGATCCATTCCACCAATGATCAGAATAAAAATTAGAAAAAAATGCTATTCATCTAGGTTAATAGTCAATAATAGGTAAAATATAACATACTGTATGTCCTGGACGTAGCCTTTAGCTATTAGTTTCCTTTTCTTTTCTTGTCCTTTCTTGGTTGTTGCTGTTTATTGATCTAAGCGGTTAAATCACAACGCAATGAGTATAGGTGAATATGTAATAGAAAAAGAGAGAGAATAAGAAGGATCAGAAGAGTGGAGGCAATAAAGTGTTTCCAGTTGACAACAAATACAACGTTCTTGTTACAACCTCTAGGATAACACAACAGGTATTGGTATAGTCCTGAGTTGAAAGTATTTACAAGAGATGAAGAATGAAACGAGAATGAGCCTTTGAGCGAAGAATCCGAACACCGCAAAAAAAAAAAAAAAAAAAAAGGTTTCTTTTGCAAGCCTTGAGCTCCCGACACTAAAAATAGAAACATCACTTTTCTAAATTAAAAAAAAAAAAATAAAAATTGAACTACGTAAACAATGATCGATGGTTGCCATAACGGCCCCATTCATGATTGTTTTCTCCCACTTCTGTCGCAAAAAGTGAGACACATGGCTAGTCAACGAAATTAAACAGAAGAGTACCAATAGTTCACGTGTCATATCGAGTTGTCCTCGTGCCTTTCGACAAAATCTATAATGAGATCTGCGCATTCCTGTGGTTTTTCGGTGTTGACCCAATGGCCGGCATCAAGATCTCTTATCTCGAAGTTAGGGAAAAACCTTCCTATATCGGGGATAAACTCATCGGCGATATAATGTGACTGGGTACCTCTTATGAACAGAGACGGTCCAGTCCATCTGTGAACCCATGGGTTGAACTCCCAGTTCGCAATGTTGCCCTTTACAATAGCATCATTTAGGATCCCAAGCGGGATTCTGGACTTGAACCTCCATAACCCTGTTTCTTCGTCTTTATATCTTTGTAGCACGGTTATCAAGAAGTGCCTGATCACCGGATTGCTCTCGACAGCCTTTAAAGCGTTATCTGCATCCTTGACAGTGTTGATGTCTTTTGATGCGATGATTTCTAACAGCTTCTTGACGTAACGTGGGAAAGATGTGGTTGGAGCTGTTGCCACTGGTGCGTTATCGATGCTCACCATCATCGAGCATATCTCTGGCTTTCTCAGTACGACACTCATGGCTACTTTGGCCCCCATCGAATGGCCGACCAAAATAGGTTTCATTTCAAACTGCTTCTCGGCAATAAATCTCTCGACATCGGCAGCCATAGCCGGGTAGTCATGTCTACCGATGTGCGGAGATAGTCCGTGATTCCTCAAGTCCAGAGAGTACACGTCTCTTTCCAATGCGTCGTTCAACTTACGTGCAATGGTCCTGTTGTTGGACCTGTTGCCGAACAATCCGTGTAAAACGATTATTGGGGATCTGGGCAAATACGTAGAAGAGTGTTCGTCGAGCAACTCATAGGTCAGCTCCACAGTAGGGATGGAATCGGAGCACAAGTCCTTGTTCAACACCTCGGTAGAGCCATACGCGCCTTGTCTGGTCGTAGTTTGGAATGTGTTGTTGTGGTTATCGAACAAGGGTCCAGTAGAATACAGACGACGATACCCCACAGAGGCAATCAGGTGTCTTGAGACATTGTTCACCACAGAGAACCTTGTTTTAATAGGTACAGAGCGGATCCAACAACCGGTAGCTAGTATCATCAAACAGCCCTGGATGTGTAACTTGCAAAGCTGGGCGTTTCGACCGGTGAGCGCGTGGCTTTTTATACTGTCCAACCCCTGCCAAAGGGATGGATGGATGGCGGAGGTCGCATATAAGTTTTTTCTTCCGTGTTGACGACAGCTTGGAAGAGGGTGAACCCAGACCTCGTACCTTTTTTCACCCACGCCTAACCAATTAAAGGGAGGAAAGGGAGAGAGAGAGAGAGAGAGCAACGAGAGAAATCAAACGAAGGCAAACGGGCAGGAAAGCTCTCGATTGCTGTGGAAAATATACTTCTCCTGAAATCTCTGTTCACTACCTCTTAGCGATACACCTGTAACTACATACGCTAGGCTAGCTAATCTTCTCCAAAGAACAAAAACATAAACCTGTCTCTTTTTTTTTTCAACTCCTCGTACCGGCTCAGCTTCTCTCTTAGGTCGCTAAACGTGGTCTTTTCGTAGATTTCATCCAATTTTGCAAATTGGTTGCAATCCTCCTTTTCTACTACCGCTTCTTCTTCTTCTCCTTCTTCCTCTCTTCCGTCACAGACGCAGTTATCTTTGCTATCATCGTTTCGTTGCACATCCACCTCTGTTTTTTTCTTTTTCCTCTCCAGGTTTTTCCTCTGTATTATTATAGAGTCCAACTTGGAGCAGTACTTTCCCTCTCTGGAACGTGAACTCTGATGGGTTTCTGCGTCTTGGTTGTACAGCTGCTTCAGTTTTTTCATGCCACGTCTCATCCGGCGGTGACGGCGATGCAGTGATAATTTGTTTGTAACCCTAAGAAACTTGCATTTCACACGATGGCATCGCTCCCAAAATTTGTCTTTTGTGGGCAGCAAACGGAAATCAAATGCTCTAAACCAATCCTTTACATGGTAATGACGCACCTCTGTATTCTTTGTTTCAAACGTGGCAAGAGACCTCTGTGTGCCTCCGATGGTTAGGAACAGAACGTCGGAAGTGCTCCCCTCTCCCAAAGTGGCTTCGAATTCTCGTGTCTCCTTACCGGTTAGTCGGTTTCCTGCATCGTTCTGAAATATCGTTAGCCAACCAAGCCCGCGATTGCTACCCACAGAGCCGTCCTTTGGCGAATTAGCCACCTTTACTGTCGTGGTAAAGTCGTTTCCCGCTTCACATATATCTAGGATTTCACTAATGAAGAGTTTCCCGACATCGAACTTGTTTTCGATTTCGAGATCATCTACATCTCCTTTTTCGACATCTAGGCTATCCCACCTGGAGATCATCGTGTTTGCCCAATCTCTCACTACCCTCCTCAAGTTTTCATCGGTACCAACCCAACACTTTAGCAACTTGTCAAGACCAACCACCACTTCTGCATTCTTGGTTTCAATAGTATTTGTCAAAAACCCCTCGATACAATCGAGTATTAATTGTGCTGGTAATTTGAGCTCTGCGGCCAATGAAGTGTACGTAGCTTGTTCGAACAACTTCTTCATTTCTAATAGCAAAGTCACATAAATCATTGTAAAGATTTCCTGAATCTTGATATCTTGTGTTGAAAAATGAGTGTCTGGTTCCTTGACTGCAGGCTTTGGTATTATTATTTTGAAACTCATGGATTTCAACAAACTTGAAGGTACGTACTTCAAAGAAGATAGTGGCTCCAAGTAAGGTTCATTACCACCCTGTTGCTTCCTGTAACTTGTCAGCTGCATCATACCGTTCAAACTCACAAGTGATTGTAAAAACATTTGTAATAGGGAAGACTCGGTATCAGTTGAGACGTATTCCGTCACTAGATCGTTCAAAATCTGAACAATCTGATTTTGGCATATCGCTTTGTCCTTCTCACTAGCTTGCTTGCAATCGCGCAAGAAATAACTCGAATTCATGAAACGATCCATAATCTGTATCAACTGGTCTACATGGACAATGACATTCACCATATCTTTAATCTTGTTTTCGGTCTCTCCAATATTGCAGTTATATTTCCCATCCTCATTTATTAAACTGACTTCACCATCGATAACATCAAGAAACCTTGATCTGGCGCTGGCGCTTTGGAAAAAGGTATCGGTTAGTATTAGCGATATATGAGCGTTGAGTAATTCCAATTTTAGCTCTCCATTGTCCCCAGTAATTGTCGGCGTAAAAAACTTATAATCTTCGTTGATTAATCCATGATTCTTTTTATGTTCATCTTCGATAGTATCTTTTGGAGGAGACTTTAAAGAATAACGCACAACACTAGGGTTATCTAGATCAGCTTCCAAAATTCCTATAAAATTTTCATCGTCATCATAATCTTTTTCTTCTTCGTTTTTGTCTTCTCTTTCTTTGTCTTCCTTGGAATCACGAATATGCAATTCTTTTTTTAAACTTTCTGTAATTCTTCCTACTTCTAATTTATCATTCTCGAAAGTTATAAACCTTTTGTTCTCCAGAGGTTCAAACATTCTTCTGAAATCCACACACGTATCCCGTTCCTCACTCTTTTGCGAACCGAAATCTAAGCTGATTAAAGATTTCTTTATACTAATGCTTCTCGAACTTTTTTGATTCTTTAGTGAAAACTCTTCGTTGGCTGGTGAATCGAATTTTCGAATGCTGAAATAATCCGCATTGTTCCTGTTGAGATCACGTATAGAAAGAGTCGATTTTGACATTATTATTGGGATAATAAATTTAATAGCACCTCAGGTTAAGCTGTTGTCTAAACGGAATTTTTTTTTTTGTTTTGTGAACTTTTGCTTGTCCTCTTTTTTTTTTTTTTTTTTTTGTGACGCGTTCGTCAGACGTTTTTTGTAATTAATAACATAGGTGTCGACTTAAAACAATAAAAATTTTTGATCAACATACTACGGGGGTACTCTCATGTGCTCAAATATCACCACAACTACGATGACAGATAGTACTTATACAGAGTCAACATTTCCTTCCTTCGTATAAACCGTTGAAGCATACGATTCAAGATAAGCTTTCTAGAAAAGTGTAAAATTTATTCAATTAAAAGGATAATTCCTTGGATATAAAATATACAATAAAAAAAAGAACTCGCTTAATTCATGTATTTAGTTTTATTGTGAAAATCTCTCTAATCGAACAAACCGAAACCCATGTCGTCATCGGATTCGTCATCTTCTTCAGCAGCAGCTTCTTCAGCTGGAGCATCTTCGCTGGAAGCAGCGGCAGCAGCAGCTGGAGCAGCAGAAGCGTACTTGTCTGGGTTTTGGATTCTGTCCAACAATTCTTCAATTTCTGGGTAGATGTAGTTGGAAGCAATGGCAACAGCTAACAAGTTCTTGTAGTTGTTGATCAAAGAGTGACCGACAGATGGCAAGGTTGGGTAACCAACAGCCAAAGAGATAGAGGCGATGGTGTTGATAGCACCAACAAAGTGGGAGACCAATTCTTCGTCAGTGATATCCAAGATGGAAGCTGGGAAGACTTGACCGTTGTCGTAAACTTGAACGACAGTCAAACCAAAGGTGAATGGAGAGATGTTCAACAAGTTCAACAAAGAGGCTTCAGAAGCACCGACCTTGCTACCAGCTTCAACGACCTTAACGTCAGAAACAATTTCAATAGTACCTCTGGCAATCTTGGTTGGGACACCCAAAGCTTGGAAGAAAGAAGTCTTACCTGGTTCCATACCAGTGTTGACGGCGTGGACCCAGATGTCTTCTGGAGCAATAGCACCAGCCTTGGCTGGAGCAGCAACCTTATTGGAGGTAATGACTTCCTTGATGTCCTTCAAGGATTCGTTGGTGAAAATGAAACCAACGTTACCCTTGACGAAAGGCAACAACTTTTCGTAGTCTGGCAAGTCAGTTAGGAAACCTCTGATGGCACGTCTAACCATAGTGTTCTTACCCATCAAGACAACACCCTTGCCTCTCAAAGCCTTTCTGATTTCGTGCATTTGTTGGGAAGAAACATTGTCGACACCAACAACGAATGCAGACTTGTATTCTTCCAAGTATTCTCTTAGCTTAGCAAAGTATTCAGCTTTTTTTTCACGGATGCCTCCCATTTCGAACTTTAGTTTGTTGATAGGATGTTTAAAGGTATTCCTTTGTGTCTCTTTCCAAGACTTGTAAAATAACAGAACAATCTGAAAACACCATTTAGTTTTGTCAAACCAGCGGCAAGCAGCCAGAGTAGGTTTGGTCGGTGGGCTGGGATTGAGACGCGAACCGGGTCCCAGTGGGTTTCGAGAGTTGAGTCACCGTGTCATATGATACAAAAAGGATACGTTTCTTGTTTTTTTTTTTTTTTTTAAGAAAAAGTTTTTTTTAAAAAAAAACAAGAAACTCATGTTTGGGTGTCAAAGGATGAAAACAGTCACACGTAACTACAGCTAATAAAAAAAAACTGAAAAGGTTTATGTATGGGTTGTTTTACCCTCTCCATATTTCTAACGATGTGGTGGGCTGCACAGATCGAACCGAGGCCGTTTCTACAGAATTTTTGACCATACTCGCGTATAGATGCTTCTCCATTGCGTACGTGAATAAGTAAACACACTGAAGAAATCCGTAAACGTCAAGGGACGTAAATGCAGGATTGCGAGGAGCCACATAACACATTTGATCAGCATATCTAGCAGAATGTCCGCCGATGCAGAACGCTTTTTAATTGTGTTCGACAATACTGGAAAAGAATGGCAGCCCGCCTTCCTCTCTAGCATAACATTGACTGTCCATTTTTTACATACGTCATATTAAATAGAGTAAGCACCTATAAAGCGGCATTCTCCTTTGTCTAAGCGTACCATATGTGCCGAATTATGTTTTATGTTTAACATAACTTCTGTCGGCGTGGGCGCCCTAGCGGGTTTCCCTAGCGGGTTTCCCTAATGAGTTTCCTTGGTGATTCCCTGGTGATTTCTTTACTTCTCTTTTCTTTCTATGTTTCCTTGCCTTGCCTAGATTAAAGGAATGTTCCATACCTCAACGAGCCAGAATAACAAGGCGGCATTCTAATAACGAATAACATCCAATTTTCAAGTTAGACACGTTTTTCTTCTGTTCTCAAATTTTACTTACAGCCTCCACCAGAGGAGAAAATTTACTATTTCGTCTCTAATTGAGCACTGGCTACGCAACCTCTTTGTAACTTAGATACGAAACCAATTCAGTAGCAGAACCGTCTTTACCGTAGTGCACTTTCCCCTAAAGTAAAAGGGGAAACCGCACGGTATTTCAAACAGATATGCGACAAACATACCTGTAGCCCGAGACAAGGATGCCGTCGAAATGGATATATGAATTTATGTATGTGTGGGTGCGCAAATATGTGCGTTGACCAATTGCCTTCAACCGGTATTTGAAAATGCGCTGATTTTAGGGTAAGGGACCACAAGATACAGAATGAGCCAGCAGGATATGGCGACACGCCAAGCTGGCATGAAGTGACTTTTGTAGAATCGATGCCGCTTGGTCCATTTCGATTTGAATATATGCGCCCGGATATCGTAATGTTGAGTAATAGAAAACGATTGTGCATAATTGACTACCAGTGGAACGGTTTAGGCCCTCCGGCGTTTCTCCCCGCTGCCGGTCTGGGTTTCCAGTAGCATACACGTTTCTAAACACTCTTCTAGGGAGCCCTTTCCTTCAGAGAAAATGAAGAAGAAGGACGCATCCTGCAAGTAGATTTGTTTATTAAGTAAGTACACATGTGTTGACTCACAATAACGTTGCGGACACCACATTTATCATCTTACAGTAGACGGTGGGCCTGTCCGTTAGCGGATTTTCGCGCATGTCTCTTTTTTTCGTCTTCAACATCAAATTCGAATCTAAGATTTCGATTACTTTCAACTCAAAATGGTGGTGTATTGTGAAATCCATTTTCGAATATCACCTTATTTTGATTTTTTTTTTTTTCATCCTTCTTCTCCTTAATCTCCCCTTCGTTCATCCTTAAACTGTATAAATACTATCACCTGCTGTTACTCTGCAAGAAGTCGCTTGGCCACTCGAAAACGACATGAACTCGTTCACTGTTAGCCAGGACCATAAAACGAATTTACAAACCAACCAAGAATTGGAAAATACTATACCGAATGTCTCTATCTTTACAAACAATCTGCATCATCCAATGTCGATGGGTATCGATTTTAGGAATAAGGCACCACGGTCGAGGATAGCTAAAAAACAAAAGCCAGAAGAAAAGACCGTTTCTCGAAAGAGGATAAGACGTGTACCTGGCAGAATCACATGGAAGCCAGGTCAGGATTTGTGCTTGATGATTTTACTCTTACAGAACAGAGACAGTCTGCTAACGCCTGGCCTGCCTCGTCGCCAGTTTTGGCACCAGATTAGCTTACAACTGAACAATGAGTACCAGATAGACAGAAATATCAGACAGTGCAGAGACAGGTTCAATCTGTTACACTCCAAAGTTGCAAGAAGCTTCCATAATGACACTGAAGCCAAAAACCAACCAGAGAAGCTGTTAAGAGAGATCACAGCATGCTTCAATGTTAACTCCGAAGGTCATATTGTAATATCCAACGAGCTTCTCAGCAACCGTGATGACAAGTTACAAGAGATGCTAAACCGTGCACTGTTGAAGTTGAAAGATAGCGAGTTTAGAGAGTTGAGCTATACAGAAGATGACAGTGATCTTTTGACCAGCTCCACTCACAAGGGAGACGGAGACGGAGACGGAGACCTTGCCAGCGAGGATGGCAATGACCATCAACCACTTAGAACAAACTTACAGCCAATGCAACATAATCAAAAATCAATGATCCAGTCCCTATTTGATTCTGCACACTCTTTGACAGAGGAAGTCAAGGTTTTATCAACCAATGTAAGAAATTTGGTGTCGAAAATGACATCGATAAACAAGGATATTCAAAGTTTGTCTGCAACCTCAAAGCTTTCCACTAACCTTATCAGCGGCCCAACAGCTTTGAACCACGACGCATCGACAGTTCTTTCCAAGCCCTTGGATTCGTTAATACAATTTCCAACCCAAGACGCAAAACCTGAAGCTATCGCACACGAGAATTGTATTCCCACAAATTTCAACTACTATACGCATCCATATACCTTTGGGATCCAGTTCCTCTCATCTGATGGTGGAGACAGCAAGGTAAACGTCTAACCGCTGCTGCTGGTGCATTCGGTACAGGCGAGGGCATGGTCCCTCTGGAACAAGAGACAAAAATCTTTCAAGCATATTTCCAACAATAGTAATGGAACTGGCAGCAACAAGAAAGTAAATGGTACTACGAACTAAAGAACCATTAGTAAGTAATCAAGTCGTTAGATTTAGGCGTATACGAGCACAAGTAATTAATAGGTCGAGGTAATAAATCTACAGCCAACACTTTCGGCACACAGGATTTTTTTTCTTTCTTTTCTTTGTTTATCCCCATTCCATTTCTCACTGAGATACGAACACTCTTGAAAATTCGTCAACCAAACTACTTTTCGGATAACACGAGGCCAGATAGTAAGTGCACAATTTAGAAATATCTAAAGCTTGCCCTTAGATTACCTTGAATCAAGATGACTTCATTTTGTCGACAAATGAGGTGGTTTAGAAAAAAAGGACTAGATAGCCTTTTTCTTTTGGTTGCCCCGTTTCTGAAAATAGACACTCAAGTAAAGACAATATGGTATGATGCTATATGGGTTTTCATCCAGTGTCTCACCTAGGAGGCTTGATACAGGTAATGTACTGGAAGGTTACAGCGGAAGGAAAAAATCAATTTGCATTAGCTGCCAATTTTTTTTTTTACTATTCCTTTCCTTGGTTAAGATATCATGATGCATGCTGAACAACACAGCTCACTTATTGGCTGCTATGGTGAGATGTAAGGGGTGGGGAAAGGAAAATGAGTACACAGGGACAGCGATAGACTAAAGCGATGAGTACTCTATACACAAACGGATGCACAGAGCGCTGCTTCTTTTCAAGTAAACCTCAGATATATAGACATCTCCGTAGGCAAATGTAAACAATTGCCTACTCTCAATTCTCAAGATCAGACAGCCAAATTGAACAGAATGCGCTCTGCAAAGTGCATTGTGTCTGGCTTCATTTTCGGCTTCCTATCTCTATTTGTAAAGTGCTAAAACTGGAATGGAAGCAAACTACGAAGCAGATGATAATGGCCATGAGTTTTCTCTCACTCAAAAGTGAAAACAATAAAACGGAAAAAAAATCTTTTGAATGGGCCGAATTGTTGAACGGGACACTCGAATTACCTTGAACAAACAATGCTTTGAATTTTAGTTACTACTCCAGAGCAAACAGCCATCGGGTTTGAAGCGAGCATTTCTGATATTTTTTTACATGAATGGCTCTGGACATTACATTACTTCAACCTGTAGCGAATGTGTATGATTTCTACAGGCACCATGGATGATTGAACGATCAAACAAGGACTTACAAACTGCATACACCTGAAAAATTTCAAGCTACATTTGCAGCCGGACTGTGTTACCATTGTTGCACACATTTTCCTGTAGCCCGCTCCGAGATCTTTCTGACTTTCACCGCGTATGCGTTTGTAAAAGTCGTTTCGCCAACTGTTCGTAAGTCTTCCACGGACGGGACGGACTGCAACATCTTTGACGTCAATGGCAAAACATGCTCAGAAAACGATGAAACAAGGCGGATTCGCTAGTATAAAACGACTCCTCAAATGCTTATTGGTGTAAGTGTCATGGCCTTTTCACAAAGCCGTTGCCGCAAATGCACTCTTCCTGCACGTCCTCTTTGATATGGCTCCACGTTTCGTCAATGTTTAATGATGTGCACATCAACCTGCATTACGCTCTTACTAAACCAGAAGACTCATTTTCTGGCCTTTTTTTCCCGAGTGATTGTTCATTCTTCAAAACTGCTCTAATTCCTGTCGTTGCTATGTAAATCCAGTTGTTGCTAGATTGACATTTCTTACTTTTGTGGTTCTACAAAATGTTCCAGCCTGGTCTAATGAAGTAGCTTAATTATTTATTCGTAAATCTAATCCGTAATGCTTGAATTGTGCTAAGCCGACCAAGACATTTTTCTCTTGGATTGAGGTGTCAGATCTAAAGCCTGTTGTTGCTTTCAAGATCGAAAATTTAACAGACTCCGTGGTCAACCATTGCGAGTGAATGTGATATATTGCAGAACTGAGGCCAGTTTCACAGAGTTTTGTGGTATTCTAAGTGGAAAATTAACGATGCCAGTTAGTCTTCTTATTTGTCACTCCTGGTTTACTGTAGTTTCTCGTAACATTCACCGTTCATTCGTTTTTCAACAATAATTGCTTCTTGTGAGTCCCAATAGTTGACCTGAGGAGCTACTTGCAGTGTGGTTGTTATAATACTGTCAACGATGTTAGTGGTCACATCAGTACCTTCTGCCAACGAACGGCACCGGTGCTTCGGCAATGGCATTACGCTGCTTATAGCAAATACCCAGTGTCTGAACTTCTATAGATAGTTTTAATGACGAGTATACGATTTGCGTTGTTTCTTCAACTTTCTAAGCTTCTTGCCCTTGGTGGCACCCAATACTTTGGACAGTTTTTTAGGGGATCTGTAGTTATTCACAACAACAATGGTCTTCATACTGTAATTTTTTACCTGTGGTATTGGAATTCCAAAGCTTCCAAGTTATGCTGAATCTTATTACAAATATTATTCTCGCTACAAATTTGCATTTCAACTTGGGTTGTAGCAATGGTGATGGTTACAGTTCCTAGTATCTATGAGGAGGCATTTGTTCTTCACCTAGTACCGGAAAAATCACTCTACTAACAGATGCTACGGCCAAGATCGTCAGCTTTCGTGGTCTAGTCTATCCTACTTTGAGATCTGTTAATTCATGTGGATTCACCTAGTGAGAAATCAGCTTTTACTACCAAACGTTACAGTCGATTTGTTTGTGCTGAATTCTTTGCATCACACTTTTACTAACAGTTTCTTCCAAACGGTTCCTTTAGACTTTAGCAAAAATCCTGTCAACTAATGCGGCCATCCCTGCTAACCGCACCATTATCAATAGTAATTACACTTCAAACGAGAGTTTACCTGGTGTTTAAAATGGCTTTGGTTGCTCTCCTCTGTGAATATTTGAGGATCACACCACTTCTATTAGAGACACCTAATACTGAATAGAGCTGGTCTATGTACAAAAGAACTGTTCTAATATCTTTAGAGCAACACTCGCAATAAGCTCCTTTATTAACACCATCAACGTTACAAATTAAGCTATCCAAGCAAGAAGAACATCAGGCATTGGCACTATTTCCGTGTTTATCAGCAAAACCTACTTTTAGAGCTGGTAAAAAATTTTAATGCAAGTAACAGTCTTCGGTTCTAACAATACCGACGCTGGTCCGAGTATCATAATTAATCCTCCTATGGTAGATGGACCAATGATTCGTTTCAGACTTTACCTATATCATCACTTTTACTACTGCTTCCATCAACAGGCCCCGCTAAATGACCCCTCCGGACAATTACACACACAGATGTATCAGCTACTATTACGTTTGGTGCAAAAACTTTTATTCTTTTGTATACTCACACCCCCTCCAAAGACAGGTACTGTCATAACTGGCGATGTTATAGCCCAATCAAATATTACTCCCGATTATCGACTCGCTACCCAACATGATACTAGGACTAATATAAATCCAATTACTTCACCTGTCATTATTTTGATTATAAAATCAGTAACGAGGTTTGCCAGTTTCATTTATAAGATCGAAGCTAGTTCCGCCGTAGGTATTTTTGCTTACAATTGATACTCCAATGCCCACAAGATTTACAAAGCCAAGCATTTCAGTGCTGAAAAGATCATAACTCTTTCCGTCGGAGTCCTATATGAGAAGGCCATCAATTGTGGTAGCCGTCAGAAACCTGGTTCCTAAGATCTAACTAGCATTTATAATTTCCTATCTGTCACAAGCTTTCAAAAAAAAAAAAAAAAAAAAAAATAAAACTAAACAACAGGCTCACCCAAACCACAACCGTCAACGAGAAATTTTGGATCTGAGACTTTTACGTCCAGGTGTACTTATACAACAGCATTGCTGCTACCTAAACTTATCCCGATAGCTGTTTCAAACAATTAAAAAGAGCATTGCTAGAGTTTCAGTTAACATGACTTGCATGAACGGGGAATTCAGCTTGAACGGATGTTCTCTGATTTCCAACGGAGCTTTCATTGGTCGTATAGAGTTTTCCAAAGGCTCGAAGTCTCTTAACAGCAGCGACGAAATATCTTGTCTTTGGACAGATAGTCGTTACAGACCTGACGTTTAGCCGAGTAAGAGCCACTACCCGAAAATCGTTCGGCTTTGGTGACAAACTATCTTGGGATTTGGGGCTTCTACAGGCTATGCCGAAGAAACCCATTAAAAAAATAAAAAATAATAATTCATAAACTGGCATTAGACTTTGCTATACCAACAGCTGCTGCATCAATTATTGAATGCTTAATGCTACAGGAAAATTGTCAACGCTGTCATTAGCACCTCTGGTGGTTGTAACATAACTTTAGGTGTCAACACCGCTGTCGGCAAATATACATATGCTGATATACTTAGGTGATTTGATTATAGAGCCCTTTCTATGGTTAATTTTCACTAATTTTACTAGTTTTGATTGTTAAGTTACCACTTATCCTTGTATGCACAAATACTCATTTGAACTTTAGCCCTTCTAGAGAGCCAGCGACTGAAAGTGGATAGCATGCAATGCTAACAGCAAGCTTACATTCGACTTCATCCTCATATTTCCTTCTGATACTTGTAAGTTTATTCACACTATCTGTCGCATTAAATCCAATGACGCTTTCACCTTTATTATTTACACGTTTATTAAGTCCGGAGTCCAGTGCAATACGAACCCTGACACTTAGACCTGTACTAAATCTAGTTTTGAAAAAATCAATCCTGAAGATAAGAGGTTATTGTAAACTTTTCAAATTAGTATAACTGGTATCGACAACCCCCGGTACTACTTGTGCTGTTTGTCTTGGGAAAGTTATAACCATTACGCATGGTATCACTATAGTAAGTAATAAGATTATCGAATCTACGGCTAGAACTAGAGTCAGCTATGGTTTTATTTCAAAATTTAATAGCTGGTTAATTGAAAATTTCAAAGACCAATTGCCTGTTATTTCTGGTGTGAGTTCAAATCCAGTACTTTCTATCAAGGAATGAATATATTATCAATGTTTATGTATACTGTTTAAGCAGTTGTTACTAACAGATTTGGTACCCACTATCAGTTTCTGTATACAAACACTTCTTGGCTTTATTAATGACGATGCTATTTTCAAACATGCGGTTGTTGAAGCCTAATTTACTTAATAATTAGCTTTGGTTCCATATACGAGTCCAACTCGTCCTTAAACTTTAAATACACGTCATTTCACATTTCATTGTCCAATTCATCTTCTACAGCCGCAATAACTGCGTTATGCAAACTATTCGAACAGAGACTATTTAATGCAAATGTGTACTCGAACAAGCTTCAACCCTTTCAAGCAGTGTTTGTAATAAAACTTACGTTTTTTAAAAAAAAAGAATAGTCGTAGCGCTATAAACTTGTTTAAACATTTCCATAATTATCTCAGATTTATCTGCTATACGACTTTTCATGCAGGATAACTACCGCAACACAAAAAATGTCTAGCATTTGAAATCTTGCCTAATTTATAAAAGGAATACATACAATAAAATAACCTCATTGTCAAAAGTGTAGTTTTGAATAATGGAAACGATTTGGAATCTCACGTCCCCATCCAAATGCATTTATTTTCAGTTGTGTGTGTGTTACTAGTTTCTGAAAAAGAACAAAAAACAATGCCTGTGCTACGTTCAGTGTGGATACGATCTTTCTGATAAGCTCCGATATTTAATTGAAGATCCAAACTTACATAACAAAATCGCTATACACGAAAAATTGGATTTGCTGAAAAACTTCAGCGTCTTTCTTCTCTCAAAAGTAACTTTCTGATGAGCATTGCAAAAACTTGAGTTTAGTTTACACTTACAACCAAAGTGTACTATAGCAACAGGTGTAGAAACAGTTTCTTTACAGTTTCTTCCTCCTTTTCATTCATTTTTTTTCATTTTTCCCAACTCCATTTTAACTCAATTAATCATGACGGAAAATATAAAGGCACGTACTAGAGATGTATCCGAACAGGTTCACCAGAAGCTATCCGATGCTTCTGGTCGAGGGATCGTGCTATTTGAAGGTATTAAAACAGATTTAAATATTGAAAATACCGCTGAATGCTCAGATTACATTAGAGACAAGATAGTGTTGAAATTGTTCAAAAGAAACTTGTTGGAAGATAGCAATGTATGTGTCAAGCACCTCAATAAAAACAGTAATATCAAGAAGTCTGTATCTGAGCTACAAACCAGTTTTTCCGCAAAAAAAAAGACACTTGTGATTTGCTCTTACGGTATGCATATACAGAAAATGCTGAGCATTTTGGAAATTTTTAAAGCTTCGCTTACACAGGAGAAAGACAAAAAAGAAGAAAAGGCTTCCAGCTGCTTTCAGCAGCATAATAAACTTGCCTGCTTCACTCTAGTTACCGTTGGCAGAAATGAATTATTAGACAAGAAAACTAGTGTCCCCATATTGGTTACGGTAATCGCTTCACCAGAAAATGAATTAGACTTGGAAGGCTTTAACCAACAGTAGTTTGCTGGCGTTGAATTGTTTCTTTGCGGTTGTCGAGCTAGGAGTTACCACTTTACACAGCGACACGAGATAAATATCTACAGAACATGTCGAGTTATGAAAGCGCCTTTGAAGACCAGCTTGCCTAAAAACAGAAGGAAATGCGTTACACTTCACGCAGGATAAAGCGTTAACCGAGTAATCTGCCACTCGATGTTCATTGAGCACGAGCAAAAAAATTATTAGTACCAAAGGACACATCAGATTTGCCATGATCTGATTGGGGGTTAATAATTTAAGCACACGGTCAAGATTTTGCCACTCCTTGACCGTCTCCTAGCAATTTCATCAGTTAGAGAGAGGGAAAAAAAAGCATATATGTGTATATTTGACCGAAACAAACGCGAGATGCAAACATTTTTCTAATCAAGACCTAAGACATTTATAGCGAAGTAGTCTGACACGATCTGCGTCAGTTATTTTACTGTTGGAAATTACAAGAAAAGACCAATAGTAATATCTATGATAAACTCTGTCAGTTATCTCATCATAAAATAATTAAGACTCGCTGCTCTAGTATGAGTCCTACTCTAGCATGTCAAAGTCTATAGTAGAATAGAAAAGGAGTAAACCTAGAGGTTAAGTTCTGGTGGACTATTCCATTTTTTTGGAAAAAATTTGATCGCCAACCTAACTTATTATTCCTCGAAGTGTACACGTATGTGTGTCCAAAAGCTCCACAGTTTCGTAATCAGAAAATACTTAAGTTTTCAGAACTTGTCATTTTCAGAAGGGAAACCAAGCCCGCACCGGAAAGAAGCTTTTTAAAGCCTAGTACAATTTAAGATGGTTGGTTTGAATCCACTTGTTTGCATATAAACTCATAGAATGATACATGTGTCATCACCAGTCATAAGTCGAATTTAAATAATGAAATTGGCAATGCCTTCTTCGATCCGAGCCCTAATAAGGGAAGTTACACCCATCAATAAAAGCAAGTATGCGTTTTCTACACACTGTTCATGTATACTGGCTCCATTTCCCGCCAGCGGGATTTCACCAGCGCTGAACTCCGGATGACTATTGCTAATGTGGTAGATCAATGTAAAAAGTTTGTCACAATCGTTAAACGTTAGTACGTTAAATTAGTGTGTATGCACAGACTGAACTATAGCTAATTCTGCGTAGAACCTCCATGAAATACTGAGAATAACCAGGAAACTAGTGACTCGATTGAGTGCTTGAAGCTAAATATGCGGAATGGCACTATTATCGAACTTATTGTCGGTATTCTTGTTCCTATCAACAATTCTGCGAGTTCTGTGAGTCCTGTACTGGTAGTAAATTCCCCCGGAAAATTGCTCTCTCGAGCGTCAGTTATGGTTGCAAAACGATGCGGACAAATCGGTAACCACAGCCCCATATATAACCAAATGTCTATCGAGATGAATGCCATTTTTTACGTTACATGAACCATCTGAATTATACGCTAGCGATGTTGGACTTGAATGTGCTATTGGGAAAGCATATTACCGCTCCGTTACTCCTCTACATCTGTTATTTGATTTACGAGGATGTTACATCAGCAAAGAAAGGCGATAAACAGTCTCCCCAAGAGCCTATACCTGAAAAAAGAGAGGATTCGGCTCCAGTCAATGCAACTGCTCAGCTGAAATGGCAACCGATACAGTTGATGCAATCTATCGAACCTATTTCCAGTGAGCCTGACTACAAGCCGTGGGAAAAAAATGAACCTTATCCATACAAACCCTTCAAACCTGGTGAATATCGTCTAACTATGGGTGTCAGAACTCTTCCCTTAGAAAACTGGCTTGTATTAGAGGACACCTACAAGAACAGGATCGAGACAAAATGGGAGATTATCAAAGCCAACTATAAGGATGTTATCTACCACGTTGATCCGAGTATGGTAAACTGTTCCGAGGAAGAAATTGGAAAAAATTCGACAGATGATTCTTTTGATAAAGAGACCCTGATCACCGACAAAGACGTGGAAAATTGTAACTTGTCCCTTTGTGAATTGTATGAGCATGTTACAAGTTATCTCCACCAACGTTTCCCTCAGTATTTTGAGGTATTGCTAAGTCCAACAGAGGAAACGGCAGGCGTGATACACAACAAAATCTTAAACGAATTCCATCCACTAGATCCATTTAAGTATTTACAAATGGAAGATACTGATCACGGATTTTTGAACTACCGGTGCATGAATGTTGACATTATCCCTCAAGAAGTAACTCAGCCACCTTTACAGAAAGATAAGGTCGGTTACCTTACTGCAGTAACCTGTACAAAAACAAGACGTGCTCATGAGCTAATTCTGTCAATTTGTCGTATGGTCGAGGAGGATCTTCTGCTATTATTGCCGAACGTCAACAAACAGTTTAACAACGAATACATTTTACAATCTGGGTGTTTTGCATTTGCAGCAGGTTTTAATCCTCGTGAAAGATATCTAAGACCTTTAACTCTGGTTCATGGTCCAGTTCCTGAATATAAGAAGAATTTGCAGTCTCAGATGAATAGATTTTTCCAAACACATAAACAAGGGAAAACAGTTATGAGACTAAATTTTTCGTTTCAGACTCACGAAAAACTTTATGTTACCAGTGAAAATAAGGGAAAAGGTGATGAAGCAATTCGTGCCAAGACGTTAGAGGAATTGCATGATGGTCACGACTTGTTTTACAGATCTGAAAGACAATGCCTAATCAAAATAGGCCCACAAAGCAATGCGATGTGCTTTTCAGTCAAGACTTATCTTTGGAATATTGCAGAACAGTTTTTGCAAAACGACTATTATTCACAGCCTTATGTCGTTAGAGACCTGTGTGATGCTATTAAGGGGATGCAAGACGTGGTGGGTCAATATAAAAGAAAGCCCGAATGGGGGCCTGCATTAGTGGAGTTACTGGAAAAAAGGTTGAAGAATACGTAGCAGGGAATAAGTAGAATCGAACGTATCGAGGGTATAGAGTCATGCGTAAGTGTAGTTATCGCGAATTTAGTGTTTCTCCTCCTCTCTTAAAACGTACGGTGAGAATTCACAGACCTTCACGGGCACATGATGGAATCTATCTCTACAAGACACGACAGGTAACTCTTGTACATCCACCTCAGTCGGTGTGATGTAGAAGAAAACCATTTCGGGAAATATAGTAGTTTCTATGAAGATTTCTTTTAAAAAAACAATACTCCGCGACGGGGAATTGAACCCCGGTCTACCGCGCGACAAGCGGTAATTCTAGCCACTAAACTATCACGGATTGTTAACTTAGATGTTCGTCCTAGATGCAAGAGCCTATATTAAAATAGGTTAGCAACTCATGCCTTGGGCCAAGCCCCTTAAACTATTACTTTCTAACTACTTTTTTTGATGATGTTATTGCACTCATAACTGATATTATCTTATCAGTCCATTGTCATTCTATTGTCACCGATAGACCGATTTCCTTTTGTTGGAACGAAATACAACTATCGACCATCGACTAGTATTCGTGTTACTAGTATATTATCATACACGGTATTATAAGGTGACATAAAGAATGAGAAACAGTCATCTAAGTCAGTGGAAGCTGAAACGCAAGGACTGATAATGTAATAGGATAATGAACCAGAAACATATAAAAGGAAGAATATTTGTATATAAAGTTATCGACTCTCTTTTCTGGATTCCTAGAAAGGTGAGGAGAACTTCTAGTATAACCGTATACCAATTATTATAGCCTTAACCAAAAAATGGAATCTCAACAATTGTCCCAATATTCACCTATTTCTCACTTTCTACTTCCATTTTTGTTTAAAAGAGCACGTATTCATCCCGTGAAGTTGTTAAGAGAAAAAAAAATACATAATTTAAGATGTGCCATTGAATCATAATAGAAAGCCAACATATGGATATGAGCAAACATTTGTGCAGCCCTGTCTATATAATTTTGTTACAGAGAGCACCGATCCAATGACAAGAGTTTTCATTTAGGCTTCGCTTTGAATCAATATACTACGGTAGAGCAAAGTATATGGATCTTCGAAGAAGCCAAGAAGGTAAAACAAGAGTCCAAAATCATGAGCTATCAAGTGCAGCTACTGCTGCTATCAATTGCTCAAAACGTGATACCCTGGACATATGTTTAGGCCTTTTTCCTGTAAATACTTAAAAGTGCATGGTAAATGAAAGATAATATCGCTCTATATATCTTCTGAAAATTTTCAAGGTTCTGGTATTATGTTACCCGGAAATATCCGAGAGATATAATGATCAACAAGCTGTTTAGGGTTCCAATGAAAGTGTTGTAACATAAATGAGCGAGTCGACAAATCAGACGTATCTAATAATGACTAGCCATTTGTAAATTACTGATTCTTGCTCTCTCATTATGTTTGGTATCTATTATGACATATTCAGTATCGACGATGTGTAATATCACTATAAACGGTATATAGGGGTTTGGTTTTCGCATGAAGAGTGGAACTCCTGAGGGAATAACTAGTTCTATCTCATGAATAGTAAGCAAGTAGCATCCAAAAGTAACTATTGTTGATTTGGTTAACACTATCAAACCATATTGATACTGCATTAAAAACAAAACTGATATACAAATATGGCTGGCCCTCCTGCTCCCCCACCTCCACCGCCTCCCATGATGACTGGCGCATCCTCCCAACCACCTAATCCGGTGATGGGCGGTCGTGACGCTCTTTTAAGCGACATCAGAAAAGGCTCTAGGTTGAAAAAAGCTGTCACTAATGATAGAAGTGCACCAATAATTAGCGGTAGCAATAATAGTGGTAGTGCGGCAAGCCCTGCCATCCCCCATAATTCTTTATCTACTGCCGGTCGCTCAAGCGCCCCACCGATTCCATCGGGTCCCCAGTTGGGCGATATTTTAGCTGGTGGTATCCCAAAGTTAAAGCACGTATCTGGTAACAGCGTACAATCAGGTGCTCCTCCAATTCCAGCCACACATGTGCCTTCGTTCTCGGCAACAGCTGTACCATCTATTCCGAAGTCTAGCGCCCCGTCGATACCAAGCGCTCCTCCAATACCAGGTGCTCTTGTACCAGCAATTCCTACGAGCAGGCCTAGAGTTCCATCCAATAGGCCTCAAAGGAAAAAATCCGACATGACATCCACAAATGTGCCACCTGTCCCTCCTTCAAGTGCACCACCAATCCCATATTCAAGCGCACCACCTCTACCAACGCAACTAGCACCATCGTTATCCTCTGCACCACCTGCACCACCTGCACCACCTGCACCACCTGCACCACCTGCACCACCTGCACCACCTACTGGGAGCCTTCCATTTCTGGCTGAAATCAATAATAAAAGGTCCGACAAGGGCGTTGTATCAGATACAGGCTCCAACTCTCCGCATATGCCGCCTCCTTTACCTGGAATGAGTGCCCCTCCAATACCTGCTCTGCCACATATTACAGCACCAAAAACATCGTTGGCACCAGCACCTTCAGCGCCTCCTCCCCCTCCTCTACCCACAAACATTGCCACGGTGATCCCACCGACACCCCCTGCACCTCCATTGCCTACAAGTAAAGCATCCACAACTTCATCGGCAGGAAAAAGTGCTCCTACTTCGTCTACAAATGCCAGTGCTGGAGGCGCTCTTCCATTTCTGGCCGAAATTCAAAAGAAAAGAGATGATAGATTTGTTGTTGATGGTGGGTCTTCCTACAGCACTAAATCAGATCAAGAAAGCAACACCAACCCTCAGACGGCGAAAGCCCCTCCTGTACCTCCTGCACCTCCTGCACCTCCTGGTGGTCCGACATCTGGATTGTCATTTTTAGGAGAAATGGAGTCCAAGTTGAAACATCATGCTACCGACCACGCTGCACCTTCTACAGCCCCTCCACTACCATCCATCAAGGCACCCGCTGCCCCTTCCGTGATACCTCCTGTACCACCAACAACAAAGAATCCGTCCATTCCATCTGTACCAACAAAGGTAAACAGTGTGTCAGTTCCACCACCACTTCCAAACTCTAATGCTCCACCCCCACCGTTTCCACCGTCGCTTCCAAGCAGTACTGCTCCACCCCCTCCATCTATACCATCTGCACCACCCCCACCTCTATTTACGAATTCCAGTATACCACCAGCCCCATCTCAACCACCAAAAGCGCCACCTTCATCCAAAACCAAGAATTCTGCAGGTGGCCCTGACGGAGCTCTGCCATTTTTGGCTGAAATCCAAAGGAAAAGAGATGATAGGTTTGTTGTTGATGGCGATTCTTCCTATTCTACCAAAGATGGTTCCCCAAACACCGCTTCTGTTGCTCCACCCTTGCAGCGGCAAAGTGCACCACCTCTACCAACGCAACTAGCACCATCATTATCCTCTGCACCACCTGCACCACCTGCACCAACTGCACCACCTGCACCACCTGCACCACCTGCACCACCTGCACCACCAACATTCGACCAAGCTTTTTCAAAAAGCTCAGAAATTAATACATCTAAAGCCCCACCCCCACCCCCACCGCAAGCACAAACCCCAAATCAAACAAGTGTGCCAACAGCATCGCACAAACAACGCCTATTTTCCTCCTCGAATACATTTCACTCAGAACAATCGACAGATTTGAGCACTAACACGCCACAAATTGACGTAGGCAGCTATACAATTAGTGGCAGCAAAACCACTACTGGTGTCAAATTTGACCATCAACGTATCACTATTGATGACAGTAGATTTAGGTGGAGCAATGCTTCTGAATTACCAAAGCCTAGACACTTTTTAGGTAAGACAAAGCTATACCCTAGTGGAAGGGGTAGTAGTGTTCCCCTAGATCTAGCTTTATTTACGTAGTGTCCGCAGTTTAGGCGAATTTATGAATCTGTATGAATTTGTAAGTCGCCCTTAATCGAAAAGTTGATTTCTGTATTAAACACCGAGCACTAAAAGTATTACGCATCAAAGTAAACATTTTATTTACAAGCTTTCTGTGTCAACCTCTTTTTTTTAGATGATTCCCTTCCAAATATTAAAAGAGTAATATGGGTGTTTATTCCCACCCGTCTTTCCACCTGTTCTTCCATAAATTGCAATTAAATTTTTCCTTTCCTATCTTTTCATTAACTTCATTGTGTGCATCACATAACCACCTTCCTAATTCATCTCTGGAACCCACTTTTGGAGAATTTGCTTTTATAAATTTTTCAAAGTCCTTAGCACACCACCAACATGGATACACATGAGAAAAAATAGTCATAAATTGTGACATCTCTTGCTTCTGTATATCTGTAGGTTTTGGTGGGTATTTGGCCGCAATAGAATGTAGGAGCGTCCACGAAGAACGACCCAACTTTTCAACATCTGGTGGATCAACTTTCTCATAGGTCTTGGTGCCTGGAATTTTATTTGACTCAGTGGTAGCAGCAGCAGCAGCAGCAGTAGTAGTACTAGTAATGGTACCAGAAGCACCCGTCGAAGCCGTAACAGCGTTTGAGGAGCCAAGATGATTCTTTTTCACAGATCCAGATGTAATTTTACCTGTAGCAAATTGAAAGTCCAGCAAGGTATTACAGGATCGGCAGCTAAGCGAAGGCGGTATAGTTAGTATCTGAGCAATGCACTTTGGTTGGTGCCAAACAACCATAAAAACGTAGAGAACATACGGCTTGCCATCCTCGTCATATATAATCTTTCGACCAGATTTGCCGATAATCGGATTAGCAGGAGATTCAGAATTGTTTGTCATTTATTTCACTTTAAGATCCGCTATAATGAAGCTTGTCCAAATGCTTCGGTGAGATCAAGAGCTCTTATTGGTACTCTTCTACGTACATAGTGATATATGATGGAATATTTTAGTGTATTCGGTAGCTTTTAACATAGTTTCTCTTTCAATTTTACTTCAACTTAGTCCAAGGTAACTGATCCAAGTGGAATTTGGACTTCCGGCTTTAAGCTCTTAAAGAAATCTCTACTCTGAAGAGGTCTCATTGCTAGTATAGAGTCTTCCTGCCCAGTTGACGTCAGCTGTCTCTTTTGTTTGATGTACTCTCGAGCAGCATTTAGCGCAGCATCTCTACACAATTCTTTCAAATCAGACCCGGACATACCGCGTGTAGAGGTAACAAGGTATTCCATACTAAATTCCTTGTCATCTAAATCTGTGTCTCTCAACAACACCTGTAGGATCTTACGACGTTGTTCTTCATTAGGCAAATTCACAGGAAATCTTTTTGGTAATCTTCTCAAGAACGCACTATCAATATCACTCATTCTGTTAGTAGCTCCTAATACCATTACTCTGCCGTTGCTTGTTAAACCATCCCATAAAGTCATAAACTCTGCCTTTAACATGGCAGTTACTTCATGGTCAGAAGATGCTCTCTCTCTTAGGAAAGAATCGATTTCATCGATAAAGACTATGCATGGTTCAATTTTATTTGCTAGAGAGAATATAGCGTCCACGATTTTGTTAGACTCGCCGTACCATTTATCCATGATGGAAGACATTCTAATAGAAATGAAGTTAGCGCCACTCTCCTTGGCAAGCGCCTTTGCGATCATTGTTTTACCACAACCTGGTGGACCATACAGCAAAACACCCTTTGGAGCTTCCAACAATGAATTCTGGGTATATAGTTCTGGCGTAGTTAATGGGTAAATAACGCTTTCGGTCAGTTCTTCAATCACATCTTCCAGTCCACCTATGTCAGAGAATTGTACATCTATTTCGAAGGGCGTCACCACAGAAGCGAGTACACTACGTTCATAAGAATTCAATTCAACACGTTCTAAGTGGGGGTTTAAATGTACTAATCTTTGCCACGACTGGCTTTGTTTTTCCCGGGATTCCTTGGATCTTCCTGATAAGGGGCCACCTTCAGTTTCATTTAGTAGTCTATTAATCAGATAATACAGAGAAATACCTGTACCTATTAACACTGAGATATCAGTAATAGTCTTCAAATCGATGTTGCGAGCCATTTTCTGGTTTGATTTTTAGATTTCTAACAATCTTTTGTTGTGAGGTTCTATTTCTCCGAAATTCATGTCGAAAATTCTGAAAATTTTTTGGCACTAAAGAAGATGAGCTTACTTTACTCATCGCAGAACTATACCATAAAAGTCACATAAGAAAGTAAGAAAAACGTGTTAGGATGTCTGAGAGCCATGGGATCCGTATGCCGGGCGTCTTATTAGATGAACTGAAAACTAAAAATTATGATAATGATGAAAGGTTTAATCCAAAGAAGAGAAGAGCTGGCAAAACTGGTAGAAGAGAGAAGAGGAAACAGCAAAGGTTAGAGAAGAAGCAAAAGCGTGGTGGTATCAAAGCCAACCAGCAAATACACAGCGTAAAAACTGTTAAACCACTCAAAGAGAAAGTTCAGAATGATGCAAATTTCTCTAAAAAGAAGAATAAAAAGGTCGAGAAAGTTGAGTTACCTTTTTCTTCAGATGACGACCTATCATCGGGCGACTTTGATAGTTTCGATGCTGAAGACCTGAATGAAGAGGAATGGCAGCAACTTAATGAGTTAGAAGCTGAAGATGACGATCAGGAAGAACAGGAGGAAGAACAGGAGGAAGAGCAGTATAGTGACGCTGACATCGAGGAAAAGCCAATGTCTGTGGAAGAAACTATGGAAAAACTGAAGGCTTTGAAGGAAAAAAAGCAGAAGAAGCAAAGCTTAAGTAAAAATGGAGTGATGTCCTCTGAAGAAGTAAGGACCGGGTTGGAAGCAGAAAGGTCTAAAAAGAGTAAGAGACAACATCGAGTAGAAGAAGAGAAAAACGAAGAAGAGATATACGACGAAGATGACATACTCAGCGAACATCCTTCCGGAGACGAAATATTAGACGAGGACGACGCACTGAATGAAAGCGACTTTGACAATGAAGACGATTTAGTAACTGAGATGTCTGTTGAAGAAACAATGGCTGCTCTAAAGGCTATGAAGGAAAAAAAGAAACCCAAGGCTGAAAAGACTAAAAACGAAAACAAGAATGAAAAGAGAGATAAAAAGAAATCTAAACAAAAAGAGAAAGAAACAGAGAGTTTCTATCCCTTAGCACCTTCAGAGCGCGCTCAGCTAGAAAAGGATGAAATGGATATGCAATATTACGCAAAAAAATTAGGTTTGAAGGGCAAGAAAAAGAAGCTTCATGCCATTGACGAATATGACGCTGTCGGCGGGCTGTTAGAGGGTCTGGATTTTTTCGAAAATATTGGTGGAAGTGATGAAGAATATGGTGATTTCGCTAGAAATGATGCCCAAAATCACGTGAGTGAAGAGGAAGAAGACATGGATGGAATATCCGAAGCTGAGGACTCGGGTAGTAGTGGTTCAAGTGAAGAAGAAGAAGATGCGGAAAATCCATTTTCCTCCGATGATGAGCTATCCTCTGGCGATTTCGAAGAATTTAACGAAGAGGACTTAGATGAAGAAGAATGGGAACAGCTGCGCGAGTTGGAAGGCGGTGAAGGATCTAGTAAGCATAAAAAACAAAAAGAGAATCCTTATGTCGCACCAGCAATTGAATCATCCGCTTATGTGCCACCATCACTACGTAAGAAGCAGTTGGGTAATGATGACTCCGTGACTATGGTGGAACTAAGAAAGAAGATCAAGTCAGCCTTAAATAAACTTTCTGAATCCAATATTTCCATTATTGTGTCATCTTTGAACGACCTATATGAAACATACCCCAGACAGTACGTCACAGACGCATTCAGTAATCAAATCATCGAGGTAGTTGGCCAAAAGAATAAGCTATTAGATGGATTTATTATGACCTATGCAGGTGTCACGTTCTCATTATGGAGATTGCGTGGAGTCGAAATGGGCGCTTCCTTTGTTCAGGATTTGGTACAGAAATTCTTTCATTTTTATGATTCTCAGTTAAAATTGCTAGATAATCAAGTACAAGAAGAGTGCGAACCGACAGTATTCTCCAAAGAGTGCAGCAATCTAATCACCCTACTCTCCTATTGTTACAATTTTGGAATGGTTGCTTGCAAGTTGATTTATGACCTAATCAAGCTTTTTATTGAGAACCCCAATGAGTTTACTACAGAACTTCTTCTAAGAGTTGTATCCGTCTCTGGTCAATTAATACGCGGTGATGATCCTATGGCTTTAAAAGAGATTCTTTCTCAGCTATTGAATAATGTTAAATCTATAAAGCAGACTCCACGTATGAAGTTCCTATTGGAGACTATGTCAGATTTAAAGAACAACAGACTAAAACCTTCTATTATAGCTGTTGGTCACCAATCATTGAAGAAGAATTTGACCGCATCTCTCAGGGTTACAGCTCCTTCTGCTTCGGAACCCCTTCAAGTCTCGTTGGATGACATTAAGAACGTCGATATAAAAGGTAAATGGTGGTTGGTAGGTGCGTCGTGGAAGGGAAACATGTCTAACGCCTTTGGAGACGAAACTGGTAGAGACGTGGTTACTACAGATAAAAAAAAATCCGGAAAAGCTGAGATCGCCATTGAGGACGATCTACTTGAAGAAATGCCAGATTGGGCCGAAATAGCAAAACATCAAAGGATGAACACCGATGTTAGACGTGCAATTTTTATTAGCATAATGTCTGCCCAGGATTTCGTTGATGCATTCACCAAATTAGAAAAACTGAATTTGAAAAATAAACAAAGTTTGGAAATTTCTAAGGTGTTGATACATTGTTTATCTATGGAAGGCAGCTCCAATGGTTATAATCCATATTATTCCTTATTGGGTGCCAAGATATGTGAGCATAACCACCACGTTTTAAAATCCTTCCAATTCTTATTTTGGGATATCATCAAGAAGTTTGAAAATGATTCCCTTTCTGATTCAGAAAGCGATTTTACCCGTGGTGACGATGAATTGAGTGAAGATGCAAGGTTGAGAAAAATTTTGAACCAAGGGAGATTTTTCGGATACCTGCTTTCTGAAGGCATTTTAAGATTAGACGTGTTGAAGCATGTTCCGATCATGGGTGGGTTGAATGATGACGGTATGCTTTTCCTGGAAGTATTACTCTTCCAGCTGCTGCTTTCTACTGCCAAGAAAAGTGAGTGTAGGAAAAAGGAAGGCTCAAAGAAAACTTTTACTTACAAAGATGACGTTTTGCAGGGAATAATAGTGAACGGTATTAAACTGGAAAATAAATCTGTAATCTTGAAATCATTAAAATGGTTTGTTACTAAAAAATTCAAGTTCATCAATTACGTAACTGAACAGAAAGGCACAAAGGGCTACGAAAGGGATGTCAGACGTTTGAAATGGGCTACTCAGAGATTCAACCAATTGATAGATAGTTACCTGGCAGATGCAGACTATTAAACTGTATTTGTACAAAAGATAAATGTTTTTAAAAATGAAGTTTTTTTTTTTTGCCTTCTGTAATATACTACAAGCTTTGAGATTATATAATGAGTATCCAGTTAAAACTACTTATTTCACATGGATGACTGCACGTTGGAGATGGCAGTACATAGTTGACGGCCATCAGATTTTTGCTTGACCCTGATGATGTAGGTGTCTAATTTTCCTTCAGAATTAACCACAGGACACTTGACAAAATTTTCCTTGTCAGAGTCCAAAGGAACATATTGAAAGCTTTTAACAACACTGGTATTTAACAGAATATGGCCCATACCATCAGATCTGCAGAGAATTCTAACCTTGCTTTTGTCATCTTTTCTTTGCAGAACTTTTAATTCGCCTAACCCGCGTGAATCGTAACCTTTAGTCTCAGAGTTGAAGATCAGCAACTTAGCTCGCTTGGCGAATAGAACATCTTCATCTTCTTCACCATTAGACATTGACATTGGCTGTGAAGGTTCCTGTGTTTGTTCTTCACCGTTAGTTTCTTCGACAGACGGCTTAGCAGTGGACCCTTCGTCGGGCTTTTCATCCTTGGAACCGTCCTTGTCTAAAGTAGAACCGCCCTGAGCGAATGGTAAAGAGAATTTAAAGCCATTGGATGAAGTTGAACGTTGTTCTTTTGAAGAGGAATCGGCAGGCTTGCCGAATGAAAATGCTGGTGCTGAAGCTGTCGTTGAGGAGCCAAATGAGAAGGCAGGAGTGGCAGCGGGTCCATTTTTGTTTTCGGTTGCACCAAATTTGAAAGAGGGTTTCTCTGTAGAATTTGTAGAGCCAGTACCAAAGGTGAAAGAAGGAGCTTTCCCATTTTTGTTGTTTCCTTTGTCCGTTGAAATATCAGTACTGGTACCGAACGCCGATTTAGAACCTTCTTGAGGTTGCGTGTTAGCTCCGCTGCTACCAAAGCTAAATGATGGCTTTGTTTTCTGTGCACTGTTTTCAGAGGTGGCGCCAAAAGCAAATACAGGCTTCTTTGTCGTTGTGTTCTTTTCTTCAGCCCCTACAGGAGTTGAGCTAAATGAGAAGGAAGGTTTAGACTCAGCATCCTTTGCTGCACCTGGAGCAAACGAAACGGCAGATTTAGAATGCTCTTCCTTTTCAGCAGACTCTGGCGCGCTGAAACTGAATGCAGGTGGCTTCTTTTCCTGTTCTTTGGCGGCTGGTTTCGAAGAATCATTTGACGAAAGAGCAGAGCCCACTTTAGCATTTTCCTTCAGTTTAAACACATCACTTGAGACAGTTCCAGAGAACTTAAACTGGGGGCCTTTTATTTCCACTTCACTCTCACTATCGCTATCTGCTACTTCTCTTTTTTTTTTAGAAGCGAATGAAAACGCAGATCCTTCAGTGGTTGGCTTTGAAGAGATTGTAAATTTAGGACCCTCAACTTTGATTTCTTTTTCATCTTCTGAAGATTCTGATTCATCACTTGCTGTTGCTGCTGCTGCTGTTGTTGTTGTTTTCTGAGACGTATTGATTGTCGCTTTTGGAGTAAAGGAAAATGGTGTCTTGGGTTGTTGGCCTTGATCTTCGTCTTGATGCTCTTGCTTCTTAGTTGCCTGGTTAAATCCAGAGGCTAGGGAGGCGGCACCATTAGGCAATTGGTCACTCTTAATGTCCTTAATGTACGCTTCGTACTTCCTGAATATGGAGGTCAGATTAACAAACGGATCGTTACTGATAATTTCGGTTACCCTTTTGTTAAATTGTAAGTTCAGAGCTTTTAGCTTAGCATTAGTATCGGAGCTGTTCGAAGTGGGAAGGGGAATGGTATTGGTTCTATTAACGTTGGCTCTTGAATCGCCAAATTTAAATGGAGTACCTGCATTAAAGTTCGTGGTAGGTTTAGCAAAAGAGAAGGCATTAGCGGTGGAGCTTTCATCGCTAGATGTTTTGCTAATAGTGTTACCGAAAGAAGCCATCTTTTTCCTTGGTTTGGCAATTCTTCTGTTACGCATAACTGCATCAGTGGCTAGCTTTGGACCATTCGCCGATGCATTATCGGAGTCATCCGAATCTTCGCGAAAAGTTTCTCTGGTGATTTGAGAATCAGCAAGCCTCTTGGACATTTCTGACTTTGGAGGATTGTGATACAGATATACTGTCGACGATTAGGAATTGACACTGGGAGGAGTGAATTAGAAGCCTCAGATTACTACAAAGATTTTTCTTCCAGAAAAGAAAAAAAAACAACAACGTAGTTAATGACCCATAATCCTCGGACTGGGAAAAATACTCCGATACGGGGAGTCGAACCCCGGTCTCCACGGTGAAAGCGTGATGTGATAGCCGTTACACTATATCGGAATAGTAATTAGTATATTTTCTCGTGTCATAAACACCAAATTTAACTTACAGTTTCATGTCCGTGCTTCGAGCCACTATTGCTCAAACCAAGATTTCTCAACTACCTCTTTGTGTGGCACTCGATTTGCGTTTGCAAGGCTTTTGGTTCAAGGACGCCGAATAGCACACTGCTCCATGTTTGTTTTTTTTTATTGGCTAACCTAAGACCCATGTTGTTTAACTGGGTGTAATCGACTTATTTTTTTTTAATGTATATGTAAGCTTTGTGTATGTATCTCGTGAATAGTGTAAATTCTGGTTGACGGCAAGCCGAACTGTTAATTCTCATCTGTAATAGATGACTATTCCAATAGGCCTTGTGAAAATTTGTGCAAACTTTTACATTCGGCTATCCTCGGGTAATTGGACAAGTTACTGTGTGCAATAGTTCAAGTATTCCATGTCGTTTGATGACATACCAATTCATCGATTAATAAACAGTTGGCAATCGAGTTTGTCAAGTCTTGTCGTTCAATCAGGGATTCAAATTCACTCTTGGGTTAAGGTATAGGCATCAAGTTCATTATATAAGCTAGATTGGCTCATTCAGTATGGTTTATTTATTTATTTATTGATGCCCTGACATTCCTAGCGCTGCTATCTATATTCCAGGCAACACACGTATATTCCCGTAACTGTTTTCTTGAAAGAAAAAATGAAACCTAGCCGGGAAGTTGAATACTCGCCCAATTCGCTTGGAATACCTTGTATTACAGTTGATCCTAGTATATAGACATCAATTGGTTGTGTAACCACGCGCTGCGTTGGAAGGATAAGTCTGTGCACTTGATCTATCCTCTGTAATAATTGTGACGGTGAATATTATACACCCATACATGATAAAAACCCATGGATTTTTTGTATGAAAGTATAGCACCCATACACTAATTTTACTGAAATGTCTTTTTTTTCGCCTTTTTTTCGTTCTTGGTTGGAGTCCAATAGAGTTCCTCGTTCCTATGTACGGATCGATCAACCCACTCACGAAGGCTTCGCTTCGCTTGCAGGTTCGGGTTGGCACTCTCTCAACCTTCCTAAATTAAAGCAAGTTGGTAGAACCTGCGTAATTATTCAGAACAGAGAAGATCAGCTAAGGAATTTTTAGAGTATGTGAACAATGAAATTGGAACAGAATGTTACACTATTTGTGATGCCCATTTAAACTGAGAGGACAGACGAATCGAGCAAGTTATTTGAAAGAAGCAGGAACTGATATACAACGTGAGGGAAAGAAGCGTACAATCCATTTGGCTTAAGAGGAAACTTTGTGCGGTAATACTTTAATGCGCCCTCAATATGCGCTATGAAATTTACCGTTCTCCCTTCAAAACTTTGTTATGACCTTCCCCCACTCCAATGATATTTCGACAAAGGTTTTTTCTCTTTTTTTAAGGATTCTATGACTAGCTGATTTAGCCCAAAAATGAAAAGAGATCGTCAATCTTCAGTTTTTTGGAAGTCACATTTGGTTGTCATTAAAAATAACATGGTTACTAACTTTTAGACATTAATAGTAAAAATGCCACCAAAACAACAATTGTCTAAAGCCGCTAAAGCCGCTGCTGCCCTTGCCGGTGGTAAGAAGTCCAAGAAGAAGTGGTCCAAGAAGTCCCACAAGGACAAGGCCCAACACGCCGTTGTTTTGGAACAAGAAAAGTTGGACAGAATCTACAAGGAAGTCCCAACCTACAGATACGTTTCTGTCTCCGTTTTGGTTGACAGATTAAAGATCGGTGGTTCCATGGCCAGAGTTGCTTTGAGACAATTGGAAAGAGATGGTATTATCAAGCCAGTCAGTAAGCACTCTAAGCAAGCTATCTACACCAGAGCTACTGCTTCTGAATAAATGCAATAAGAGAATGTTAGTTAATTTTTCCCTTTTGTATAAATCCTATATATCATTTTAAAAGGTATACTCATAACGTTTTATCCTGTTTTGCAATCAGAAATTCTGTTACCCTGTTAAGCCTGCGTTTTCCACTCTTTATAGCCCTAACAGAACGCTGTTAGCTGAAAATTTTTCCAAGAAAACTATAAAAAGGCAGGATTTGGTAGTTTATTGCTGACCGTTCTGTTCTTCCAAGTTGGCCACTCAAGAGAGTCTATACGCAAGATAAAGTGATAGTCTTAGAAGAGCTCTTCTACATTTCTTTGTCACTTCTTAACATGCACTTGCAATAGGAAAATGTGAAGAAAAGAAACTTTTACATGATTATAAAACCAATTTATTAGTTACTGAGGAAGTATATGCAGGACTTTATTGTAAGATTAGGAATTCTTCGTTTATGATCAAAGTCTCTTTTGTCCACATTTTTTATAAGCTGGTGTGATGATTGCCAACTATTATACTATCGCTGATCCATGAGTTCATGGACCAACAATGATAATTATCAACAAAAGAAAAAAATTTCTTTTTTTTTCATGATGATTGGCTTTCCACAGTCTCTTCTATCCGGCGATGGTTTCTCAGAAACATGTGCCATCGGATATATAACATGCATCACCATCTGATCTAAGGATATTATCATTGTTGGTGTGTTCTTTTTTTCTCGTTTTTTTTTTTTCCTTTATTTTTTGCGACATTTCAAATGATGATACAAAATATCAGTTCTGCTTCTGAACCACGGAAGGAAGACAACCTATTTACCAAAGCTCAATTAGTTTCTGACAACAAACCGGAATGTCGCAAATTGTAAAGGCTTGCTTAAAGCATTTGATCTTGACATTTAAAATGTTGCAAAATTGATTCTTGTTATTTTAGAGTAGGTAGGCCGACTAAGACGCTATAAAAAGAGGAATATGGGGTTGGCTAGTACTCCAAAAGAGTAAACGTAAAATTAAGAACGCTTTAAAATTGTCTTCTTCTGCTCCTCATCTTCTTGTAATCTGGCATAGAAAAATTGCTTGACTTTCTCCCATTTTTCCTTATGCTTTGGAGGAATCTTCTTGTCCAGTTTCACTAACAGTCTCAAGAATGTCATTTGCACGTATGGAGAGAAATTGATCCTCAACCAGTAAATACTCAAGTAAAGGACAAGCACAAATCCAGAAGTACCATCTTTGAACATCAATGCATCGAATAAGATAGTCACAGCAACAATTATCTCTGAATATGCGATGAAATGTAGTAGTTGGATGTTGGTTGACTTAGACCCAGTGTTCTTCTTTTCATCATTGGCGTTTTGAACAACTTGTTTCTTAGACGTTAAATGTAAATAACTAGTGATCATGAATGGCAGAAGTTTGTACAGGGAAGCCTTGCTAAACATCCAAAGCAAGGCAATTAGAATACTTTGGAAGTTTTCATCGCTCAACAAGTCGTAATATGATGGGCTTAGCTCGCTCCAATTTTGCCAAGTACCAATTCCATACGAAGCAAACACTCCCATTAAAGACACACGATAACAGATGAGGGGGACCCATTTCAACAAAAGTTTAAGCCGACTAGTATTCCCAGTCTTTGATTGGCTCTTGGCTAGTAGAAACAAAGTTTTCCATGAACGATAACGATAGAAGAACACCATACAATACAGACAATAAAGGGAAAACACAACTCCACAAACCAAGGTTACCGCATGGCCTACAGTCCAGATTAGTTTTTGTTTGGCCACTGGATCTGCTTTAGCCTTCTGCTTCTTGCGGATAATTTTGATGGTTGACATTGCTTGCTCAGCTTATTTGGTACTTTAATTGTCTGCAAGTGGTTAATTGTCTTGTTCCAATTGCTAGCAACAAGAATTTGCGAACTGTGTTAACATTATATTATCACTATAAACGTAAAATGTTGTACGCCCTATGGAAAATGAGGATGGGATTTCGACCCGCGATGAGCTAACTTTCCAATACTCTCAGTGTAATATACCGATGGCCAATTCCAAGTTTGAATACGTGAGACAGTTTGAAACTTACGACACACTGCTTCCACAGACGTATATTGTTGTGCGGATTGATGGCAAAAAATTCCATAACTTTTCAAAGCATTACAGTTTTGCCAAACCCAATGATTTGCGGGCTTTACAGCTAATGAATGCAGCAGCCAAAAATGTTGTCATGCAATATCGTAATGATATAATCTTAGCCTACGGAGAAAGTGACGAATACTCCTTCATTTTGAAAAAAAACACAGTGCTGTACAACAGGCGCAGGGAAAAGTTGAGCTCATTATTTGTGTCCCTATTCACTGCGAACTATGTTGCTCTATGGCGAAAATTTTTTCCTGATACTGAGCTGCATTACAAGCACCTACCTTTTTTTGATTCCCGCTGTGTTATGTATCCAAACCTACAAACCATCAAAGATTATCTCTGTTGGAGATTTGTGGACACTCATATCAACAACTTATACAACACGGTGTTTTGGAACTTGGTAATCAAATGCAGTCTGACACCACAGGAGTCCGAAAAGAAACTGTGTGGTACACTGAGTAGTGATAAACAAGAGATATTGTTCTCCGAGTGTGGTATCAACTACAACAATGAGCCGGACATCTTCAAGAAAGGCTCTCTGGTAACGGCTAAAGGAGAAATTTTACATATCGATGTTGTGAAAGAAATCGATCAAATCTTCGAAGGGTTTTAGTTAGTAATTTATATAAGCGACTTCTTCACGATTACGGATAAAATACACTCGACTTTTGGTTACTTGCAAATCATGAACAACGTCTTGTGGACTTCCAACTTGGTACGTTCGCGAATCCAAAAGTAACTCGTCAAGATAGTGATAACGCCAGATATACAAGTTACCGTTTTCGCTGCCACTGAAAATTGTTAATATCGAGTTTTCCTCACACACAATCTGGCAGTTCACTAAAGGAGTTATTTCCTTGTTTGTAATTTCTCTTTTAAAAGTGTAACACAGATCCCAGTTGCCCCTGGTGCTGCGTTTATATAGGACACACCCCATATTAGAGATATTGCAGCAATAAAATTTGAGCGAAGTGGTTGTGTACTTTTTCGCTACAACAAAATCAACATAGGTCAAAATGCATGGCTCCCCACCAGTCACGCCCAACACGCTTTGCTTTTCTAGCTTTCCCCCGTTTATTGACAATGAGTAAATACAATCGTCGAAAGAGGAAAAAGATAACTCGTCAGGCAAGCCGACTTGTTCTTCCCATTTAGATAGTACTCTTCTCCCGGAAGTGACGTTATTCAGGGTATCATCTGCAAAGTCCCTTCGATTTTCTGTTAAATAAAACTTACCCAACTTTCGTTTATAGGTGAAAGTTGTCACTTCTCCAGATTTTGTGGAATATGTAACTACGATGGAGCCGTCATTCATTGGGGAAGCATGAAATGAAGTGATACAATCTTTTCTACTCCTTAGAGTCCATTTATCTTGCAGGTTTTCATCCTTTTGGTTTCGGTCAGGGTTACCTGCTAGAAATAGGTCTTCTACTTGAACAATTTGTATACCATCTCCTGTATTGATTACCAATACGGGGTCTCTTGAGACCCTGTTATGGATTATACTTGGAACCTCTATCAGTTGTAGTTGTGACAGCACTTTATCTCCATGTGATGGGATTTTTATTCGATAGGACAACTCCTTGCATTTTTCATTTTTCTGTTGATTCTTGAATTTGAGTGTGCACTTTAGAGGTTCATTTGATGTTAGTTCAGCAAAAAATAAAAAGTTTGATCCTAATGAGGTTGTGTATGTAGGTATTATCCTGCCCGAGTTGGGTGGAAGAGAGTATACCACATTTATCATTATTTGTCTCCGTCTTTGAGACTATATTTACCCATAAGACTCTTTAGGATAGTGTGGTACGAAGCCATGATGATTTTTCCATCCCAAATAACGTTCAAATGTTTCTCCCGAACGCCAGACAAAATAATAAACTACTAATGATGTTTCTTTTTTTTCATATATGGGAATATCTAGTTGTGATAAGCTCTTGAATCAGAATTTAAAAAACAGATGGATTTCTCACTGTGAGTATTCCCATTTTTGAATTTGTTTTAGGGGCTTCTCCTAACGGAAAGCTGCTTTGCAGTATCCTTTTCCGGGATGAAAAAAGTACTCCGCGACGGGGAATTGAACCCCGGTCTACCGCGCGACAAGCGGTAATTCTAGCCACTAAACTATCACGGATTGTTAACTTAGGTGTATACTGTTGATGCAGGAGTTTGTATTAACAAACAGTCAAGAGATTATGCCCTGGATCAAGCTCAATAAACTTTCAGTACCATTCTTGGTTTTATTCTTAGACCTGTAGCTGAGGTCCCTCTACAATGGATCTTGAGAAATGTGTGAATACTGGGACAATTGGTGAGATTCCATTTTTGGTTAAGGCTATAATAATTGGTATATGGTTATACTAGAAGTTCTCCTCACCTTTCTAGGAATCCAGAAAAGGGAGTCGCTAATTCTACATACAAATACTCTTCCTTTTATATGTTTCTGGTTCATTATCCTATTACATTATCAATCCTTGCGTTTCAGCTTCCACTAATTTAGATGACTGTTTCTCATTCTTTATGTCACCTTATAACACCGTGTGTGATAATATACTAGTAACACGAATACTAGTCGATGGTCGATAGTTGTATTTCGTTCCAACATATGGCAACACCGTGCTGTCAATGATAGTATCCAGAGCCAGAAGCCCAGTTAACCGACGGCTGGAAGCACGGCTGACCTAGAGAAGTACGAGTAGGGCTTGGAGACCTACTAGAGAGGTATCAATGTTATAGATAGAATAGAAGCGTCATAAGAAATCTCAAGGTCAAGAGATTCGGTCCAAGGCATAAAGCTATTGACCATCTGCTAATTAAGAAATCCATATAACATCTATTGTTATTGAATAGATGGGTTGTACCATACAATCTCATTTTCACTTGTAAAAGAATTAAGCAAGATGGATAACATGAAACAAAATATGCATGCCAGCTGTAACTAATCAGCGTGGAAGAAGACATTAGATAATGTGGTAGTCTCTAAAGACCAGTTTACAATCTACTTGGGACAAATCGTATGCGGTTTGTTAATCTGGCCCACTGAAACAGGTGTCTCCGTACCAAGTAGGACAAGCAGTTAAAGAGTATTTGCTTAAATAATTAAGATCGAAAGTTTTGATCACTAGACGCCTGTAAATCAACAAGTTTGATATTTTACTGGTATTTTACTAGACTCTTTACCTATCTGAGAGCCTATTGTTTATTGTATTAGTTTTTCCTATCTAACCAGAAGCTTCAGCTCTATGCATATCCGGATTCTATTCAAAACAAAATGACAATCTCTGTCTGCACCGCTCCATATTAAACTAGCCTCCCAGCCATCAATATCTGCGAATAACAAATTTTAATGGTGTCTAACATCACTACGCCTAAAGTTCCTAGTTGCCTGTCATTTATCCTAATCAGCTCTGCTGCAAGCCCGAGTAAACTGACATATGGCATAGCTTATCTATTTTGTAACTCAAATGAGATGGATTATATGCAGTATCGACTAAATAGCACCATAGAGTTAACTGGAAGTGGTCTTCTTAGGGCCCCTATTTTTGCTTAGGCTCATGAACTGAAATACACAGAATAGAAATTGTTAGTTTTCGACTACAACAACAACTCGCTGCGAAATATTAACTAAAAAACAGTCAAGGGCCCAGGAAACCACTCGCAGATATTTGTTGCTAAGCTCACAGAATTAGAAGATGAACAGACTAATGCAAGCATTTTCGGAGGGCGAGAACAAGAAACATACACCTGTTTCTACGACAAGAGCTCTAAGCGTGTACAAAAAAGCCTCAATCGTGCCGACGGCATTGGGGCAGTGATTGGGAACATGTAATTCACGCTGATTCCTTACTAACTTCTGAATTCTAACGTCCTTTTGAAAGAAGCCATTGCTTTGTTGGATGAACAGTTCTATTGGAAACGCAACTACCTTCTAAACCTGTGCTCTGAGATTATTTACTATACGAGAAGATTTCGAAGCACAAGCTGCCAACTGTGCCAAACGTAGCGTTCCTTCGGTATTCTGCCATCATGGCTACAATAAAGTTGAAAGGCGATTTAAAACTGAGACTATGCATAAAATTACCTATACGCTGGTACAATGAGATGTCATCTTGGGATATTCTCGGATGCTTGGCTATGAACTCTCTCTCTTACTGATTCCGATGCTGAAGCAAGTAGCTGATGTTTTAAGACCCCTGAAATCCAACACATATCTCCTTTGTTGCTGCTAGAATTTTACAAGATTGGTTTCGGCGTGTTTAACGCACTAAAAAGTGAAATTTATATTTGGAGCATACTATGATATCCAATATTCAATATACATGGCTTCCACCTGGTGCTTGTTGCTTTAAAATACCGTACCTGTGGCACATTCATCGACATTGTTAATACTGGTTTGAAGAGGGCGTATGGTATTCCCTTGAATGGAAATATTCCAAGTGTTTTTTACGTTTGGTTGCACTCATTGTTCAAACACAGCACCAATCAAACTGATATCGGTATTACTTTTAGCACCCGTGACCTACTCAGTGTATTTATGTAACGTAACCTACGCACCAAACAGAAACCCAAAAAAAAAATTGGTTTTTCAGGTTTAATAGGAAATCTGGAAATTACTACATAGGTTTTTCGGGTATTTGAGGGTACTATCAAGTCGAATCTAGATCCTGTTGATTGGTAGTTTAACGAGGGAACATGGAGGGCTCTACAACTATTGCACTTGAAACCAGACATTTTAAAGATGACATATAAAGAAAATCCAGAAACGACTACGGCAGTCGCCAGGTCTCAAGAACTGTCCTCTGCAGAGATTACGGAGAATTATGGGAATTCGTCAAAGACAGTTGCTGCGCTTGTCTGAAGCACCATTGAACTACTTTAGGAAATTGGTTCTGTGTGAAAGTACCTCGGTAGCGGATATGGAAACGAACAAAATTATCTAAGAAACCGTCGAAACTGTATCTAAAGATTACACCATTTTAACCATTGTCCGCGGAATTGATATAGTGGTACCGTTCAACAGCAACAAAAGTATAAATTGATGTATATTTGCCAAAGAGTGGGTGAGTCGGTGAGTACCATTACGCTTTCACTCTCAAGAGGCGTAGTCGAGGTATACGCATCAATGTCGTTGGTCCTTGTATTTAATGTTTTTTTACCATACGGAGAGTATCACTATTTTTTTTACGTCACCAAGCATCTCCGAAGCTTCCACGCCGAAAGACTTCAAGATAAACACATAGATTAATTTGAAAAATAATCAAAGGGAAAGAGGAATGGATAACGTGATCAAAAAGTATGTCTTAAAAAGAAGAGAGATTTACATAAAAAATATCAGTAACTTGAATTAATATTTTTTTTTATCGCATCCGGTTGCTCTGGTTTGATTAAGCAAGCGAACACGATTAAAATGTGTTTAGAAATGCGCTTTTCCCTTTTTTTTTTTTTTTTTTATTGTATTTTATCTTATTCTTTTTTTTTGTTTCCTTTTGTTTCGATGCTAAATTCATTAGATAATGAAGAGTGTATGCTAGAATATCAGTGCTTGAGAAAATTTGAGTAGATTAATGGTGGGGAACCTCGACGATTTCAGAAGTGGGAGTCGATTAATAGTTTCTCCCACTGAGCTCATTGCCATCTTCATCGTAGTATTTTTCTTCTTCTAACATTAAATCGTTTGAATGAGAACCTCTCTCTGTACCTCTTCTGCTGACGTCGTTATTAGCTGCAGAAGGGACAATACCTTCATCGTTCACACCAATGTCTGGAGAACCACCCAAGGGAGAATTGGTTTCATACTTCTGGTTGACGTCTTTGCCTAGCAGGGAGTACCACCACTTGGTAAATTTGTTGGCACTGTATGCAGTAACAACTTTCCCTTCCGAGTCGATAAAGTTAGTCCTTGTTGACCTAATGCAGTAGAAATAAAGTATGGCCAAGATTGCCAAGATCAATGGAACTCCGATACCCACGACACAACCAATTACAATGTTGCGGTTTTTTTTGGATAGTCCCGAGTTGTGATTAGAAGATTTCCCAGTGTCAGTATCTGCTGTAGAGGTGGACGTGACGCCCACCGTTGTTAGAAAAGTGGACAAAATTGTCCTACCACCAACGGTACTGGTAACTGTAATAAGCTGGGAAGTCGATAGTGGGACGGAAGTGATTGTGGATGAGCTAGACGAAGATCTCGTAGTACTGCTTCTTGTCGAAGAAGTGCTTGACGAGGTGCTGGAGGAGGTGCTGGAAGAACTGGAGGAGGTACTAGAAGAAGTAGAAGTAGAAGTAGAAGTAGAAGAAGTAGAAGCACTAGAAGAAGAAGCACTAGAAGAAGAAGTGCTAGAAGTTCTCGAGATAGAAGTGAAAGACGTCGAAGCTTCGACGGTAGACGACGAAAAGCTGCTGCTGGAGCTTGAGGTTGTGGAGGACGAAGGGAGTGAACTTTCAGTGCTCGACGAAGACGGTTCAGAAAAGGAGAAAGCTGACGATAAGGTAGAAGAGAGAAAGTCGGAAGAGAGTGACCAGACAGAACTCGACAGGGCAAAGGAAGACGAGAATTCCAGGGTCGAAGTGATGTTGGTTGAAAGCGGACTCTCCTGCTGGACTGATGGTGTTATAAACACTGCTAATAATAGCATAACATAGGTACCCAAAAAACTTGTCATTTCCACAGTATTAGCCTCCCTGTTATAGGACTATATTGAGTTTAAGATCAAGGGATCAACAAGTTGATGCTTTTTTTTCGCTTTAGAATATCCTCTATTTATAAAACAAGGCGTCGAGTGTGACAGTTCACAATCTAAGATCCACGAGATCTCTCGCAGACCCGCATATTTTCAAGGCCGAGAAAAAAAAAACAGGAAAAAAAAAAATAAATTTTGAGATCCCGTGCAAAATCTAGAACAGGTCACATGCGCAATAGAGAACGCGGAGTACCAAAAGAACAGTTAAAAACGTCGTTGTCTCGGTTGCCTATGGTGAGAGGTAAAAAGGGCTAAAAAGCTGTAAGAAACGGTGTTATTGACTTGAATAGAGCGTTCTGCGAAAGTGGAAGAGGAAAAAGATTCTTGGAACTGCAATGTAAACTGTTAATTATATAGCGAAGGAAGTGGAATGCGCAAGATATCTAATATTATTTATTTATTTTTTGTCTTTTTGTCTTTTTCTCGAGAGATACATGTACACACACACACACACATATATATGTATATACGTCTCTCAGTTGTCTATTCATCGGAATCACCAAACACACCCCAGTTCTGTTCAACGCCATAAGAACCGGCGGCCTTCCAGTAGTCATTGTAGGTGGTAAACAGGAAAACCTTGGAACCCAATGTTTCCACTATAGATTTGATACAGGTTTCTTGGTTTTTTTGGCTCGGTGTACAGGATCCGTAAGACGAACCCTTGTTTGGCCAGCCCGTTTCGGTGATCAGGATGTCTTTGCCGTTGTTGCAAGCGCTCGATAGATTTTCAATCTGTTCCTTCAACCATTGACCACAGTTGGATGGTTCGACGTTGCCGTCCCAGTAAGCATGGGAGTTCACGGCAATGTAGTCGGAACAAGAACACAGGTCGGTGTTTTTTTCAACAGCAACCAAGGTATCGACACTGACAACTTTGCCGGAGTAGCCAATGTCAGAGAGTTTGGAACGGGCCGATTCGATGGCAGACTTGATCTGAGAGGGAGTCTTGGTGCCGAAATTGACAAGCTCGTTGCCGACGGAGATCGTGTGGACCTTGGAGAAGTCGCCCTTGAACGCACTGGAGATCTTGGACACCGCATCACCGATGTTGTCAATGTCATGGATGCCGACGAATAGCTTCTGGGCGGATCCCAAAGACGACAGGATGGGTTCCAGGGAGTCGCAGTCTACGTCGTAGATCCTGATAACTTCGAAGTTGGACAGAAGTGAGATGTCATTCTTAATGACACTGGCCGACTTGCAAGAACCCGATTTTGTGTAAGGAGAGTAAGAGATACCTTTGGCACCGCTGTAGAAGCCGCTTCCTGAAGAGGGGCTCTTGGACGACGTGGATCCAGAAGACGAAGCACTAGGGGCAGCGACAGAATCGGACGACACTGGCTGTAAAATGGTAGTGGAGCTTTTGGCAGCAGAAGGCGTGGCGGTGCCTGTGACTGGGTTAGACTCCAAGTACTTGGTCATAACCACAGTAACTTCTCTCTTGTGCTCGTGGTTATGAGCATGGCCTGGAGCACCCAAAGCGATAGAAGAAGCGGTCAACAGAGACAGTGCGAGCGACAATTTCATAGTGGTTCGATAATTTGTAGATTAAAAAAGAGAGTGAGTGAGTGTGTGATTAAAACCAGGGTATCCAACAAAGCAAACAAAGCTCACGGGCAAGGGAAAAGAATGAATCGAAGAGTTTTGATTTACTGTCGGACCTGAAACATGGCCTCACCAGGACCCTGTAGATTTATGAAACACTTTTCTTATATACTATCCAGTGACGATCTACGCACGTCGGTAGAAAAGAAAAGCGCTAGTGGGCTAGAACTCCCATGGGGTACGATCCAAAACCGCAACTATACCACGTTAGGCAATTGCTGATACAAGAGATCTCTCATCCAAGTTTCTTTTTTTCCTAACCGTGATCTGCTGTCTGATCCAAGACAGATATGCGCAGCTCACACGCTGCAACAGGCACCGAAGAAGCACATCTGAGAAAAAGAAACAACCGTTTAAAAGCAACAGCTACGATTGAGATGGGGACATCAACAAGAGTTTTGTATCGAGGCTACTCCGTTCTCTTTTTTTTTTTTTGCCTGTTTGAGGCATAAAATACTGCTATAGCTCTTCGTTGAGAAAAAGAAACAAGATTACCGAAAACGGCATAGTCATTACCCGCTTGTCTCCGGGGGCGGAAGGAAGAGGTCTTGAAGAAAAAGATAAAAAAGAAAAGCCCTGTAGGGGGCTCGAACCCCTAGCCTTATGATTAAGAGTCATACGCGCTACCGATTGCGCCAACAAGGCTTAATAACAAGTGTTGTGTATACAAGCAGAACTACTCTTACACATCAGTAACTCAGGATCATGTAAACATAGCGGTTCGTGTTCGCTCCACCACAGGGGGGGGATTCGAATAGGAGAATAAAGTTTAACATGTAAAGGGCTACAGACAACCATGGAACCATACAAAAGAAGGAAAGAGAAGAAAAAAAAAATCAACAAGCCCCGCCAAATCCAGCCAGCGCTAAAAGTAAAACGATCACCATACATTTCGAAACGAATATACAACACAGCACAATACCGAGCCAGTTATTCGCGCACTGCTCGTGTACTTTTTTTCTCCTACCGTTGTCCTTCTTTTTTTTTTTGACACCTTTCACATGGGGAAAGGAAAACGCGGATGCGGATCTGTGTATTACCAACTTTCCACGTGAAACAGAGGGAGAAAGGGATATGACGGGTGTCGCTTGGAGGCTTAAATATTGAAGGAAAAAAAAAGTAAGAAAAGACCAAGATTTGAGATAATTATTGGGATTCCATTTTTTTTCCGGTCCAGCACTTTTGCAAAGGTTACTCCTCCTTTGCACTAGAATGGGAGGAATTCCAGTTTCACATAGCACATACAAGGTTTTGTCACGTGCTTGGTCGCGCGCCGTACGTGCATACGTGTTTGACAGTAAAATTTACAATCACACATCACATGACTTCGATAGCTGGTATCTTTGCACGAAAAAAGAAAAGTGATTGATTGATGAAAATTTTTTTTAATAGTTCATCCTTCCCATTCGAAAATTTTCACCATAACTCATCTCATCTCATCCCAACAAAAGAGTCTCAAAAACATCTACACTAGGAGCACCAGTTTCATTCCTTCCAGAGGACATCCGACCCACAATGAGCAAAGTCATTAAACCTCCTACTACAAATAGAACTGCTCATTTCCTAACTTTGGAAAGGGAGACCCGTTTTGCAAACCCTCCAAAGGATAAATCTGCATACCCGCTCTTGCAGGAAGCCGTCCAACCACATATCGGGTCCTTTAATGCTCTAACCGAAGGTCCAAATGGCGGCTTGCTGAACCAAGGTGTTAGAGACATCGGTGCTAAAGTTATCTTTGACGGGAAAAGCTCCAGCGAGAACCCACACTACTTGGGTAACAAACTTTCCCTAAGCGTCGAACAGGTCTCCGTCACCAAGCCAACGTCGAACGACGGGGTTTCCTCCGCAGTGGAAAGAAAAGTCTACCCGACCGAAAGCAGGGAGCGATTGACCTCTTACAGGGGCAAACTGCTGTTGAAACTGAAGTGGTCTGTAAACGATGGCGACGAGACCTTTTCCGAAGTCAGAGACTGCGGTGGGCTGCCCATCATGCTGCAAAGCAACAGATGCCACTTGAACAAACTGTCTCCATACCAGTTGGTCCAGAAGAAGGAAGAGTCCGACGAATTGGGTGGCTACTTCATCGTCAACGGTATCGAAAAGCTGATCAGAATGTTGATCGTGCAGCGTAGAAACCATCCGATGGCCATCATCAGACCCTCTTTTGCCAACAGGGGTGCCGCATACTCCCACTACGGTATTCAAATCAGATCCGTTAGGTCGGACCAGACCTCCCAGACAAACGTTCTGCATTACTTGAACGACGGCCAAGTCACCTTCAGGTTTTCTTGGAGGAAAAATGAATACCTGATTCCCGTGGTGATGATTTTGAAGGCCCTGTGCGACACCAGCGATAGAGAAATCTTTGACGGTATCGTTGGTTCGGACACTTCCAACTCCTTTTTGACCGATCGTTTGGAATTGCTGTTGAGAGGCTTTAAGAAGAAGTACCCTCAACTGCAGAACCGTAGACAAGTGTTGCAGTATCTGGGCGACAAGTTCCGTGTTGTGTTCCAAGCCTCTCCGGACATGACAGACTACCAGGTCGGGGAAGAAGTCTTGAGGCGTATCGTGCTGGTCCACTTGGGCGAAGACGGCAAGGATAAGTTTCACATGTTGCTGTTCATGATCAGAAAGCTGTACTCGTTGGTTGCAGGCGAATGCTCTCCGGACAATCCGGATGCCACCCAGCATCAAGAGGTCTTGCTAGGCGGGTTTCTGTACGGTATGATCGTCAAGGAAAAAATCGAAGAGTACTTGCAAAACATCAGACTGCAGATCCAAGCCGATGTCAACCGTGGGCTAGCGGTCAACTTCAAGGACCGCAAATACATGACCAGAGTGCTGATGAGGGTCAATGAGAACATCGGTTCCAAGCTGCAGTACTTTTTGTCCACCGGTAACCTGGTCTCCCAGTCTGGGCTGGATTTGCAGCAAGTCTCCGGTTACACCGTCGTCGCCGAAAAGATCAACTTTTACCGTTTCATCTCCCATTTCAGAATGGTCCACAGAGGTTCCTTTTTCGCTCAGTTGAAGACTACCACCGTCAGAAAACTGTTGCCCGAATCCTGGGGGTTCCTATGCCCGGTCCACACACCGGATGGTTCTCCATGTGGTTTGCTAAACCATTTTGCCCACAAATGTAGGATCTCTACAGAACAATCCGATGTGTCTAAAATCCCATCTCTGTTGTACTCCCTCGGTGTCTCTCCCGGTTCCCATGCATTCGCTGCTGGCCCATCTATGTGCTGCGTTCAGCTGGACGGTAAAATCGTTGGTTGGTGTACGCACGAGCAAGGTAAGATTGTTGCTGACACTCTGAGGTTCTGGAAAGTCGAGGGCAAGACCCCAGGCTTACCCCTGGATTTGGAAATCGGCTACGTTCCACCATCTGCTCGTGGTCAATACCCGGGCCTGTACATCTTTGGCGGTCACTCTAGAATGATGCGTCCTGTCCGTTACTTGCCACTAGACAGAGAAGACATCGTTGGTCCATTCGAACAGGTGTACATGGATATCGCTGTCACTCCTCAAGAAATCCAAAACGACATTCACACCCACGTTGAATTCAGCCCAACCAATATTCTGTCCATCCTTGCCAACTTGACTCCCTTCTCGGACTTTAACCAATCTCCAAGAAACATGTACCAATGCCAGATGGGTAAACAAACCATGGGTACTCCCGGTGTCGCCCTATGCCATCGTTCCGACAACAAGTTGTATAGGCTGCAAACGGGTCAGACCCCAATTGTAAAGGCTAACCTGTACGACGACTACGGTATGGACAACTTTCCCAACGGTACAAACGCCGTCGTTGCGGTCATCTCTTATACCGGTTATGATATGGACGATGCGATGATCATCAACAAATCCGCCGATGAAAGAGGGTTCTCCTACGGTACTATGTACAAGACTGAAAAGATAGACTTGTCCCTAAACAGAAGCCGTGGTGACCCAATCACCCAACATTTCGGACTCGGTGACGATGAATGGCCAAAAGAGTGGCTAGAAAAATTGGACGACGATGGTTTGCCATTGGTTGGTACCTATGTCGAAGAGGGCGATCCTATCTGTGCCTATTTCGATGACACTTTAAACAAGACCAAGATCAAAACTTACCACTCCTCAGAACCTGCCTACATTGAAGAGGTGAAATTGATCGGTGATGAATCCAACAAACTTCAAGAGTTGCAAACCGTTACGATCAAATATCGTATCAGAAGAACTCCACAGATTGGTGACAAGTTTTCTTCCAGACACGGTCAAAAGGGTGTTTGTTCTAGAAAATGGCCTACAATCGACATGCCCTTCAGTGAAACCGGTATTCAACCAGACGTTATCATCAACCCTCACGCTTTCCCATCCCGTATGACCATTGGTATGTTCGTTGAATCTTTAGCCGGTAAAGCTGGTGCCTTGCATGGTATTGCCCAAGACGCCACGCCATGGACATTCAGCGAAAGCGATACCCCCTCTGACTACTTTGGTGACCAACTTTTGAAGGCAGGTTACAACTATCACGGTAACGAACCAATGTACTCCGGTGCCACTGGTGAAGAGTTAAGAGCTGACATCTATATCGGTGTTGTTTACTATCAAAGATTGCGTCACATGGTTAACGACAAGTTCCAAGTTCGTTCAACCGGTCCCGTAAACAGCTTAACCATGCAACCGGTCAAGGGTAGAAAGAGACATGGTGGTATCCGTGTCGGTGAGATGGAAAGAGATGCATTAATCGGTCACGGTACCTCGTTCTTGTTACAGGACCGTTTGCTGAACTGTTCGGATTACACAGCATCGTCTGTGTGTCGTGAGTGTGGCTCGATTTTAACTACTCAGTACAGTGTTCCAAAGATTGGCTCTATGTCTACTGTCCGCTGCCGTCGTTGTGCTGTCAAGTTCGATGACGCCAAGAAGATGATTGCTCAATACGAAGGCGAAGATTCGATATTTATCGATGATTCTAGCATCTGGGAAGATGGTCAAGGTAACAAATTTGTCGGAGGTGGTGATACCACTACCGTATCGATTCCATTTGTTTTGAAATACCTTGATTCTGAATTGGCTGCTATGGGTATCAAATTGCGTTACAACGTTGAACCAAAATAAAGACAGAAAAAAAAAACTAAACAGCAGCACAACAATCCACTATCGTCATTTTATCTTCCATTCTGTACAATATTACTTTTATAAAACATATATGTATATATAGCATTTGTCTGTAATACAAAATCGTAACATTAATGATTTGCGTTAGGAGAACGTGCCGTGTCGTTTAAAGCCGTGTGGAATTAAAATCGATCGTTGGATACGAATATACTGGCGACGTAGCAAAAAAGAAAAAATTCATCAATGGAAAAAGGTGATGTTTGTGATTTGAACGTGTGTAGTAGAAGAAAACGTGAGGCTACCGAAAGAAATTTTTTAAGACTCATTAGATCCTTGATAGATTTGTTTAAACAAAAACGCAGTCTTACTTCTCGAATTCTTCTGGTTTATTCCCCCTTTTTTTTTTTTATCAAGTTCTCCATAAGAAAGCACCCATTAAATGAGCGATAATCCTTTTGACGCGTATGCTAATAAAGATGCAGAGGTCTCGCGCTCCGCCACTGAAGCACTCACCAAACATAGTGCTTCTTTGGAGTACTGTACTATGACACCGGAGCAAACTATTCAATCTTTGCAAACAGACGCTAGTAGTGGTTTACCTTCGGTTTCGGAGGCTATACAGAGGAAAGCCTTATATGGTGCCAATGAAATAACGTCAGAGGATGATGAAGCACTTTGGTGGAAATTTCTGACCACATTTGCTGAAGATCCTTTGATTTTACTATTGATGGGTTCCGCCGTTATCAGTTTTGTCATGGGTAACATCGATGACGCGGTCAGTATCACGTTGGCCATTGTTATCGTTGTTACCGTAGGATTTGTACAAGAGTACAGATCTGAGAAATCCTTAGAAGCATTGAACAAATTGGTACCAGCAGAGTGCCATCTAATCAGATGTGGCCAGGACTCAAACGTATTAGCGGTTGGCTTGGTTCCAGGTGATCTTGTTCATTTCAAATTTGGTGATAGAATTCCTGCAGATTTGAGAATTATCGAGGCCGTTGACTTATCTATCGATGAAAGCAATCTTACCGGTGAGAACGAGCCTGTTCACAAATCAACTACTGCAGTCAATAAAAATAGTTACAATGACATTCCTGGGTCTATCATTCCTGTTGGTGATCGGACCTGTATCGCTTATATGGGTACGTTAGTCAGAGAAGGACATGGGAAAGGTATTGTGGTGGGTACAGGTAAAAATACTGCTTTTGGTGCAGTTTTTGAAATGATGAACTCCATAGAAAAGCCAAAGACTCCATTACAGACAGCAATGGATAAATTGGGTAAAGACTTATCCTTTGTTAGTTTTATCTTAATCGGTATCATTTGTCTCATCGGGGTCATTCAAGGTAGATCATGGCTAGAGATGTTTCAGATTTCTGTTTCTTTGGCCGTCGCTGCTATTCCAGAAGGGTTGCCTATTATTGTTACGGTCACTTTAGCGTTAGGTGTGCTAAGAATGGCCAACAGAAAAGCCATTGTGAGAAGATTGCCAAGTGTAGAGACCTTAGGATCAGTCAATGTTATTTGTTCGGACAAAACAGGTACTTTGACTGCCAACCACATGACCGTATCCAAAGTTTGGTCCTTAGGCAGTATGGCCAACAAGTCCAATGTTTTAAACCTAGACAAAAATAAGAACGGTAGCTTAAAAAATTACTTGAGTGAAGATGTTAAAGCAACTTTAAAGGTTGCTAACATTTGTAACAATGGTACTTTTTCCCAGAAACATGTAAAGTTTCTTGGTAATCCGACTGATATTGCACTTTTGGAAGTTTTGCCCAAGTTTGATTTGCCTGACCAAAGGACTCAAGTTTCCAAAATTGAAGAAATTCCTTTCAACTCCAAAAGAAAGTTTATGGCTGTGGTAGCCTCTGACTCCACAGGCAAAACCCTTGTCTATATTAAGGGTGCATTCGAGCATATTTTGGTGAGGTCTACGCATTTCTTGAATAAGGATGGCAAAGTAGAGAGACTTACAGAAGCTCAGAAGGCTATAGTGGATGATTGTGCAAATTCTTTGGCATCTGAAGGTTTACGTACTCTGGCGTTTGCTCAACTGGAATTGAATGGCGATTTGAACAGAAAACTGCTAGACGATGAAATTACCGGTTTAACATTTACTGGTTTGATTGGTATGAACGATCCTCCAAGGCCCACTGTCCGTCCAGCCATTGAAGAACTATTACAGGGAGGGGTTCATGTAATTATGATTACTGGTGATTCTGAAAATACCGCTGTAAATATTGCCAAACAAATTGGGATTCCAGTTATCAACCCTGAAGTGTCCGTTTTGACGGGTGATAAGTTGGATAGCATGACCGACGACCAGCTGGCTAGTGTCATTGACCACGTCAACATCTTTGCTCGTGCTACTCCAGAACATAAGTTGAACATTGTTCGTGCATTACAAAAAAGAGGAGATATTGTAGCTATGACCGGTGATGGTGTCAACGATGCACCAGCGTTAAAGTTGGCCGATATTGGTATTTCGATGGGTAAGATGGGGACCGACGTTGCTAAAGAGGCCTCTGATATGGTTTTGACTGACGATGACTTTAGCACCATCTTGACAGCTATTGAAGAAGGTAAAGGAATTTTCAACAATATCCAAAACTTTTTAACCTTCCAGTTGTCCACATCCGTTGCTGCATTGTCCTTGGTTGCTATTTCTACTGCTTTGAAGCTACCAAACCCATTGAATGCCATGCAAATATTGTGGATCAACATATTGATGGATGGGCCTCCTGCTCAATCGCTTGGTGTCGAACCCGTAGACCATGAAGTAATGAGAAAACCACCCCGTAAGCGTACTGACAAAATTTTGACAAAGCAGGTCCTTAAAAGGTTATTACTTAGCGCAGCCTTCATTATTGTCGGTACGATCTACGTTTTTGTGAAAGAGATGGCCGAAGACGGTGAAATCACTGCTAGAGATACGACTATGACTTTTACATGCTTTGTGTTTTTCGACATGTTCAATGCGTTGGCATGTAGGCACTCAACCAAATCTATTTTCGAGATTGGTATTTTCGAAAATAAGATGTTCAACTACGCCGTTGGACTTTCACTGCTTGGCCAATTCTGTGCCATCTACGTTCCATTCTTCCAGCGTATTTTTAAGACTGAGAGACTAAGCTTCGGTGATTTAGTGTTCTTATTGGTAGTCAGCAGCACTGTTTTCATTGCCGATGAGGTAAGGAAGTTTTACGCCAAGAAGAAAAGAGCATCCGACTCCTACTATTACTCAAACGTTTGAGAAGAGGAAAAAAGAAAACTCTCTATTGTCTATTTTACATAGTTGTTGTGTTATTCCCTTTAAAACAATACAATGTTGTTACTAGCGGCCTTTCTTAGCCTATTCATAACAGCTAGTCCTTCTTTATCTTCTTCGATACCTTCGACAAAAATCATGTCAACTTTATCCTCCTCATCGACTTTTCTTAGCATTTTGAATAGATTGGTCTGGATCTCCTTGCCACTGGAGCCAAGAGACTCTTGAATGACTTGCACGTTTGAACTTGGGAGCAAATTAGGATGAAACGTCAGACTAGATAGAATGGCTACCTTGTGTAAACCCTTAGACTTATTTTCGATGAGTTCTTTAACGTCAGCAAGGCGTTCATCTTTGCTCTTGCTTTGCTTTTCATCAGGAACGAACAATAAAACTGCTGCCTTTGGAGAATAATGCCTGTACTTCATGCCGGGTGTTCTCACCTTCTCGCCCTTTTCTACCGTTTTTTTGTTCTCAACCTTACAATCGCTCCAGGCCAGACCTCCGATAAAACGGATGTCCTCCCAGGTAAAGCCACCTGGTCGTAACAACAGTGGTGGTGTAACAAGACCGTCAACAACAGTGCTTTCTACGCCAACTTTACAAGGACCACCGTCTAAGATCAGCGGGATTCTACCTTGAAGATCATGGTATACATGGGAGGCCAACGTTGGTGAAGGTCTAGTCGAGGCATTTGCAGATGGAGCAGCAATAGGTGTATCACTTAGTGCAATTAGAGCTCTAGCCACAGGGTTTGCAGGTATACGAACTGCAAATGTGGGTTGTTCAGCAGTGGTTAATTTTGATAGAGTAGATTCCTGGGGAACAGGAAGAAGGATAGTCAGTGGCCCTGGCCACAGTTTATCGATAAGTGGATGGTAGACAGCTGGAATGTTTTGCAAAACGTCTGAAACGTGACTTTGGTTAAAAATCTTACGGTTCAGTTGGTCAATTGATGAAACATGACTAATCAATGGGTTATCACTGGGCCTATTCTTGGCTTTATAGATGTTATGAACAGACTCGTCATTCAGAGATGAACCACCCAACCCATAAACCGTTTCTGTCGGGAATGCTACAGTATTGTCTGTTTCTCTGATGATCTTAGCAGCCTCCAGTAAGTTTCTTTCGGTCTCTGGATCAGTAATTTGAGGTAAAGAGCCATCGAAATGGGCTGTAGGAGAGAAATGTATGGCCAGAGGGTCAACCTTTAGTATAATAGTATTGAGAGACATATTATGGATTAATCTTTTCAACATATACAGATACCGTGTTGACTTGTTCAGTAGTTAACATTTAATTTGCTTAAGATGAGCCTAAGGAAATTCGGAAAATTTTCCAACTGTGAAAGGCCTCCATCGCCATTGTCAAATTTGACGAGCATATAATTACAGCGATGGGCAAAAAGTACATAGAATAAGAGAGTACAGATGTACAATAAAGATTACATTGTCTTAAAACACCTATCAGCCTTAACAGAACCTTTAGTTTGTGATCATGATCTCGAAAAACGAGACGGTCACACGGCACTTCCTATATTAATATTATCAATTAAAGGTATGATCATCATATGAGGTGTTAGAAGATTAAATCAAGAAGAAGTTAACAACACTGAAGGACAACGTCTTCTGACAGTGACCATAAGTACGTGTATTTGATCTTTTGTGAAAATTTTAAAAGTATTAATTAAGAAGAAAAATTTTTAGAGGACAAAAAAAACTAGAAATAGGAAAAAAAAAAAAAAGCCCTAGCAGGAGGATAGGGACACGAGTCCGTTTTTGGTATGATTTTTTTTTTATCAAACGACAGGAAAAAAAAAAAAAGGAAAACGATAGTTTATATGGGAGAGAAATTAAATATCTGTGAGCGTTCTCAATGTATGAAGCATACAAACTGGTTCATTGCTTCAGCGAAGGGTGAGCATATATTAGACTAACTACTTGTGTTTTTTTGAGTACTGTATATATTCGTATTTCCCTTAGTCATGACTTAAGTCTTGACATTGAATTGGATTATAGTATTCAAAACCATTGGTAATATGGTGTGTTGAATTCACAGCTCCGGGTGATGTAATTTGGCCAGACAACAGATAGTTAACAGCTTTATGCCTTGGACCGAATCTCTTGACCTTGAGATTTCTTATGACGCTTCTATTCTATCTATAACATTGATACCTCTCTAGTAGGTCTCCAAGCCCTACTCGTACTTCTCTAGGTCAGCCGTGCTTCCAGCCGTCGGTTAACTGGGCTTCTGGCTCTGGATACTATCATTGACAGCACGATGTTGCCATACTTTATTCTTTATTCGGTTCTTGTATCAGCTCTAAATGGATTGTCATATGATATATTAACGCCTGCTTTATTATCTCATTTCAATAAGGAGCGCAAGTGGTTTAGTGGTAAAATCCAACGTTGCCATCGTTGGGCCCCCGGTTCGATTCCGGGCTTGCGCATTTTCTTTTTCCAAAATTTGGAAGTTTTTTGTTAGATCCGGTCGTCAGCTCAATGCCAAAATTCTGGTATGTCTTTTTACTGGGAATAAATACAGTGGTGTGCATGTGTCTAGGAGTTTTTGTAGAAAGAGAAGAAAAAGCTTGAAGTTGGTCATTTCAATCTTTTTTTTTTTTGTTCTCTCTTCTGTCCTATATATATATATATATATATATATCCGCATTATCAGACGGTTTGTTTTAAAGGGGCATTGACCGTATAGTAATCCGCCGCGTAATTGATAGTGGTTTTCTATGCAAACTCGTGTTACAATGCAATCCGGTTATGAGTAAGACTCGGAATATATGGCAGATTATCGCTAGGTTTATATATCATCTCTGACGAGGAACCACGATCTTCTACATACATGTTGCCCTTTTCTTTTGAAAAGGTTTCAACTACTTGGCGACACCTTGCGGAAAGGATAGACATGTCTCAAAAGCTAATAGACGATGACTTCAATCCATTTGAGGATGACACCTATGTGCCACCGGTGGATCGAATGACCACTAAGGCCTACATCCCGCCAGATGAAGAAGAAACACCGCTGAAGGTTAACACCACACCTTTGCAACCGACAGTGGCAGATACTGTAAATGAGACAGAGGATGGCAAAGGTTTTTTCGCCTATTACTCCCAATACTTCCAGGTCACTCCACAGCAGTTAAAAACACGTCTCAGGTCTGCATTGTTCCTCCCTGTATCCTCAGATGTTGAAGAGCAAAGCAACCCAGAACTGTATGCACCAATCTGGATCACAGCCAGCGTTATCGCAGCTTTGTTTTTTTCCCGTAGTTTCAAAAACTTGTTGGTTGGAATCATTAAAGGAGAATTGCCCACTGCGACTGCGTATTCAACGCTATCGCACTCCTTCCTGTTGTTTTACGGTTACGTTGTCTTGGTGCCAGTGTTGCTTTCGTTTCTTATCAAGTATGGTTTCAAGCGTTCTATGGAAAGCAGCGTCATCACCATAATGTCCTATTACGGATATTCCAATGTGATCTGGATACCAGTAGCGCTGTTGAGTATACTGAGCGGTGTTTTGCCGCAAGGGGCCGGCACGACCTTTTTCCAATGGATATGCGTGGTTGTTGGGGGTGGCTTCAGCGGCACTGTGATCTACCGTCAGTTACAACCGTTGCACGAGCTCCTTGAGGAAAAACAATACAAGTCTTTGTTGATAATCCTGGGCATCCTACATTTGTTATTCAGTGTTGCCGTGAAAATGACGTTTTTCTAGAAATGTTACGATTCTGTTAATTATATATATACACACATTAAAACGAAACCCTTTCTCAGAGGTAAGTATTCTAAATTCATTTTTTTTTTTTTTTTAAGAAAATTTTTTAAACTCAAAAAATGTTATCCTTTTCACGTCGTGGTTATGGTAAACCTTGTGAGACACGACGTATAGCAAACATCATTGGTGCCCATCTAGCTCCTCTTTTTTAATAACCAGCAGCTCTATAATCATGATATGTGTAGTCCTTCAAAGCAGCTCTCTTGCCTGTTTTTTTCTCCAACCTGTTGAAGATATTGATATCGGCTCTCGTCAAACCCTTGCTGAATTGGCAGGCAGCATTATGTTTCTTGTGGCAGGATCTGCATGGTTTGAAAACCACCAGTTTGTCAACGTGTTTCACGAGTTGAGTCTTATCTGCGGGGTCCTTCACTTGTAATAGCAAATCCAGAGGAACTCTGTCCGCCAAGTACTTGGGTAATAATTCGAGATCTTGAGCGGATAGCACGGCATGCAAAGAGTCAGAAATCGACGAAACCAGTGACTCCGCCTGATGAACGATACGAATAGTTGCATCGCATTTGATCTTCCTGACACGACAAACGTCACAACTTGGGCCAACCCGTTGTCTCTTAGATTTGGCAGCCGCGGCCTCTGCGGCTTCTGCGGCTGCAGCCGCAGAGATAGATGCTGTTTCTGATGCTAGTTTCGATGCCGGTTCTAATGCTGGTGTGGATGCTAATACTGTGGCTGGACTGGAGACTACGGGATAGGCAGTGTCGGCAGCCGCATAGGGGGCGCTTTGCGAAGGAGAAAGAGTTGGCGATGGAGACACCTCCATACTCTTTGGAGTAGTCGCACGTGTTGGAGTAGTTCTTCCGGTGCTTGGAGGAGTCTCCGTACTCAACTTCCTTCTCTTTGTGGCGAGTGATGCTAGATTCTCCAAGCTCGTGACACTGGAAGGCGGGGTTGGAGGGAACAATCTCTTCCGAGGCATGAATGGATCTTGTTTGGGACTGAATTCCTCGTGGACGACGACGCTTGGTAGTAGTAACGGAGGTAGGGTGACGTCGTTGTAGTTTCGTATGGCGATACTTGGAAGCATTTGGAGGTGGGGGATGGAGGGGTACGGTAGCTAGTTTCTACCAATAGCTCAAACCGAGCCTGAGCGTGTGGGATCTTGGGGCAGCGATCTGGCTGTTGGCCTTATATATCCGGTTCCTGTCGCTTGGCTACCCCGATGCATGGACGCCGCCCCCACTGGTGTTCACGAGGGTGTCTGCCACGAATCGACGTCGTTGGAGTATGGATGGCATCAGTTGACGGCGAAAGCTGCGGAGACGGGTCTGAGAGAAAAATCGGAGACAGCCCTGTGAGCGGAGAGAGTAACTCCGAAGACGCAGTGGGTAATTCCGAAGGCGTACAACGGCCGGAGAAACCTCTTAACCATGCGGCGCGCAGAAGCTGCCGCAGAGAGATGAGGAGAAAAGAAAAAAAAAGAAAAAAGCAATACCCACCGGTGTGGGAAAGGACACGAAAACATGGGTGTTGCCGCGGAATGGGTTTATATCACGTGATTGGTTTACGGTTTACGAGACTCCGTGTGTTTTTTTACCCGGCCTACCGGTGCGCGTCCCTGGGTGGCGAAAAAAATTTATAGGCAAAACAGACGCGCAAATGTATAGATGACCCAAGAACACTACGCAGTGGATAGATAGCACACAACGATGGCAAGACCCAGGCTACCTGACAGACCTCCAAACGGTATTGGTGCTGGCCTAAGGCCCAGCAAAAGGCCAAAAAGTTTGAACACCGAGGACTCCTTTAGCAAGTTGACTAAACCGTTCCGTGTTCCATACAAAGTTATAAAATCCTCGACCACCATTCAGCGCTATGGTCTGCGGAAGGCCAGGTTGAAGACCACTAGCTATGCTCTTATGGATGCTTCTGAAGGATCTGCGGGTCTGGACGGTGATGAGATCTCGAGGATTAAACGTACAGACGCGCTTTCCGCCAGGAGACTGTCGCAAGATCCCAGTAGGTTGGATAGAATCGAGTCTGTCTTGAGAAGATCCTTTACCGTTCCGATCAAAAATTACGTTCCAAGGCATAATATCCCTCTAACCCTTGGTACAAAGGCAAAGGTGGTCTTGGAGCCTAGGCCTCTACATGATCCAAGCGATGAGCTTGCTATTGTCTTGTATGATCCTACCGTTGACGGTGAGATTATTGCAACCCAAGAGAGCAACCCTTCCACTCAAGAGACCGAAAAGGAGGAAAGTAAAACCGAAGAGACAAACGGTATCAACCATCGCAAGATGCTTTCAAACGGTGTCAAAAACAAAACTTTGCGCGAACTCTTGGGTGACTCAAATCCCAAGCAAAAGAAGTTCCCCAATGTTCCTGTGGTTATCGATCCAAAACTGGCAAAAATCCTGAGACCGCATCAAGTGGAAGGTGTCAGGTTTTTATATCGTTGTGTTACTGGTTTGGTCATGAAAGATTTCCTTGATGCTAATAATGTAGTTGCAGGCACCAACAGAAACATTGCTGAAATGAAAGAAGATGATGAAAATAACAAAAAGGAAGAAAGTACGAAAAAAGGAGAGAACGCTAAAAACGAAAAGGCACAGGGACAGGGACATGAACAGGAACAGGGACAGGAACAGGGACAGGAACAGGGACATAATCGAGGCGCTTACGGTTGCATTATGGCTGACGAAATGGGTTTGGGTAAGACTTTACAGTGTTTGACACTAATGTGGACTATGTTAAAACAGGGGCCTCAGGGGAAACGTTCTATTGACAAATGTATCATTGTTTGTCCTTCGTCTTTGGTCAACAACTGGGCAAACGAAATTGTCAAATGGTTAGGCCCAGGCTCCTTATCCCCGTTGGCTATCGATGGTAAGAAGAGCTCATTAAACAATGGTACGGTAGCCCAGGCGATCCGTGCATGGGCCATTGCGCAAGGCCGTAATATTGTTAAGCCGGTTTTAATCATTTCTTATGAAACCCTTCGCCGTAACGTGGACAACTTGCGTGGATGTGATGTAGGTTTGATGTTGGCTGATGAAGGCCATCGTTTGAAAAACGGTGATTCTCTAACTTTCACTTCATTGGACAGCATCAATTGTTCTAGACGTGTGATTTTGTCCGGTACTCCAATTCAAAACGATTTGTCCGAATATTTTGCACTATTGAATTTTTCAAATCCTGGGCTATTAGGTACTCGTATCGAGTTCAGGAAAAACTTTGAATTGCCCATTCTACGTGGTAGGGACGCAGATGCTACCGACAAAGAGATCTCTGTTGGTGAACAAAGGTTGCAACAGCTATCAAACATTGTCTCCAAGTTTATCATTAGACGTACCAATGACATTTTATCCAAGTACTTGCCATGCAAGTATGAACACGTCATTTTTGTCAATTTATCGCCTTTCCAAAGATCTGTTTATCAGCATTTTGTTAAATCGAGAGATGTGAAAAAGTTAGTTAAAGGTACGGGCTCTCAACCGTTAAAAGCAATTGGCTTGTTGAAGAAATTGTGCAATCACCCTGATTTGTTGAACCTACCGGAGGATATAGAGGGCTGTGATGATCTGATACCTGAAGACTACCAAAACTCCACGGCACTTGTCCGCGGTAAAAAAGAAGTGCAGACTTGGTTTTCCGGTAAATTTTCCATCTTGGAGAGATTTTTGCACAAGATTAGAACGGAGTCCAACGATAAAATTGTGTTAATTTCCAACTATACCCAAACTTTGGATCTAATTGAAAAAATGTGCCGTTCTAACCAATACGGTTCGTTGAGATTGGATGGTACTATGAATATCAATAAAAGGCAGAAGTTGGTTGATAGGTTTAACGATCCAGAAGGGCAGGAGTTTATCTTCTTGTTAAGTTCTAAGGCCGGTGGTTGTGGTATCAATTTAATCGGTGCCAATAGGTTGATCTTGATGGATCCGGATTGGAATCCCGCTGCCGATCAACAAGCTTTGGCCCGTGTTTGGAGAGATGGTCAAAAGAAAGATTGTTTCATTTACAGATTCATTTCTACGGGATCTATCGAAGAAAAAATTTATCAGAGACAGTCTATGAAGATGAGTTTAAGTTCATGTGTTGTTGATGAAAAGGAAGATGTGGAAAGACTATTTAGTGCTGACAATTTGAAGCAATTGTTTGAATTTAACGAGGAGACTATCTGTGATACCCATGAAACTTACCACTGCAAACGTTGTAAGGGTGGCAAACAGATTATCAAGGCACCAGCGATGTTATATGGTGATGCCACAACGTGGAATCATTTAAATCATGACGCACTAGCCAAGACTAATGATCATTTGTTACAAAACGAGTATCAGTTTAATGATATCAGTTACGCGTTCCAGTATATCTCGCACTGAACGACGCATACGAGTATTGGGATATAGAAAGAGAGAAAAAAAAAAAAAAAAAAAAAGGTAACCATAAATAAGTTTGTAACTAGTAAATACATCGTTAATACCCAGGAGTGGCAATAAGGAAAAATAATGGACGAAATACTCGCCAAGGCTGGGAGTCAAGCCGTCACGTTTGCGATCAAATCAGGGATATCACTAGCTTCTAGTTACGCAATTAAAACTGTGGCCAATTTTTTAACCAAGATTCCAAAGGATGATGCTGCAAGGCTCGAAAGATTAAGAAAAAAGTTAGAAACTAGAATTGAAATAGTTTCTCCAGCGATAGATTTGATCAAACTGGTTGCTGCAAAGGGAAACACCAATTTGGGTAGTACTTTGAGGCTCACTAAAGATTTAAAAGAGGAGATTGATTCCTTTGATAATAGAATAGCCGAGATCACCAAGAACTACGGTGCTAAAACACAAAGAGCCTCTATCGACGCAGTAGAGAATTATATTCGTGATTTACTTTCTAGGATCGAGGAGGTGATACCTTTGATTAACCTATCTTTGACCACATCGGGTGCTAGTTTAAGCGCTGCATTACCCCAGCACGTGTCACCTGGTAGCCTACTTCACGCATCAGATTACATTAGCAAAAATAACACGCAGTTCAATGGTAAAGATGACCGCCAGGTTGGGCCTACCTTTGAACTCACTCTCTTTTCTATCTTTTATCATATAGTAACACCTGATGGACAAGAAGACTCTAGAACGCGGATCACCTGGAAAGAAGATATGAAAAAGGCCATAGTTACGCTATGGAGGAGACACAACAGTAAACAGGACTATGACTACTACTTAAAAATCAGAGAGAGCTTTGATGACGGTAGATATCACGATCTCAAAGAAGAAACTCCTAAAGTTATCAATGTGGACATATATCAAATTATCAGACTGTTTTTCAGCGCCTCTGGCAAACTGTTGAAATTGGAAGAAAGAAACTCGCCAGTGTTGGTCTTGAAAGTAGACTCCAATCTTAGGAGCTCTTTCAAAGAGGATCATGCAACTTCTACAGAAGATATAGAATGGTTCGCACTTGGAGAGTACGTGCCCGATGATGGGAGTGACAGCAGTGACGAAGATGAGAATGAGGATAGAGACGAAGACGATGAAGGTGACGACAGTTTTGAGAGTGCTGACGAGGGTGAAACTCCATATTCTGAATCAAAAGAAACGAACAATTCACTGGCTCTACTGGAGTATCTGTTGAGGTTGACCTCTCTACAGTGTAACGATCAAATGAGTATCTTACAGGTTCATGATGAAAGACTTTCGTTATATTTGAACGACGAGAATCCGAACTCGATAAAGGCCAAAAGATACAATATCGATGATGTAACAGATCGCTTGAAAAAAGTAGATTTGAACAAGCAGTGATAGTACAACTTATTTCCAGTTTCTTTCCAGAGATGAAGTATATTATCGAACTCAGCTATAGTATTACCATTACTCATTATATAGAAGTACGTATGTCACGTTCTATCTAAACCAGCAATATCCTGAAAAAGTAGATTATTGAAGTCATATGTGTGAACCTTTCAGTTTTTATTAGTTTTGTTTTTTTCTTTGGTCTTGGTTTTCTCTCTTTACCGGAGTCTGGGAAATCATAGTCCCGACATCAAATTATCTAGTCCTGAAAAATTTTCGTTGAATACTTGATTGGATTGTGATGGTGAAGGCCTGGAGCTGTTGGTTACAGAAGAAGATTCATTGCTTTTAACATTATTAATACCAAAATCATTGGCTGGGTCGGAGAACATTGAATTGTCTTCCAGGTCAATCCCATCAATCACAAGCGCTTGGTTCAACTCTGAAGTGAATCTAGTAGGCCCTACCAACTTTTTAGTAAACTGACTCTCTTTTGGTGAGAGGGTTTGTGGGAAGTTTGAGAATGAATTTGGTTCTACATTAGGCGGTGAGGCCAACGAATTCAGACTAATCCTGTCATCAAAGTTCGAAACCATGGTAGGGTTGATACCACCGAATGATGAGTCGGTTCTGCTATGTTTCAACGTTGGGTGTTGCTCGTAGCGATGGTTTCTGTGCACGCTAGCAGATCTCTGCCTTGGAAGTGTGGTGTTGCTGTGATGATAAAACGGATTTGTGCTGGCAGAATTCATATACAGCGACTTACCGTTCTCTGGAATATCCATGAAACTTGGTGTTAATGAGAACACCTCTACACTTTTCACACTCTCGTTATCTAAACCACAAGCATCGGTCGAAGATTTCTCCTGCAGGGTTCCAAAATGGCTTTTTCTCCTTCTATAATTGCCGTTGTGAGGTAAAGCCACTTGCTGGTGGGAAACTTTATGGCTATTCTGTAAGCATTGGGACGCGGAATCAAAACTGCTCAAAGACCTCAGCGGTGGTTTGTTGGCGTCGGACTGATTACTTTCGTGGGACGAATTAGATCTTATAGAATCGGACCTGTTAATTAGCTTTGACGTTGTTGCTGTATTTGTTCTCCTATTATCGAGTAAGAGGCTGTTAGAGCCCAACGTATTGCTACATTCATTTTCTGGGGAAGAAAAGGCATCTAAACCGCCACTGCTATCGTCTTGTGCTTTTTTCTGTTGCAGGAGTTGCTCTTTCAGCTTAGTGTAATTAATGCCAGATCTTGAGGAGGTATCAGTGAATAAATCTAGTAGACCATTACCCGTATTGTTCATAGACCAAGTCATTTCCTCGCTTAACAAGGAATTATCGTTAACATTGCCTATTCCATTGATATCGGAAGGAATGTACTCTTCTAGTGGAACCGTAACTTCACCCACTCTTGCTCGTGTGTGTGGCGTTATAGGCCTAGTATCATTCAAGGGATCCAGACCAACAAGATTATTGTTTACTCTGCCTCTCTCCAACAAATTTAGACGAGATTCTGATCTCAAAGAACTTGATATCGAGCTTGCATCCCAATTGTTGTTGGACAGCGACTGAGACATTGCTGGGCTACCAGCAAGTGAGAAATCCTGATCTAGTGATTGTGAAGAGTGTAGTGACGTCAGAGACGTTAAAGGATGAGGTTTTGAGATTTTCCCAAAATCTGAATCGAGCATCGCAAGAGCAGGTGTTCCAGCAGGAGTGATATTAGTACCAGCTGTAATTCCGCCAGATGACTTCGGCCTGCCTTTGATACTAGGTTTCCGGCTCCGCCTTTTTGAATGGCAGAGACACTTTTCTTTATCCAAACATTTGCAAGTTTCGGATTTAGCTTTAGCCCTAGCCTCCTCTTTTGCTCTTTGTGCCAGTCTTTTCTTCTCCTGTCGACCACACGTGCACATACCTGATGGGTTAGCGTTCTTATTCTTTCTTAATTCTTTACAGTGATTACAAGTAGTGGACGGTCTGCCCTTTGGTTTAATCATCATCAAAGGCTGATCAGTATGGTTACAAGTTGTGACCCTGTGGCCTCTAATACAACGCTCGCAGGCGTATTTAACACCGTTTATCAAAACCATCGTTTCTCCTTAAAGTGTGTTATTTTATTATGTTTCTGTAATATTATTAATCAAAGTGGATCCATAGCAGGCGATAGCCAAAATACAGCTCTTTAGCTCTGTAATCAAAGGATTGCTGAGAAATGGATGACTAAAACTTGAAAAAAAAAGTAATGTGTGGAAAGGTCGATTGTTCTCTTAACAGGATTATACTTCTTTGAATTTCCTACTACTGAGAGTATCTGTTTTTGTTTTTACGTTTGATTGCAGTACACTTATCTGGTGTGTTCAGAAGAATGAGGTAGGTTTTCGATTCTGTTCCTTTTTTTTTGTCTTTTCCGAACCCCTCTCCCCCTTCGGTTATGTGATGGCTGGTCTCTTGGTTTGATTGTTGAAGAAAAATTTTCCTGTGACAGCCGTCGTATGTGAGTATGTAGTCCCGGGGTAGCCGTGTCAATCGCGTGTTGCACTTACAGGTTAAAGAAACGAGGCCCTTACTGTACAATGCCCGAGAATGCACTCATTATTAGTGGCTAATTGTGGCTAATTTTGCCTGTACTATTGACACTCACTGCAAATCTGGCCATTCGATGTGGACAGTATGCTCCCCACTGCAGGAGCGACTGCTTCGGGGCGAATCGGTAGAACCAACTGCGGCCTGCATTGGATAATTACATATTTGAAGTACTGCTTTCTTATAGTACTGTCTTCTTACTTTTGTCTAGAGCACGTTCGAAGAGCAGCAGTTGTAGAGACCTTGGTTCATTCTTCGTTTAAGAGAATTTAGCCCGAGTTGACAGGGAAATGGACAATGTTGGGAACTCCAAAAAGATCGAATTAAAAAAAAAAAAAAACAAGGTAGTACCGTTATTTTACGAGATTAAGTTTTATGTCGTAAAGCCGTGCGACAAAAACTGGTCGTTTGCCCGATCACTTACTCATCGACAGGCATAAAACTCTCGTTTTTATGCTGCTTTTCGAAATCGAAACACTACGACTCGTTAAAATACAAAAACGGTCGAAATTTGGCCCATTTTACGTACTACACGAATAGCAGAAACATTAGCGTATCTTTTATTAGAAGTGGGCATATTGCGACTTGAGTAGAAACGGATTCTGTCTGAGCTGGCAAGATTTTCGGTAGTTACATAAAATGCTCCCGTACCCTCTAACGTTAAATTTTGATGGGTGCTTCGGGATATGAGAAAACTGAGGTGATACTTGATGCTGCAGCCTTTCTAGATAGCGGGAGAGAATCAAGAAGAGGATTTCTATTTGATGTTAGGAATTTCAACAAATATTTTTGTGCAGCTTGGAAAAAGTATCGCAAGCGTCCGATCACCTCGAATTAAAATGCTGAAAGGGATGGGTTATCACTGCTACAGTTGGTGACACTAAGAAATGACTATATGTCACCTCTGTTTATCGTATCATTGCTTGAGAAGAGGTAACAAAGTTCAAAATATTTCGATAGCTTGATACGATTCGTACAAAGTATTGTGTCAGACAGACGTTATTAGGTGCCTGCTCAATTCTGGTCCACAACTCAGGCTTCAACGTTATGTGAGTACAGGATATTCCATATTGTTTTTGCAAACTCTGTAAACTTTCTTACAATGAAATAAAGTGTTTCAAAGTTAAAACATGACAACGAAGATTTTCTTCTTTCTCAATAGCTCTATGATTGTTGTTCTGGAGAGCATGTAGTTCATAATCGGTGTGGTGGTGCCTGAAAACGCTAATCTCAAGTTAAAATTTGTTTTTTTTTAAAGCAGCTTCTTTCCTGTCAAACTATAGCCACTTTGGAACTTAAAACTAAACTTGGGCTCTTTCAGTAGTTGGTATACGAGATAGGAGCATTTTGATAGATATAAACACAATTCAAGCCCACGACTATCTTCGACCCTGCTTCTTCAGCGACGGAATATGTGCTCATGTTACACCATTGGACACGTTTATCCCGGAATTTTTAGTGCTTTCCGCTACGCGACAAGAACCGCGCTGAATGTGGTATGGTCATCAGCTGTCTCCGTTATATGGATTTACATAATGTTTCATTCTCAGTTGTTTCGGGCGCAAGGCGAATATAACTTTCCTTTTTCTTCCTGGTGCTTGCACTGACAATCATGTTCAACTGGTAAAATATAACAAAAGCCAGCACCGATAAAGAGCAAATGAAAAACCGGGAAAGAAAAGAAGGAAGGAACTCGAAGGGTAAAGTATGCTGATGATTTTCATTTTTTTTTTTCATAAAGATGTATTGAATCGTTCATGTGAATCACGCGTTTCGACAGATGATTTTTTCGGATCCGATCGTCAACACCAAAATGACAGTACACCTAGGATTGTAGTATCTGAAACGAGAATTTTAAGAGGAGGTCCTGTATCAACTTCTGTCTCTTGGCGTATTTCGTCGAACGCTGACGCAATTCCAGCGCGTCTAGTGACGACTTAATCTTCCCCGTGCTCAAATACCTTTATTCTGATGTTATAAATCTCTACCTATGAGATATGTGTTGAAAGAAGCACTCATAAACAGTTGAATTATTATTTAGCTTGTAAGAATCTATTAGTGCTGACTACCAATCGTACAACCGCTTGTATAAACATAAGTAGCGTTAGGTAAAGATGGTAAAACTGTCAGTTATGTTTTTGTGCGTATGGCGCGTTAGAATGGTGAGCATTAAACAAACAATTTCGGATGACGGTGACTATGCCTGTTGGTTTCTAATAACACCATCCTCATCAAAGTTCAATTTCTCCACTTTGTTGAACAAAGCAGCTTTTTGCTCTTCGGTTAATTCATCCTTCTTCTTATTCTTCAACCAGTAACCTGGGTTCAATTGCTTCAATTGCAAATTCTTGCAGAATGGTAGGTGGCCTCTCTTTTCTTCAAAGATCATCAAAGAAACGATAACAATTAAAGCCAACCAGTAAATGTTGTAACACAACATGGAACTCAAATAACCAGTGTTTTGCCAGCCCAACAAGGCATTGAAAATATCCCAACCATTGTCCATTTCTGGATTACAACAGTTGACGTGGTAGACAGCTTTCTTAATGTTATAAGAACCATTACCGCTACCAGACTCGGAAGCGTCACCCCCACTAGCTGTGTTAAATCTGTAAGTTTCAAAGTACCATGCACCTCTGGAAAACAAACCTGCAGCAATCAAATACAGAACACAGGTAGAGATAACCAAAAATACCTGTAAAGAGGAATAAGAGGCACCATAGTATAATAGGAAACCAACGGCAACACCGGCAATTAACCCTACAAAGACAGGTAGTGGATATGCAGAAGCCCTGGAGCCTGAGGTACTCAGCCCAGCACCAGCAACGAAAACAACAGCCTCTAGACCTTCTCTCAACACTGTGATAAAAGGCAGCAAGAACATGGCATACTTCTTAGATAGGTAACCCAATCTGAAACGGTCTCTTTTACGTTCAGGGATATCAACCAGGGCACGTGCTATTTTGACTCTCCACTTGGCCTGCATCTTATTAATTCTTAGCATAGCAATACCCATGACGGAAATCATAACAGTAGCGATCATACAGAAAACACCTTCCCATAAGTCTTCGGCACTACCAAACACATCATTGTTCAGAGAATAGTACGCACCGATAAAACCACCACCGATTGCCAGACAGATAAACAAACCTAGAGCGACACCCACCCAAACTTGTGTTCTCAACTTCTTATAAAGGCCGAGATCTTGGCTACTAATGGATTGCTTCAAGAAGGACAGCAGCACAGAAACAATAACTACTGCTTCCAAAGTTTCTCTGAAGACAACGAAGAAAACTGCAACGTTGAAGACCTTGTTAGCCATATTGATAAGGTTCTTTTTATTTGTCTAAAAACCCGGAAACAAAGCTGGACGGAACCGAAAGTAATCTAATGGCAAAAAGAGAAAATAGAGAGTAAATTATGCGAGCCTATTTTGCGCATTTTTGTTCTTTATATATCCTCTTCGTCCTCTACCAAACCCTTGAGACTCTCATGACCTCTTCCCTCAAGAAAACGAACCTTTCAACCCGTTACTATCACCAACAATGAAAATTGTACTCAGATATTGCCGTAGCTATCCCAACAGATACATCCCTGCATTTCATAAAGGGTGCATTTCTTACAAAAGTTTGCAGAACTTTTTTTCTTTTGTTTGATGGAAGGTAAAGGCCTGAGACCCTTCAGTGCAAGATCAGATGCTACAAATGGCACCGAACTTTTTTCGCTCGAAACTCGTACATTTTTTGAACTTGTTCGACCTACTAAATGCATGCCGATTTTCGGAATACGTTCAGAGCCAAGAAATATAACCTTAGGCACCTCTAAGGAACTTACTGCTCTTATTCTGTTTGAAGGATAATGTTCGATTAGGAACTGCGGCTCGAAAGCCACCGGCCATACCACCTCTTTTATTTTCGGACCCTTAATTAATTCAACCCATACACTGCATTAGACTATCGGATTTGAAGCCAAGCGTTGTAATGACAGCACCAAGGAAATATGTAGTTGGTGCTCGGCGGAGGTTTTATTTATTGGGTGCAGTTTCTGTTACATCAGCCAGACATGGCCGTAGTCCCTGAGAAACCGAAAAGAAGAAAAAAGGTGGAAGGAAAATAAAAATGGGTGCGCTGAGGATAGTGCCTTTTCTATACTTTTCAAGAAGAGTGACATTTTTCTGACGAGAAGCAACAAAAAGAAAATGCGCAAGCCCGGAATCGAACCGGGGGCCCAACGATGGCAACGTTGGATTTTACCACTAAACCACTTGCGCGTTTGTTGTGGGTTAACCTCATAATAAGTGTGATATATTTCGTGTTGATTTACCCACGGATGATAGAAAACTGAGAGACGTAGATGGCATCTGTCTCTCAAGAACAGCGGCGTATTAATGGCCAGAGTAGAAGAACCGATGAGTGGCCTCCAGAGACCACTCCTCTATTTAACTATGATCAAGATAAAAAACAAAAATTCGGTTAGCTGGCGACTAGAATCAAGGCTGATCCAGAAAAGTACAAGTAGAGCTTGGTGACTTATCGTCGAAGAGGGATCCCAGTTATAAATAGAATAGAAGCGTCATCAGTAATAGCTTGAGAAACTCAACCCAAGGCATGAATCTGTTAACCATCTGTTAACTGAGAAGTTTACGGTATACGGGCTAAATATTTTGGTGCTTCACCTAAATGATATGAACCTGTACTTGAACGAACGTGAAGATGATGAATAAACTAAACGACGCGAGTAGTTATGTATCCTGAAAAGGAGCAATATGAATTAGGCTTATTTGACAGATATTTGAATGGTTGCTTTCTAATTTGGCTCTCAGTGCTTGTAATTGTTGGAACGAAATACAACTATCGACCATCGACTAGTATTCGTGTTATTAGTATATTATCATACACGGTGTTATAAGGTGACATAAAGAATGAGAAACAGTCATCTAAGTTAGTGGAAGCTGAAACGCAAGGACTGATAATGTAATAGGATAATGAACCAAACCATATAAAAGGAAAGAGAATATATGAATAATTGTATATAGAATCATCGACTCCTTTTAGAGATTCCTAGAAAGAGGAGGAGAACTTCTAGTATAATCATATACCAAATTATTATAGCCTTAACCAAAAAATGGAATCTCGACAATTGTCCCAATATTTACCTATTTCTCAGTTTGTCACCAGGCTCCGCAAACCCATTATTCCCATGGAAGGAAGTATACTTATTTTGCGAAGCATAGCTAGGTGTTGTAGCTTCGCTTATACCAAGACTCGACTGACTAGAAACCAAGCAGATAAAATGGTTTAAGCTGGCATGTAAGTCTTGGGAAAATATTTTGCTAGTTGTCTGATGAACAGAATTTTACATAACGTGGGTTGATTACTCCTCAGTTGTGTTTAGCCACACATTAGTACATTGGTCGATACTAATTTATACACTAAAAATTGTGGGGGTTCTGAAGGGTTAGGTCCAGCAGATATTCCTTAAGTATATGGTACTGGCTGATTTTTTGGTTAGCAAACGATTTTTGTACCCGAAATTTGCAAGGAGGTCACCTAGAAACCGTGATGCTGATAGCTGTATAAGAACAATTTTAATGCGGGACAGTACATCTGGGAAAAGACGACAGAAAAAAAAGTTGGTATGAGTAACTTTTATAAGCAGATAGTCAGATACTATAGTCATAGTAACACTTCTTTTTACACCATCTAATAGAATACTACGTTGTTTGATAAAAGAACGAACCCATGTTTTGTTGAGATATAGCCCATGCAAATGTTTTTTTATAAATCGTGAGAGGTAAATTCTGTTCTTTCACTAAATTTTAGGCTGTAAAGCTGGGATAACATAAAATATTACAGGCATATATTCATAAGTGTTCATTTCTTGGGAAACGATTACTGTCTGTCAAATTTTCTATTTTTGCTTCTTGTAATTTAGTTTCTTTATCCTTTTTTATAAGTCTCCAAAGGCGTATTATCAAGTCGGCCACTCTTTATCACTTTTTTAGGCATACGCACAGCATCATGAATTTTAATTTTAATATAGCATAAAGTGGATACTGCAGTCTTGCATCGAATATCTTGATAGCGTTGAGTCGACTCTTAGGTTAGCTTCTGTACGAGTTGTAACCAATCTTGGCTTCAATACATATAATTCTTTGGATATAGCGTGGAATTGAAGCGGTGGTTGCTTTATGATGTCACCTTCTCTATCTCTTGCGGCTATCCTACCCACTCACTTCCGGTGCAAAGTGTCTCTGTACGCCTCTGTAGAAATCACATTTCCACGTGTAACCTCAGTAAACTCCGGAATATTTCCGATAAATCTATTAGTTCTTGTAATCCACTAACGTTTTGTAGGTAATCTAGAAACTCTTTGTCTTCCAATGTCACTAGTTGTTGTATAAATAACAGCCGGCACTTGCTCACCAACTTTCGGTGATATTCCAATACATCCTCTCGCAAGAACTGTACTACAGCATTCAAAGAATGTTCATGGACTCTTAAAAGAGCCAGTGTTTCGTTGTTTAAAACAACTTTCTCCTGTAGCAGATGTTTCAACAACGTATTCTGGCTTCGTAGTGTCTGGAGATCCTCTGCCTCATTTGCTACTTCCGAGATTCCATAGCCCCTTTTTTTTAAGAAGCTTTTAAACAACGGAATATTGTTGTCACGTCGTGTTTTGGCCTTTGACTTATCTAATTCGTGGGACAAAATGTCGATGTCCCGCAGTAAGTGCGCTCTTTTCTCCTTGTTTTCCACCAATTGTCTGGAAAGCTTGCCAACCAGCTCATACAGATGTTGTAAATTTTCGGTTTGAGGATTCATAAACATCACTTGTTGCTCACTCATCTTTTGTCGGTCTTCTTCTTGTATTACTGTTGTATATATCAAAAGATCTCCCGAAGTATTAGGAATCTTTTCATATTTTTGTCCGGGTAAACCATATGGGGTTTCAACCACGCATAAGGGGTATAGTTCGGCGGCTAAATTACTCTAGTAAGAATATTTAAGAAAACAAAAGTACATGAGAGATAGTTCACTTCTTCATGTTCTTTTTATGTTTGCCAATAACAGGAAGCACAGGAAGAAATGTCATCTGTGAGGAACCAACTTTTTAACCTACAGAGAGGTAACGATGACAATGGCGAAGTCTATTCAGGCGTCGCAACAGTTTGGTTACTTTCGACACTAGGAAGTTCGTGTTTAAACAAGGGCACCATGATTAAAAAAAAGGACATTATATCTCTTTCAATTCCAAGAACTTGTGAAGCAATCCGAAATCCGAATTTAGAGATGCCGCTGCGCTACACATCGAATTTGTTGTATGGTGTCACGGTTTGTTATGATAGAAAAACAGACTTTATCCTAGCAGATGTTACAACAGCTCGCTCCCAATTGCAAAGACAGCTGTACGGTTTGACCAGAGCTTTGGCACCTAAAAATGTTACGTCCTCCGTAACGACGATATTTGACGGTGTTAACGAGTACCATAGCATTTTAGAATTACAAAGGCAACAGTTGGAGCAGATTGACAATTCAAATGAAACTAACGCGTTTTTACAAGACGATCCGCTCTTTGATATCAACCAGTGTCAAGATATCTCCTTCTTGGAAACTGAAAAGCAACCGCTTGCGCAATCAAGGAGTTTAATAAAACAGCAAGATTTTATCAGAGAACTGAACAATGGATATGAGAATGATCTTAGCAATACAAAGGGAACGATAGACACTCTTGAATCTTCTAATTTACTTAGGAGCCTGGGCCGCACAAAAACTACTGACGAGCTTCCGCCCATTGATATGGATTTCAACTTAGGAATAGATGAATTTATGAGCGAGAACGAAACTACTATGGATAAGTCGGTAGGTGACAGAACTCCAAATGTGTATAACGAAATTAATTTTGATTTGAATTTTGAAAGACAAGAAACGCCTCAGCTTGACTCTGATGACAGAAATGTTGTAATCCCAGAAATGGAACTTCCTTTGATTGAAGACGATGCACAAAACTTAAAACGGACTCACGAGAACGAATCAGAGGCATCACTTTCTGACGAAGAGACTACAGAGCACATTTCCAAGAGGCCTAAATATGTACATGGTCTTTCCAACGTATCTAAGATTAGGTCCGATGAAAGGATTGGTTTGATGACAGATGCGTTAAGATACAACAGTGATAACTACAGCAAAAACATGGACGCTAAGAGAAAAGAGTTGGGACATACAGCCCAGAGTAAAAGCGGACTTACTAATATCCAAGAATGGGAGCGAATGTTGAATTTTCGTGATCAGCCAGTCTTTATTCAAAACTGTCTTTTAGGGTTATACTTTCCCAGCCCTGATTCCTCAACGTCTAATCCTATATTTAACTTTAATAGCAAAAATTCCATGACTCCAGGTGTACCAGCGGTAGAAAGAGGGCGCAAGCTGATACATTCTTTACCCTCTTCGAGGTCAAGCAGTGTTCTGAGTGAAGAGCAAGGTAGGAGAGCTGTTGCAACGGATAGCTCCGGTTCCGGATTCGCAAGAAGAGGTAGTAACAGTGACAGTAACCCCAATATTTTATCCGGATTAGATCAAATCGAAGAAGAGTTAGAAATTGGAAATGTCAGCAACTTTTGGGAGGACAGTAACCAGAATTATAACACTTTAGGGATAGATTTACACCTACCACCCTCCAGTTTCGGAAGAAATTTAAGCAGAACTAGTACAGACTCTAAGGACCATGTTGATATCTTGCGTCAACTAAATACTAGAAGAAGCAGGACACATGTTAGAGGCGGAGGAACCAGCAGTATTATTCAGGACGAAACAGTTGCATCTAGCCTCAGGCCCACCTTTTCCTTGGACAGTGAAACTGCTCAGCAGCACCAAATCATGGACAACCAAACCAGGAAATTCTATGACTATATCGTAGAGTGTGCCTCTACTGTTGGTAAAACTACACGTTCTAATCCACCATTTCAAAAGAAGGTACTTTTCGAAGATGTAATTCCAAGCAAAGTTAGTACGGGAGAACCCTTAGACTTTGAAGATGCTGAACAAATTGTCAAGCCAGCGAGCAAACGTATAGCTGCAAACGCTTTCTTATCAATCCTGCAACTAGCCTCAAGAGATTCAATATCCTTAAACCAATTTAGCTCGTCGGATGATTTTGGATTAATGAACGGTGATGACATTATAATTTGCGTTTAGAATGAGCTGTAATCCTGCGACGGATCCAATTGCTATCATTATTTGGTATAAAAGAGAAGGCATCCTATCTTTTTTTTTTCTAATAACTACAACTACTCTTATACAATAATTGAAGTACTTTATTTCTTAGACTAGCAGACACATTTTAGATATTTTGCAACTTCTCTCATTTTGCTGCTTTATTGATAGCAAGACCATTAAAGGATTACCGGCTATTCGAATTTCCCGTACTTGCTGGCTAAAGAGACTGGTACCTATTGAATGAAAGAAAGAAAAAAAAAGACCATTTAAGTTTGTCTATTTCTAGAGAAACCTTGAAATCATTTGAAATTTTCTAGTTCATTTTGAACAAGCAATTCCTCTTTTTTTATGGAGGTTTTTGTATTTGTTTACTTATTGTATAATATTTATGTTTTCATTTTTTAAAACAAAATTTAACCAATCCCCTAGAATTAGTAACCTCAATAAAAATGAAACGTAAAAATAACATAGTAAAATATACAATATCTATTAGATAGGTTTCAACAACACACTTTTTCAATTTCGATATTATTACGCCTACGTTAACTTGACGTCAATAATGTAGCATACGGAAATTCAGAATTTACTGCTCACTTCATATCTTTACAGGTTTCAAAAGTGAAACCTAAGGATGAAGCCTGATACTCTTGTCATAGACATTATAGTACAGAGAAGAAAGCTACTATAGTTTGATACATCTTCCTTTTTTTTTTTCCCTTTAAATATTACGTTTGAAAAATTGTAACCGTATATATGATTATAGTATTTTTACTGACGCGTCATCTGCCGACACCCAAACATACGAATCACAGCTGTCACGCATCCACGGTTGGAGTAAAATCAAACAAGGTTATTGTAAAGCCCCAACTCCCCATCAGCAACAGATGCTGATCAAATTACTACGTTACATTGTTACAAGAACTGGAGCTAAGCATACGGAACTGGGCCGTACTCGGAGTTTGATAGAAAGATTAGCTATTTAAGGGCTGATTTCCTCGGAGTTCCTCTCTTCGGTGCTCAATTCTTGATTAACGGTAACACTGGAATCTCACAGAGGAATTATCCAGCATGTTGAAATCACACTCTAAGATAAGAATGGCTGCAAAAAGAATGAATCATGTATTATCCGTGTACCCTAAACCAAGTGACCAGGAAACGAAGAAATTTATTACTGAGCAAGTTTCCCAAGTTGAACAATGGTGGGGGACTCCCCGTTTCGAAAACATTAAGCGGCCTTACTCTGCACTCGATGTCGTCAAACATCGTGGGTCATTGGGAGGTTCTGTTTCTTATCCCTCTTCTGTTCAAGCACAGCGGTTATTTCGGTTGTTACAAGAGAAATTCTCACAGGGCGAACCCGTTCACACTTTGGGTGTCATCGATCCCGTTCAGATGTCACAGCTATCTCGTTGTGATGACATACATGTCTGTTACATCTCAGGTTGGGCATGCTCTTCCACAATGGTTGGCTCAACAAATGATGTGTCTCCAGATTTTGGTGACTATCCTTATGATACGGTTCCCAATCAGGTAGAGAGGATTTTTAAAGCCCAAGTTATGCACGATAAGAAATCCTTATTGGAAAACTTGAACACGGGAGTCCCTAGGATAGATTACCTAAAACCAATTATTGCCGATGCTGATACAGGCCACGGTGGTACCACAGCTGTGATGAAGTTAGCCAAGCTGTTTGCTGAAAAAGGTGCTGCCGCAATTCATCTAGAGGATCAACTGCATGGAGGCAAGAGATGTGGTCATTTGGGTGGTGCTGTGATTGTTCCTACTTCCACACATACTTCCAGGCTGATTGCTACAAGGTTACAGTGGGACATAATGGGCACTGAAAATATGATCATTGCTAGAACCGATTCTGCGAACGGTAAACTGTTAAGCAGTACCTGTGATCCGAGAGACCATGCGTACATAAAAGGTATAATCAATCCCAAAACTGTGTGTTGGACAGAAGCTTTAGCCGAATTGGAAGCCTCTGGATCCAACAATCAAACAATCTCGAACGCAGAGGCTAAATGGTACAACGAAAACGAATTATTTACCTTTGACGAAGCAGTGGAAAGGCAAGTAAACAAGGACGAGTATGAAGAGTACCTGGAACAGAAAGGGAAATATATGAGGAAGCTCGGTAGAGAATACCTGAGTCTCAGAGAGTGTAGGGAAGTTGTGAAAATCGTAGCGCCTGATAAGGAAGTCTACTTTGACTGGGATGCACCAAGGACTAAAGAAGGTTACTATATGCTCAAAAATTGCATAGAAGCAGCTATCCAAAGATCACTAGAATATGCTCCATATGCAGACATGATTTGGTTGGAAACGAAAACTCCAGATCTCGAACAGGCTCGCAATTTCTCTCGTAAGATTCACCGGGTTTACCCACATGTCAAGCTGGTTTACAATTTATCTCCAAGTTTCAACTGGAGCGCCCAGGGGTACAGCAAAGAGGACTTACAGAGTTTTATCTGGGATTTAGCTCGTGAGGGATTTGTACTGCAACTAGTCTCACTAGCCGGCTTACACGTCGATGCCGTATCGTTTTGGCAATTGGCACAGAAATTTCAAACTGAGGGCATGCAAGCGTACGTTTCTCAGATTCAAGACAGGGAAAGGGATAGCCAGTGCGATGTGTTGACTCACCAGCGCTGGTCCGGAGCTGAGTACGTCGATTCCGTTATGAAAGTTGTACAGAACGGATCTTCATCTCAAACCCTCAGCACTGCAGGTGACAGTTTTACTGAAACGCAGTTCTGATGGATATGTAGGGGTGAGAGGGGCAAGGGGGTGGAGAGAGGGGTGCTCCTCGCATCCCTTTTTTATTTTTATTTTTATTTTTATTTTTATTTTTATTTTTACAAACAGTGAAAAAGGATACCAAGAATCATATAACATATGCTTGCTCAGGAGCTTTCTGGTGATATATAGGCTGTTATTTTACTAATAATAACTCACCATTAGCGGGAAATTAATGATTGTTGTAACTATGTGTACCGCGAGACACATCTAAGGTTTTTTTTCTAGATGGGGTCTTATCTGATTGCAGATAGTAACGGTTTTAAGCTTACATTATATAGCCTGATTGGATGAAATAACGAAATCTTCAATTTCAGATCCCGGATCTTATTTCGGGCTTGGAGATCTAACAAAACTCGAAGTATTGTGACTATTCTTAGTTTTGTGGATCCTGTATGCTTTTTATGAGGCGTTTTAGATTTGGAGATTTCAAGGGAAAAAGAAAAACATCTTGATTATATAAATCTTTCCATGAGGGAAAAAAAACACGAGGAAGTAAATTTGACTGGCACCTGAGACGAAGGTACTGCTGTCTTATACATTACCATGCCAGCCATGGTGCACCTCAAGCAATGCTCCAAAGTTAATAGTTATACCCTGGTATCGGCTATTTATAGCGATTCAAACTACAACATATACGGAGGTCTTGATTCACAAGGGAATGGTGTCATCCTGAAAATGGTAGATAAGCAGAAATATAGTGGAGCCGAGGATTCTGAAGAACTTTGCATTGACCAATTCGATACTGCTAGTCATGTATTTTTGGTTTACGGTAAACATGCGTTTGAAGAAGAAGGCTCAGACTATTTCACTTATGATTTTTCTAATAGTGATAGTGATAGCGATATCACCCAAGACATCGATGAGCGGAAGAAAGAACAACACATCAAATCCATACTTCACCGCATAGACGTTGATAGTCATGTTGAATTTGCCAGATCGTCGAAACAGGAGAAATTCGGGCGTGAACACGCCCAAAAATTAAACAGTGCGGGTCCAGTGAATCTATTTCCAAGGACCCCCATTCCAAGGGGTGTTTCGAGCACTTTTATTTCCGAGGAAGCATTGGAATCTGCTAATAGTAGTAACCTCAAAAGTACTGGTGCTAGCCAAAACAGTGAACACAACGACAAGTGCGGGTGTAACTATCGTAAGAATGGTACCGTAACCAACTACAATGACGGCAAAGGTAAGATACACGCACAACACAGTCTAGAAAGCGCAAGCATAAAACCAGCGTCCATATTATCGAAAACTTCACTTCAACAACAAACTACCTGTACGGACGAAACCTCCGTCCATGACGTTCTTATTACATTCTCTCAAAATTCGATAGGGTCGTCCAGCAATGAAAGTTCAAAACTGGAAAAGGTACACAAAAAAATCCCGAGAACTCCAGTTCCGAAAGGTGTATTGGCAGTTGAGGATAAGCTGGATGGGATAAATGACAGCGATGGCTCTGATAGCTCTTCTTCCTTTAGTGATCAGGATGCCAGCGACTTCTATGAATCTGATGATGAGGATGAAGACGACGATGAAGGCAATGATGGAGACGATGATGAAGACGAAGACAACGACAGTGGTGATAATAATGGTGATGATGAGAGCGAGGATGATAGCCAGGACTGTGACGAGGAAGAAGAAGAAGAAGAAGAAGATATCGAATCGGATGCTCTGGATGGGAAGGAGTATCCAGCGACAAAGTTTCTGTCGCCAAGTGTTTTCCTAAGTGAGATACCCCACAGGAAACCCCTGGAACAATCGTTTTATCCTCATCACACCACAACCCCTGAAAAAGGACTTCAAAGGCCAACAGCGGTAGAAACAGTCTGCGGAGTAAAAAAATTCTTACTACCAAGGACGCCAATGCCTCATATAAGAAGGAAAAGCACCGGCACCAATTTAAAGACTGTTGCAAAGTCTGATAAGGATAACGATAATTACAATCAAGATTTGACACCATCGAGATCACGGTCCTTAAGTTCATCTACCTGTCGTACAGAGTTTGAATTGAGTTTAAACCATAGTGCCATGTTAGCTCGAAGGAAATCAAAAAAGTGCGTTCCAGCACAAAAATTAAGTGAATGACTTTTACCTCTTGTTTTGGTTCTATACATAACTATTTTCATGTATTTTTTTTTTTTTTTTTTTTTTGTTTCATACTAATCGTTTCTGATGTTAACGATACCATCAGCATCTAGATTATTCTGTTTAATCATTCTTGCATTGAGTAAGTCGTTATCGCGAAACCTCTTTACGCCTTCTTCTAGGGTCTCTACCAAACCAGATTCCAAATGTCTCTTGGCAACTCGGACTTCAATGAACTCTTCATCAATGTCAATATTCCAAATTAAAACAGCGCCGGTTTTTGTTACGGTGGGATAAATCTGTTGCCAATTTTCTTTATTCAACAAGAGGTACAGACCTTCCATAATTATAACTCTTGTGAATCCATCCACACAATGCTGATCAATTGTAGGGTCCTTCAAAGAATGGTCGAACCCTGGGTAATAAATGGAAGGCAAACTTGAAGAAAATGTAGCACAAACCTTGCCAAATAAATCACTACTCTCACCTGTAAGTTGGAATGTTGGCGGCTTCATGGCACAAGACTTTGATAAAATTTTAACCAACTGTAAATAGTTATTACTGTCAAAAGTGCCGGGAGAGCCCCTGCGTTTGTGTGCATTCTGTGGATCCCTAAAGTGATTCAAACAAGCTCTTGAGAGATGGAATCCATCCATGGGAACTACTTGAGCGATCTCAATGTTCTTCTTGGAGGCGGGCAAGCCCGAAGGACTATTGTGCACCCTTACTGAATTCGGAAGTCCACCACGTCCAATAACCACAGTAGACTTATCCTTGTCATCGATAAATTCTCGAGGAATAAAATTTGTATCTTCCACATGAGAGTAGAAAGATCCGCTATCTAATTCTTCTCTCAATTCAGCAGTCATTGGAGGAATGTCTTGACACCAATCTGAAGCAGCGTCTCCAGCCACATCTTTTTTAATAATTATTTCTGGCTTTTTTCTAGAAACATACTCTTGAAACCTCGAGTTGATCTCTTGACACACTTGCCCTGCAATCGTGGATTTACCGGATCCTGGAGGTCCAACCACAAGCACTACAATTCTATAGTTAGTCTCTATGTTCTGCTCCAACAGTTCTAGTACTGTATCAGTAAGACGTTTACAATTCAACATCTTTATACTTGTTATACTCTGGAACGTTGTCATCCAGAGATCTCTACTAACATTTCAATCATAACTTCATGTCAATGGTAATAATATCGTATATAATGCCACCATGAACCAGAGGTTGTTGATGGTACTCTGTTCCAGGAGGATGGCATGTATACCCCCCAAAGTACATTTGAAAAAGCTTCATTTACAATGCACATGAGGTGAAAAAGAAACTCTTTGCTTAGGCCTTTGAAGGGTAAACCACTTTACTGTAGTCTCCGAGTTGACCGTTGATCACGTGCGTTGACTTGTTAGCTCCGCAGCGTTGACTCCTCGAACAAAAAAAAACTCTTCAACACCCAGTTGTATTAATCATTGATATACGCATTACTCTCATAAGGCTAGTGACCAGTCACACCAAATATGTTTAGAAGCGTTTCTAAGGGATTTTCTTTCGGCAGTAGAAGCCTTTTCTCTCGTAGGTTTGCTTCTACTTTGACGTTTATTGAAACCACCAAGGAGGGTGCCGTTGTCCCTTCCTCTTTGAGTGCCCTAAAGGCTGCACAACAACTAGGTAACCCAATCACCGCGTTGTTGTTGGGATCTAATGCATCTACTGCTGCCGAAACCCTAAAGTCCACCGTCGAGTGCTCTCAGCTTGAAACTATTCTTATTTCAAAAAATGGTGTTTTGGATAACTACTTGCCGGAAAACGTCACTCCCGTGTGTGTTGAATTATTAAAAGGGAATGAATTTTCCCATTTCGTGGTGGCAAGTTCTGCTGTGGGCAAGAATTTGTTGCCTCGTGTTGGTGCTTTGTTAGACTACCAACCCGTCTGCGACATCATCCAAATCAAAGATTCCAAAACATTCGTCAGGCCAATCTACGCTGGTAATGCATTAGCTACCGTGGAATGTACACAGAACAAGAAATTAATTAGCATTCGGGCATCCTCTTTCCCTGCCATTACTGCAGGATCTAACAACGCTTCCATTGCCGACGCTCCGGAAACCGCTGGCTCTGAATTGGATGTCAAATGGGAAGGTGCTAACCTGGTAAAGAGTGAAAGACCAGAACTAGGCTCTGCCACTAGGATTGTATCTGGTGGACGTGGTTTGAAGAATAAAGAAACATTTGAAGAATTGGTTGTTCCTTTAGCTGATGCTTTGAACGCAGGTATTGGTGCTACTAGAGCTGCTGTAGATGCTGGATTTTGTGACAACTCCATGCAAATCGGACAAACTGGTAAAGTCGTTGCCCCTGATTTGTACGTTGCCGTTGGTATCTCTGGTGCCATTCAGCATTTAGCTGGTATGAAAGATTCCAAGACCATTGTTGCGATCAATAAGGACCCTGAGGCCCCCATCTTCCAAGTGGCTGATTACGGTTTGGTCGGCGATTTGAATGAGGTTGTTCCAGAATTGACACAAAAGTTGAAGCAATAAGTCTCTGCGTAAGTATTTTAATGAAACAAATAGTCCTCACGGGAAATAAAACTGTGTAAGTAAGTGACATACGATCTATTTTGTTATTAATGAAAACATTCATTTTATAAGCTTTTACTCCTATACCTTAACCACTTTTGAATTTAGGTTCAGATCCAGATTTGTGTTGAACTGACATTTTGAACATTTGAACCTCCAGTAGATCCATCGCTGCTATGATCCGTACATGCCCCTAGTACACGTACAACAAGAAAGATCTTAAAGCCATGTTATAGGCAACACTGCATTTCGAATAGAACCTATATAGATTGTTCGTTTCATACAAAATATTTAGTTTTTTCACTGTTCATTCACCTTTTCGGGGTCCCGGTTTATTGTCATCAAACCTTATTCGCAAAATGTCCCGAAAAAGGACTTTTAGTGGGAGCTTCCAACACATATCCTAACGATGCAGAGAACAGTAATTATGGACAGCGAGTCTAGTCCACTGTTAGTCAGGCAGCGGCCTATAAGCAACATTAGGGCCGTACTCTCTGAGTCACATCGGAGCCGATCAGCTCCTTGCCATACTTCCTGCTTGGAGTGTGTGTCAGAGGATTATAACAACCAGCCAAACAACGAATCACCTCCGATGAGCTCTAATTCTTCTACATCTACCGCAAGCCACTCGGTAGTAAAAACTACTACCTTTCCTAAAAACAAAAGCCTCAAACTATGGGATGTTCTACCCTACTATTTACCTTGTTTCTCGTGGTTACCAAGTTACGACTTGAGAAAGTTTTTTGGTGATTTTATTGCTGGCGTTTCCCTTGCATCCTTCCAGATTCCATTAGCCATGTCCTATGCAACTTCTATCGCACACGTGGAACCTCTGTGTGGTTTATATGCTCTGGCATTTACCCCATTTTTTTATGCAATTTTCGGTTCTGTACCTCAAATGATTGTAGGCCCAGAAAGTGCTATATCACTGGTTGTCGGCCAGGCCATTGAGCCTATGATTAGACATGATCCATCATTGAGTTCCTTAGATCTCTGTGTGATTATAACCTTTATTAGTGGTGTCGTTTTGTTCACGTTTGGTGTGTTCAGATTTGGATTTTTGGACAATGTCTTAAGTAGGGCATTCCTCAGAGGATTTATATCAGCAGTTGGTGTTATCATGGTAATAAATTCTTTGATTGTGGAATTGAAGCTGAAGAAAGTTTTCGATGATGCGCCCAGCCATTATCATTCTCCATTTGAAAAGGTTTTGTTTTTGATCAAGTATGCTCCTGCCAACTACCACCTACCAACGTCACTATTAAGTCTCTGCTGCTTCCTTATTTTGATGAGCCTAAGATTAATTAAGAAGAAACTGCTCAAAAGATTCAGATCTCTAGTTTTTTTCCCAGAGATCCTACTTGTTGTTGTCACAGTAATTTTTTTTTCCTATAATTTTGATTTAAAGCACAGATACAATATCGAGGTCGTCGGAGACATCGAGGCAAGTGTTTTTGATAAGTTGAGAAATCCGCTTTCGAAGAACAAACGCCCGTTCTATGGTGATTTATTTAGCGCTGGGTTTATGGTAGCGATGTTAGGTTTTTTCGAATCTACAACTGCATCTAAATCTCTAGGTACAGCGTATGATTTAGCTGTGTCTTCTAATCGCGAGCTAGTTGCTCTGGGCAGTTTAAACCTAATAGGTTCTCTTTTTGGTGCTCTACCATCATTTGGAGGGTATGGTAGATCAAAGATTAACGCATATTCTGGAGCTCAAACTGTTGTATCTGGTGCCTGTATGGGTACAATTACTATGTTCACTATAAAGTTTTTGCTGAAGTTCATTCGTTACATTCCAGTTTGTGTCTTATCGGTTATAACTACCGTCGTAGGACTCTCACTGCTAGAAGAGGCTCCGGCAGATTTAAGATTCCACATAAGGTGTCGTGGATACAACGAACTGATTAGTTTTATTATTACTGTTTTAACCACTTTTTTTTACTCCGTGGAAGCCGGGATTACTGTGGGTTGTGGCTACTCCATAATCAGGGTCATAAAGCACTCAACAAAGTCAAGAATTCAGATATTGGGTAAGTTGGCAGGAACTAATAAATTTGTCAACGCCGATGAGTATGAAGGAAAAAATTCTACTAGTGAAAGAAGGGTCAATCCGCAACTAGAGGAAATTGAAGGATGCTTAATTGTCAGAATACCAGAACCATTGACTTTCACCAATACAGACGATTTAAAAACTCGGCTCAACCGTTTAGAATTATACGGATCAACCAAAACACACCCTGCAGCACCAAGATCGAGAGACCAAGAAATGACAAAATATGTCATCTTCGACCTACATGGCATGACTACTATTGATTCTTCCGCAATACAAATTCTACAAGAAATTATTTCATCTTATAAAAGAAGACACGTTCATGTTTTCCTCGTAAGAGTCCCATCAGCAAGAAAAGTAAGAAATAGGTTTGTAAATTCAGGGATTTTAGAGATGGTTGAGAGTGATATCCATAGGTCACTACTCCCAAGTGCACAGCAAATGCTAACATCTTCACCTTATTTTGAAACAATTGAAGAAGCGTTACGGATAGTAGATGAACTAGAGCTTCGCGCTGCTTCCCATCTGGATACCCTGAGCGTATGTAATAGTATCATATCTCGAACATTCGTAAACTCCTCTATGGTTTGACAAAGGGTTACTTTAGGTACATTATTTATTTAATCATTATTTATTAGAGAACGACCATACATTCCCATAGGAATGTCACCACAAGTTTATTTTTCTTCTGATTTTTTGCAGCTAAGTGACATCCCTCGGACATGATGGCAATAGTCGTAACAAAATCAGACTGACAAGTAGAGCTCATAATATACTGCATTTGAAAATGAGTCAAGTGCCCCAAAGCCAATATACCAGAGTATGACAGGTATCAGTTGTACACCATTTCATCTACTTTCATAGAATATATTCCAAACAGTTAAATTTCCTAGGAAGACAGAAGGAATTTTCGAGCCATTTGTGTTCCAACTTTACTTGACACATTTCGAAGCTTTTAGTTAGCTGTCTTTTATAATACTCTCTGTCTCACCTTTTATCTTAAGAATAAAACGTACGGCTGGATTCGGTTCAAAGTTGGCAATGGACGAGGTATTAAAAAGTGATTACTTAGATAATGAGTTTAAGACATGCGCTTTTTCACTTATTAATGCGAGCCTCCAAAGGAAAGGAATCCAATTTGAGGCAAAGAACTCCAATATACTGACAAAAGCAAGAACTGTTACCATTTAATGAATAAGTGTACCAAAATTAGTAGACAACACAATCGTTAAATAAAAGCTGCTCATGTTTGGGATATAGACACAGAAATTGCAACCCCATTCAAGAATAAAACCCAAGTACAGATAAAAGAGCAAGATTTGATCATATGGCTGGTGAATCTGGGGATAATTGATTTTGGAAGCCCATACGGCAACGCGCGTATCAGGCGAATGCTGTTATGTAAATTCCATGCTTAACAGCCTATTACCCGGAAACTTTAGATAAACATAATAGTTCTCAGCTACTCATTTTCATATATACCACAGGCTCTTTCCCTAGGAAAGCCAAGAGCTCTATATTAACTTTCCAGATCAGACTAACTTCAAGAGTTTACTTGACTGGTCTGCTGACCTTCTGGAATGGTAGACGAAACTATACTTGAAATTTCAGCCTTGAAGATAACGCATATCTCGTTAGTTTATCGTTTACTTAATAGAATACCCAAGTTGTGAGGTTCCGTTCGTCGGGGAACAAATGAATTATATCACATGTCTGCTAACTATGGATTCGCACGAGGAACAAATAAGATGGAAGATACTAATCAAGTAAGGGTACCGACTATCTGACGGTTGGAAGCTGAACTGACCTAGAAGAGTAAAGATGAAGCTTATAAATCTACTGTAGAGGGATCTTGGCTACAGGTAAATGAGAAATATGTGAATATTGGGACAATTGTTGGGATTCCATTTTTGGTTAAGGCTATAATAATTGGTATATGGTTATACTAGAAGTTCTCCTCACCTTTCTAGGAGTCCAGAAAAGAGAGTCGATAAATCTACATACAAATATTCTTCCTTTTATATGTTTCTGGTTCATTATCCTATTACATTATCAATCCTTGCGTTTCAGCTTCCACTAACTTAGATGACTGTTTCTCATTCTTTATGTCACCTTATAACACCGTGTATGATAATATACTAGTAACACGAATACTAGTCGATGGTCAATAGTTATATTTCGTTCCAACAATAATATACTAGTAACACGAATACTAGTCGATGGTCGATAGTTGTATTTCGTTCCAACAGTAAAATCATCAGGTAAGATAGCTATGAAAGTAATAGTTTAACAAACTCGATCCAAAACATAAGCTTCTAAGTGTCTCATAGTAAAGAAGTATATATTAGAAATTTAACAATAAGCGGATTTAGCTCAGTTGGGAGAGCGCCAGACTGAAGAGAAACTTCGGTCAATTGAAATCTGGAGGTCCTGTGTTCGATCCACAGAATTCGCATTTAGTACCCCCTGTTTACAGGGTTTATTTTTCTACTATCTTAGACGTAGATGTGCTTTCAACATCCCTCTGAAGACTGTGAACAGTAGAGTAGGGTTGAGTTGGATTTGTGGCAAATGGAAGGTAGATATACATATTTTTTTTTCTTTAATTATTGTTCAATATTTTGTAGGCAGTTTTTTCAGCACGATTATTCCGTTGTACGCTTCAATAGTAAAATGCACTGTTTCGCGGTAGAAAAGTAACATTGGACAGCGCCGTTTAGAAACAATACATAACCTAATTGCAAAGTTTTATAATTCGAAATGTATCCACTAGTAGTTTGTTATTAATACGAGATGTACAAGATGTACATCAAAACACCTTACAGACTAGGATAACGTCTATAAATTTTCTAGATATAGAAAAGGGCTGAATAGAAACTTTTCGCATTCGTCGAACCAACTTTAAATATAACCTATGCAATAACATGGAAGTGGGAACGACCTTTTGCAATTCCTTCAGAGACAATTTTTTCAATCTCGTCCGGATTACTGGTGATATGAGTTAAATTGTCATACCCATCTTTGGTAACCAGAATATCATCTTCAATCCTCACACCACCAATATATAGATACTTATTCATGACATCCCTATCCACAACTTCCAATCTTTCAGGGTATTTCTCCAGATACTCCTTGATCAAAAACGGATTGAAGTAGATACCAGGTTCGTTTGTAACAACCATGTTTTCTGCAAGAGGACGACGTAATCTCAAGTATTTCAAGAATGGATCAGAGTCCTCATAATTTGGTCTTCCACCAACATCGTGAGTATCTAAACCTAGTAAATGTCCTAATCCGTGTGGGAAAAAACACACCGAAGCTCTCCTTTTGAAAATGTCTTCTTCGGCAAATTCCCTCTTGAAAATGCCTAAACTCAGAAAATTCCTGATCAATATCCTGTGAGCAAGCAAATGCAGACTATCCCAACGTACGCCTGGCTTGATTTTTTCCATAACTTGGGTTTGCATATCCAGAACGGCTTCATAGATTTCACGATGTTCTTTAGTGAAACTACCATTAATAGGAAAACATCTAGTGACATCAGCAGTGTAGTTTTCCCATTCAGCACCAGCATCAATTAAAACAGAATGTTTATGCTCAATATCGTCGTCATTCTTCACATAATGCAAAGTACTGCAATTAGGGCCAGAACAGCAAATTGGGTCATAGCCTTGATACTTGGACCCCTGTCTGATAGCGTGATAGGTGAATTCAGCATGGATATGACCTTCATTTTGCTCGATTGGTAAGGCAGACATAACTGCCAAATGACAATTATCCGTAATTTCCGCAGCTCTCCTCAACAGTTGGATTTCATACCAGTCCTTGATTATTCTGGATTCATCCATAGCGTAAAAAAAATCTGGATCAGATGCAATCAAGAGTTTTTTAATGACTTTATCATGGACGTTATCCAAATCTGTTGTGAAAACTTTGAATTTAGATAATTCAGTTAGTTTCTCTGCGATTTCACTTGAATAAAGAATTTCGTCAGCATCGAATTTCTTATACGCCTCTTCAATACTTAATGGTAAACCACTCCACATTACGTCATCAGAATCAACAACAGGCAGAAATATTGTTAATTTTTCGGTTTTAAAGTTAAAGAGCAACGAAGAGCCAGGGATATTAACACCGGATAGGTAGAAGAAGTATCTATTTTGTCTGAATTGCTTGGTTTGGTCACAGTACTTGATGCCTTCAATATCTGCTCCTGTAATGAAAACAGCAGTGTTATCAGCAAGTAGATCTTCCTTTCTACTTAAAAGATGATGTTTAACTTTCAAGTTGTGCTCTTTTGCCGGATACTTCTTACCTTGTAAAGATGGGATGTAGGTGCTCATTTTCTTACTTAAGGTGATGTGCGTTGTCCCAGTGTTATTAATAATGGGTAGCCTTTTTCTGAGGTGCTTAAATGAACTAAACATTAATAAAGATGTGGTCAAAATTAAAAAAGGAGAGTAAAAACCCATCTGGGGTTTAACTTTAGCAGTGTTGCAAACCCCGTCCCGTACGTAGGCTCCTCTTTTCGTTATCTCTCGAGAGCGAGCGGCTCAAAACGTGATGCGGCCGTCGAAAACCGAGGATCCATATCGCGTACTTACCTAGAATAATGAGCGGTCTTTCCAACTATCAAGCTGAGCAGAGCACATATATCTTTGAGAAATGAACAGTCAAGGCAAAAGATATTCAGAAGAAAACGACTTTGAGACAGAAGGAGATGAGGATATTAGAGTTGCCTCCAAAAAAACCAGATCCAGTGGGCATCATTGTAATACATATTTAGAAACAGTTGACAAGAGAAAGCTGGATTTTGACTTCGAAAAGATCTGTTCCGTGACGTTATCTAATATTAATGTTTACTGTTGTTTAGTATGTGGAAAGTACCTACAAGGACGTGGTAACAATTCCGCAGCATTTCTTCATTCTGTGAATGATAACCATCATGTCTTCATAAACTTCGATACACTAAAAGTCTACATTTTACCAGATAATTACGAGGCTAAGAACGTACAGTTCCTAAAATCAATAAAGTATGCCATCAGGCCAACGTATAACGAGCAAGATATCAAGAGTTTTCCTCAACAGTGTTACGATCTAAACAATAGAAAATACCTAAATGGTTTTATTGGGTTAAATAACATCTCGAACAATGACTATGCAAATGTCGTGATACAACTATTAGGTCACGTTCCACCTATAAGAGACTACTTTTTACTTAAAGGACTAGAAAGAAATCCAGAAAGCCAGTTAATCAGGAGGCTGTCAATTATAGTGAGGAAAATGTGGTCTCCTAAGCTCTTTAAACCGCACATCTCACCACATGAGCTGTTACAATACATCTCGTTAATTTCAAAACAAAAGTTCTCCACTAAGGAAAGCAAAGACCCAAGAAACTTTATTTTATGGCTTTTGACCGAGTTATTATCCTCTTCAAATGACACTGAAGTTAAAAAACTGCTAGCTAAACAATTCCAGGGTAAAGTTGAGACAATCGACACAAAAGTCAGATCTATCAACGATAGTGAGGGGAAAACCATAAAGTTTGTCAAGGAAGAGCAAAGCTCTATTTCTCGTGTTGTCAAATTTTGGTACCTGAGTTTAGATTTACCACCAAGCCCTTTATTCAAAGACGGCAGAGATGTTAACAACCTGCCGCAAGTGAAGTTAGAAAAGCTTTTGGAAAAATTCAATAATGTGCAAGAGAGCCACCTTTCAAACAGCGTTAGAAAATACAAGATCTTGAAGCTTCCCCCATATCTGATGCTACACATAAACAGGTTTGAGGCGAACCTGGAACTTAAAATCAAAAACAGAAATCAGACTGTTGTCGAGCTTCCCCAAACAATGGAACTTAACGGTGCAAAATACAAGTTGATTTCAAATGTGGTCCATGAGGCAGCTAAAGTAGACAACAATAATGACAATATTGAGGTGGATGATAAAAGTGAGTGGAAAATCCAACTCAACGATGCTAGATCAGACCAATGGTTTGAAATTAAAAATATCGATGTGAAACCGAAAGAGGAAGAATTTCTGTTTTTAAGTGAAAGTTACTTACAGATATGGGAAAAGATTCACTGATATTTCGTTAATTCCTATGTAATACTATACAGGCATGCGAAAGTTATCATTTAATGTACAGTTGTTTGTTGATTTTTTTTTTCTATTTTTCTGTCAGCTTACTCATTTAATTGCCACAGAATTAACACCTGCTGTTAATACAGAAACAATGTTATCTTCCAGAACGGATTCTGCTGTATCTGATAGATGTTTCTTAGGATCTTGTTTTCCAACATAGCGGGTTTTTAATTCTTCTTCGCTCAATTCTCTCTCTTCTTCAATCCTCTTGGAATACTGCTCGGCGATCTTAACCATCTTTTGTGTGGCCTCTAGATTATGATGCTCTTTCTCTTTGTAGTCATGCATCTTTAGACCCGATTGCCACTGCTCCTTGTGCAAGTTCATCAACATGTTTGTCTCAGCAGAGGTCTTGTGATAGTCAATACTTAGAGAGTAGTAATGCCTGTTTAAGCCATGGATTAAAGCTTGGATGTTTGGCTTGTTCAATAAGCCCGCATTCGAAGTAGTCTGTCTTGGTTCTTGGTTTCTCATAATTGCAGTAGTGTCAATCAATCTAAACGCGTCAATCACCACTTTCCCCTTAACAGATTGGATTGGGTCGACAACAACAGCAACAGCCCTACTGTTCAATTGCTCAAAGGACTTTTGAGTGTTCACATCAACGGAAGATAACCAACAACCGAAGCCAGGGTGAGAATGATACCAACCGACCACCATTTGATCTCTGCCAGTTTGTTTCAACATGTCCATCATCTTGGCTTGAAAAACGTCGTCTACAGCTTCCACTGAGACACCGGTACCAGATTGAGGCATGGCAAAAACATCCACAACATTCACGGTATAGTCATCGACAAATTCGCCCAGCATCAAGCCCATGACTTCCATAGGGACACCTGCCCTCCCATGCTTTAACATTTTCAATAGCGCCAAGGATGATATATAAACAGTTTCCTTAGTGTCATCCATAGGAGTCTCGGTGGCAGCGCCACCTCCCATACCGGCCCTCTGGTTCATTAGTCGTTGTAGTCTTTCCATACTTAATTGCACCGATTCTATTTTAGATTTGGTATAGTATAAGTACTAATCAAAAGTTATGAGTATTCACTCCTTTAGCCAACTTTTTGCCACCGAACCATGTCATCATATACGTCAAGGGGACACGAATAGACCTGTTGATACCTTTAAAGAGCGAGACTCTCTTATAAGTAATACATAAATATTCAAAAAGAAAAAAATAATGTCGGATAACCGTCAAAATAGTAATCTGCACAACAATAGTGGGTCTAATACGATAACAATTCCAGAGGTTCCCTCTGTAATTCAGCTTCGGGCTTCCCAACAACAACCACAGTCTCAACCCCCCAGGTCAGGTCCAAGATCGCAAAGACCTAGGGTAAGATGGGAAGAAGGGGTGGTAGATAACGAACATATGAACAAAAAGAAATCCAAGATTTGTTGCATCTTTCATCCTCAGCAGAATTTTGATGATGAGCATGAATGCCATGACTGCTCATCCGATCATGGCTCGTCATCATCATCGTCATCATCTGAGTCAGATAATGACAAGGACATGGACTTTGATGCTAGAAGAAAATTGAGGAAGGAAAGGCGCCATCGTAAATTACAGCAAAAAAGGTCTTCAAGTCCCAATGCCTACGAGGTTCAACCTGACTATAGTCATTATAGAGAAAAACAATTGAATGAGAACTCCACTTCATAAATGAGTCCCATATCACATTGGTTTTATTGATTTTTTTACTGAAAAAGTAGTTATTTTTTTAATATACAAGTAATGATCTATGCGTTGAAAACTTTAGAGACTAACTTCAAAATTAATCAATATACTATAAGTCTCTCTTGGCATTTTGTATTGAATCATGCCCGCGTAAATCATACAATTCTTAGCAACTTTCTTTAAGGCAGATATTTGCTGCACTTTTACGACGGACTGATATTCGCTTTGGTTGAGTTGGCTTATGATGTTAGAGATACAAGTCATTGTCATTATTAACAAATTGGGAATATTCTTGATGATATTCTCATTTAAATTAGAGAATTCTTGAGCCTTTTTCCTGGATGAAGCTTCATCAACAAACGGAATCAAATCCAATTCTTCAATCTGTTGCAGTGTGCTTTGCCATTGATGGGCCAAAAAAGTTCTTCTAACATCAACAAGCTTTAACAGTAAAATGCACGTCTCGTTGTTCTTTTGCTGGATTTTCTTAGAAATTTCCAGATTATTGACGTAAACATTGAGTAATTTCTTAGCAATTAAAACAGGATTTGTCTCATTGTTGTCATCAATATTCAACAAAGGTTGATCCAAATCGGTATTGCTTAATAGCTCACCCAATAGCTTGTTTACAATAAAGATAACAATGTCATATTCTTCCGACAATTGGTATAACAGCAAACTGTCATAGATTCTACCGTCCTCATCAGCTCTACGTGCAGCTTGTTCGGTAATTTTGTGCAAAAATTCCTTTTCATCATTCAAGTACAGCAACGATTGCCTCTCCTCGATAATACCCGGGATCCTAGTGCCATCTCTGTTAATTTTGCCTAACAGAATAGTGAACTCCTTGGTTTCTAAAACTAGCTCTCTTAATGCCTCGTGCGATAACTCGATCTGTTCTTTGCTGTCTACTAGTGCTATCAAAATCAAATATTCCACTGCAATTCTTGGGTCTGAATATTTGAAAGACTTGGTGTAATTACCAAGGATTTTAGCAAAGTTAATCTCTCTTTGGCCGTTGTTTAATGTAATCAAATCATCTTCGGTATTCCCACGATAGCTCGAGACTCTCAAAAGTTTATAATGAGCTAATGCAATAGCTAGATGAACTGCATCAATTTCATTAATAGAAAATGCGTACTGAACGGCTAGCTCGTACAAGCCACCTAACAGCAAGACCTGCAAATAGTAGTTGTTAAATCTGGAAGAGCCATAAGAGATGATAGTGTTTTGGAAATCTTTCAAACTGTACCTTTCGTAGACTGGGTCGTCACTCGAAAAGTCATCTTTAATCAACATGAAATGGACCCATAACCAATCTTCGATGCTTAGAGTAATGGAAGAAATATTCTTTCTTGTTAAATCACATCTACCTATAATCTTGTACACGGCAAGTCTAAATGGATCACCGTCCAAAGAGTTTTTGATGTGTTGATTGTATTCAGTATGCAACCTTGTGACAAATTCTTGCGGTAAACGCCTATCCTTGGACAAAACGTAGGCTTTAAAATAAGTTAGAAAAGATTGCTCCACTTTTTTGAAGCTTAGTTTGTTATTTATAGCCACTTCTAAAGCTTCTTGGAATAAACCAGCTCTTAACAAGTAAAAAATCAAAGCCCAAACAGGAACGCCATTTACAATGGTCAAGTTTCCAAATTTCCAAGTATTATTTGAATTTTTCAGTTTGTATTCAATGAATGACTTAATTTTATTAATGTTTGTTGGCAAACCCTCGTTTAAATTTTTTTTGTACAAAACATCCACATACTCCATGAATTGAGTCTCCAAAAACTTTTTAGATGATGCAACTACATCAGATGAACCTTGTAAGTTGTATAGGATTTTCCAACTTTCTAATAATTGTCTGTACTTGGAGTCAGTGGAATTTTGGAAAACTTCAATAAACTCTTTTGTGATTGGAAACTCACGGTTGGCTTGTCTCGCATTGTTGAACCTGTTTACAATTCTAGCGTACCTTTCAAACTTTTCTCTAACGACATAGTTTTCATTCACATTCAACCTAGATTCGCCATCCAATATTCCACGGCCATCCTTACCCCATGTCGGTAAGGATGGTTCTAGCGGAGCAAGCTTAGCGTCAGACTCGAAGTTGTTTCGCTTCTTTAGCATAATACCGAAACTTTCTCTTACTTCATCTTTGCGCTGTTTCCAATCTAAGTTAAAATTTTGGTTTACAAAGTTATCAAAGTCTTTAGCAGCTAGGGATAAGGACTGCTCAATGGATGACAGAATATTCTCATCCTTTTTAGTACGCAAATAGGTGTCCAAGTCACCATCCGCATGTCTGTTAGGAACATTTTGCTCTAGCAATTGCCTGGACTCCAAGTTTTTCAATGAGGATTCAACATCCTGAATGGCTAGTCCACTACCCGCAAGTAGGTAATGAGCCCTCGTGTGGTCACCCTCAGTTTTTTTTTTGCTTCTCAACTCACGAGCTCTCTTTTTGATTTCATTGACACTTAATAGGATAGAACCCAGCTCTGATGAAGTGCTTGGTAAGTTTTTGGAGGTCTCAATCAAATCATTGAACACTTTAGCAGATCCCTTCAAAGATGTGTCTTGGGAATTCAAAGTCTTTAGAGTGCCTTGCTCTACGGAATTCGCCATTTCTGATAAGTTGTTTTCCAGCCCTTGAATGATCTCACAATTCTATTACCAGGAGGCTGTTTTATTTACCTTTTTCTATGAAAATTTTCATGATAATATTATTACCCGGTTCAAAAATCGCTACCTACGCATATAGTTGAAAAGCCAGAAATTTCAATATTGACGTCGTTGTAAATGCCTTTCATAGGCCTTTCCCGAGGACTTGAGGCGAGTATGAGCACACCGTTAGAAGATGTATATATATGTATGTATTTTATAGACGAGAATAGTTGTTATAAACGCAATTACTTAACGTACTGTAACTATACATAGTCCAGCCCGAATGTTCCCGAAACATTAAAGCTTCTCTCTATTATGTCGCAGTCATATTATTTACTTCGTTTGTGCCACACCCAACTTCCTACGACCTACGGAAGACGAGTAAGCAAAACTATAAAATCCTGAACATACTTGCGTAAAAGCGATAGAGCCCGAACCTTTTCAGCGTGTCTAAATTTTAGACACCTTGATTTTGAATGATGGGGATTTGTAAAAGTTTATAGCCGAATCAGACGATCTCCAAACTCTTGAAATCAACAGGACTTGAGTGGTGGCGATGAAAAATGCGATGCTTTTCCAGGTAGCAGGGAAAATAAACCACAATTGTGATTAAGAACCATTTGGCAAGAAACTTTTGAGCACAAAATGTTCTTAGACCTCATTTGCAATCGTTCTATTATACCAACGAAAATCTCTTCCTCTTAAAGAAGAGCTCATCACGTCCTTGCGCATATGCTAATTGCAATCGAAACACCTTCCTAAAGCCTAACTTTTTTTTTTCTCATTTTAATTCGTTTCTTTATAAACATACAAATTTGTTAAAATGAATAAGTCATAGTTTGTGTTTAGTACTCACTTGCAGTACAAGTTTACGTATTCGTCGATACTCATATTTTCGAAGCCTTCATCTAAGCTTGATGACATAATAGTCTCGACCTTCTCCAAGTCGCCTTTGAAATGCTGGGATAGGTGAGTGTAGAATTTCTCTAATAATAATGGGACACCTTCCTTTCTTCTGAATCTATGCCCCACTGGGTACTCAACAATTTCTTCTTCTAAACTAGTTCCATCTTCTAATTCAACCAATAGGGCATTGGAGATAGATCTCATCTCTGGATTGTGATAGTCCAACGTGAATTGGTCGTCCTTAACACAGTACATTTTTGCTCTTAATTCATCAATTGCGGGATTCTTCGCAATCTCGTCACTGTAATCATCAGCAGTTAATCTACCATATATTAACGGAATAGCCGTCATGTACTGGATACAATGGTCTCTGTCTGCGTAATTGTATAATGGACCGGTTTTGTCGATAATTCTAACTGCGGCTTCTTGAGTTCTAATTCTAACAGATTTGATATCCTTGTAAGACTTTCCTGAACTATTCAACTTGGCATTCACTTTCATTGCAGCCTCTACTGCAGTTTGAGCATGAAATTCTGCAGGGTAGGAAATTTTGAACAGGACATTTTCCATTACGTAGGAACCATAGCTGTTTCTTTGTTTGAAACTGAATGGCTTACCTTTGAAAAGAACATCATAGAAACCCCAAGTTTTTGCAGTTAATACAGATGGGATGGTACCAACGTGACCATTTTTTACTAAAAACGCCAAGTTAACAGCTCTGGATACTGCATCGCCAGCAGCCCACGATTTTCTGGACCCGGTATTTGGAGAATGTCTGTAAGTTCTCAAAGACTGACCATCGACAAAAGCTTGAGATAATGCTTCGACAGTTTGCTCTTCAGTTAAACCTAACATCTTTGAAACAACGGCTGTAGTAGCAACCTTTACCAATACGACATGGTCTAATCCAACTTTGTTAAAGGAGTTCTCCAATGCAATAATGCCTTGGATTTCGTGGGCTTTAATCATGGCCTCCAAGATATCTCTTACAGTGAAGAATCTACCATCTTCTCCGCCAGTTGCTTTTGAAAGTCTTGTGAGGTAATCTCCCACTGCTATAATACCACCTAGGTTGTCAGACGGATGGCCCCATTCAGCAGCCAGCCAGCAGTCATTATAGTCCAGCCAGCGAACCAAAGTGCCTATGGCAAAAGCACCTCTTACCGGATCCATTCTGTATTTAGTGCCAGGAATTTTAGTACCGTTTGGAACAATAGTCCCTGGTACAATAGGTTTAATAATTGCTCGAGATTGATCATACTTAAGGGCAGCAAGCCCACATCCCAAGGTATCAAGGAAACATAACTTAGCAGTTTCGAAAGCATCAGGAGATGTGATAGGGGTGTTGTGCACATAAGATGCGATGTCTTTTAGCACTTGGTCAGGTTCAGGTCTCTTATTGTCTTTTATAGAAGCTTTTGCTCTGTGGCCAGAGGTGGAAGAGAGAAAAGCCTTTACTGTAGTTATTGTGTGTAAACTTTTGCATGCAGAACTTGTAGCCCTGGCTCCGGAGGATATCATTGTTAGACGATTTAATAGTATATATGATTCTCTGTTAGCTGATTTTCTTGTTTCCAGTTATTCTCTTTTATTGAGAGTACTTATATACTTTTCTCGACTCCTTCCATGCCCAGCCTCCGTTTTTTGAATGGTCATTTTTTAACCTCTACTAGAATTGACTCTATTCTTTGCTTCACTATAGGTTTATGGTATCCGAAACGGCTAACTTTAGTCACAGCAAGCGCATGATCTAATCGCCCCGAAAGATACTATATTCACCCTCTGCTATCCCCCTGTTCATGTCATCGCTTCAAAGCATTGAGCGGCTTGGCGGTTCTCTCCACTTTTTTGGTTTTTGCGGGGGGGTGTACCTATCGCTGGACCCCGGAGTTTTTGTAAACCGCGTTAATTGCCGGTACACATGCGAATGGTGTCAGCATGGGATTGTTCAAGGGTTTTGATTATTATTGTATTATAAAGTGCAAGCTAAACCTCATTCCAAGGAAGTGACATATGTATGATAAGAGTTTTTAAAAAAAAGCTGTAGCAGTAGCTTTTACTTACATAGCGATCTTATAGTGTTTAGGTCAACACTCTTCGGTCTCTCTATGGGCAACCCAAGAGCGCGGTCCCATACAAGCTGAGTTAATGGGCCAATTGACCTTGAACAACCAAAGATAACAGTAAAGAACAGCAACTCCTGAATACCGTAATGATGAAACAAAATTCCAGAGGCAGAGTCTACATTCGGAAATGGATTCTTAGTCTTACCATGCTTGGCCAACACCTTGGGAGCAACCTGTGACATTTTCTTCATTAATTGCACATTTTTGTCCTGTGCAAACTCTTGCTGCCTATCTTCTACAAACCTCAGCATGGCCTCAAAGCGGGGGTCCGGTTTACGTAGAACTGCGTGACCGTATCCTGGAATAACTCTATTGGATTTTAAAATCTTCCACAAGTATTCTTCCACCTGTTTCTCGTTTTCTGGGGATTCTATTTCAGAGTTCATCTCAACCAAGAAACGTACGACTTCTTGAGCAGCCAATCCATGTAGTGGACCAGCAAGTCCCATAATACCTGATGAGTAGCTCAAGTATGGATCGCTTAAGGCACTACCTACTAAATGGGTTGTATGTGCAGAAACGTTCCCACCCTCGTGGTCAACATGTATCCCACAATATAGTCTAACCAAATTGGTAAAATCTTCGCATTGATCTGCAGTCATATGTTGCTTGTTTACAGAGTCCCTAAAGGTCATACCTAATAGGGACGCAATATTGTAACTCCAATCCCGATCAGGATTAAATTGCCCGAGAGGCTCACCGTCATTCACAATGTTGGAGTATATTTTACCGGTCAACAGAGGTAAAGCAGAAATCAAATTCAAGGCATCTTCGTATACAAATTCCCAGTAATCACCTTTACCGATCGTGCCTTCTTGGTACTTAGCCGAGAATAAGGAACTCTTGTTCATTGATGCCAATCCAATGGCCAATTGGGTCATTGGGTGCATATCCTTAGGCAAATTATCCATGATTCTCTCCGTATAAACCGGTAAATTCTTGCCCCTTTGTGCTAACTCACGAACAAGGCCTCCAGTTTGTTGTACAGTTGGAACTTCGCCAGTCATTAAAAACCATAACATAGACTCGGGTAAGAACTCACTTTTTCCTTTCTCTCTAGGATCTCCTGGTAACAAATTCTGACATTCCTGGATTGTTTTGCCCCGGAACTTGATTCCTTCTTGAGGGTCCAAAGTAGTACCATCCCAAAACATTGATTTGTTTCCTCTCATACCTCCAATTATGCTTCCGACTGTTATTTCATCCACTCTGACATCGCCGTAATTCTTTTTAAGATTTACGAGCTCATCACGCCTAGCTGGAATGAGAGCTTTTAAGGTCGCTTTCAAGCCTTTATGCTGCAAACGTAAATTTGAAGTAGTGAGGAAGCATCTGCTCAAAAATGGCCTAGTCTGCATTCTCTTTTTCTTATATCTTTCAGGTAAGAAGTGATGTAATCTACACAGTAATTAATAAAGATGAGACTAGTCCCTTAATCCGTTAATCCCTCTCTTATATACATTTAATCTGGCTTCAGAATTTTCAAGAGGAGTAAAAGAACTTGTGACTGCACGATCTCTTGGACATCAGATTATGCCGAATGCCAGCATATTCAGATACTATAGTTGTCAAGGAGTTGAGGTTGGAGTAAAAAAAGTTGCTGACACTGACGCGCGGTCCAATCCATGAAAACAAGGGCTCTTACCCTAAAATTGAATTACGAGTCATAGGAAATTTAAGCGAAGCTGACTGTCTTTTTACCCTTAGGTTTTTCGGAGATGGTTTCGGATTCACTTCTTCCTTCATCTCTCTTATTTTTCCTACGTAAAGTTCTGGCAACAGAAGCTTTGTGCTTAATTTCGACCTTCTTCTCATCTAACTTGTTCTTTTTGGCCTCTTCTTTTCTTTCAATTTCTTGTTTTTTCAAATCTCTGATCTCCTCTAGCCTTCTAGCTTTTTCCAATTTACTCTCGGTAATTTCGTCATTTTTATCACCAATAGTCTTGATCAGCCTGTTCAGGGTTATTAGATCATGGTCACCCACAAACTTCTTACCTTTCTTACCTCTCTTGATTTTGACTCCGGGAACAATTGCTCTGTTTAGGGTGGGTATGTTCAACTCTTTTTCTGAATAAACCTTCTCCTTCTTCTTCTGACTACCATATAATCTAGCCTTTGCTTGTTCTTTTTTGACTTGCAACCTACTGGGTTTACGAACAGCAGACTTTTCTGTCAATTTAGGCACGTTGGCCATCTGATTTCTGGCCTGTGAGTCTTGGAACACTTCTGGTTCTACATCTCTTTTTTGGTTTTGTTTCGAAGCCCTCTTTGCGGTTTTAGATTGTTTAGGAGCCATTATTACAGTACTTTAAGAATGTGTTGGATCACTACGGTTATCTATCTCATTAATAATATGATGAGATGAGATGAGCTTTGTTGAAAAGTTTTCTAACTTTTCTTTTTCTTTTTTTGAGAATTGAATGTTACCCGGTCATGATCCTAATTGGAAAGAATTGAACTGCACAGGTGCATTATTATTAAAGGGAAAAATCATTGCAAAAAAAAAAGGTTTAACAACGCAAGCAACGTTTACTAACATTTTGAAATTTTATTGATTAGTATGCTTTAAATACATCCTGTCTATTTTCTTCAAAACAGAATAATACATAATTTAAGTGTCAACCGTAACAGCACCCTGTAGCTAAATGAATGTCATAGTGTACGTTTACATAACTGCATTTAATTTTATTTATATCATTATCCATAAAATATTTTCTTTTTTCGGAATTCTCAAACAAAACATTTTTTTAAATACATTGTATACTATTTTTTGTTTATAGTTTACAAGAAAACTAAATATATACAATATATAAATAATTAATATTTACATTTAATATTTTTTAACAACGTTTAAAATATATTTTAAGGTTTTATAAAAGTAAAATCTTGTATTTTTAGTTCACGTGATGCATGCCATTTTGCTTTTTTTTTTTTTCAATAAATTTGTATTTTATGCTACTAATACATACTTAAAGACTCGACTTTTTATTGAGAGGCAAGTGTTCTTGTTTTCTTAACTGAGTCCTCGAATTGAGAATGGTCTTCTCTTTTACGTTTTGCAAATGTGACTGCCGAAAGAATACGTAAATAATCCTCTTTTAATGATTGAAAAGCTGTCTGTAATTTGTCGTTGCGATTAGGAACATCCATATCAGCAAGTACATCGTAGTTTTTTTCGAACAACCTTTTCTTGACTTGTAGCCTAAAATTTGGAGAATTGTTGTGAAGGAGAATCATTTCAAGAAGTCTCATGAATTGTCTCCTCTCAAGTTTCAGTTCTGATCTTTTGCTCTCTAACCAAGATTCTTGAATTGGCAACTGATCAGGAATCTGATCAAATAATCCAGTATCGTACAAGCGTTTTAAATCGTTGCGATCTCTAAGATCGTCAAAACCTTCGTTTGGATCCTCTATAGTAACTTCTGTAATCTGCGAATCTTTTAACCATAAATTGAATACCGCATTGTAAAGAGCCGATCCATGCTTCTTACCTTGATAAGGCGGAAAGATCAGAAACTGTGAAATTTTGGCCCTCTTAGGTGCAACTTGCGAGTTGTCGAACTCTGCAGCACCCATATATCTCCAATATTGGTATGCGGTAGTGTAGCCTACACACTGTTTGGTGACTTTATTAAATGAAATGAAAATATCCCAGGTATCATCATTTTCATCAATGTAAGAAGCCGATTCAATGAACAATAGTGTGAAAATTCGCATACGGCGGTGTAGTTTCTTTATAGATTCATCTGACAGTTTGGTTCTATAAACAGCGAAGTTTTCACCGTCTGCGCTATACTCGAAGATCTTGGACTGGTCATCTGGTAGTGTAAAGTTTTCTTGCTCTTTACGGAATTCATTGACCCATTTTTCCTCATCCTTGATTATTGCGTCGTGATTTGGGAGAAACTCTAATAATTTCTCCTGAACTTGCTCAACCTCCCCATCTAGCTTCGAGGTATATTTGAGATTCACAAATGGTTTGAAAGTAATTGAGTCGAAGGCTAAATAAACATGCAGTCCCTTATACCCAAAAATCTGTTCTGAGCTACCAAATATCGGGTAGGTAAAGGTCGGGTTGAACTGAATAGCACCATCCTGATCAACTAAGGATAGCTTTAAAGCATCGTTAGAAGAAGTGGTCCATGCTTCAGGTTTCATGTCATTGATAGTTTGAAATTCATTCATTCTTAAAATCTCGGTCCCTTGTGTTTCTCTGAAAAGCTAGGTGGAGATATTTCTCGTGTTGCTGAGAAAAGTTTCGCCAACTTTTGCAGGAAGCTTCGGCTTCTTCCAGCACCTTGAACGGACAAGCCTTAGTTCAACATTTACTTCTGAAACTGCTAACAAGCAATGAATTCCATGCAAAAATTTGGCCTAGCGGCTTTTGATGTGGATAAAGAAAACAAGTATGAGGACGTGGGTACTGGTATTTTAGGCAGACAGGCCCAGGAACTTAAAGATCAGTTGGCAGTATTTCAGGAGCGTCTAATAACCTTTGCCAAAGAGCATAATAAAGAACTACGTGAAAACCCAGAATTTAGAGGTAAATTTATCAGAATGTGCTCTTCAATTGGGATAGACCCCCTTTCTTTGTTTGATAAAGATAGGCATTTGTTTGATGTGGATGATTTCTACTATGAGCTTTGTGTTAAAATTATAGAAATCTGCAGAAAAACTAAGGATTTGAATGGAGGCGTGATATCCTTTGATGAACTTCATAAAGGTTATTTTAAGCGTTTAAAAGTTGAGATGGAGGATCTCGAGAAATCAGTTAATATGTTACAGAGCTTAGATGGCGGATTTGAGGTATTCACTATCGGAGGCAAGAAGTTTCTGAGGAGTGTACCGAATGAGTTAACTAGCGATCAAACTAATATACTGGAAATCTGTTCCATCTTAGGGTATGCCAGCATATCAATCTTAAGAGCAAATATGAGTTGGAAGACTGTAAGAAGCAAAGCTGTGTTGGAGGAGATGGTGGCGAATGGTTTGTTGTGGATCGATGACCAGGCGGAGGATGAGATTCTTTACTGGGATCCCTCATGGATTATGCACACTAAGTAGTTTAAACAGCAAATTATAAGATTATATAATAGTACAAGAGGAAATTAAAATTACTGGATCATGGGCAGCTCATTTTCTGTTTCTAGCCTTACGTTTTTTAAATTTCTCATTTACGGTGGTAACAGAGTCCATTACTCCTCTTTCTAACATTTTTTGGTACTGGGAAACAACTTTCCCTTTCCCATCGCCCAAATTAATTCTGGTCCGATCTTGAGTTTCTGTAGCAGTAGCGGTCGGTAACACATCCTTAAAAATCTTAGATACCGTAGCCTTTAACTGGTACCCCAAGGCCAGGGAATAGACAGTATTACCATACTTGGCAGTTTTATGACTGTCTAACTCTGCCTGAGTCCATTCCATTTCTGGAAACTTGCAATCATACAATATTAACGGCACATCGCTGGCCATTTCATAGATTGGTTTTCTCGGCATTTTCTCAATATCAAGCATTTTTTGTATCAGAACCGGCTCTTCCAGGTTTTGACCTACAAGGAATAAGGTAGCCATCATGCAGCGAACCTGGTGCCATAGAAATGCAGAACCGACTAAATCAAAACAATAAAAGTCATTATCGACTTGCAAAATTTTCGAACTTAAGATCGTTCTTTTGTAGTTAGTAATCTGTTTAGAACCGTCCAATTTACAGAAGTTTCTGAAGTCGTGTTCACCTTCATAAAGCCTGGCCGCTTTCTCCATTCTTTTGATATCTAAGCCATCTTTGTGGAATAAATATTTGTAGTGGCGGTGCTGACAACTGAATCTAGCATCAAACCCCTTTGGAGGTCTTAAGCATACTGCAGAAACCCTGATATCATCTGGAAGAACTTGGTTTAAAATGTGAACGTACTGGAGTTCCTTAGAATCATTCAGCGCGTCTTTTTGTTCTTCATCTGTCAGGTTGGATCTTACTCTCAAGGAAATTACCTGGTTCATCGCACTCACACCTTTATCCGTTCTACCACATCTACTAAAATTATACTCTTGCGGAATCATAGATGGAACTAGCCTACATTTATTCATAGCCTCCAAAATTGTACCCTCAACTGTAGGGAGAGGAGTTGGGTCTTTTTGAATGGCTAATCCGTTGTAATTCCAACCGAGATAGGCAAATTTTAATGCAATGAACCTGGTATTATACTTAGAAAAGTCAAATTCTCTCTGTTTTTTTTTCTTCCTGCTATTCTCTGGAACATCTAAGTCGCTCTTGCGTTTTTTTATTGGACGTGCATCCTCTTCCTTCAGTTCTCTCTTTCTTTCTTTCTCCAGCTCTAAAACTTTGCCAATTAGTTGCTCTTTAGTCCATTTAGCATACTCGACCTCTTCTGGTGCTGCAGAGGCTGTAGTCCTCGATCCTAACTTGAATATCTTGGTCAGAAAACTCATCAGTTATGTCGGCTATAAATTGGATGGAAGGAATCAGCCATCAAAGTGAAAACTTCGAAATGAGGTATTCAGAAAAAAAAAACATCGTTACCCGGAATTTCGACATTTAGTACGCCAAGGTGAAAAATTTCAACCTCATCGATTTCTTCACCTGTACAAAGCTCATCGACATCCTATAGCACGTTCAAAGATGTCAAAATCGCTATCTTGGGATGATCTTAATTACAAAATTCAGCCATGGATTAGAACTGCGATAGATACGATGGGATTTGAAACTATGACACCCGTACAAGCCTCCACCATTCCTATGTTTTCAGGCAACAAAGATGTGGTAGTTGAATCAGTTACTGGTTCTGGTAAAACCGTATCCTTCGTCATTCCGATATTGGAAAAGATTATTGCAGATGAAGCACATACTGCTAAACTTAAAAAAGGCCATTTTTATTCCTTGATTATTTCCCCGACTAGAGAACTATCTAGCCAGATACAAACCGTCATTGAATCATTTCTAAATCATTACCCTGAAGAAAATTGCCCGATTAGCTCTCAGCTATTGATTGGTACCAACAAGTCTACTGTAAGAGATGATGTAAACAGTTATATGGAGAACAGACCTCAAATTCTAGTTGGAACTCCAGGTAGAATATTGGACTTTTTAAATATGCCTACTGTGAAATCAAGCTCTTGTGGTGTCGTTGTGTTAGACGAGGCTGATAAGTTGTTGGATGCAAGCTTTGAAAAAGATGTAGAAACCATTTTAAAGCTCTTACCCAAACAAAGAAGAACCGGTTTGTTTTCGGCAACAATTAATAGTGCTGGTACTCAAATATTCAAGACTGGTATGAGAAATCCTGTTAAAATATCAGTAAAGTCAAAACATCAAGCTCCTTCCTCATTAAAGATTAAATGCGCTGTTGTAAAGCCCGAACTAAAATTTCAGCTATTGTTAACAGTTTTGAACCATTATAATTATAAGAAATGCATTGTCTACTTCCCCACTTGCGTTTCCGTCACTTACTTTTACGCTTTTATGCAGCACTTACTAAAGCTGGGTTTAATAAATGAGGACTTAGACATTTTTTCTTTGCACGGTAAATTGCAGACCAACTCCCGGATGAAAACCTTAGAAAGATTTACAGAAAGTTTGAATACTGCTGTTTTACTCACCACAGACGTTGCTGCTAGGGGTATCGATATCCCGGACGTTGACTTAGTCCTACAATTTGATCCTCCAACAGACGCTGACATGTTCTTGCATAGGTGTGGCAGAACTGGTAGAGCTAGCAGGGTTGGTAGAGCCATCACTTTCTTAAACGAAGGCAGGGAAGAAGATTACATTCCATTTCTAGAAGTCAAGAATATTGAGTTAGAGGAAGTAGAGATCAAAGTCAAAGAAATTCCTGACTTTCAAGATGTTTTTAGGAAGTGGATTCTGGAAGATAGAGCGACATTCGACCATAGCGTGAAGTCGTACGTAGGCTTCATCAAATATTATTCTAAGCATACTGCCTCGTCTATTTTCAGGTTACAAACTATGGACTACATCGGATTGGCTAAAATGTATGGTTTGCTACGTCTTCCTCGTATGCCAGAAATCACTAAGTATCTATCCAACGAACAGACTCCTGTCGACGGTTGGCTAATTCAGCCTCCACTGGACTTAGAAAAGTTTGCATATGTTGATAAACAAAAGGAAAAATCAAGATTAGAGGAACTGAAAACAGTTAAAGAAATAAATGATAAAAAGAAACTGAAAAGCGAGTTGAAAAAGAAAAACTTGGCATGGTCCAATAAGACTGCTGTAAAGGAAACAAAATCAGAAAGAAGAGCCAAAATGGCTGTGAAAAGAAAGGCCATTGAAGAAAGGCTCGCAAAAGAGGGCAGCGAGAGTGAAAGCGAAGCTGAGCAAGATTGGAAGGATTTAATAAGACAGAATAAAAAGAAGAAAACACACTCTGAGTTGCAAGGGAGCTTCGATGACTTGTAGCATGCATTTGAGTAAACAAACAGATGTTCAGTACGTAGTGTCACATAACAGTAACTTTATGATTATAATTTGAAAGTATCGGTTTTGTTGTTAATACCGTCATATACTAACGTATTTTGAAAGGGAATGTATTGGTGTGTCAGTATCTTACTTGCCTCCTGGGCAATTATTCCGCCCATCAGAGACGCCACAGGATAAGACTGTTTTCCATGAAGTTTAGACAAAGTACTCAAATATCCAGAGGCAGAAGCCGAGTCCACGTACTTAGCTACATCACGTTCTGGGTAATATTGCAATGCAAGAAGTAATTTTAATAACAAAGCCAAATCTGCGGTGGACTTTGATAAGTTTTTGATAGATGTCCCAAATGCAATTGTTTTGGATGGTTGCACAACCGCGAGATACCTGCAATTTTTGCAAAAGCTTTTAATGGTTTTTTCTGATATCTGTGGATCCAAACCACGCATTAATTCTGAAAAAACTTTTTGATCCATTTCTGCTTTCTCCAAATAAATCTTTTTGAGCTCATTATAATTTTTTGTGCTTGATTCCATATCGGGAATACTACCATGTAGCGGCAACTGGCTTTTGCTATAGTCGGTAGCCAGGTAATGCTCTAAACATCTAACGAGGGTCCAAAATTCACGGTTTGTAGGGTCCCTTATGTTCTCAACAGATTGAGGCTGTAAGTCAAATATCTGCTTTAAGTTGGACGGCAAATCATTAGAGTCGAATAGAGCCAAATGAGCATACCGTTGAGCTTCTAAAAAATTTAAATCTTGTAATCCTAAATCGGTTTCTTTAAACAATATGCCTAACTCCTTCTTTACAGATTCTTTTGTCATAGTTTGCTGTTTATCCTTTAATGATTTTAAAGCTTTAAATAAGAGGACTGCATAAGGTACCTTCAGAAGCTTACCTTTATCTGTGTCGGAAATCTCAAGGGAGTCTAAGTGGTAGAGAAGTTCATCCCAAGGCCTCTCCAACCTCAAGTCCGGAATCTTATGCTGTGGGTGCGACTGGGTGATACAATGTGGTTCGGATGAGATAAATCTAACATAACCGTAAAATCCATGCATATACGACAGTAAGAGCGGGGGTAGTGATGGCTCAGATGTCCACAGGGCAGAAATACAACTCAATATTTCAGTTTGCCTTGTTGAGACAATAACCAAATCAAACTGAGACCAAAACTCTGAGTGACACATGATGGCTTGCTGCCAATCAACCTCATCTACTTTGACTCTTGGGTTAAGAGCTACCAAGTTTCTGATATCAGCACCAAAAAATAGATTATTCTCTTCATCTGTACCATTTATTAAGGTAAGCCTGCCTGTACCTGGTAACGTCAAATTCTTTGCTACCTCCTGGGTTAGTTGAGATTTGCCAGCAATACAAACATGTGCCTTCTCTAGAAGTAGCTGTCCTTCGTTACCCCATAGCATCAGCTGCCTGTCATACTTAGCGTTACTGTCCATGGCTGATTCATTTTGGCGAATGTGACAGTTATCAGCTAATGCGGATTTTCCTTCTATCAGTTTATTACCCGGTCTACACCTTTATGCATAGAAAAGTTGTGAGAGCAAAAAAAAAAAAAAAGGTTTTAAAAAGGGGGCAAGCTAGCCTCTCCTGTCCAACTACAGTCCCCTTCAGTAGTAATACGGACCGACACAACAGCACATAAGTCTACACTAAAATCAAAACCATGCACAGAACTTACTCTTTAAGAAACCAAAGGGCTCCTACTGCTGCCCAATTGCAGAGCCCTCCTCCTCCAGCTTCTACTACCAAGTCCAAATTCTTTGGTAAAGCCTCTATCGCCTCCTCTTTTAGAAAGAACGCAGCTGGTAATTTTGGCCCAGAATTGGCTAGAAAGTTGTCTCAGTTGATCAAGACCGAAAAGAGTGTTTTGAGAGCTTTGGAAATTGTCGCCAGCGAACGTCGTGCTGCAGCTAAACAATTGTCCTTGTGGGGTTTAGAAAACGACGACGATGTCTCCGATGTCACCGACAAACTGGGTGTTTTAATTTACGAACTAGGTGAATTGCAAGACCAATTCATTGATAAGTACGATCAATACCGTATTACCATCAAGGGTATCAGAAATATCGAGGCTTCTGTCCAACCTTCTAGAGATCGTAGACAAAAGATTACTGATGACATTGCTCACTTGAAATATAAGGATCCTCAATCTACCAAAATTCCTGTCTTGGAACAGGAGTTGGTCCGTGCTGAGGCAGAATCTTTAGTTGCTGAAGCTCAATTATCCAACATTACCAGAGAAAAATTGAAAGCAGCTTTCAATTATCAATTTGATTCTATCAGAGAATTGGCAGAAAAGTTTGCTTTGATTGCTGGCTACGGTAAGGCTCTATTAGAGCTATTGGACGATTCTCCAGTTACTCCAGGTGAGACTAGAGCAGCTTACGATGGTTATGATGCTTCAAGACAAATCATTATGGATGCCGAGTCTGCCTTGGAATCTTGGACCTTGGATATTGCCGCAGTTAAACCAACTTTGTCATTTCACCAAACCGTTGACGATGTTTACGAGGACGAGGAAGAAGCTGCTGCTGCAGAAGAGGAATGGGCTGGTGAACATGACGGTGGCGAAGAAGAAACCCAAGAAGTTCCAAAAGCTTAAGCTTTTTAGTTTAATGAGAGTTCTTGAAACAAAGGAAACTTGAGTACAAAGCTCTTAGGAAGTGACCTTAGTATTGTGTTGTTCTGATCGTTCTTGGTTTGTTTTGAACTTCTCGTGCTTTGAAAGCCACTAATTTTAAAAATTTCTTCTATGGCTAGACCCATAGTTATTGTGTAACTACTATAATAGTAAAAACCAGAAGAAAAATATTCTTTTACTACTCTTCGACTTTTTTATATATTTGGACCCGGAAGGGACATATTCCCTTTTTTGGAGATTTACGTCAAGGAAAACAGTTAAAAAACTGACTTAACTAATTCCAATATAAAAAACCTAAATATACACAGATCGTAAAAATAAAGTAAAACGTTCATCCAGAGCTTTAACAGCTACTGTTGTTTTAATATATTTCTTCTAGAAAGTTCTGACTTTAAAGCAGAGTGTCTATCATTGGCATATGGAATCCTCTTCACCATGGAGTTCTGGATGGCTAGGAAACGGATTCTTTTCTTATATGATGCCTTTTTAATTTTAGCAACCTCTGTAGTATCAAATTTTATTTTCTTCGAAGGTTTTTCTTTCATTGAAGTCGGGACGCAACCTAGAAGTCTAAAAGCCTTCCTCAATTCTGCTCCGCACTCTTTCCAACAGTTCCATTTAATGCCGCCAGAATCCCACAATGCGGAATCTAATATTTTCCTTGCAACCTCAACTTGATCCTCAGTACAAGTCTTTTTAATATTAAACTTGGAAATCCCTCTGGCCTTGAGCAACCAGTAGCTAAAAATCGAAACGTTCATAGTATGAGCTTTGAGTTTCTGCTTGAGGTATTCTAAAACTACTGGAAATTTCTTAGTATACCCATTCCTTACCAAAGCCTTAAAAAGCATATCGAAGCTATGGATATTAGGTCTAATTTCATATTTGATTGTCGCTGTATTGAAAGTTAACAGCGCCAAATCTAACCTGCCTTGCTCAGCAAAAGATCTCAAAAATATATTCAAACACTCATGACTTGGGTTAAAGTTTGCATTTTCATAGGCATGGTTCATGAAAGCCCAAGCGACTTGAAAATTCTGCTCCTCTGCAAGTTTCCTGATGCACAAATTAAAAAGTTTAGAGTTCAAAGGAACGGAATGTTCAGACAGAAACCGAAGAACTTCTTTAGAACTATAAGAACCATTTCTGAATACCGCGTAGACAAAGTTGCTAGTAATTGGCACGTTGTTTTGCACCATTTTCTCGATAAAAATGTCTCTAGATATGTCTTCCATCAACAGCTGGTAACATGTGGTCCAAGTAATCGTGTCTGCTTGAATTCCACATGATTTCATCCGATTCAAGTAGTATAGTGCTTCTTTATGTGGGAGCTTTGACTTTCTGATGTGTGAATTCTTTAGTAAGTTTCTGAGCATTAGGTTAAACGTTCTTGTGTTAGGATGAACATCCTCTATCTTCATTTGAACAAATAACTCCCGACATGTGGCAAAATCAAACCTTTCGCTGAAAAAGTAAATTACATCATTGTAAACATTTACATTTTTCAAGTGCATGGTGTTGATGTTCGAGGGATGCATTAAGTTTCGTAGCATTTTGGGAATTATTCCATTTAGCTTAGAAGATTTCTTGTAATAAAAATGCGTGTGAGTTAACAATCCGATATAGTCTTCAAACAGCTGTGTATGTGTTTTAAAATCTGGAATAGGTGGAACTTCCGTAAAAGCCTCATTTAGGAAGGTTCTTGTGCTTCCGTTTATCGTTAGCTCATTTGGAGTCAGAGGTATAAGGATTGCCAACATATCACCAACAAATTGATATGTTCTATTAAACAGAATTGCTTTTGAATTATGAGCCCGTTTGATATTATTAAGATTACTATTGAATGACCTTGCTGAAGATTCATCATAATCATCTCGTATTCTATGTCTTGAAAATGGATGGGAGCGTAATGGAGCCAGGTATTCTTGAACTGCCAACTTTTCAAAGTCTGATCCTTTTCCAATAACATGCAAATTCTGACGAACGTATTCATTTTTGGGTATAGAGTAAGAAATACTATCTAGTTTCGCAGGTGCATCTGTTTCCCCGAAAGTGCGAGGAAGAATGGTCTGCTTTCTTACAACAGCTGGTAAAATTCCATTTTTCGATATCCCAGAGCCAAGCCGTAGTAACAAGCCCATCATTAAAATATATGCTGCTAACTTATGAGCTCAGCTTCCGTTACTTAGAAGGTACGTAATTGTTAGATATACTCAGAATTTTTCTTAGGTACGCTCTCTTCTATTTTTCTCCACATTTGATATCACGTGAACGTCTAATATTTAAAATTCGATAGTTCATTAAACACACCATGAGAAACCCACGGGACTCATAAAACCAGCTTCAGGGCTCTACCTTTTTCTTTCTCTTTCAATTTTAGTTTTGATTTTTTATAGAACAACCTTCAATAAGTGGTATTGATATTCTGCATATCCTGTTATACGCGTTACAACACCTGCTGCTTTTCTGTACATTCTACACTACCTTTCAACGGATTTCCGATTCACGATCAAGGTAACTCTCACCTCCAAATAATGCTAGAGCTGCTGGCAAGAAGACAAGTGCATGAATAGAAGAGATCAAAATCAAAGAGAACCACATACGGAAATAGAAAACTTGAAAGATTTTTGATTGGGCAAAAGCCAAAACACAGACACCAATAAATTTAGTCATTGTAATACCAGTAAAAACTGAGCCACCGACGGTTGTCATCGCGTACCAGGATCTAGAGTCACGATCACTCCGTACACCATTGGGAACTATAGTAAATGCTCTGACGATGTGAATACAGAACTCAACAGCGAGACCTACGCATATAATTAGGTTGACCAGACTCACAGCGTTCAATGGTATATTGAGCCATGCCATGAATGCCCCAATGTCAATTAGAATCATCAAAACAGTGGCGGTCAAAACTATGGCTGTTCTTCCTGAGCCTAGTAAAATGGAGGAGAGTAAAAAGATTAGGAAAAGTGCCGTCGCCAATAATTTCAAAGTTAGGGAGAGTAACGTGTCGTACTGCACAAAGAAAATGTAGAAAGGAGAATATGCAAAAACGTTCAAATCACTCAAAGATCTGCTAATTCTCTCTGAGTCTTTGTATGCTTTAATATAGTCCGATTGAGATCTTAATGGGCGGTGTGCACTTCTAAAACTGGACGAGATAATACTAGTATCGTTATACTTCAAAGATGAGGAATATGGTGCCTTCCCCCCCAAAGGACATGGGTCACTTGGAGAACCTATCCAAATGTCAAAGAATCTCATAAACTCTTCACCTTCTGGGAATCCAGTCATGTCATAATCCCATTGGTCCTCAGCGAAGCATGTTTCACACCTCCTGCTAGGGAAAAAAGGCGGACATACTTCATCTGTGCCCTTTTTAAACCTACAACACTGATCAAGTTCAGGGCTCAAAAACATCATGAAGTCATCAAACCAGTTCGCGACAGGCTCAGTAACTGTAGACCTGTGACGCTCTTGTTCTAGAATGTTTGCCAGTGATTTCTCACCACAGGTTGTGAATTTACCACAAACCTTTTGTTGATTCTCTCTGACAGTCAAATCCAAATCTTTCACAATGAAATAAACAGGCGGTCCGACATTCAAATACTGATAAACATCTTTGAAGTAATCAACCAAATAGGACTTTCGAGGAACCGCCATCGTCTGATCTAAACCAAACTCAATACCAGGAAGAAATACCAGTGATATCAATGCCCACGATAAAAACAGGCCCAGTAATTTTCTCTTTTTACTGATAAGGGTGTGATATGCTCCCACAAATTTAGAAGCAGAAACAGTATCAACCGCGTCCCTTTGCCTATTTACACCAAAAAAACTTTCGTAAAGTGTCAAAATCGAAATATAGGCCGTCATCTGTAGGGCCACATTAAAAAGCACTGCAACTGCAGAATAAATTGCGAAGTTGCGGACTGCAGGCATACTGACGAAGGCTGCAAGGGAGAAACAGGTCACTTGGCATAAGAAGGATAGTAAAATAGAAGGAGAAATACGTCTCACAGCCTTACAGATTCTGTCTGCCACATCTAAAGAGTCATCATTTTCTGTAACTCTGTCATACTCATGGGTGATCAAAAAGATGTTATCGATACCGATTGCCAGAATCAAAAATGGAATCACTTCGGCAATAATGAGTGTAGATTTTATACCCAAAAAGCTCAATAAGCCTGCTGAAGAAGTGACAGAAAATAAAACTATCAAAATCCCGGAGCAACCAAGAAGAATTCTGTTACCACCGAACTTACCTCTTAGTGCCCATGAAGCATATAGAAACATAACCAAATAGGAAATACAGACAGTTATGATATCATTGTTTCCATTCAATTCCTTTTCTAGGGAAATGTCAGTGCTAAAACTGATTCTCAAACCTTCTGGGACAGTCAGATCAAGTAGGTATTCCTCTAACTTCTGTTCCCAAAAGGCCGAAGAATCCGTATGATTGTCAACTAGAAGTGTGACAACAAATGCCTGTGAGTCAAACACTGAATCATCACTGAATAGGAGGTTCGTCTTTAAAGGCTGTTGAAAAGAGGGTAAGCAGTTTACCGGTGAATCTGTACATATTTTTAATTGTGCTCTCCAGTCACTTTTATCAGGAATGACGCCATTAAAATACTGTGTCAAGGATTCGACAACACATGTTGAATCCTCTGTAGGCCGGAAACAAATATCTTGATATCCAACATCTTCAAAAGATAAAAGTTCTTCAGTAATATTTCTTTCCACATCAAACCACCATTCTAAAGTTTCATAGGACAAAATTGGCCCAGTTTCGTTAACGACGAAAATCTGTTCCGTTTTGTAAAATGGACCAAAGTTCTGATCAAAATATTCCTTTTCTTTATACTTTGGTGAATTCTTACTGACCCATAAGTTGATGGGATCTTTCTCTAAATCTGCGAAAAGGAACAACAGGGAAGTTAGCACAAAAACAACGAGGAAGGATGAAGATAAAACAGAAACAGGATTCTTGGTACAAACATCTGCCATCTTTCCAAAAAAATCGGAAACCTTATTGTTCAATTTGTATGAATTTGTAGTAAACTGGTGAAAGAGACGATCATCAGAAATACTACTTGCGATGACGGTTTCAGTACCAGCTTCGTTGTCATCATCTTGCAGCATTATTGCTTGTTTTTTCTTCTTGAAGATGTAGATATGCCAAAGACCAACAAATAAAAGTAAAGTAGCATAAACAACCAAAACAGCAAAGGAGAAGCAAGGTATGGAACCGACTTTACACTGCCCCCGCTTTAGATCTTGCAGCACTGGGCATGAAGATGAACAGTCAGTACACGAACACTTGTAAGTTGTATCGTTGCATGCATAAACCGCGTCATCGAAAGTGATAAATTTAGACTCATTTACTTCATAGATGTAGTTTATTTGAAACGGTGATCCTCCAAGCATAGGTTTTTCATCTCCCAAAAACTTCAAAAATTCCGTATAATTAGTCGCTCCTCCGCCTATTAAATCCATGGCGTACCCATTCGTAGCAGAGAATTTCACATTTTTACAAGAGTCGTAAAACTGCGAGGCCCATTCAGGATCAATAAAAAAGCTTAACTCTGATACTATCTCCTTCTTGTCCATGGAGAGCTGTGTGTTAGTAACATTGATAAATTCTCGCTGATTTGGCGAGCACGTAAATTGACAAAACAAATTGTCAAAGTTTTTTCTACAGGCTGGACATGAAGCTATTAAGTTTTCAGCTTTTTTTAGATTGTTGCGTAAATTTGTTACTTGTTCTTTCGTACAGCACAGCTCCGTGGCGTTACGCCATTCTTCACCACATACACTTACCAAGAAGTTGATATCATCGGAGGAAACAGGTTCTGGTCTGAAATCAGATGAAACTGGACAAGGCAGCTCAGAGCCAAAAAAAGACTTCTTACCGCAATTTCCGTATATGGCACACTTTGTGCCCTGCTTGGATTCGACAGCAGCTTGCAAGGCAGTAACCACTTGCCAAAGTATTAGCCAAGTATAAATTCCCAGCATTTTTGTTGTTTGTAGCAAAATTTCAACGTCGACTTCTGGCAATTCTGTTTTGTTTTAAGGGAAGGGCAAGGTTGACCCCCCCCTTCAAATACAGCAAGAAGAAAACGACAAAATTAAAACCCATCAGCAAAAAAAAAACAACACAAACGCGAAGACAGAATAAACAAGTAAGCCTTAGATGGGCAAAATGAAGTTATTAAAAGATCTGATTATATCAAGAAGGGAATTGCAAGATTGGGATAGTAACTTAACTTGGGGCCGGGATGGCTCTTTGTTCCTGACGACGTATCCTGAACTTACTGTTTGTGAGCCAGTGTTTCGAAGAGACGCTGGTAAGAGTAGTAAAGACCTGTTTCATGTAAAAGAATATCCATTGCCTTTAGAAAACAAATTAGAATTTGAACAGGCTGAGCAAAATATCATGTTAAACTCTCAGCCCGAGTCATTTGTAAAGAGATGTAAATTATCATGTGTGGACGAACGCCTGGCTGTGCTGACCAATAATGGGAATGTTTGCATATTTCACGACCAAAATCTTCTTGCACAATTAGACGAACCTCAGAAACCATTGAAACAAAGGACATACCATTCTTTCGCTTGGAGCCCTGACGGAAAGTTTGTCATTTTGGGTAACGAAGATAGCGAGTTGGTTATTTTCGCAATCAATAGAGCACGTGAGGGCATTTCCTTCACCTACAATTCAAGCATAAGACTAGACCACAGCTCTACAGAATGGGTGATCGAAATTGAGTGGAAAAGGAACATAATTGCAGTATCGTTAAGTGATAATTCTGCTTATGTGCTGAACTATGAAAACTTTCAAGTTCAACCAGAGCCCCATAAAATCAAGAAACCTTCTAGATTCAAAATCACTGATGTTCAAGTGGTAAATGAGAATGTTTTGTTGGTAACCACCGGATCATTGCACCGATTCAACACTAAGACAGACTCTGCTTCCTCGGTGAGACTCGAATCCTGCGACGAGTTTTACATTATTCCAATTGAATCCAAAAATTGCGCAATTCTACTCTCCAACAAGACAAGTTGTAAGATAAACTTGAATGGAGAGGTTTCTCTTCAACCCGATGACGTTGTATCTCCTCACATAGAGTCAAAATTTAAAAAGTGGAACACTGTGTTTAACGAATTTAACAAATATGAGACAAATTTTTTTATACACGGGTTATCGACTTCCCCTGACGGTTCATCACTAGCTTTATTGTACAATATTGACCGTATTTCCATCAAGTATAGAATTGTTTCTGAGTTTCAGTATAGAATCTGCTTTATTCCCCTAAATGATGCTTGGTCAATATCCCCTGAAACCACTGGACTTGCATGGTACCAAAACTACCACATATATGGAAAGTCCTTGCCAAAGACTTCCGAATCAGAAACTTCCACCAAGCTAGACACGAGTATGGATTTTGCCTCTTACCTGCTTTCATTTCTGAATGACAATCACATGAACAACCTGAGGTTCTTAAACTTTGTCGAAGAGAAGCAATCTGATGAGCTTTACAAGTACGCAATATTTACTTATGCTGTAGCAAAAAAAAAGGAGATTACAAACCCACTGGACAAGGCTTGTATCCAATCTTTAGCGAATATCTTATCGAAAGAAAGCCCGGTGGAATCGGATGTCGTCCTGTTCAAAAGTGATTTCATCGCAGAGAATTTCGATTTTAAAAAAAACTCCGATTCAAATGTTATTGATTCAGAAGAAGGACATACGTGGAAACGTTGCGCCATCACGTTTCTACCACTGATAACTACAAAGGTTAAAGTTTGCCCTGTTAGTAATCAGAGGATAATTGATATAAGGAGAGACTCTTTAAACGATTATGGTTGGCTCACCGGTACCATTCTAGAAGTACTGAACAATAACAGTATATACAGTGGAACCAAAATGGTTCCTGTCTGATTAAATAATTGTATTATATGAAGAAACAGAAGAAAAAAAAACGGAATAGATTCACTTTGGTGTGGTTATATCTGCTTGTTGTTTACCCTTAAAAAAGATTCCAGTTTTTGTAAGAACATCCTCTGTGGAAACACCGGGCTCAATTCTTCTTCGAACCCATTCTGATAGCTTCTTTTGAATATTCGGTGTACCGTATCTTTTGTCAACAAGATAGATATTGGCATAGTCATTTGCATGTCTAATTGCACGCCCTATACTTTGGTTTACCGCCTTCATACATATGTTTTCATAAAACTCACGTGCTGCGTTAAGGGAATCCTGCTTTGTCCCTCCCTTTTTGATCACCTTTTGTTCCAAATGTTTCCGTTTTATAATCAACTCGCCACTGAATATATTTGGAAAGGGAAGACCTACCATTACCACTGCTCTGGCCAGATCGTCTTGAAAATTTATTCCCTCTGAGAGTTTACCGCCAACGACTGAAAGCAAAATTGCACCCCGTTTTGCAGTCTGGATCGTATCCGTGTATTCTGTCAACACATCCTTGGACCCAATAGACTCATAATATATCGCTTTGACAGCGTTCAGCTTTTTGAAAAGATTCAATTTCTTCCACGTCTCAATCACAAATTCAAGGTAGCTGTAGCTCGGAAAAAATCCAACGACACCGAATGGCACCTTGAATGACAATTTGTAAAAAAAATAGAATAAATCTTCAACCAGTTTAATTTCCTTCCTTTTGTCGAAAGTAAAATCAAAATTGTCTTTGATCAAAAAAGTGTTCAAGTTTTCATCTGGAATGATGTGATCACAAGAGAATTTAGCAATCTTATTCCCTGGTACGTAGGGAATTAGGTTCTCCGTGAAGTCAGAAATTGGTTCCATCGTCCCACCTGCTAAGATTACACATCTTGCGTTATCAACCACATTTTTAAAACACTCGCTAGGTTCGAGGAGCATATACTTGATGGTTTGACCTTGATCAAAGAAAAATTTGCCTTCATAAGAGGAATTGGTCAAAGTTTTCAAAAAAGATGCTACTTTGAAAAGTAATGGTTGTCCTGCTTGCCCAGACTTCTCGTTTTCGGGAAGGTTCGAGATGGACTGAATATATCTGTCAATCTTGAAAGCGATTTTAGATAGTTTCATATACCTCTCCAACTTATGAATGTTCACGATATCAGCATTCGTCTTATCAAAAATTTCACTCGAGTTAATTTCCTTCCCATTTTTGTACTCTTTGGTAATGAATTGTATGAGAACGTCCAGTATTTTTATCAGTTTCATGAGGTTCACCCTATTGCCACTATTCAACCTAGTCCTAAACTTGTTTAAGTAAAGCTGCAAAGCTATTTTGCATGGCTTCAGCTCTGAAAGAGAAATATGTGCCGAATGGATGGAATTGATAGTTTCTATAAGATTATGCGCTTCGTCGACAATCACGATCGAGTCCTTTAGATCAATACCTAAACTACTCCTTGCATTTTCCAAAAGCAAATGCTGATACGGCAGGGTTATGATTTCAGAACTGCTTATCGCAGCCCTTGATGAGTAGTAAGGGCACGTATCCAAGGTTTTACCTATAGATGTCAAATCTTCAATATCATGAATAGTTTTGAAAGTGTGGTCTCTGAAATTTTTCTCGATTCGCAAATCTTTGCTGTTGGTGTAGAATTCACATTCTTTTTTATTCACAGCATCCAAGCATGCATCGTTGATAAAATTACCTCCCAGTTTAGAGACCTCGGGATGAGCGCAGAGCTGTTTTCTGGATCCTAATGGTAAATACTTGATACGTTCATTATTCATAGACTTGAAAGATGCCGGGAATTTTGGTAGCCGCAGTTGAGAGGCAAACTGATTTAGCTGAGAATGCGTTCTCGATGCAAAAAAAATCTTCACTGGTGACCTAATATCCATGTTCTTGACCGGATCGAACTCATCTGGACCTTCTAACTTATTTAGAAGGGTTTTGATCTCGTTATCCAGTTTTTTCCTTTTATCATCTTTAAAAGAGTTAATGATATCGCTGTCCGACTCGTAAGGTTCAAGGAGAAATTCGTTTTCTTGCATGGCAACACCCTCAATGTTGACATCCAAATGTGCTGTTTTTTTTCTTCTTTTCACAGTAGTAGATTTCTCATCAATGCTGTTAGCTACTTTTGCTGCAGGGTTTATGGTATCCAAGTATTGCTCGTATTCCACCAAGAGCTGTGCCCTTTCATTTAGGATCTGGGATTGGTAGGCCTCCTTGACCCATTCGGGCTCATCATCACTGTCGGTATCGCTAGTGTTCCCAGTGGCCTGCGAGGCTCCTATAAGTTCACTTTTATTTTCTCGCAACCATGTCATAGCAGCACAGATCAAGGATAGCGTCTTACCAGTACCCGTAGGGCTCTCGAAGATTCCGATCTTCTTGTTCTCCGCAAGAGCACGGTATATCTGATCCATTAACTGCAATTGGATATCATAAGGTTGGTAAGGGTGACTGAAATTACGGTGTCCATCCATATCTACCTGCATGCCATCCACCTGTCGACAAGATGAGATGGCCATGATCCACGTCTATATCAGGAGTGTTCTGTAGCATCACAACCAACACCACGTGACCATATCTTTCGCAGTATATTTTTCTAGAAAAAATACAGGCGCTAGTGGCACTTTTAGAGAAAAAGGGAAAAAGAAAAGGAAGAAAAAAAGCTCGAGTGAGCCGCTGTTGTAGCAATAAGCAATCTGTCACCTGTTGCCGGATCTTTTTTTCTTCCTTTGCTCTAGTCACAAACCACAAAAAAGGATAGTATAGCTGTAAACATACCAAAAAGATATTGGAAATGGCATCTCCAGTCTTTGTTTCGAGACCACCTGCAGGATTCTCTGCCCAAGCACTTGTGAGAGGGTTCGAACTTGCATGTATCGGGTTTTATCGATCTTTGCAAAACCCTGGGCTTTTCACATCCAATAAAGTGTACAGTCTGTTCAAGACCTTAGCATTATCACTAATCATAGATAAATTCCTGTGGATCGTCGACGCGGCTGTTGAACAGATCGTAAGCAGTCTGACGAGTGGAGCCGCCCCAACAAGCACCATCTCAAAATTCAAGACTCACTCCATCCTCAACGTTGGCGTACTTTGTGTATGTATTACCAAGCTCTTCTTGGCAGATTTTGAAATATTTTTTTGGGAATCGCTGCGTTTTTTCGACAGAATACGGATTCAATCCAGTAAAAGCAATCGACAGGAGTCCAAAAAGGTAGAGAGCTTCGAGAGTATACTTGCAAGAGAAATATCTAACGATATAGAGGTAGAACTACATGTGAAAAGACAATTCCTAAAGCCTTTTCTGCTTTCAACACTAGCCCTTGCCCTCCTCCGGAGTTTGGTCATCGCAACCCTGATGATTTCTCCTTTGTTTACGAACATAGTTGGAGTCACGTTGTTTATAACATGCTTTTGGCAGCTCAGTTTCACCGTAGGAGGCCCCGCAGCTCTGGGCATCTCCGTCTTGTCTTCAACGTTTGGCATAGTGTCACAAATGAATCTACTCTTCCATCTTCGAAGCTATGAGACGGTTGTCAAAATGCTTATAGAGCCTTACTTTACACAGGTGAGATTCACCAAGGCGGAACGGGACACCTGGATCAACTCCAGATCAGGTGTACTGTATGGCCACGGCCTCTTTTTCTACACACTTGTCACCAGTTTCCCACGCTACAGCAATCTAATATTCTGCCTTTCGAACGTGAGCGTTGCTTATCTAATCACCAAAATAACAGATCCGTTACCAGCGTCATGTACTCTTGGTAGCAGGCATCTGTCCAGATGGATTTCAAGACAGATAATCTGGGCTGATAGGGATCGTAAGCTGCGTAGGATGTTCGTAGAGGAAGAAGGATTTTTTCCTAGGTTTGTATTACTTGATGGAGTACTACCTTACGACGGCACCAATGGCAACAGCAGTTCCAGTGACAGCGAGGAAGAATAGCATCCGAGCCTGCAGAATTCGGTGTTTAAGACGTCAGTGCGTCACCGGTGGACATATGCCTATTCACTTGTTACATTCGGAATTTAGTGCGTAATGTAAGGTAACGTATAACATTGTCTCTTCTTTATACTAATCGGGAAGTATTATTCGAGACAAGCACTTGACGCGTTGCAGATCGTTTAACCGAACGATAGCCTGAAAAGGAAAAAATTAGGCACTCGATACACATGCAAGGATAAGGGAGTAAGTTGGTGTTCTCCCACACGCACCGCCATTTTCTATACTGCCTGATCAATCGTGTTTTTAAATAATGAGATATAAAACTGTTTGTTCTCGTTTGAGATATTTTCTTTCCTTTGTAAGACACCACCACGGTTTTAGTCTTTCTTAAAGCAAGAGGGAAAAAAAAAACGCATAGCGAAGTAAACCAAACCCCTGTTATAAAACCAGGCAGCATATCTATCGACGAGATTTGCTACTAAGACATAGCGAGAAGAGATTATCGTTTTCTTATATTTGCCCTCTCCTCACTCATTTCCAGTTTCTTTTTGCTATAAATTTAATGGATAAAGAAGATAGTGCTAGCAGCAATAGCAGTCGCACGCGTACTAGATTAAGACATAGACCATTCATGCTATTAGACAAGTTTCACAATCGTTTCCACTCTTCAAAAAAGGTAGAAGCCACTGAACCAGTTCTGCACAAGGAACCGTCGGTTAACAGAATGTCGCTTCTTGCTGAGGAAGACGAATATATGCATTTTGAGGATGAAGACATGATCTCTGCCCACGAAGAGCCCGAAATCTGCTGTCCTAAGCCTCAGCTATCCTTGAATCCCAACATGATCCAACACCATGATTCAGACAACATCGCCATATCGACTCCGGTAATGACGCCGTTGAACCAACCGCCACCCTTTATGTATATGAACCAGAGACGTCAGGATAGTATGTCTTCCCTGGCAAGCTCTGTGTCGGAGCTCCATTTCGCCGGTAGTGCTAAACCTCCAAACGGAAATGTAAACGCCATGTTTACCCAGCAATTTATAAATCTTCTTTTGGATGCTTACCAACATGTCTGTTCGGATCCTACGGTCACGCCCTTCGACAGCAATAACCCTCCATCGGGTATCCTAACTAGAGTTTCAAAACTGGCCATATCAAGAGCTGATGTTACCAGCGTAGACGTCGGTTGCGAAAGAAATGCTTGGCTGGTAACGTTTGTGAGACAAAGGCTTTTGCAAGAGGTGAAAAAAGAAAGTTATCTGTCTAGAAACAGCTCTATTGCTTCGTTACCCTTAATGCCGCAATTCGGATCAGATACAGCACCGACTTCTATGCCGGCTCCATCGCAACAAATTGGAGATTATTTCAACTTGGGCCCAGATGTTAACGCTGGTAATCAATTACTGACGTCGTTTCAATTTAACAACAATAGTGGCGCTGCTCTGAACTCCCCTCAACTTCCATTCCAATCTCCATTTGAATACAGACCGTCGTTATCCAAATCTTTAACGCGTCCCCGCAACGATAGTTTTATAAGCATTGGTAGAAGTAGAAGTAATTCCACCCAATACTTAAACCAAGCACTTCCTTCGACCCAGCAACAACAACAACAACAACAGCAGCAGCAGCAGCAACAGCAGCAACAGCAACAACAAATTTCACATATAAATGGGAGGTCAAGGTCTAGTAGCAACGGGTATTTTATGCTGACACCGACAAATTCTTCTTCCGCAGTTTCATTTTCAAACATCGAAGCGCAACAACACCAACCGCTGCAACAAAATTTAAACCTATCACTTCAGAGAAGCAATACTGCCACTACCTTGGAAGAGATGACGAGCTCAGACACGTACAGAAGAAAGCGCGACTCCCTGCGTTTGAAAAGAAACCATTCTAGCACAATGGTTCCGGACTTTCAATCTTAAAACATAAAGACTAATTCGACATTGTAACTATACGTAACGCTTGTAAATGTATGTATTTTGTTCAATTCATGGTCCAAGCAATACTGAAGACTTGGCTTATATACAGGAAAATGGTTAACACGTAATATTACTCTAAAGCCTCCCTCTTTGGCACAACAACCTCTCTACTAGATGTGTAGTTCTTCCCCCACTCAAGTCCCAATATACCACATTTTTTCAACAGCTTGGTAACGGTTTCACTTGGTTGAGCACCAACACCGATCCAATACTTGGCCCTTTGAAAATCTAGTTGAATAGATTTAGTTGGCAAGGCACCTTGGCTAATCTCTTTCGCGGTCAATGGTTTGGGGATTGGATTATAAGTTCCTAGGACCTCGATGGGTTTTGTGTCTCTAGATTTATGGGAATTTGCGACCACAATATTGTAGACAGGAGCGTGTCTCCTTCCAAATCTTGCCAACCTTATTCTTACCAAGCCTTTAGTCATGTTTCGTGTGTTCCAACCTGGTTCGTTTGGCTCACCTCCTCCTCAACCTCACTTACAAGGCCATTTCAACTTTTTCTAGGAGAATTAAAATTTTCTGACTATCACGTCAATAATGACATAAAAAACCCAGACACAGACGCAGACGCATCATATAGAACGGGAGAAAAAAGAAATTAGGAATTCTCAGACTGGAAAATTTTTCAGAATTACCAGCTCATCTCATCTCATCTCATTGTAAACCAAGCAGTCGAATAGAAGGGAAACTCAACAATGGATCAAGATCAAGTCGCTCTCTTCCTTGAATTAGAGGATAAATTGAGTAAGATCAGAGCCCAAATCAATTCCAAACTGGACAACCAAAAACACATAGCTATAATTTTATCCGCTGTTGAAGAGAATATCGATGAGCAACAATCAACTAATAAGAATATTGTCAACTATGTTATTTCCTTTATGTCTCTTTTAGACCAAGCGGTTGACTTAGAGACCCGCGAGATTATTGACTTACAGCTATCTACATCTGCTACTTACTTGTTGGACTTGGTTTTTGCTTACGTTCCAAAGAAGTTATTGAGATCCCAGTTTGCTGAAATCTTGACAAAGATCGCTCCTTGCATTACAGACGAAAAGGCTCAAGCACCACTAATCAAGTCCGCGGTGGGCTGTTTGGAAGCTTTATTGATTGCACAGGATGCCCAGTCGTGGAACAATACTCACAACCTGAGCATTAGTCCAAGACGTGGTTTGAACGGTCTGTTAGAACTATCTCTGGATCCAAGACCAAAAGTGAGAAAGAGAGCACAAGAAGCAATTAGAAATATCCTATCCAACCCACCTCCATTTCCAACCCCAGAACATGTTGCAGCCCCACTGATCGCTGATTTTGCTGTGAAAGCTTTGGTATCAGTAGTTGAAGAGGCCTCCAACATTTCTAATAAGAAATTGAGAGCTCAGGGTGGCTCAAATGAAATCAACTCTAAAATCATTCACACATTGAAGCTGATCAGCGTTATTGCTTCTACCAATCAATGGCCTTCTTCCCAGATTGAAACTTTATGCGATCTGTTACTAGAAATTTCAAAAACTTCTGACCAATTCCTAGTCTCTAACGCTTTTCAATGTTTTGAATCTCTGTTTCAATCTATGGCCCAATCTTCTGTTTCCTCAGGTTTAGTAGAAAACAAGTTCCTAAAAGTCTTGGATATCATTTTCTCTTTAAAACCATCCAAAAATGACTCTCACTTGGCTGGTGCCTGGATAGCAGTAATTGCCAAGGGTGTATCAACTTATGCTGCACACCAGCCTTTGAAGTGTCTGGTAAAAATCCCGGAAGTATTTAAGATCATGTCATTCTACCTATCCAGCGAAACCCCTGAAATACACTTTAGCGCTTCACAATGTTTGATTGCTATTCTGACTGAGGCTATACAGGATAATTTATTGCTTTACCCGCCATTAGTTGATGAAGAAACTTTTGAAACTGTTGACAACGTTATGAGTTCTCTTTCGGAAGTTTTCACTGAGCTTTTGTCCATCAAGTATATTCACTGTGCCAAGGAAGTACTAAACATGTTGGTGGTCGCCTTTAACAGATTGCGTTACAGGTGTAACCCAGATTTTATCAAACCTTTGGAAATTGTGGGTGAATGGAGAACAAATGAAGAGAACTTTTTGGATTTCAAAATTGAAGCTGAACAGGTAATTGGGGCTGCTGTCTCATCGATGGGTCCAGATGTGGTTTTGAGCTCACTCCCATTGAATTTAGAGAATCCATCTGACAAGAATCCGGGTAGAGCTTGGTTGCTTCCAATTATCAGAGACTACACCAAAAATGCCAAACTATCTATATTTATCAATGACTTTATCCCACTGATTAAACATTTTGAGGCTGCCTTTGAAAAATTGCCCGAAGAATCTGTTCAATTGAAGGTTTTCCAGACGGTTGTCGATCAAATTTGGTCTACATTGCCTCGCTTTTGTGAACTGCCAAGCGATTTAAGAGATTCCTTCACTGACGGATTTGCTTCCGAGCTGGCCTCTTTGTTATACGGAAAGGTTGAGCTAAGACCTACGATTTGCCACGCCTTGAAGGTGCTTGTCCAAAGCAACTCTCTTTATGTTTCTGGAAGTTGTGCTGATGACGTTTTGTTGCAGCAACAATTCCCCGTCCAGGAAGCTCAAAAAAATTTGGAGTATTTGTCTTCTAAGTCAGCCAACCTACTAGCTGTTTTGTTCAACATTTTTACACAGACCGCACCAAATGCAAGGGGTCACATCTTGGAGACTATCGATGCTTACTTGAAAATCACTGCTTCTGAAGACTTGGCCAAGACTTTTGATAATATCTGTGGATTGTTGAAGAATGCCTTTGATGAAGAGGGTAAGAACAACAACAAAAACAAGAATGCTAATAAGCTGAGTGCGACTCTATTGGATTTGATAGTTGCGATGACGAAATACGTCCCAGAGTCATCATACCCAGCATTGTTCTCTATTTTCAATACGACAGTAAACTCTCCTGATCCTTTGATCCAAAAAAGATCTTACAGAATCATCACCAAATTATCTGAGCTGAAAAAGGGTTCAGAGGCTGTGTTGAATTTTATCAGCGATATTGAAAAAGTCATGATTGAAAGTGCTAAAACTGTTCACACATCTTCCAAGGCTGCTAGATTAGCCGCAATCAAAACTTTAGTCGAATTGTTGCCTTCTGATCATCTCGGATTTATTGTTCAACTAGTTGCCGAAATTATTTTATCGACAAAGGATGTCAACGAAAAGTCTAGGGAAGCTGCTTTTGGTACCTTGATTTCTATGGCCCAAAAGATGGGTCAACCGGGCGGCATCATTAAGTTGTCCGAAATTCCGGGTTACGACTCAGCTTCTCCAGATCAATCATCCTCGGTTGCAGAGTTTTTTAAGATCATTTCTGCTGGTTTGATCGGTGAATCTCAACACATGGTCAGTGCCACTGTTACCGCATATGCCTGTCTTGTTTTTGAATTTAAAGACCAAGTTTCCGATTCCATTCTTTTGGACATCTATGACACAGTTGAGCTATACTTGACATCAAATTCAAGAGAAATCGTAAAGAGTGCCATAGGTTTTACCAAGGTTTGTTGCTTAGGGCTGCCTGATGAACTGATTAGACCAAAGGTTCCTGCGTTACTACCTAAACTACTGCGTTGGTCTCACGAACATACTGGTCATTTCAAAGCTAAGGTTAAACACATCATTGAAAGATTAGTTAGGAGGTTCGGTTGTGAATTTGTCGAACAGCATTTCCCAGAGGAAGACAGAAAATTATTGGTCAATATAAGAAAAACCCGTAATAGAAGCAAGAGAAAACAAGCTGAAGAGAATGCCGAAAATGCTCCTAATGCCACAGGAGAAGTCTCCACGAAAAGCTCTAGATTTATGTCTGCGTTGGATGAAGCCTTATATGACTCTTCTGACGCTGATGAAGACGATAGGGAAGACGAAGGCTACGACAAGAAAAAGTCCAAAAAATTCATTGTGGAATCTAAAGAAAATCCATTAGATTTACTGGACTCTCAAACCCTCGCTCATATTTCGTCAACTAGACCTAGGACGCTCAACAAAGACAAAAGAAAGAGGGCCGCAGACAATGAGGTATTCAATTTCGACTCTGAGGGTAAATTGGTTGTTAAGAATGAAAAAACATCTCCTGAGAGTGAAGATCCACTAAACTCAATTACAAGTGGAATCAATGCCTACTTGGAAGCAGTGAAGCATGGCCCAATCAGAGGCCAAAAGAACAAGTTGAAGTTTAAGAGAGGTAAGAGGGCAGGTGATGACAATGATGACTTCAGTGATGGAGAGACCAAAGCTCAGTTACCTAAGAAAACTTTCGACACTAGAAATAGGATTGGTAAGAAGAAGGGTGGCAATTTTAAGTCAAAGAGAAAGTTGTAAAACTAATGCATGTCGCGAGTATATACATATATGTATAGGTGGATCTAAAGGCACAAACACTGTGTAAATTATCTTTTTGTAAATTATTATAATTCTAAACCTCAACGTTTCGAACATTTTGAAAATTATATGTTTTCTCACCAGTAACTCCGTAGGACTTGTAGTAGCAGGATATAACCTAAAGTCACATTTGATTCTGATTGAAACTGTACGAAGTACAATGATTTTAAACTTTTGTACAAAACCTTCAAAGTAACCGTGCTTGATACACACTTATAAACTATCATAATACCAGCGTCCTAATTAAAAGCTGTCGAAATCGAACCTGTGACTATGGTATGGACCAGTCCCATAGTCTCCGGTAAATGATTCCCTTCTTTGAAAAGTATTGTTCATATCCTCCAATTCAGTGAATTGGGGACCACTATTGGGATTCAAATCTAAGTGATTTTCTTTACTACTTTCGTTGTTTATGGTGTTATCATTTTGAAACTGCTGGGGTTCCTGAAGCTCGCTAGCAAATGTTTCTTCGGTAAAGTTTTTAGAGTCATCATATGCCAGTTTACCGCTACCTTCTTCAAAGTCCTCGTCAAAGGATAGTGTTATACTTTCTAGCCTGTTTTCTTTTCTAGATATTGGCAACTTTGAGAGCAACATTCGTTCCGTAGCATAGTTAGTTCCTTCTTCATCTTTCTCCGCAGACAAGGGAACGTATTCATTATTAATCATTGGTCTTTTGCTTATCACAGAATATTTCAAACCGGGTACAGATGGCAGGGTATCCAAATCTTTCGGCTCTTTGTTGCTAAGCTTTCTCGCAGCAGCAAGCTGCTGCTTTCTTGTGATAAATCGCACCCAGTTATCCATATCCCCATTGTTGATCATTTGTTCAATCAGATCACTATCCTGGTCTTCGTTATTTTTCTTTGACTGGCCAGCAGTTGTATTCAGCTGGTTGATATATTCAGGAATCATAGACAAAGGCTTAGAAGTTTTGTCCTTAGCTCTTAATAAATCAGGGGTCGGAGTAGCTACCATAAGAGCTTCCTTAGGGGCCACACTATGGATACACCAGTCTTTAAACCTCCTCATCCCTTCATTGCTCGGTAAATCTGGGTTTTCGTCATAAACGTCCAGTATGTCCATTGGCTTTAATACCCCCAAGTTTTGCATCGCTTGAGAAATGTCCTGTAAAATAACTTCATCCCCTTCACCCATCCGTGCTTCCGATAATTTCATTACTTCCTGCACCAGTAGTTGCAGAAAGCGTATGTACAGGTCTGTCACCTTGTCCACAGTGGATGGTTTCGCCTTATCGAAGCCCTGGGACTTGAGCAGCTGAACCATTGACACTCGTAATAGCCCGAAGTAAAAATCTTTGTTGGATGTAGTCATCAGAGCTTCCCACACACTTTTGAAGACCGGTATTGCAGATAATCAAAGACGCACTCTAGTCTCGTTCGTCTTCCTCGTCGCTTTACGCAGACATTCTGGATTTTTCATCATACCAGTGATTACCCGGACAAAAAAGAAAAAGGGCCACATGCAAAAACTTGTGAACAAAGTGGCAAAGATCACCAAACGGGCTCGGTTTAGTATATCATCAAAAGGGTCAAACACCAAGGCAGTCAATTGAATAACCATGCCTGGCTTATCTCTATATTCAGTACAAGCAGTTTTAGTACTAGACAATGAGGGAAAGAGAATGTACGCTAAGTACTATCACCCACCTCACAAGAATCCTAACTCACCACAACAAAAAGACGATAGCGACCCAATATTATCGTCAGTGAAGCAAGAAAAAGAGTTTGAAAAAAATTTGCACAAGAAGACCCATAAGCAAAACTCAGATATTCTAATCTTTGAAGACCATTTGGTCTTGTACAAAGAGTACGTCGATGTGTCCTTATTTTTAATTGGCCCTATGGATGAGAACGAGATCGTACTACAGCAGGCGTTCTCTGCAGTAAAAGATTCACTTGAGTTGATTTTGGAGACTGGTATCGATAAAAAAAATGTTCAGGAGCATTACGATATGGTCGCTTTGGCTATCGATGAAACCGTCGATGACGGTATTATCTTGGAGACTGATCCGGCCACCATTGCTTCCAGAGTTACCAAACCACCTTCTAAAGATGCTCAAATCAGTATTGATTTGAGTGAAAAAGGCTTGCTTAGCGCTTGGGGTTTCGCTAAAAGCAAATTGGCAGAAAAGTTACAACAAGGTCTATAAGTATTGAATTAGACAGGGCTTTTCTCCTACTCTTTCCCTTTTGTACAGTTTACGTGTGTATCTAGAAATAAGACAAAATGACGTTTTCCGTTAGAAGTAACGGCACTAATATGTACATCTATGCATAGAACTTTTCTTCATTTGTTCTTCTTGCCCTTTCCACCCTTCTTACCGCCCTTGGCGTTCTTATCATTGCGGTTTTTGGATTTAGTTTCATTTTGACCAGGAACAGTAATCTTCAATTTATCGACACAGAATAGTGGTACCAATTCTTGTTCTTTCAGTGGTTTGATCAATTCGTGCTCCCTAGGCCAGTCTGCCTCTTTGTCGGACTCAGAACTGTCCACCTTTCTTTTGTTAAAATAGTTTAGAATTTCGTTGATAGACTTGGTCTTTTTAGCGCTACCTGGCTGCACCTTGACTTTGTACTTGTATTTGGAAAGGGCTGCCCATGGGGCAAATACAGGAACAATATCTAGTATTTCATCATCTTTCTCAACCAAAGGCTTTAATTCGTTAAAAATTTTAGAGTAGTTGACGTTCACCTTCTCTTTAGCAGTGAATTTCAAGGCCTGTAGCCGTTTTTGTTTCTCGCGTCTCTGTTTTTTGGCTTGCCTTTCTTGTTGCTTAGTTACTTCTTCCTCCTTTTTCTTCTGTTCCTTTTCGACACCCTTCAGAGTTCCCAATACTTGTAGCCTTAACTGACGTTCCTCTTCGTCTTGGTCACCGTATTTCTTTTGCATCTTCTTTAACTTACCTCTCTTACCACGAACTTTCTTATTCATGTTTTCTACAACAGATGCTGCCATGGTATTAGTCTCTAAGTTATCATCGTAACTATCATCGTTTTCAACATCCTCGTCTATAGCTCTTTTTACGTCTTCAAAGTCACCATGAGAAATCTCGATTTCTTCCAGTTCTTTACTGATATCATCCACCGCCACGTCGCTCAAAATTCCTGAAACTTCTCTTTCCAAAACTTCCTCTTCCCTTCCTTCTGCTTCTTCTGCTTCTTCCTTCTCATTTTGTCCGTCATATTCGGCGTCATTTTCGTCATCCTCTTCTTCTAAATCCTGGCCAAAAACATCATCCTCATTTTCAGCTGTCTTGACTTTCCATAAGAAAGCAAATCCCATAACTAGTTGAGCTGGTGGCATGTGATTCTTTTGATTATCCTTCTTTATGTCAAATGCACCAGGTGGCAACACGCTGTTGTCAACTGGGTCAAATTTACTGATGTTTTTAGCAAAACACCACCATGGTGAAGAAGCGATTTTTTTGGACCAAGCATCGGACGACGACATTGCAAAAATACCAGCTTGCATCAAGGTGTTTGGTGGTACTTCAGTATTGTTCGGGTTCTTGATCCAAACTTGAGTCCCATAATCGTTTGAGACGTATACATCATTATCCGTGATGAATTTGCTAAAGATTTGGTCAGTCTCTGGACCACTTTTACCCATCATTACCAGAAAGCCCTCGCTAGATATGAACCAATTATATTTCTCAAAGAAGTATGGTGTCCGAATTTTCTTCAGCACATCGTGAGAGTCTTTAAGTTTCTTTTTTAAATCCTTCTCAATTTTTTGCTCGATGTTTCTCATAGCTTTTTGAACATTCTGTTCCACTTTCTTTTGCTTTTCAATACTTGATTTCTTAATGTTAAAGTAGTTAGATGCATTAGCATAGGCTGACAAAGACAGATCAACCGTAACAACAATTGTATCTGGGCCCTTTTTGAAATTTTTCCGAGAGTTTTCCTTCTTTTCCTTGGGGGAAACCTTCTCAATACCTTCCTCTGTTTCAAAGTCTGAGACTTCGCTTTCATCAGATGACGAGGTGTCATCATCTGATAGATTATCATCTGAAGATTCCGTGTTGGAATCAGAATCAGAATCAGAATCAGAACCAGAGTCAAGGTCATCTCCATCCCCTAACAAAGGCAAAACCAACTTAATCTTATTGTTTTCCAGATTTAAAGGCAGCTGAATCAATTGTGCAACCTTGTTTTTCCGGGACTGCTCATTTTTAACCAGCTTTTCAATTGTGTTCCAGTCCATCTGTTGATCAACTAGACCCTGGACTGCATATTTTGCCTCTTCGACTAGGTCTGCATTGGCAATGATGGTGTTTCCCTTCTGTTCATTAGAGGTTTGAACGTCTATCAAAGCTTGGATTTTTCTTCGATTTTCTGATTTGGCGTCTTCGAGCTTTTTTCTAGCTTGCTGTTCTTGATTCTGTATACGGAGAGCATATTTTGAAGACTCTATAGTGGAAAAGAAGGCATCCAAAGTCTTGTTGTACTCTCCTTCAATTTCAATTACCTTAAGCTCACCGTCATTTTCATTGTCCTTACCAACAAAAGGTACGAATGGATGGAATTGTTCATAGATAAACTCAATATCAGCGGATCCTTTTGAAGCATCGGAGTATGGATTCCTTTTTGCAACGATGAAACCACATTTTCTTTCTGAGGATAGTAGTTCACGGACTTCAGTTTCCGTTTTGTTCAAAATCTCTGCCAATAAGCCAATTTGCTCTTTAAAATCTAGACACGAGGAAGATGGATTCAATCCATATACTTTCAAATTTTTAGATAACAAATCCGAAGATAAATGAGGAGCATGTGTAAATAGAAGTTTGTGGAGAGACTGGATTTTACCTCTCTTTTTCTGCTTCTTAGGGCCCTCAGCTGTTACAGAAGCAGCATCAATTCGAGCCTTCTCGTCTGCCACTTTTAGCCATTCTAAAACAGATTCCTCTGTATGAAACTCTAAATCTGGAAAGTAGGTCCCTGTCTCATCTAAAAATGTTTCATCAAACATATCATAAACCTGGCCAACTTTGTTTTCGTGTTCATGAACTATTCTTTGTAAAGCTAGAATGGTTCTGTTGGAATCCAAAAGGATGACATTCCCAGCACTGAAAAATTCTAGGACCAGATAGTACATGCCATCACTGAAACTGAGCACTAAAATCCTATCATTGTCGACTTGTTTGATGGTAGTAAGCCGTTTAGCCTTTAGATGCTTCCTTAATTTGACAACGAAACCAGAAGGACTGGGTGGAATAGGTCTTGAAAATTCAGTCAAATGAACTCGTAATCCGCAATCAATAACAACATTCAATTTTGAGTCAGGTTTGCCGAACTTTAACAGAAATTGCCTGTTAGAGTCGGCGATATTATATATATTAGAAAGTCGGTAACCCTCTAGCTGTTCTTTTAGCTCTCTGGCTAATAATCGAAGATCTAAGGAGCTAATTCTTTGTTTCATTTGGATTTCCTCGGTAATTTATAATCCTACTTGTGAGTAGAGCAATGAAGAAAGCAAATATAGTTTGCGATATGCGAAATAATGAACTTGTTTCGTAAAACGATTGGACTTAGAAGTACTCAATAAGATTAAATTTTTTCAAAAGAGGATTACCCGCACATAGTAATACATTAAGCAATATTACGCATTCTACTTTCTATATTATGATTTCGCCTAGAAATTTGCGACAGCAATTTACTTGTTGTGTGTTATTTCTATTGTTGGAACGAAATACAACTATCGACCATCGACTAGTATTTGTGTTACTAGTATATTATCACACACGGTGTTATAAGGTGACATAAAGAATGAGAAACAGTCATCGAAGATAGTGGAAGCTGAAACGCAAGGATTGATAATGTAACAGGGTAATGAACCAGAAACATATAAAAGGAAGAATATCTGTATGTAGAATTATAGGCTCCTTTTCTGGATTCCTAGAAAGGTGAGGAGAACTTCTGGTATACCCATATACCAATTATTATAGCCTTAATCAAAAATGGAATCTCGACAATTGTCCCAATATTCACCTATTTCTCATCCATTAGGTCAGACATAAAGTTTATGGGTTTCGTTGGGCTTATAAACGCATATATACATTTCTTTCCCATTTTTTGTTATGTAATGTAACTACTTATGGACACAGAGAGCTTCGTATGTGTGATATCCTTGACAAGACGATATCCTTGACAAGACGATATCACTGACTTAATTCGGTTTCTTATGACTCCGGGTAAAATGGTCATGTGATATACTTCGATTATTCCATAAAATTTCTAAAATTATGACTTCGTGGCCAAGCTGGTTAAGGCGTGCGACTGTTAATCGCAAGATCGTGAGTTCAATCCTCACCGAGGTCGTTTTTATCTCTCCACGGGAGGAGACCTTGTCACTGGTTTGAAGACGTAAGTGCAGATTATACTTGGATGAAAGTCTGCTGCCAGCTTCATTTTTTGATGGCAGAAAACCTACCAATCTTTGTCTCTCAGTTTTAGGCTACTGAATTTGCCTATTTGACTTTCATGGTTTCCACCTTTTAGTACTTCGTGGCTATTGGCAGAAGAGCATCTAATCTATATTGTAAATTACAATAGTACAAGAAAAAAAAATAATGTGCGAATTATTCAATTGAACATAAAGTTTTAGAATGATATCACATAGAATAGAGCTCACTAATCACACAAGACTGTATAGTATTAAAGAATTAGAGAATTTTAGGCTATTTCAATCAGTTTAAATAGCTACTAACCATATCAAGGCAAAAATAAAGAAGTAACGGGGATGCTGAAGACGTATCTGAGCTCGAATTGGAAATCCAATATGTTACTTAGAAATAACTACAAGACAGTGCGTATTGTTCAATACCAATATTGAAAAGAAACGGGAAGCAGAAAAGCCATAAAAATGCAACAATTTTACATTAACGGTTTATTTGCAGAAGAAAACTAATCAAAAAATTGAGATCCCAGCCGATTTTTACTGATTATTGAACTTTGAACAATTAGTATTGAGATAAGAGTCACGAGGGATGCGAATATTCTGCAAGTGAGCAGAGTAGAGATAAACTTCGAGCTACATCTTAGATTATTAGAATACTAAAGTCAAATCACAAAGAACCAGAAAGCGTAGGCCTATAAGGCATAGTTTTTCGTTGAATTAATTTCAATGCAGGCACTTTCATCGCGTATTTGAATTGAATTTTGGTGCCGCGAAACCTACGGAGTGAAATGCAGAGGACCCGCACAATTCTATCTCGATTTTGAGAATTTTTACGAGTTTAATAGAAGTGTTAATCTAACTTTTCTACTGCAAAAAAAAACAACCATCCACGTCACTGAAAGCATGAATGAGCAATCGGCTGCTGCTATAAAGGCAATCTCTCAATATTTGAGTGACAAACCCAACGCAAAAGTCATATTCATGGTAGGCGCAGGGATTTCCACATCTTGTGGGATTCCTGATTTTAGATCGCCCAAAACTGGATTGTATCACAACTTATCTAAGCTAAACTTACCGTATGCAGAAGCTGTATTCGATATTGATTTTTTTGAGAAGAATCCTAAGCCTTTCTATTCGTTAGCAAAAGAACTATATCCGGGAAACTTTAAGCCATCGAAATTCCATTATTTGATGAAGCTGTTCCAGGATAAAGAAAAATTGAAAAGAGTTTACACGCAGAATATCGATACTTTGGAGAGAGAGGCTGGAATAAGGGAAGAATTTATAATCGAAGCCCACGGCTCTTTCGCCCGCAACCACTGTATCAAGTGTGGCAAGGAATACTCGACCGAAACGTTCAAAAAGAAGCTCCTGGACGGCAAAGAATATGCCAAGTGTTTCGATTGCAATGGACTGATTAAACCCAAGATTGTGTTTTTCGGGGAAGGTCTACCTGTAGAGTTTTTCGATACATGGGACAGTGATTTAGAAGAGATGAACGAACATTTAGTTATCGTTGCTGGAACTTCCCTCACTGTGTTCCCCTTCGCCTCTTTACCCTCAGAAGTACCACCAGAAATTCTCAGAGCACTGTTAAACTTGGACGTAGTAGGCGATTTTGAATCTAATCCTAGAGAAACTGATATAATATTTAAGGGCGAGTCTGATTTGGCAGCAGAAGAATTAGCACGTGAGCTTGGTTGGCTTCGCGAGTTGAGACAGTTGACCCAGGTCAGCGGCAAAACAATTGCCATCGACAAGGAAGAAGCTGAAACCTCGAAGCAAGAAATTGAAGAAGCCACTCAAGGTTTAGAGAAGCTAGGATTATAAGTCAGATATAACTTAGAGTAATGAATGGAAAGATGAACAGTGACTCTAGTTTCATCAATGGCTGGTATTTTGGACCGTCGTCATCATCCTCTACAGTGACAAAAACCAACACTAACACGACAACAGTACGAACATACAAGACGTCAGCTTCAGGGATTTCAAAACCTTCTTCAATGAGAACCGAAAACTCGACATCAGAGAATCTATTTTCATCTAAGAAGGTTCGTGCTGGTAAGGTAACTCAAAAACAGCGCCTAGTCCAGTCAAAGTTATCTAGTATCAACAGTCACACATTGGCATCTCCTAACTTCCCACGCTCTTCAACCATTGAAACCACAAGACATCAAAAAGTTCATTCCAGAACCTCAGGCTTAACGGCAGTTCAAGAGAAAATTATTTGCAGCATATTTGAAATTTCCAAGGACACAGATTCCAGAATAGGATTGTGTGTGATAAATTACTCTACTGGTGAAATGATTATATCAGATTTTATGGATTCTCAGATCTTTATTAGGACAGTACATAAAATACAGATTCATCAACCTACAGAGATTTTGTTACCATCATCTTCATTTTTGCCCAACATTTCCAAATTGGCCACTATCATAAAATTCAATGTTTCTGGATCTGTCAAGGTGATTGAGGCCAGTTTAAAGCATTACAACTCCCAAGAAGGACTAACTGCCATCGAAGAATATGGCCTATTTATTGGGAATGAAAAGAATTTGACAGTTGAGAAATTCGTAGACAAAAAGTTTGCGTTATGTGCTGTGTCTGCAGCAATTAAACACACAAAACGGATTTCCACAAGCAGAATTTCAAACGAAAGCTACAGCTTTCAAAACCTCCGTATCAAGTATGAAGGTACTGAAAATACTATGCTAATCGACCCAAGAACATCAAAAGGATTGGAGCTAGTAGAAAACGCCTTGGAAAAAAAAGGCATGTCTCTATTTAAATTTTTGGACTCAACAGTTACAAAAATGGGGAAAAGAGCGCTTCGCAACAATATTTTACAGCCCTTGACCCAGGAGGATGGCATTATAATGAGGTTGCAATGTGTTGTCGAGTTACAAGATAACAGTCAGTTGTTAGGTGACCTTCGCGCAGAAATGAGGAGTTGCCAAGACTTGGACGCTTTGTATTCAAAGTTGTTATCGGCCGACCATGCTGCAATCAGACCAGATCAGAAGTTAAACTACGTCATACTATTGAAGGACTCTATAGAACTCGCTTCCAAGCTCGGCTCTCTATTGGAAAATAATAAAGTAGAAAGCAGATTACTTAAAGAGGTAAAAGAAATTTGCCAGAATGACGCGATAGAAGATATCAGAGAGCTAATATCCACCTACATTAATGATGACTGTACATGGGCTTCTACAAATTTGGATTTACAAAACCAAAGATCATATGCTGTCAAAAGTGGCGCGAATGGCCTCTTAGACGTTTCTAGACAGATTTATAAGGGTATTATTGACGATATCATAAATGAAATCGAATCGTTATCTCAACGCCATAGTCTAAACTTGCAACATAGTTACGATTCCACGCGAGGTTTTTTTGTTAAATTGAAAAGGCAAGGGATAACCGATATTTCAAAGTTGGCACCAGTGTTTATCAATAAAGTTGTGAAGAAAAACTACGTAGAGTTTACGACTCTACAAATAACAAAGCTCAACGCCAGGTTAGATGAGGTTATGTCTGAAATTATGCTAATAAGTGAGCAGATTGTACAGGAACTTTTGAAAGCAATCGTAAAGAAAATATCGGTTCTTTTCATGATTGCAGAGGCCGTATCTATTTTGGATCTACTAAGCTGTTTTGCCTATAATTCAGCAGAAAATAATTACTGCATCCCGGAATTTTCAAATAAAATGGTATTCAAATCAGCGCGCCACCCAATATTGGAGAAGTTTTTAAAAAAGTTTATTCCAAACGATACTGTGTCTATCAAGGAGAGTTCTGCAATTCAGATAATTACAGGTTGTAACGCTAGTGGCAAGTCTGTTTACTTGAAACAAATTGCTATTCTTAATATTATGGCCCAGATGGGGTCACCAGTACCGGCTGATTATGCTTGTTTCCCAATATTTAATAGATTGCATGCCAGAGTTTGCAATGATACGATTGAAGTTAATTCTTCGACCTTTTCTTCGGAAATGAAAGAAATGGCCTATTTTTTACACGACATCGATTCCAATACTCTTATGGTGTTAGATGAATTAGGAAGGGGCTCTAGTATCGGCGATGGGTTTGCAGTTTCATTGGCCATCACAGAGCATCTCGTGAGTACCAAGTGCACGGCTTTTATTTCTACTCATTTCAGGGATATCCCAGAAATCTTAACTTCCAAACCGTCCGTGGTCCATTTACAAATGACAGCCGAAGTTGTTGATAAATCCTTGACAATGCATTACAAAGTATCTAGAACAACCAGCGGTATTAAAAATTATGGTTTGAGAGTCGTACAGAATTTATTCCCTAGAGAAATCATGGATAATGCCTACGAGATTGGCAGCTTACTCAAAAGCAGTAAGAAGAAGATGTCAAATGCGAATTTGAGTAAGGAGCATAAAGAAGAACATCACCGGATAGCAAATCAAATAAAACAGATACACAACTTAGTGGAAATTCTCAAGGAACTCAGTAGACATGAAAACATTTCTTTAAAATCATTAAAGGCAACTCAAAGTAGTTTTATTAGCACTTTCGAAGACTGAAGTAACAACTGAAAAAAAAGAGCAGGTATATGAATTCCATAAAATGGGCTGCCTATTTCGCTTCTAGTCTCATAAACATATATTTTTGATGGTGTCCATTACCTCCTTGCTCCTGACCATATTTACCGCGCAAACCTTTGCTAGAGTGCTAGTATTAACTTCATCTACAAATTTATTTACAATACTTTAAGCAGATAGGTATCCCCACAAGATGTCTATTATCGCACTGCTATACAAAGTCACACTTTTGGCGAACTCAAAGATGCCGATGGTTTTGTGGTTGTCCATTTGCGGACTTATATCATTACAAAATCTACCATATGCAACTAATGTTAAATGAGTTATTCATCACCTTTAGATAAAATCAAATGCCCAATGTACGCTCTCATCTTAGCTGCATCCTTTTGGCCAAAAGTTAAAGGTGCATCTTTACTCATGTATAACGTATTCATGCAAACATATATCCCACAATCGAATCCATTTGGTTGCTGCGGACAATCGACATGCACTAAATCAAACTCCTCTCCTAGTTTCCCGTTACTTTCTTCAATCACATAAGATTGCAAATCTTTCAAGATTGCGAAGCTCATAGGGCTCGGCCCATCTGATAAAGAGTCGACATATAATATTTTTTGGTTAGTAATATCGATCATGCCTAGCGACCAGTGAGATTGATTTAAGTTAATAGGAACAAAAACCTTCTCTAAATCAGTAATTTGAGCCTTTTTCTTTTTCATCCACCTCCTTACGCCCTGATAACCCTTTCTAGAAAGATTCGAGTAGAAAAAGGAGTTGAATGCCACTGTTTTAGGCGTTTGTAATTCGATGCATTTCATGAAAAACTCAATAATTGTATCATTTAGCCATCGCCTTGGTGCCAGTGTTTTAAAGTCGCGAACTCTAACTTCTATGTTATTCTTGTTCACTAAAACTCCGTCATCATTCCTAGTCAGCGTGCTTTTAAATTCATCAATATCATGCTTCGTTAAGTCAGGAACTAATCTTTGCTGTTTTTTCTTTTTCCTTACTTCTTCCTGGATTTTGCGTCTTTCTTCCAACAACTTTTTATAGCTTCTGAACTCCTCTTCAAACGTCAATATGGATGTGTCAAATTTCAAATGTTGACCATAGAACGTTTTACGATCAAAACTTGGTGGTTCGACCTTTTGCTCCTTGACGAATATCAGATCGTCGGGATCTTCGCGTTTCTGTTGGTTGTCTAATATTACTTGCTTAATTTTTTCTGTCAGATTAATAATAGAATTCTTCAAACTACTGCTTTCACTTCTTGCCTTATCTTGTTCTAGCAATCTTAGTTGCTCTTTCCGCTGATCCTCGATTATTTTAGGCGCTTGATATTCACCATTGAAAACCATCTTTAAATAAGAGACCTCTTCAGGAGACTGGTATGGGATCATTTGTCTCTCTTTATCAGTCTTGCCAAATCCCTTTCTCCTCCGTTTATAAAAAGTAGTGCCATATTGAGGTTGAGCACAGATTTTATTCTCTCTTTGATGACCCCTTTTGTCCCATTTAAACGGGTCTTTCTCTAGTAACAGCTGAAAATCAGAGTCGTATTCTGGTGCAATCGCATCCTTTAATTTTTCATTTAGGTCCTGCTCTTTACTTTTTTTAACTTCTGAAGAAGCCCTTATAAAGATTTCACTGTCATCTATGAACTTCTTCTTTTTGTTAGGGGTAAAAAGTTCCTCAGACACCAGCCTTTTTTTAGAAGACTGTACTTTTTTCTTGTGTGGCAATTGCGTCTCGTCACCAACCTCTTCATCTATTGCTGGTGGTTTCATCCACTGCCAAAGGGATTTCCCGGTGTTCGCAAACACCTTCTTAACCTCGTCAAAAATGGTTGCCACTTCGTCTTGAATAATATTATTCTTTCTAAACCCATTCAAAGTATTTCTAGGTGATAATCTCCTGGTATGTACAGAAGATCTCCCAATCGTGGTCCTCTTAGGATGGAAAACAGTGGGCCCAGTAGAAGAGCTAAAAGTTATTAAGCTGGAATAGGAGGGCGAGTAGTAGTTAGATGACCTTTGCCTTTTATAAGCAGCACTCATAGGTTGGAACCTGTCTCTCTAACTTGTATTTTGATTGAACTTCTATGCAAGAGGCCTGTTGCTCACTGAAGGTAAACATAAAGTTTCAGTTTCATTCCGAGTCTGTTACCCGGTACGAGCATACAATCTGATAACTTAACAAACTGGCACAACAGTCCTAGTTACGCAGTCATTTACCTTTTTAAAATTCTAGAACAATCGTTTAAAACACATTAGCAGATCTTGGAAACATAAATCGTCCCCAATTTAGTTACAGTATTACCATAATAGTACTTAAAACGTCGCCGTCCATGTCACAATTTCTTTGACGAATCACTAAACAAATCAGTAGACAAATAAATAAAGTAAAAAAATTAAAAAAAGTAGTAGTAATAATAATAATAATAATAATAATAATAATAATTTCAACGTGTTACAATATTTAAACTGATTTTAAGGGTTTGTGTATTTTCCGATTATTTAGATGAAGACGAGCGAGCACCGATCAATCTAAAAATGAATTCTTGGATACGCTCAAGATTTCTTGGAAGTTGTTGTGGGTTACCCATTAGTGCCACAGCAGAGATTGACGCGTCATGTTTTCTTTGAGCAGCTTCTTTGAAGGCAAAGACAAAATTGATAACCAGTGTTACTATTAACACGGTTGCCAACAATAACGGACCAAGTGGGCTGTCTAAATGTTTACCGCTTCTCTCTCTAATGACATCCAACCTTTTGACATAAGTGACATAAGACCAGATGCCTGTGAAAATTGTCAATGCAAAATAGATGTAGGCCATAGTGGTCGCCAACTGTGGAAATTCTGCCTTTTTGACAGAATTATAAATGGAAAATGTCAAGGCACTTAACAAAGAAGTCACAGAAAGCCATCTGTTGAAAGTACGCTCATTTGCCAACCAAACTTTTGCTTCAACTTTAATAGGGCCAGCATTCTTTATGTAGCTTGTTGGCTTCTTCACTCCCTGCGGTAAGTCGACCTCTTCGTCTTCAGAATCAACACCGGTTAGTTTGGAATTCCTACCAGCCAGCACCCTGAAAAAATTAGGATCACGCTTACTCTTCTGCTTTCTTCTTTTGTGAGTGGTGTACTCTTCATCCGAGGATTCATGATCCTCCAAATCGGCCTCTCTCTCATTAGGAGAAGAAGTAAAGTCTAGTTGTTCTTGATCCTGATCAGAAGGTGTACGCACCTCTTCAATTTGAGCAACAGTTGAAAGTCTCTTTATCTTGCTCATCTTGGCTTCGGTTTCCTTTTGCTTTTTCAATTTCTTTTTCTCTTCTTCATAAGCCTGTTTGGGGTCCTTTCTGATATCATACTCCAAATCAGGTAACCAAAATGGTAGCATGTCCAGTTTTTCATCTTCACCAAACAAAGAAGCCACACCTTGGATATACTTAGAAAACCTTGGAACTTCCTTAACCAAATGTGAGTTTGTCAATTCACCAATCCATTTCCCATGTTTTCTTGGTAGCTGAGTACTTGACATTGTACTGTCAACAGCAGACGTGGACTTGATCGGGTTTTTCACTTTAATTTCCATGACCGAGTAAGGGAATTTAGCGTATTCTCCTGCTCTCAAAAATTTCATTGGATGTGCTACGTTGGCATCGATGTCAGATCTATGCCAATTGGTAGGATCTCTAATTGGTCTGTCCTTATCAAAGGCATCCTCTCTTATGTACATGATGTCAGAGTCGATGGTAATTCTTACTCTATCATCACCTGGAATCTGGAACGCAGTTCTGGTATACATTGTTCTCAAGACTGGTTGCAATTCGTTTTCAAGTACAAACGTTTGAACAGAGTCAAAATCATCGCTCAGTTTACTAATCTCATTGTTCATGGTACCTCTATCCTTTAATTTACGCAACATCCTTTCTTTGAATTCGTCATCTCCGTTGAAAATGAAGCCATTGATAAACTTTTGTTTTAACTTTAATCTAATTTCTTCAAAGTCACTAGATCCAGTCTTGGAGTCCTCAACAAACATTCTCTTTTCGAAGAAGATATCGGGTTTGTCCGCCAGTTTCCCAGTCCACCTCAGCCTTAGAGTAGGTGCAGAATTCGTTTTTAACAACTTGTTGTTGTACAATTCAAAATAGTCGTTGTCAAAGTATAACGTGTTGATAACTGGATCATAGCCTTTACTCATATCACCATCTTCTGTACCATTGCTCGAAGTGGAACAGCTTGGGATGGAGTCGTCTGCATCTAAAATGTCGGCTTCCAATCTGTTAATCAAGTCATCGTTCTCACCGGGAGTTGCTGCGTAAACTAACACGGGCAGGTGTCTCAAAATTCTGGTTTTGACCTCCATCAAGTTGTCTGGATGGACCCAAAACTTGAAGCTTTGAAAGCTTATTTCCTCGGTGTTGTTAACGCTAGACAGCTTGGAAGAATTGGCCAAGGACTTGGAAACGGTTGTAAAATTGTTTCTCAAAATGTTGTACAAGAAGGAAATTTTGTAAAGGAGAGGAGAATACTCTTCAGAGTGGAAAGGCAATTCTTTCAATCTAACTTGCAGTAAAGATTTCACAGAGGGATACTTGGGGTGTAACTTATCGTGCTTCTTGACAATCTTGATGAAACCGGTGAAATTCAGTCTAGAAAAATTGTCTAGCTCCTGAGCTTCACTTAGTGATTCTTCCAAGGCGTGTTGAAAGTTCACAAAATCCAAGGATTTGATGGTCGCTTCATCATCTGTTTGTTCTTCTAAACGGTTCAATTTGTCCATTAGGGTGTTAAATTTCTTTATCTGAAATCCGTAAACCTTTTCTAACTCTTCATCTAGGGCAGCAACAAAATTAGACTCATCACCCTCAGACCAAGTATCCTTATCTTCACCGCGACCCTTTTGGTGCTTAGAGGACTGGGCTTTCATTTCAGATCTTTTTAACACCGACTCCTTTAGCAACTTCTTCAAACGCTCATAATCCATGTACGAGTCCCTCCAAGGAGGATAAATCTCATTAGCTAGTCTGACTCCAAATAGCATTAGTGGATACGGATACGCTTAGGATGATATAATCAAGAATTCTAAGGGAAATATTGATAACGAGCTCCCTTTTATATGATGGTAAGCCTTCAATTTTCCCTTGAAAGTATCTCCCACGTGTAGGAGAAATTTTGTTAGCGACTATAATCACTATACACGTAGTGCACGTGACACATATATATATGTGTATTTGACAACAGTCGAATGATATACGTTTCCATCATTTGAATACTATGTTCACGCTGCTCAAAGTGCTCTGAATTCAGAACATATGTATATATTTACACCTCTTAACTCCAACTGATGGATGGAAACCCACGAATGTAAAGACATCATTTGGCTAAAAAGTGCTCTTTCCTCTTTAATAAATTTTTTGCTTGTTCCAAATTTAAGCATTGGTTGAAAGATTGTTCGCGGAAATAATGTTTCTCTTCATCGAGATTCTCAAGCGTTAGCGCAAATTGTTTGGATAATGCTATACTTTTATGTTCTTCCCTTTCGTATTTGTCTAGTGCTTTCCAGACCTTGGATTCCCAGTAGTTGATTGTAGACAATTGTGCGACGGTCAAATTTCTCATCTGATCTACGCACTTTTGATAAGCTGCAATTTGTTGCTCCAATGCAAGTTCTTGTGCTGGACAGACGTTCAAATGTGCTTGTTTAGCCAATTTCTCTTGTTCGATCTTGGCAAGTTTTTTTTCCATGTCTTGAGCCCTTTTCTCAAGGGTTCCAAGCATATAGTTTCTCTCTTTATCATCCCATTCCTTGGCATCTAACTCATCGAGTTTGCCATCTCTTACCTCTGTTAGACATTTTATTTCCAAATTAATCTCATCTATCTTTTGTGGCTCGACTAATTCTTCTCTTAGCACGTTGTGCCTGCCTGGCTCTACACTTTTCGTATCTGCTCTTCTTTCTTGTTTTGAGCTATCGAGAATCTTTTTTACTCGCTTGTTTTTCACTTTCAAGTTTTGGTAGCTGAGTTTGAATCGAAAGTTTTCTTCTTTTAGCTTTTGGAAATCCAAGTCATTGCTTAACCTGTTTTTCAGGTCCTCTAGTTCATACGCCTTGATTTTGCAATGATGTGTCACCAGAAACTCCTTTTCCTCCATACGATTGAGTTGCTCGACTTTCTTGTTTAGCTCCTTCTTCAAACGTTGTAAATTGGATACTGTGTATGAATTTTTAGAATCGTTCTCTATATTTGATTGTGCTTCTTCAACACATTGTATTGCTGGTATTCGTTTCTGGATAAGCTTGAGAATAATAATGCTAGAAAGTAAATCGACCTTCATTTCTTACAAAGTATCTGAATTACTCTAGTAGTAATAATACAGTAAACTACGATAGAAGCTGCCGTAACAAAAAAAAAAAAAAAAAAAAAGAGATTCAACCATTTCAAGCATGTAAAATATAATCAAAATTCAGACAAACTACTCTACTTTATTTTCTAATGTTTTGTGGTTCATTTGCAGGCATAATCACCGACACTTCCAGTCGCACCGAGACATTTTTTCGTCAGAATGCGTCTACTTTGTCACACATATATACTAAGCAATGGATCAGGCGGTTGGACTTTTAGATAGAACGAACCAGCATGATCTGGTGAGTAAAAGGTAAAAGTGGGAGCGAAAAAAACAAAAAAGACGCAAAAAGATGTGAAAAAGAAGGAACATATTTAGTCCAATATTTAACAAAGCAGGGTCTGCCTTGCACTTTAAGACATTAATTTGACTGACTAAGAAGGGGTAGTATACCAAAAAGCGTGGAACTATTGGATACTGTGATAAAGTTAATTGAAGTTATTGTGTCTAAAAGTGCCTTAGATAGTGATATAACAATAGAGTGTACTTAACAACAATTGGACTTGGAACCACCGCCATTGCTGTTGATGTTGACGCTGCCATCTTTGTTCGTATTGCCAACTAGCTTGTCATTATCGATTTTTTCTTGGATCAACTTGGCCAACGTGAAGAATATTTCATTGACATTGTCATCGTTTTTGGCACTGGCCTCAACGAATGGTAAACCTAATTCCTTGGACAAAGCCTCACCTTGCTCGTAAGTCACAGCCCTTGTATCCATATCGCTCTTATTACCAACTAGCAATAGTTGTGCCTCATCGTTAGCATGTTGGTTAACGGTACTGAGCCATTGTTTAATATTAGAGAAAGTTCTCTCATCTGTCACGTCGTAAACTAAAATAATACCCATGGCACCTCTGTAGTAGGCTGTGGTGATGGTACGGAAACGCTCTTGACCTGCCGTATCCCACAACTGTAGCTTGATCTTTTTACCATTAATATCCACAGTCTTAATTTTGAAATCAATACCGATGGTAGTGATAAAAGAAGGACTGAATTTATCCTCCACGAAACGAACCAATAGACATGATTTCCCGACACCCGAATCACCGACTAGCAAAATCTTCATAATAGAGTCATAACTCTTACCATTAGCAGAAGAAGACGAAACAGTTCTTAACCCTGACATTATTACCTTGCAATGTTCTCTTTACTAGACAGATCTACTGTGGAGATGATGAGATCTTCTTTGATAAAGCGGGTCAAAGCTTTGTGTTGCTGGGGATTTTGTTCAAGGACTCTCGTTGTCGTAAAAACGTCACAGAGGTTGAGGAAGGGGGAGAGAGAAAAGAATGTCGTTCGATACGAATCAAAACGAAAATCTACTGAAGAAGCCAATGATAACCAAGCAAACGATATTTGTCGTTTGCAGAATATTCTCTGGTTTTAAAGTTTTGTGAACTCGGACATTCTTAGAAACAATGTAACTTAGACGTTAAGTGTCTTGTGATTTTATGCTACGATTAAAATAATATAGTCTCTTGGCAGCAATTGAATCTGCGTTGGATGCTATCGTGTGCAGCAACATCTGCAGAGTGTAGAGTTGGTAAGGTGTTACAACTCATGGGCGTATGCGCTCATTTGAACTTTTAGACGTATTCTACACTGGTCTGCATGTAGTGTTGAATCATCACACTCTCATTGCTATGTTACGTACACAGAACTTAATACGTGCATCGAACCGACAAGAGATTTTAGTAACGTTTATTTGGTAATTATGACGAATTTTAAAGGGTTAGACACATTAGTGTCTAAGCGCTAAAACAGAATATCTCAAAAAGTGTTGCTTTAGTAAAGTCCAGCAACAGAGTATGCGTAGCAAGTCCATTTATACAAGGTGTCATGAAAAGCCTATACATAATAAATACACATGTTCTGACATTTAAAAGTTCAGAGTTATGATAATAATTTTATTTGTTTTTCGTTTCTTTGCAGGCGTTCCACTTTAAACATGTTTGAGAAGGAGAAGTCATGCTGGTATAAGGCAAATGTACATCGACCACCCATCACGCGTAGTAACTTCTCCACAAGACACCTTCCAAATCTTCCAGTTCCTCTGTGGTAAAGGTGGATCGATCCAAATGCCATGTGTCTGCTCTGACTTTTTTAAATTCACTAATAGTGTCCTTTGCAGCAGTCCCTGCGACACCGTTGGTTCTTGCCCAAGAAGACAAATTGCTCAATTGTTCCGGAACCCAGCGTGGTAATGGAAACACATACGGAAAGGCAGAAATAATGGCTCCTAGGCCGATGATAGATCCGTGAACACGAGTATCGGTGTTAGAAAGCTTTTTCCTTTTGTTGGTAGAATAATTTCCTAATCCCTTTTCGAACATCCTAATCAATTCAAACAATTTTTCACCTTCACCCAGATTGTGTACAATACCTGAAAGTACATCAGCTGCACGGATTCTAACTTCCACATAATTCTCATTGTAAATGTTGTTGACAACAAAATTTAAAATAGCGTTCTTCTCATCTTCAGTCAATTGTAACAACTGGTTAGAAAACATACGTTCCACAAAACCTAGCTGGACACGAAGTTCATGAGAGCCTTCGAGATTTGTTGTCGTGAGGAAGCTCACCATTGCGGAACTTTGGTCCTTTCGTAAAGGTAAAGACGCTAGCGCGATGTAGCATCCACTTGGGTCAATATTGGCCAACTTGCAAACGTCTTTCAACTTCTCCAAGTCCATTAAGAATGGGGCGATACACTCTTTAATATATGGGACTAGAATGATCTTGTTTGGTCCTCTTATGATGTTAGTAATCCAATACAAAATCGTGGACGACATGTAATAATAGCTGGTTTTCAAAATGGCCTGTGGAGAAAGTCCGACAATCTCCGACCTACTACTTTCTATCCGGCGAAATAGATCCCTTATGGCTTTATCAAAGAACTCAGGCATGCGCTTTGTAATGTTACCCAATCCCGTTTCGTTAGAGTTATATTCTAACATTGCAGGAACACTTTCGAAAGAGGGACTTATCCTGGACTGAATTAAGGTACCAAGCAATCTAGCGATGGATTGACGAACTTGGTCATAAGGGTGGTCAAATATTAAGTGACCGAATATCTCCTCACTATTAGGGGTTCTGAAATCTAAGCCCATCAACATATTTCTCAGTAAAGAAATTTTCGAAGCTTGTTCTGCAGACGCATCCGAATCGGTATCCAACAAACCTTTAATTTGAACCAACTTACGGAAGAATACTGGGCACCTCCTGATGTCTGTAATGTTTGGTAACCACCAACATAAAATACCCCAGATATCAACAGAGTCCTGGTTCAGTTCGTGATCCAAACAACTGTCTAAGAATCTTCTCAAGAATTCATCGCGCTTTCCTAAATTCTCTTCGTCTGTATATTTTGATGCAGTCAACAAACCGGCAAGAATTTCGACGGAAACAATCATGGATGGCTTATCACTCTTGTCATATGTGGATTCACATAGTGTTAAAAGGTCTGTGTATTCTAGCACTGAACAACCATTGGAAATTAAATGAACCAAAAGGGCAAAAAAGTCAACGTTGGCACTGCTAAATGCGCTTTTTGTTTCGTTGTCTTGAATCAATATTGTAATTAGGCCTTCGACCCACTCCTTAGTGATAAGATTACCAAATTTTTTCAACACAATAAAGTCATCATTTCGTAAATGAAATGGCACTTGGCTGACTGGCTTCACCACCTCCATTGGTCTGCCCCATGCCAGCCAACCAACAAATGCTTTGGAGTCAAGAAAATAATTTGATGATTCAAAGTTTTCCATTTCATTCCTGAACAGCGTGCTGCTATTATTTTTGCTTGTATCAATAGTTTCGACATATCTCCTCCTGAAACTGCTATCAAACGCCTTTTCAATAACATACTCAAAATCACCCAAACAAAGGATCTTGTTGCAAATGTTTAGAAACGATTTCAAAGCTAAATGAATAGCGTAAGGATGTTTGGTTTTTGAAAATTCGAAAATCTGTTTTAAAACCGCAATTTCTGGCTTAGTTTCAAGGCTAGTTTGAAGCTTGGAAGTGATTCTGATTATAAACATCGGAATTTTCCACCCCAAATCTTGTTCAGTCGATAAAAAGCCAACTAGTTTGTTTTGCAGATTTGTCAACAAAGAGAGAAAGTACTCTCTTTTCTTTTGCTTAGCCTTTTTAACCGCTTCAATTTGCAACTGTATGGAATTGTCTGCTGGCCTCAAGACTTCAACCTTTTCCACATCGAATATACATACGCTCGATGGTATCTTCAATGACAGAGATATATCTGTCAAAATTCTATCAGCGTAAATAGCAATGTCTAGTTCCTTAATTTTACACGCATCCATCAACAAGAACACCAACTCTTCCAAATTTTTATAATCTGACATTAATTTCCTGTGAATTTTTTTGATGTACAGCAGTTGTAGAATGACTTCCACTTTCATGGACTGATTGTTAGAAATAGCCTCCTTTAAACTCTCAATAGTTTTCTTGATAATAATGGAATATGATCCAACTAATTGTTTCATAGCATGCACCATACACCCCTGGGCTGGTTTGAAAATGTCAGGATACTCAGACATGGACAATGAAATGATGTCTTTCAAAAGCAAAATCTCCAGCTTTGATGGAACTCTATTAGTTGAACGTAAGAGAACCCTTGCCTCATGGAAAGAATGTACTCTAACGGCTAAACATGTTCTGGTAAACGGCTCGTCGCAATGTGCTAAGCTTTGAATATTTTCAATGAAGTCCAAGTCCAAGAAAGTGGTCGGATCCTCATTGAAGATAGTTTCTTGACCAACGTCAGTAAACCAAACCTTTAAGCCATGAAGTAAAATCTGGAAAATATTAGTGTTATCCTCGTATTTAGCGGTCAAAAATTTGAAGAATTTGTGAAAAAAATGGCCAATCTTGGATCTGATTAAGTGTACCTTTAAATATCTCGAGTCCACAATTTTCTCTTCTGCACTCATGCCGAAGCAGTAATTGCAAGTATAGATATCAAGGTCCCTAAACACTAGAGAGCAGTTGATGGCAGAATTAGCAACGCCAGAGCCATGCCCAGGTACAGGGGTAGTAACACCAGATGGCACCTCCGATGTGTCTATAGCCTCATCTATCACTAAATCGTCATTTTCGTCATTCTTGATTTGGATTTCATCAATGCCTTCGTCAGACAGATCTGGATAATTAAATCCTTCTATGCTATCCTCCATTGAGTCGGCACGGATTTGTTCAATGTCAATATCTAGCTCTTGGTTGTCACAATTGTTATTTCTAATGCTCTTTAACAAAAGCAATTTTCGTTTATATGGATCAAGCTGTTCTACCTCAGTCTTGTTTTTGTTAAAATCCGGATCGAAAAGAAGACTTGAACCAGACAATGCATGTGTTATAACTAAGATGTACTTCTTCAACCTATCACTGTAGGCAGAGTCTGATTGTGGTTCCTTCATCATTGCTTCAATGCTTGAAACACAATAGTCGGTAAACGTTTCCAAAAGAGTGACAGCAAAATCGATTTCGGCAGTTGAAGGAACATGCCACTTGAAGTTTAGGTTTTCTGGAGAAAATTTCCTATCGTCAAACTGTAGCCCACCCCATCTTTCAAATTTTGGAATTTTAGAATCTGCAGAAAAGAGCCTACATTCGGTAATCTCGACACTAGTTAAACTAGTCAAAATACTATGGATTACCATAGAGGTAACAACGTCAAGCGGTGGATTAGTAATATTCTCGTAAACATATTTCAACAATTCAGTTAGTTCACCACTAAACTCTAATAAAGATTCATGAGCTTGTCTCAAGACATCATTCAAAGCAGTGAGGTAAGTGACTAACTTGACATCTCTATGTTGAATTTCGGAAGAGCTTCTTATCGAACCAGCACCTCTTTTGATTTGCTCTTTGATATGGTATGACAAGCTTTTAAACAATTTCTTGGCCAAAGAATTATCTCTTCTAACTGCCGCGCCCAATGGAATCGTAATAAGTTCGTAGTTCGGGTTTTTGTCTTTAAAGGAATCACTTTCCCAAAGTTTTCTCTCCAAAGAGTTCTCAAAATATTCAAAAATTTCGTCAGACATAGATTCTATCATTATCATACTTGTTTGGTTAATCTTGGTTACAAAACCTTCATCCAAATCGACATCAACGAGTTGATATATCTTATCGATAAAGATCTTCATTATAGTTTGGAAAGCAGTGGTAGAAGCTTTGAAAGCACAATCCAGAATATCTTTGTCAAATTTGATTGTCTGTGAAGAGTTACCATCCTTGAGGGTAAATACATGCTCCTGAATAACTGGAATCGTATTTGACTCAAAAGTTAAATATTCATCTTTCAGGACAAAGTTCTCTAATGGAATGAACGATGCAATCGACACTATGGCATTGACAATGTTACTTGTCAAGTTGATATCATTGAAGTCAATTTTGGAAACCAACATGGAGAAAATATTAGTGATATGAACCCGATATAATGGATGGAGCACCATATATCTAACCGTCCTTGTAAATTGTTTCAAAGAGGAAATTACACGGTGAGTGGAATTAACATATTGATCTGCTAATGAGTCATACAAATCGATCAAAACCCTGTCAAAAATCAAGTAATCATTTTCTGGACTAATATCCAGCAAATAAGCGAAACTAGAAATATAGTAATTGGCCATATCTGGATTTTTATTCTGCGAACCCAAAACCAACAAATCCAAGAATGTTTCCACCATTTTAACGTGGCACTGAGCGGTCAACTTTATTTCATCCCGATAACCATGCTCGATCTTCTTCTCTAACTTGTATCTTTTATGATACATTTTGATAAAACCATGTATAAATTTGGCAATGACTTTAGTCCACGAGCCATTGTTAGAGGGATGGACGAAAGTTTCGATAGATTTAATCAAGCTACCCATCTTGTTGAAGAAACCATCAGAGCTGCTACCGTTGATAGAATAAACCAAAGGTTTCACAGTTCTTGAATACGAATGGATTTGGCAATCCTCCCGTAAGTGATTTTGTACTCTATTAAATATGAAATTAATTTGATCCTCAGTAAATAGGCCGAACTTTTCAAATTTAACATGTCCATATTTCAACAACCTCGGTTCTTTCTCCTTGATTAGTTTCGCGTGTGCGTCTTCAGCAATACAACCAACAAAGTCATATAAGTGAGTATCAAAAACGACTGAGGCAGATGTTGAAGTCCAGATACCAAAGATGAATGGAAAATAATCAGTGATTCTACAATCTGGCTGGTAGTGATACGGAACGAATGAAGTAATCATCGGCAACACACAAACTAGTGTGTTAGGTGAAAAACTAGACACCAAATAGTCCATTGTATCACTTAAGATACTTCCATCATCTTCATCATAAAAAACTTTCGCATGATGAGCTAATTTCAACAATAATTGAAAAAGTTGTATATCCTGCTTAGAGGAAATGTCGTAACGGGTATAGTCTGATTCTGGGCGTGGTAGAAACTCGTTTAAAAATAACAGCATTGGTTTGTGATCCAATCTAAGTCCTGCCTTTAGTAATAAATCTGTGAAATTGGTACCTTCGTCATCGCTATTAACCAAACTTTCGAACATATCAACATGCATCTGCCTATAAATTTTTTGACCTTGAACCAGGGACAAATAATAATAAACAGAAGCCAAAGACTTTCTCAGAGTTATCGGAAAATCAAAGTGCAGACAGCTTTTCAATTCGTTAGTCCAGTGGTTGACGTTAATAATTGTAGCAGACTTGGCAGTTATTTTCCCTGTCGTATTGAAGTCTGGTCCGCTTATATCAATAAATTCGTTTTCCTCCTCAGCATCTTGATCTTCGTCTTCATCAAAATCACCAATATCATTTACATTACCTTCTTCCTCATTTGTCAATCTAAATAAATCCGTGTTCAACGCTAAATCATCAATCTCCTTTTTCAAGTCTGTCAAGTCTTTACTGGAAATAGAAATTAAACCTTGGATGTCGAGGGAGCTAATCGCAATGTATAAATTTACCATCACATGACACAAGTATTTAGCTTGTTCCTTATGTGTTTCTGTTTTATAAGGCAAGCAGTCCTCTTCATGAAATTTAGGTTTGACGTCCCTGCAAAACCATTTAGAGTTTGCATCGTAAATATTTCTTGTATGTTCTGCCCTGTCATCAACATAATCTAAGTCATAATGTTCTAACCTGGTCTGCAATAAAATATCAGAGTCCATTCCATTGAATAGCCTTTTGCCCATCGTTGGGGTGGCGGACCTAGCTCTCTGTTGAGCAATGGCATCGGGAGACGTGGCATTCAGCAGCTTGGCCCTTTTCGATGACAGGTTATCTGAACTAGAACTGGATCTCAAAGTCTTCATATGTGAGTACTTTAGTTCTGAAACCTTTCTATTCTTGATTGGAATTGGTGCTCTTATGTTGTCTGTCATCTTTACTTGTTACAAAAAGAAAAAAATTTGTCAGTCTCTCGGGTAGGCGTTATTACAACCTGAATTCGTAAATATATAACCAGAATGCAATAAATTTCAGCAATGTGACAAAATAAAATTGAGCCTTTAGTTATCCCTTCAATTAATTAAAAATACTCTTCAGTAGGCAGTTTAACGGGAAATTTCTTGAGTTGCTCCTTCCTTGCTCTCCCCTCAGTGGCAAAAATCTTCGCCCTTTTTTTTCTTCAAGTGATAGTTTACGACTAAATTACTGTCTCCAAGCAGAGATCACAGTAGGTAGTAATAATAGTGGTACATTCCATGATTAGCTAGTAGTTACATATATTGATTTAATCTGCATATTTGTCCAAGTCTAGTGTTATGACCTTTGATGTGTTTTCCTGTTGCTGTCTGAAAACACCCACTAGTGCTTGAGATTTTTCAAACATAGAATTCTTTAATGAGATCACGATAAACTGGAAATTTGGACTAGCATGCCTTTTAATATAGGTAGCAATCTTTTCGACATTTGTATTATCCAATGCAGCATCAACTTCGTCAAGAACAAAGAATGGGCTTGGCTGATAAGAGTTGATTGCAAAGAGCAGTGCCAGGGCAGCGACCGTTTTCTCACCACCGGATAAGTGCTCCATATCTTTGAACCTTTTCATGGGGGGAGTCGCATGGTATTTGATGCCAGCTAGGTATGGTTCGTCCTCATCTTCTAATGTCAGAGAGGCACTACCACCTGCAAGAGCCGCAGTAGAATGTGGATCCTTAGTCAGCTCCCTGTATATTTGATCAATATGATCGCTTACATGGTTATAGGCTTTTTCGAACATTTCTCTTCTGCTTTGTTTGACCTTGAGATATTGTTCTCTGATTTTCTTCTCCTTGGCCTTCAGACTTTCAGTCTCACCATTAATAACGTCATATCTCATTTGGGTTTCCTCATATCTTTCTACAGCTTTAGAATTAGGTTGCAATTCTAACAAAGCGTGCTCGATTTTCTTGAGAGATTCTTGAAAATCTTGCCTAACCAAATCGCCATTACTCTCTTTGTATTTGGCAGTCAGTTTGGTGTAGTCAATATCAATACTGTTAGCAATCTCAATAGTGGCACTGTCCATTTTATCCATAGGCAAGTCTTCTAATGAGGAAGAGCGTACTGGCAGGTCTATATTGGTAATCTTACAATTCTTTAACGTATTGACCCTCTCTAGAGTTAGTTTCTCGATATCCTCTTTCAGCTCTTCGTATTCTCTTTTGGTCATTTGCATGGAGTTAGAGATCTCAACAATGGTTTCTTCCAAGGAATTTGTAGTTAGCGATTTTTTATCTAATTCAATTTGCTTTTGTACTAGTTCTTCATTGTCTTTAGCGATACAATCTTCGAGCTTGTTTATGTCATCCAAAATCTTGACCTCTTCACTTTCTAATGATTTCAACTCTTCTTTGACCTTTTCCAAGTCCTTTGTACTTTTTTCGTGACGAGCCCTTGTCGATTCCAGCCTTTCATTTTCAAACTCAAGTTTATTTTTAATATTCATTATTTGTTTCTGTAGTTGCTGTAATTCTTTGGCTTGTTTTCTCATGATTTCACCGGAATGTTGTTCATATTCTTTAATAGAAAATCCTAGCTTCTCAGTAATCCCTTTGTAAATGCGCTCCTGTAGAGTCTCCTTTTCATGCTCGAATTGAGAAACTCTAGCTTCGCACTGTGCTGCCTTGTTCCGCAAAGAGTCTATCTTTGGAATATATTCCTTTTTGACCATATCCTCGTGATATTGGATTTCAACCTTATTCTCTTTTAAAGACCTCTGTATCTGATTCAACTGTGTTCTTAAACCGGATATCTCAGTGTTCAGGACGGAAATCTCGTTCTCCAATTCTCTTGCTTTAGCAGAATCTAAACGCTCATGGGAAATCAGCTCTGTGCTTTCGGAGGTTAATCTGTTTTTCAAGGCCAGTAGACCTTGATACTCTTCTTTATCCCATCTGTTGTTACCTTCTCTAGATGCACCACCAGTCATTAGCCCAGCTTTATGGATCAAGGCACCCTCTAGAGTGACGAGTTTGGATCTGATGCCACGATTCCATTTCAAATCTTTTGCCAAATCCAAGCTATCACAGATAATGGAGTCAGAGCAAACGTATTGCATGGCCTTTTCTAGCTCCGAATCATAGCTGATAGAATCGATAGCCAATATACAACCTTTGGTGTTAGAGACAGGAAGGTTAGCTGTAATGGCATCAATTGTGTCTAATGGGATAAATGACGCGACACCAGAACGCTGTCTTTTCAGATAAGAAATACACTCTTGTGCGACCGAAAAGTTATCCACAATAACGGAATCGAAGTTTTTACCTAAGACTGTAGACACAGCAACCGCATATTTATCCTTTTTTGGATGGCACAGGTCATGAACTAATCCTCTGACACCGGGGAACAGTCTTTTTAAAGTGGCAACATTCTCTCTTAGCTTCCTTTCCTTGTTAGTTTCTCTTTGGTTTGCACTCAGATCATCAAGCTTCACCAATACTTCTCTCAATTTGTAATTCAGTTCATACTCCTTACTGTTAGTAGATTCGATTTTAGATTGCAGCTCTTTCAGATCTTTGATTTTCCTGGATAGCAAAGTGTTTTTATCGTTTAATGACTGAGTGGTGTCGGATGCCTGTGAGTTTAGCCTTTCATACTCCACATTTAGCTCTTCAGTTGTTCTGCTCTTTGAGACATCTATTCTTTTTTGGAAACGTTCAATTTCCTCTAGAAACTCCTGTTTATTGTTATTTTCAACATTAATTTTCTCTTCTAAATTAGAGCCCCCAGAACTTAGATACATCTCTTTCAAATGCTCGTACTGCCTTAAATCTTCTGGACTCAATATGTACTTATTAAAATTCTTGGATGATTCCTCGATTTCGTTTTGAAAATTGTTTTTCGTTTTGGTGACTACCTTCAACTGATGCTCAAAGTTTTCCACATATGACGTTTGCCTATCAATATCACGTTGTAAAGATTCTATTCTTCTCTCTATATTCGCAATTCTTTTGGTGGTTGCCTGCTTAGAGCTTCTAACAGGTAATAATGAAGATGTCAGTTTTTCCACGTTGTTACGTTTTCCGATAAGCTTGCTTCTGTACTTGGTAATAGCTAACTCTTCTTTTGCGAACGAGCCTTTAGATCTTTGCAACAAGCTTTCCTCTGTGGATAACTTACCCTTTAAGTCCGATAGCTTGGACTTGGAGACTTGAAGTTCATCAATTAGGGAATTCCTCTTACGTTCCAGATGGTATAATTCCCACAAAGCGAAATTTTTTTGGAGTTTTTTCTTGTCTTGGGCATATCCCTTATACTGTTCATCTTTGACTACACCCTCTTTATACTGTTTAAGCTCCGCATGTATCCTTTTTCTTCTGGACAAAGAATCGGCCGTGGCCATGGCGGCAGCCTTGTATTCGTCATTCAAGATTTCATACTCCCGTTTATACTGGACAGAGCCCGAGATTTGCTCAAACAGCTTGGTTAGTTCGCCGGCAGATTGTGAAGCGATCTGTTCAACGTCACCTTGGAAAACTAAAAAATTCCTGGCTTTTATCAAAATATTTTCTTTCTCCAAAATATCAGTGTAGTCTTTATAACCCACCGTTTTCCCGTTGACCTTATATGCACTTTCTCCACTTCTAGAAATTGTCCTCATGAACTCAATTGGACTTTCTTCGCCCTCTTTCAAATAAAACGCTTTCACATATGCGCTACGCGTAGAAGAAATTTTAGATGAAGAAGGCTCTTCTTCCATCGATTCTTCTTCATCCCCGGTTCGCCGGCCTCTGTAAACCAAATCCATCAATAAATGTGACCTTAGATGACTGCTTCTGACACCTAAAACGAAGGATATCGCGTCCATCATGTTAGATTTACCAGATCCATTTGGGCCAATGATACTGGTGAAATTTGCATCACCGAAACCAACCTTAACCGTACCTTTATAGGACTTGAAGTTACTCAGCTCTAAGCCTAGCAATCTACCCATAGATAAAAGTATTCTTACTCGAACTGACGAGGCTTTTTTTATTGCTAGAAGTATTGATTATGAATGAGAAATGAGGAAATTTGACGCGTACGTAAACTTAACGCGTTCCGCATTTATTAGAAACCACCAACCAGGGTAACATATTAGCTGGAGTGATACCTTTTCACGAATCAGATATCATTATTACGCACGACGGCTATTGGAACCTACTGCCGACGTCTTGACCTATAAGGGCCTTCTACTGACTATGACTATAAACAATGTAAATACACAAGACTCCCGGGGTTCTGTTTGCAGATTAATTGACGTGTTCTGACATTTCAAAACTTTCCTGGGTTTGCAACCTTTCATAACCCCGGCCAGAAGAACCAAAATTCATCTTTTTGAAAAGCCACTCGTTCAACTTGTTTAAACCATATATTGTCATCACACTTGCAACGATGTAGCAGGATTTGCGTACCATGCCAGCGCGGTCTTCGGGAACAATGGTTCTGTATTGGATAACGATATTAACGCCCAGTAGGAATACTACACCAACGGTCAACACCAGAATGAATGCACTAGAAACCAAACCCAAAGAAAGCTGATCCCTACTACGGTTGCGAGGGAGGTCGTGTACCCCTCGGGCACCAAATCTTGGACCAAATACTCTTTCTTCGCTTGTAGTATTTGGCTTGGGTGCTCTGTAGTAAGCAGTAGTAGAAGATGAACCGAAAGTAGACATTTTGGCGATAGGGCGTAGTGGTCAAAAGTCTAGCCTGTGATGAGGCAGTGACAGGTCTTAACGATAGTTCCTTTTATAAATTTTTTTTTTCTCATCACTCTGATTCGCTTGATTGGGCCCTTCTTGCACCCACTTTCTTCACAAAATTTCCTAACTTTGCAATAATTTTTTTTTCCAAAAGTAGTATTATTTCCCATTTAGGCCTAAACATTACTTGGTTTTCGCCAAGTCCACAGTGACTAAAGAATGAGGAAACCTTATCAATGCCTCGAGGTGGGCTAATTGTAAAGGTACAGTTTATTCTTAAGCCAGAGCATTTCACCCAATTTGCTTGGCATCGAAGAAAGATGCAAGACTAAAGATCTGAGCTTTTAATAGATGGTGAGAAATAAGAAGAGAAAAAAAAAAAAAAAAAAAGGAGGGGTTACTGAAAAATACGTAGGTCACATGATATATATTGTGTGAACTTATATATGGATCAACTCGAAAATCCCAAAAGTGTCGTAGAGTTAACACTATCGTTATCGGCACCAAGATCATCATCGGAACAGTTGCCAAAGTCTAAGATTTCGACAAAACTGCTACCACCTTTTTCCACAGCAGCAACAAGTTTCCTGTTGTTGAATTTAACAGACCAAATTTGGTCAGCGTCACGTAACAAGTTGGAGTGGACTAACTTTCCCGTTCTCAAATTGTAAACATTGAACTGGCCTTCAGAACCACTAACTAACAGATTGTCGTTCATACAAAACGTTGTGATAGCACTCAAGTTGGTATGGTGGTAGGCAAACTTTCTAGAATAGTCATTAGAATCCCAACCACGTAGAGAACCATCTGCCGCAGCACTAACCAAAAACTTGTCGGAAAGTCCTAGCAACCCAACCAATGCTGTATGGCCTTGTAGAGTTAGCATAGCACCAGTTATCTTAGTGCATGGGTTTGTGGAAGAACTTATCATAGAACAATGTCCATTTTTGTGGATATTTTTTAAATCCCAAACCCTAATGGTAGAATCCATACTAGCAGAGATACATCTGTGCCTTTTGTAATCGTAGATTGTAGAATAAATACGATCCGAGTGGCCTGTTAACACATAAAGGCACTTCATCTCCGCGATGTCCCAAATCATTAGGTTATGATCATAAGACCCGCTAATGACAATGTTACCATGACCGGAAACCGTACGAACCGATGCCATGTGCCCTCTTAAAACGCCAACAAAGAACGGGTTGTTAGCAGTGGTGTTGTAGATCTCACATTTGCGAGGATTGTAATCAGGCGACTTGCAGTTTGGTAATCTCCAAACATGTAAAGTGTTATCCCTGGAACCCGTTACGATAAATTTTTTGCCCTTGTGTTCAACGATATCCAAACATCTAACGGTGGAGGTGTGGCCCTTAAAAATGTGCGTGCACTTACCCTCCTTGATATTCCAGACACGAACGCTACGATCTGTGGATCCACTGACCAAGGTTCCATCTTTGTCGTATTTGAGGGCCCACACACCACCTTCATGGCCGGTTAGTTGGGTTTTGAATTTCTCTGTACGGGAATCGTAAACATGAATCATTTTATCATCGGCACCTGTAATCACGTAATCGTCATCGAATTGTAAGCATGTGACTACGCTGGTCGTGTGACCTCTTAAGGTTTTTCTGTAAGGTTTGAAATCGGGGTTCACCCAGTTTCTTAAATACGACCTGTTTCTTAAAAAATCCAAACGAAACCTGTCTTCGATATTTGTCAAATTTTGATGATATATCGGCACTTTTTGACAATATTTTTTGAAATTTTCTTCGGTGACAAATCCTTCGCATAACATCAATCTTTTCCACAAGAAAGATGTGCCATTAATGAGCTGATTCCAATCTTTGCTTACTTGTAAGCATCTTGAAATATCTTCGAAGCAAAGATTGGTCAAAATTTTCAAACTGATCTCCAAAGGCAAAGAGGAGAAAAAGTCTCTTTTTAAATTATCCTTAATCAAAGTACCCAAATCTGAAAGCTCACTTCTACCCAATTTACTGATTAGATGGAAAATTAGATTTCTGTAGGCAGAGGCAGGTAGTTGAGCGTGTGTTGTATTGGAAATAGAACTTATGTAATCTTGTAACAAGTTTACTGGTGGTTGTAGGGACAGCTCACTGGTAGGTGTATAGCCAGGGGAAGCCAAAGGTGACAACGGTAGTGCATCGTCCGTTTGGTTTACTAGCGTGCCAGTATTTCCTATAGTCATCGGTGAACCGTTTGTAGATTCTTCGTTGTTGTTGCTGTTGCTGCTGCTACTGCTGCTGCTGCTGTTGTTGTTGTTGTTGTTGTTGTTGTTGTTGTTGTTGTTGTTGTTGTTGTTGTTGTTGTTGTTGTTGTTGTTGTTGTTGTTGTTGTTGTTGTTGTTGGTATCGTCGTTGTTCTTTTCGGTAGCACTGTTAGTATTGCCGATGTCTGCAGTGGTATCTTCGACAGATGTGATAAGTTTATCAGGCGGAGTCTTGCAGCGTCTGTTCTCACTCGTGTCTGTGGAATCCTCATCTTTGAACCTTATGGACGGCTCCAGCGTCTGGATTTGAACCTTTTCTTCGTGAGCGGTGGTACTACTTATCTTTATCTTTTTAGCTCCAACTGCTTCTTCACTCTCGGTGCCAGTTTTTCTTTTCTTTGGCTTGTTGCTGACTAAATCTTCTTGTATCAGGTTTACGAAGCTCCTGGTTTCATTACCAGGGTAGTGGTCATGGCTTTTCAATTTGTAGGAGAAAGGCGTATCGATGCCCATTAGAGGGTACTTAGAAGGACTGGAAACCATAATCGCTAAAAAATGTTTTACCTGAGGTTCAACTACTTCGCTGTGGTCGTTGAAACGTAAGCTCGAATACAATGATATAAATTCCCTGCTTATTCTTGTGCTTTATAAATTTTTTTTTCTTTTTGCAGGTGGTGGACTTTTGCCAGCACTGATGACGAAAAGAAATGGAAACGACAGTGCTGAGAAATAGGTATGGTGAGCTGGGTTTTGGTGATGCTGAATTTCAAAGATGCTGCTACGTAGAAATCTTTGTATAAAGGATTGAAAATATGCCAAAACTTTGTTTCCCCCCTTCTCTCTGCTTTTTTACAATTGCATTACTCTATAATTTTTGTGACGCTTTGAACTATGAAAGCAGTCCACAATGACGCATATGACAACTAAATATCTGGAGTTTGAACAGACTAGGTACTTTGATATTTTGGGCAAATAATTACCAGTAATGAAATTTTTGCAGATTATTCTAGTACCTGGAGCAGCAATCGCATTAACTGTAGGAAGTTCCGTTAACCTTACGGATATCGTGGATGTTGAGTTTTGTTCGACTGCAAACAGAATCACAAGACAAAGGACGGTACTACCGCAGCTAAAATCGTAACACAATATGTTAATGTCTAACTCGGGAATTAGGTCAATTTTGGAGGATTTTTTTTTTACCCTGGTCCAAACGTTACTACTCAAAGATCGATTACAAGTATAGCGAAGAAGCCAATAATTACGGGGTCATCATTCTAGGGTCTTTAGAAATTGAAGGAGAACTATTCAGGTTGAACTACGGGAATTTTTTGAGATTCTCTAATTCTTCAAAAGAGCTTTTCACGGATGGCGAGTTGGACTTGAAATGGAGATTTGATAGTTTCATTGGATTTTCCTCAGAAATTCTTGATAGTTTATACACCGTAATGATAATAGATTTAGACCGCATGCCAAAACCATATGCACATTTGGTTGTCGTAAACATTCCAGTCGATGCTGCCATGGTTCAGCATTTTTCTCAAGGTCACTTTTCCTTTAGTCTCGATACTAAAAGAGGAATACCGCTACAGAAATTCACACGGTTAGTCCCATACGCAGAATCAAACGACGATTTCCTAAATCATCGAGCAAAGAGCCCTCAAAAATTCCACCGTTATTTGTTCGTGCTATTCAGGCAAAGCTCAGGAACAATTGCCCGTAAAAAGCCACCCATAATCGCGCAAAGAGACAATTTTGGAACCAAAGAAGACACGCAAATCTCATCTTTCGTAAAATGGACAGGCAGGTATCGGTTAGAGTTACTAGGCTTCAATTTTGTAGCAACCTGATCACAAGGCATATAGCCACAAGGTAAAATTGAGCCAACAAAGTAATAGCTACCAAGTCGCCCCTGCAAAAAAAAGTGCGGAAATTTATAGTATTTACGTAGAGATCCTCGTCACGAATTTCCCAAGTGTCTTCATCCAGTCTTTGTCAAGGCATTCTCGAAAACATTTTACCTGTAAGAGCTTTTAAGCTCCGATGTATCGTGACGGCAATTGATTTTGCCGAGTTTGCCGTGTCTACGAGTTCCTGGTGAACGTAAAATACATATATAGGTCAAGTGGTTGCCGGAGAGTCGGACTTGTCGCTCAAAATTTTAATCAATGACTCGTTGTATCGATTGTATAACAGAACTTGGCAGCAAAAACTAGAAATGAGTTCAGATCACGTCGTTGTCGTCGGTGGTGGTGTCATTGGCTTAACGATCGCACACCAACTGTTGCAGTCAACTTTGAAGCCAAAGGAGCTCACTATTATCTCACAGCACTTTCCTAGAGACGTCCCTATCAGCCATGAGTACACGTCTCCATGGGCAGGCGCCCACTTCAGACCTTTCCCCCACAGGCCTGAGTTTTATGAAAGCGATAAGAGGGAATCTGCCTATACCAGAGAAACTTACAAATACTTCAAGAAGCTAGTCAAGGCCTTCCCTGAATCCACCATCGAATTTATGAAGGGCATAGACTATCTAGAAGAACCTACTCCAGAATACGCCAATTTGGGTCCTGGATTTAACAGTAGTTCTTTAGATTCCTTCAAGCAAATTTCTTCTGAGAATTTACCCTCTGCCGTTAAAGCCGGTTTTGAGTATACCACCTATTGTTTGAATGCGCCAGAGTATTTGAAGTTCTTGCAAGACCAGATTACTACACTGAGTAAGTATCAAAAAGTTAAGCTTAACATAAAGAGAATGACTTTACATTCGCTAAGAGAAGCGTATGATCTTTTCCCCACGTGCACCACACTATTTAATGCTACCGGACAGGGCTTGCAATTGGATGGTGGCCAGGATCCCCAATGCTTTGGCATCAGAGGGCAAACACTACTGTTGGACGTCCCTCATCCTACTAAATACGGGGAGGTTACTATTACCCATCAGAGCAAAGATGGGAACTGGACTTTTGTAATCAAGAGACCTTCCACGAATGGAAAGCCGCAATTCATTCTTGGCGGTACTAAGCAACCTGGTGATGGTAGGATTATGCCTAGGGATGCTGATTCCCAAGCCATTATGGAAAGAGCCAAGGTGTTGTACCCGGATCTCATGGTTGGCGGTAAATTCAATGTTGTAGGGGTCAATGTAGGATTCAGACCTGCCAGAACAGGTGGCAGCAGAGTTCAAACAGAATATGCAACTCATAAAGGTAGACCCGTTTGCATAGTTCACTCTTACGGTCTGGGTGGGATGGGTTATGAAACCTCTGTCGGAGTGGCTCTACACGCCCTAAAGCTTTACAGCGAAAGCCGCAGTTCGAGCAAACTTTGATTTGGTATGCCACCACGACGTATATCCACACGTCTTGGAATAAAAAGGTTTGTAGCTCTTCTTCAAGTGTCTAAAGTTATAAGGGTTTATAAATGAACTACAATATACCCACGTGATTATCGTAATCGGTGATTTATTGATAACTGAGGCTCTGCAGATGATTAGAAGCCTACACGCACTATGTGAAGTCCACGAAATATAGCCTTGCCAGGTGACAAATAACAACTGAGAACCAGATAGTTTTAGATGCCTTTTCTAGAGGGTATATAGGCTGACTCCACAGGTGTTACAGGCAGACTGTATTTTGACCGATGAGTGTATTTCTTCTCATGTCTTGAATTGTTAGGTGTGCACCGTTAAAGTGGCTGATAAAATCGCAATCATGTCGTACGCCAACTGCTCGAGAGAGGCTACGGATACCAAGTCTTAAATTTCGAAAGATCCAAAAACGTATATATAAACGAGAGTTGTATCCCTTGAGATTTCAGTTTAATCAAAGCAAAAGAAAGAAAATAAATAAATAAATAAAGCAGCTGAAATGGCTAAACAAAGTAAAGATAAGCCTCCTACGGTGCCTAACGGTTGGAAAGCGGTTTTCGACGATGAATATCAAACTTGGTTCTACGTCGATCTAGCTACTGGTAGTTCACAGTGGGAAGAACCAAGGGGTACGACTTGGGGGCAATCTCAGAGACCTAACGTGGCTCCACCTCCATACCAGCAAGGACAGCAACAGTCACGCGCGTATGGACAGCAACAGGGTTATCCTCAACAACAGGCTTATCCCCAGCAGCAAGTTTACCCTCAGCAGGGCTATCCTCAGCAACAGGGTTATCCTCAGCAGGGCTATCCTCAACAGGGCTATCCTCAACAGGGCTATCCTCAACAGCAGCAAGCACAACAGTCGAATAGACGCAATTATGGTGGAGCTATGATGGGTGGCCTGGCAGGTGTGGGTACCGGTTTGATTGCAGGCTCTTTGTTGACTAGTGCGATGACACCTGATCAAACAATTATTTACAACGAGGCTCCTCCCTCAGGTGATTATGGTGGCGGCGATTATGGTGGTGACGATTATGGTGGTGGTGACTTTGGTGGTGGTGACTTTGGCGGTGGTGATTTCGGTGGCTTTTAAGAACTATATGCAAATGGGAACGCTTGGCTGTTAAGAGATCAGCTTGTCTCCTTAAGCCGCTAAAAATCTATCCACGTTACGTTCTCCTTTGGCATTATTTTGTTCTTTTTCCCAACTTTAAACCTCCAACCCACTCCCACATTGATCTTTTCTCTATTTCTCCAGCCTGTTCCTTATCGTTTATTTTTCCTTTCTCCCTCCACTTCTGACTATCTCCTTAACTTTGAGTATCCAACTCAGATAAACTTTTTTTAAAAAAAAAAAAAGATCAAACTGCTTGACTCTGAGACATTTAAGATGGGTGGTATCGCTTCCTGAAAAAATTTCGAATAGTAATGTACTTGTAATCGTGTGCTGTTTCGGTAGCGATGCATCAATTCCATATGCCCAGAGATAGATAATGGAATTTTGTTTTTTTGTAAATGGTGTTATTTTATGGAATATAACTTTCTGGATTTAGGTAGTGAATGTATATTGGTTTTTGGAGGACAGACAGTTCGATAATGTAAATGCTTGTGTATTATGAAACTCGTATAAACATTCTGCAGAGGTAGTTCAGAGAGGACCATGTTTATTTTTTTTTTTTAGAAAAATAGCACATTAAATTACAGATGACTTTAGCTTAATCACGTAATTATCAGATCTTCAAACCATACAAAGATTACTTTTTTTTTTGAAAGAACATGCAATTCTTGAGTAGATGTTTCAAAAAAAAAAAGAGCATCTCGCTAATTCCTCTGTAGCCCTGTATAATATTAGAGCCAGAACGTCTCGTCAGTGAGTAGGTAACTAAGTTGGGATGTGACACTAGTACGTAGATTGCAATTCTAGAGGTCTATAAATTACAACTCTCGATTCAACAAATGGCTTATTAATTTGCTTATCAAAATAAAAGCTCTGACATCAGCGACAGAATTGGGATGTGGTTGGAATCGGTGCCATGATCTAGTTCAGTACTACATATACGCTGCCACCTTTACAGTAACATCATACATGGATTCTACATCCTGGTCATGTGTATCATTTTATACGTATGGTATTCCTCGATCGCGGGTCGAAATAATAGTTCCCGCATGGGCAAAGTACCACTGTTGTGCGGAAGTATGAGTGGCAAACCTCTCTCAAGACAAACCATTGTAGCTGGGTAGAGAGAAAAACAAATGCCTAATAGAGTCTACGACCCTATTCACGATGTTTTTTCCGTGCAAACGCCAAGTGGCAGCTCCTCTTCTGCAACCGATTCTGCACCGGTAGTGGAACCAGCAACGAATGCTAATGCTGACCCGAATAGTACTATTAACGAAGATGTTCCTGAGATGCAGGAACAAGATTACCAGGACGATGACGATGGCGAGTCCACCCAGAGTGAAGACAACCAAGAGCCTGTCACTTATGACAGTGTCAAAAAGAAGCTGAAAGAACCAAGTAAATATACTCGTCACCTGAAGAAGCCGGATGGGCACTGTTTCACACGTAAGGATATCCAATTCCAGTTTTTATGTGATTTGTTCTCTGATGAAAAACAGCTGTTTACAAACACGTTTAAACACACATTCTCCATAACCCCAACTGCGACGGATGAAGTTTGCAACGTCACTTCTGCACATTACAATGCTCGGAAATTCATTGCCAATGATAAACTAACATTCTCACAGCTGTATTTATTGACAATTGCCTCTTCGACAAAGTCTTCCAAAATATTGAGAGACAAGCTACTCTTTGATCAAAACGTGGCACTTTCGACATGCATCTTGTCACTGCTTGTGAATATGGGCCGTTTAAATACCACAATCAACTTTTTCCTAGAAATGACTTCCCAACTAAGAACTTTCCACTCGATCCCCTGCCTGCAACATAATGTCAGGGATCCCAAGTCTTTACAAGACACTCCTCGTCTAAAGTCCATCTTGAAAAATTTACCAGACGGGAATGAACCTTTCAATTTAACTGAATTTTATGAGCATGCTGAGAAAAGATTGCAAGTAAACCCGGTAAATTTGCTATTCACATTGTGCGACAACGTAACTTTGGTTAACTTGAAGTTTGTCTCCCAGTATACGGAGAAGAGCGCAACCTTTTTTGATATATTCGATTCATGGAATTTTGAGCCCCAGCAAAGAGCCCAACTCTTTTTATGGGTCATCTACATCCATTTGCAAACAGACCTTACACCAGAAAGTGTTCAAGAATCGCTAAAGCTGTTTGGTGTTAAGGATAAATTTCCATTGGATCCACCTTCTCAAGATTATGACGTCGACACGCCATCGGAATTGGAATTTGGCAAACAGCAACATGAAAAAAGGTTGGAGTTTTTAAAGAAACATAACAGGCTACCGGTAGAGAGAAGAGAAGAACTTGCCCCTAGCAGACGCGAAGGCCAGTTGAGTGAATTAGAGAAACGTATAATGAAAAAGAGGAAAAGCAGAAAGAAGAGTACGAGCAAGGCCAATGATACTGTAACAACACCGGCTAAAAGCTCACCTTCCTCAACTGCGTCTTCACCCTCACTAAGCGGTACTAACGGGTTCCCATCTCCTAGCGATCCACAACCGCAAGTTTCTGAATTTACTCCAAGTAAGCAGTTGAGCAAAAAACGTAAATTAGAACAGGAGGAGAAGCCCGTTGATCCCCAGAAACTACAAGAAATTGAAACCCTATGCCATGAAGATCACGCCCACAAGATCAGGACTAATTTGACACAGCAGAAATTACTGACCAACCTACAGAAATCGCAAGAGGCTTCCAAAAGTAAACGGAAAGAGCTGGGACTGATCAAACTATTCAACGAATACGATGATGTCACCATGGCAACCGTTATTGGTGTTCGTGGTAAAAAGAGAAAGAAGTTTAAAGATGGTGTTCTTGGATTTGAAACGGACTACCTAAAGACTTTAAGTGCAGCGAAGCAAAGGATGTTGATAGAAGACACCGAACAAGAAATGGGGGAAACCGAATATTCCGAATAGCATGGATTTTGGTATGCCCATTTTTGGCTCAGGGAATACGTTTTACGCTTGTCATTATTGTTGATATAAAACGAGAAACAAAAGGACTACATGAATCTCTTATTTATACTGCAAACACCGCACGTAGGAACTCTTTCAGGCCCTGGGTTAGGCCATATTCTTCTATCAAACCTAGTGCAATCTTATGACCGTTTTCTAATAAACCATATTCGTTGTATAACTCTACCTGCATCTGCGTTCTTGCAAATGGCACTTTTTCAAACTGTATACTATGATGAATGATCACGCTTGTTGTGTTTTTAACAAACTTTAACGATTGTGTACCGCGAGACGGTTGGTAGTTATGGAAGGCAGTTACCAAATCCTTAAAGAGCACCTCTCTTTTGGCATGCAACCTTGTGTATTCGCTACAACCTATCAGCAAAAAAGAGACGTTGTTGCTGTTCTCACAGTAAACGCACAGAGGTTCCAGTGATAATTTTACCTTATTCGAAACATGGAGAATCTTTAAACTCTCTACACAATTTCGTACAATGTTCATCTGAAAGACCAACTTGAAGTTGATTTCACGAAATAATATAGTAATGGTATGGAGGGAGTCGGTGTCCAAACAGATGCTCTGAATTACCATGTTCGGGTACAGCTTCTTCAGAAGATCCAATCTAGTGTGTATATTAAGTAACGGCAATGCGTCGTATTTTAACGAGAGCTCTTTCTGTAGAGTATCACCACCATCAATTGTCCTAGGACCGCTTGTTACATTATGTTGCGGAAACACCTGCGTAGTGTCTTTCACAAGTAAAGAGAGTAACATGTCGTTATCCGGAGATACTTTGATTTTATTATTAGATTCTGCATTATCCTCTAGCCTTCTACACTCATCTTTCAGCCTTTCCAGCTTCCTTCTTCCTCTTTCCAAGTCTTCGACAAGGTCAGCTCTACTGCTTAACAATCCTTCTTTCTCCTCTATAAGCTTTATTTCACGAAACTCCTCATTGTCCAAGAGAGCACTACTCTCATCCGAACCTTGATCATTTGTAGTGTTGGATGCATGACTGTCCCTAGAGTATAAATCGGAGGTAAAATCCATCTCACTGATCCGTGTCTCCCTGTGTTAGAAACTTGTGTTGCTGATTCCTGCGTGCGGTGTGTGCCTCAAGCCTGATAAGATTGGAAAGATTGGTGCGTGACCCTTGAAGCGCGTAACCGTTGGCATCAGTTTCCTTTACAAAAGAGGTTTCCGGACAACTGGATCTTGCCAAGAAAGTCATAAATGATGAGTTTGGCCGTTTTGTTTTTCGCCAGAATGATCCGGACGGAGCTTCATAGGGCTTCAATTGTTCCCCACACCGAAAATACTACTGTTGCCTTTGAAACTTGATGCTATTACATGGTTCAAATTATATGATGCGGGAAACCCACATCAAGGTATACAAGAGTAATTTGCACATCTCCCGATGGGTTAGCCGGATCTTTTTTTTTTTTTTTGATCCTTTAGTTTTTACTTTCTTTGTATCCTGGAAATATGGAAGTGTGTATTCAAAAGATTATAAATAGTTTTGAGTGATACACAGATTTTTGCCTAGTATAAGATATTTGCTTTTAAACAATTTCTCTAAATTGTACTGAAGACACTAAAGAGAAGCAAGGAAAAATGGTGTTGCCGGTTGAGAAAAAACATGAGGAAATAGCCTATGTCGAAGACGTCGATTTGGTTGACAAAGAAAATGAAATATTGGCAAAGCAGATTAATGGTACGCTTGGAGAGGAGGAAGAGAGTGATATCTTTGAAACCAAAGAGGATATTCCGGATTCCTTGAAACATTTGACAAGTGAGGAGTTGCACGATTTGTCCAAAAGAACTCGTCGTAAAATCGACTTGCGTATTTTGATCATGGTATTCTGGATTTATATTTGTAATTATTTGGATCGCCAAAACATTGCGTCTGCCAGGTTGGGTGGTTTGGAGGAAGACTTGAATTTGACCTCCACTCAGTATCAGACCTGTATTAGCATCTTGTTTGTTGGTTACATCTCGATGCAGATTCCTTCGAATATCATTCTAAACCGTCTTGGGAAGCCATCGCTGTTCATCACCATCATCATGAGCGCATGGGGTGTGATCTCTACTTGCACCGGTGCGGTCACCTCCTATGGTGGACTGTTGGCGATCAGAGCCCTTTTGGGTTTCGTCGAGGCTGGGTTTTTCGGTTCTTGTTTGTACTACCTGTCTTGTTGGTATACAAGAAAAGAACTAGCCTTGAGAAATTCCATCTTGTACTCCGGCTCCTTAATCAGCGGAGCGTTTGCTGGTTTGATCTCTGCTGGTATCATCGAAGGAATGGATAACGTTAAGGGACTAAGGGCTTGGAGGTGGTGTTTTATCATAGAGGGAGCACTCACAATCGTCACGGTTCCCCTAGCGTATTACATCCTGCCAGATAACCCTTCAAATTCGAAGATGTTGTCACAAATGGAGAAGGACATTGTTATGTGGAAACTGAAGATGGATGTCGGAGACAGCGATGATGATGCAGAGGTGTTGGGCGAAGGCCACAATTCATTCGTCTTTGCGTTGAAATTGGCATTTAAAGATACCAAAGTCTGGCTCGTAACAATGACATTGACTTTCCTTGTCGCAGCCTGCGGTGTCACAAACTTCTTCCCAAGCGTCGTTCAAACTTTGAACTTCGACCGCATCACCACGTTGTGTCTGACTGCACCTCCGTACCTCGTTGCAGTTGTAACGACGTTTATCTGGGCATGGCACGCAGATAAAACCGGAGAGAGGTTTTGGCATGTCACGGCACCATTGTTTGTTTCTTTGGTCTCTTTTATCATTGCAGTGTCTACGGTTAACACAGGCGCGAGGTATTTTGCCATGTGCTTGATGCCACCCAGTCTGTACTGTTCGTTCACCATCATACTGTCATGGATGTCCAATTGTGTTCCCAGACCACCATTGAAGCGTGCCATTGCCATTTCCATGATGAATTGCATTTCCAATTCTACCTCGATTTGGAACTCTTACTTGTATCCTTCCAGCAGTGCACCTCGCTACACCGTTGCATTCTGCTGCAACGCTGCGTTTATCGTATGCGCCATGGTATCTGCGTTGATCCTGAGGTTCCATCTATTATCCTTGAACAAGAAAATCACCCGCGGTGAGATAAATTGGCAAAATGAGTTTGGCAATGACGGTAGTGGAGTGAAGAAAACTTTCAGATTCTTAGTCTGAGTCTCTGTGTACGTTTATAATCATATTCTCGATGTGCTAATCAATAATAATACTTTTGTAATTTATACGGTCAACCGATCGCACCAGACACATGGCTTCAAGCACAGATCCTGGGGACACACGATTTCTAATCTCCTGTTGCGACGGATCACATACCCCTGGGACACGCACACGCCACAAGAAAACACAGAGATCTTTGACTAGCAAGAGAGGCTATAAGACTTTCAAAGCTTTAAGACCTCAAAACATATTTTTTTTGTTGGTTGAATATTTCGTTTACTTACGTTCAGATACATAAATTTTATTTTTGAAATAAAAATCCCGATTTATCAAGATTACTTTCTGTTGATGTCGTTAGCAGTGTTGTCAGCGGATTCCTTAGCACCGTTCAGAGAAGCACTAACGTATTCAGCAGCATCGTTCAGCTTACCCTTGGCAGCATCGATATATTCACCAGCGGTTTCGCTCAAAGTCTTACCGTGGTCAGCCTTGGCGTCATCCTTACCTCGTTGGAAAGCGTCAGCGACGCCTTGACCGGCACCCTTGTTTTGCTCAGGTTGTAGCTTACCAGCGACCTTGTCGGCTTTGTCAGTAACAAACTCCTTACCTTGTTCAGCGTAGGACTTTTGGCTATCTGGCTTAATGGCTTCAGCAGCTTTGTCAGAGAAATCTTTTCTACCGGTGTCAGACATTATTATTTGTTGTTTGTTTGTGATAATATGTGTTGGTTCGAATTAATGTTTCGATATTGATGGGAGGAACAAGGGAAAGATAGACAAGAAACGAGAAGAGGAAACGTTCGATCTGACCTCTCTATTTATGTGTTTTTTTTTTCCCAGTCGTTTGCGTCCCCCGAGAATAATTCTAAGATCAATATGTTACGTATGAATGACCTAGCTATTGCTAACAACATCGATTGAGTGTGGCTCTGCATGTTTGTGGGTTTTGTTGTCATTGCTCTGAGAGCAAAACTACAAAGCGTGTCGCCGTGCTTTTGCTGACGCCGGACATGGAGCCGCCACGTCAGAATACTTTGTGTTCTTTGCCCTTCCTGAAGCTTCTAGGATCACGTGATAGCAAAAAATTACGTTTACAGTGACACGAGTCACGTGGGTTACATCACGTGACCCCGTCCTTCTCCTTGTCCTCGGATTTCGATTTCCGGTATCGTCTTACGCATGCAAAATTTTCTACGGCTTTCCAAGGACTTCTTCTTATCCGATGCTATATAAGACTCATCTATCTTTCAAAGCACTCTAGTGAATACCGCGAATAGCATCAAACAGAGTTGACAGATGATGAAACGCAGTTCGTTGATATTTCTAGTAGGAAAAGCACCTTTCACCCCAAGGAAGTCGGTTCCTTCGGTACTTCTATCCTCTACTACTGTGCATCAACCGCAGTTAACACACAGGAGATTGTTTCACCACACTATTCCGCGTCTGAATGACACAATTAAAGATCCTTACAAAACATTGGGTGTTTCACAAAGCGCTTCGGGATCTGAAATTAAGAAGGCTTACTATAAACTGGCCAAGAAATACCATCCGGATATCAACAAGGCCGAAGACGCACAAAAGAAATTTCACGATTTGCAGAACGCCTATGAGATCCTGTCGGATGAGACCAAAAAGCAGCAGTGGGATCAGTTCGGTCCTGCTGCATTCAGCCAAGGTGGCGCCGCAGGCGGCCCGGGTGCAGGTGGTCCTGGTGCAGGATTTGGCGGCGCTCAAGGTTTCCATGATTTTGGTGGATTCGGAAACTTTGGTGGTATCAACTTTGAGGACTTGTTTGGCGCTGCTTTTGGCCAGGGTGCCGGTGGTGCTGGTAGAGCACGTGGTAATCCGGGAGCTAATATGTTTAGAGAATACAAAGGTGATTCTATCGAAATTACCCATAGAATCTCTTTCAAGGATGCGGTATTTGGTGTGAAAAACGTCAATTTGAATTATGCAGCTTTGGATCCCTGCAATTCGTGCCATAGCTCTGGATTAAAGAGTGGTGCCTCCAGAACAACCTGTCCGGGCTGTCAAGGTACGGGTACCAGAGTCCATGTCCGTGCGGGCTTCCAAATGGCTTCCACTTGTACACAATGTGATGGTGAAGGTTCCGTGATTCGCGGTTCAGATATGTGTGGTACATGTCACGGTGAAGGTGTAGTTATGAACCGTGGCAAGCAAATCAAAGTCGATTTGCCCCATGGTTTACAAGACGGTGACGCCATTCGTATTTCTCGTGAGGGTTCTTACCCACACATCTCTATCGATCCCTCCATGAAGAACTCGGTACACTTGCGTAGAGGCGATTTGTTGCTACGTGTCCGTGTCGACAAAGATCCTCGTTTTTCCATTAAGAACAATTACGATATTTGGTTCACCCAAGAGATTCCTCTAACCACTGCCGCTTTGGGAGGTGTCGTGACTGTTCCAACTGTAGACGGCCAGCAAATTAGATTGAAGGTTAAACAGGGAACACAACACGATGATGTCGTTTCGATCCCTCAGCAAGGTGTTCCTAGAGGTACATTGGGGTCCAGAGGCGATATGAAGGTCCAATACAAGCTAGCTGTTAGGAAGCCACAGTCTCAAGCAGAGAGATGCTTATGGGAAGCGTTGGCTGATGTCACAGGTGATAACTTGGCCAAAAAAACAGTCACAAACGGTGAGCATGCATCTTCCTCTCCGTCTCCTTCCTCTTCTACTTCTTCTACTGCCCAGAACCCCGGCACAGCAAAGGGCGAGCATCCAGATGCACCAAGTACTTTGGGTAGGTTAGAGAACTTCATCAGCAGTGCCTTTAAGAAGATCAGGGGAGAAAAGGACTCTTAAAAGGTTGAAGCGCACAATTACAAACACAAACACATGATAATATTTAGCATATCTTATACCTTGTAAATAATTAGATTATCCCTCTGTATTCGTACAATCTCATTCCCTTCAGACACCAGTCAATCTTACAAGAGCCCTTTTGGAAAGAGGCTCCATAAAACGCTACCGATTTTACGGTCACTTCAATATAATTCGCCGTGTCTCACGATATTATCGTTTTTCGTTCCTTGCACCAAACGGTATCTTTCGTTTCGGATGGACATCTGCTACGAGGGCCACATGTCAATTTGCAAAATTAGTCCTCTGTGATTGCCCAAAGACCATCAGAAACTGGAAAGGCTAACGATGCTATCTCCCTTCGAGCAGTCTTTCTATTACTACTACTTTTTGGTTCACATACCGGTTGCTATATTTATCGACTCTTCGGTGGTAGTTCCCGAACGATACCAATTAATCCCTAAACTTGTTCAGTGGCACATTAAACAGAACAATGATTTCCTACTATACGAGAAACCCACCTGGTTGCGTTGGTTCGTGATCTTTGAATTGGCTGTTCAAGTGCCAGCCTTTTTTTGGTTTATTACCAAATTTAAGCAACTGTGGTCCCTACAAGACAATGATGAAGGGAAAGAGTCCAAAGCCGCATACCATAAATGTTCCAAAAATCTAAACAAATGGTTGAGGCTTTACGGTCTGAAAGCCTCCTTAACTACCCTAATTTGTATGATTGTGATTTGGCAGAGAGCCTACTACCCATTTGGTGATTTCGCAGAGATGTCTATGCAAGACAAACTCAAACTGATTTCTGTTTACTCTACAACTTTCTTAACCCCATTGAGATTATGCTTCGTATAGCCTTATTTCGAGTCTCCATAATTTCTTTTTCGTCTCTTTTTCTCTCTTTTTTTTATTTTTTTTTCCCTCATTTATTCACTATCTACTAAACTAGATATCCATTTTCTCGAGGCTAGGTTTTTCGCGACGCGTCCGAATGCCCAGAGATCTCTGATTTAAATACTCGAATATAACGAAACGATTAGGTACGCTAGATTTTATTCTCGAAGGTGACAAAAACGAGAGCTAAACATGATACCGGAAAACATGGCATCTTCATCCATGTCTAAGTCTACACCTGATCTGATGTATTTTGAGGATGTTTACCTGGGGCCTAACGACATCAGTGTCCTGTACGCTGCAAACACAAGCTCCTGTGGAGAAATACCGCTTTCAAAAAAGAAGTATGTTCCACCCTTCCAAAGACTGTACCGATCCAGGCATAAGTTGACACATAAGAACATATCAAAATCTATTTCACTGGACAACTTAATCTTTGAAGAACACATTGACCAACAAGAATATCCCACATTTAACGTTCCTGTCATAGAACCTAGCAACAGAAGTACCGTATACTCGAATTGTTCATCGGTATTCTCTAGTCAGCACCTGCCTGAATCTGATGATGATGATGACCGTGATTTATACTCCTGCAATCTGGCTCACTCCCTAAGCTTTAAACCAGGAAACGAATTGCGCCGAGCAATGGAGAAAAATCTGTCCCTAGATTCATTAATTTTAAGCAATAAGAGAAGAATCTCGGAATGTAACAAGAACCTGGCTATATTAGAATCTAGTGTTAAACTAGATGATTCGGTGGATGGAAAACTATCCAAAAAATTTCTAACGCCAGCAAGGCCTGGCTTTTTACCACCAATGTGTTCAGAAGAGAAACAAAGACACGATAAAGATATTAGAGAGTTTTATGAGCATGCCAGCCACTCTGAGAAACAAGACAAACTGAAGTTTAAGTATCACAACAGGAAATTGATTCGTAGAAGTCAACAATGCGCAGAGCAGTGGTCCACAATCAGTAATAAACTAGCTTCTGAAGACCTGCTCATCGAGGTGAGACGACGCGAACTATATTGGGATGGAATTCCATGGGAACTCAGGAATAAAGTTTATAATACATGCTTGATAAAGATTGACTCAAACAACTTGGATAAGATGGATGACCCATTGTTGAATCAGCTACAGAAAAGCATCAGCAAAGTTTTTTTTCAAAGGAGTGAAGAAATTTTCTACAATCTAGTCAAGCGCTCATCCCTCTTGAATAACAAAATCCAAAACTATAACATATTATCCGTATTTGAAAAGACTCGTCCAGACTTGTACTTTCACATCGTGGTTACATTAGAATTGGACCCTGTTGAAGAATTCCTCCGGCCTTTGCTATTACACTCTCTAACCAATTGCATTGAAAAACCACAAGATGATCCGGGGTATGAGGAACTTGTAGTCAGATTGTTTGATGTGTTGATTTTGCAAAGTTATTATCAAGAGCTAGATAACGCTTTAAACAGAATGGAGCAATTTCTGATACGTGAAAATAGTTATAAATTTTTCGGTTCTAAAAGGGAAGTAAGGGAGATGGTGAGGTATTGTACAATAGATTTATATCTGCTACTAGAGCATTTGAGGAACTAAATAGATGGGAAACAGAGACAATTTTTGCTCCCTTATGTTAACTCTCAAAATTGTTCTGTAAATGTTCTTGATTTCTGCAATTCCTCGCGCTGACACAATGCCAGGTCGGTTTTCTCAGAGAGTTAATCCGGGTAACACTTAATTACAGAAGCCCACAAAAGGATATACAGGTGAAACTTCATTCTCATTCACGTAACAGAACCTCAAGCACTTCGATAGCAAACTCTAGAACCATAATATGGCCTCATTACCCTCTGGCTACTCAATTAGAAGAATCGAATTGAAGGACTATAAAGATGTTGTGGAAACGTTGAATGTGTTGACCACTGTTGGTGACATCTCTCAATCAGAGTTCGCTTCCATCGTCGAATACTGGAACACCGTAACCATATCACCCTTGTTCAGTGATGGTAAGGACCAAAATATCTACAAGTACAACCCATATGTTATTACGGATGGAACCGATCGTGTAGTGGCCACTGGAAACGTAATTATTGAGAGAAAGGTTATTCACAGAGGTGGCCTTGTCGGCCACATTGAAGACATTGCTGTCGCCAAAGATCAACAAGGAAAGAAGCTAGGTTTGATATTGATACAACACTTGAGCGAAGTTGCTAAGGACGCAGGGTGTTATAAAGTTATTTTGGATTGTGACGAGAAAAATGTTGGCTTCTATGAGAAATGTGGGTATAAGAAAGCAGGCGTTGAGATGGATCTGAGATTTTGATTCTTAGAGGGTTAGCTGCAGCAGCTATACACGTGCTGCAGCGTTAAGTGAATTTCAACAAATGTTTTAATTAATGTACATAATTTCTCTCCAAACGCAGGTGGAACGCAAATAACTGCGTATTCGCTATTTAGTTAGGACAGGGCTTCTAGAGCTTCTAGAGAGGCGATGGAATTTCCTCTAATGACCGTTTGAGAACCCATCGGCGTCTTGTTGCCATCCTTTCTTACTTCTACGGCATCATCTAAGACCACGTTTAGGAATATATCGTACCCTCTCAAGATGCCAACAATCTTACGGGAGCCATTCAATTGTAAGTAGACTTTCTTTTCCATGTACTTTTTTGTGACGTTAGTAAAACAGAATAATCGGGGGGGGGGGGAAAGAAAAAACTGTCTGATACAGTTGTGCGGCAGGACCAAAACAACATACTTTCTTTAATTCGGGTGCAGAGACCATTTTTTTTTCGTATTCTTGTCCAGTGTTCTATCGTCGAGCTCTCGCCATGTTGATGAGGAGCGATTGCCAAATGGGTTAAGTCTTCGTTCTTCGCTTAAAATCCACGTATATAATGATATTAAATCGGCATAATTCCCAAGTAGGGTAATACTCTTTTGTTTTCCATCGACGTGACAGACAACTTTAACAAGATACGTGCAACGAAAAATAGCACATGAATATCTCATTCCATAGCCTATTGGTGAACTATGTATCATAGGCTACTCTGTGCTTGGAAGGGTTTTCATTCTTGGCGAGCTTCGCATACTTTGTAGCTGGCAATGGAAAGGTGTCATGCTCTTTTAAATATTATATACAGAAATATGCAAATGATACAAAAAACATAAAACAAAATGGACATTTCTCTTTGTAAAAAAATAACAACAGTAATGCCTCTTTGAAAACGATATTCACCAAACCTATGAGTTTCCAATATAGAAACAAAGCTTAAAAGTATCAAATATCTTTTTTAGCACACTTATTTTTATCTAGTAACAGTACACATTGTAGTAACGATATTCATACAAGAGAATCATATCCTCTAGGTTAATTTCTCTCCCCCCCAAAAAAAACAGCAAATTAAACAAACAACCAAAATCTGCGATACATTAAAAATTTACAGCAACACACATGTTCAGATAAAACAGTATGCATATTAGCTCGCATTTTTAACACAAACGAGAGACATTTCGTGATTTTCTCTGGAGATGAAACTTGGACAGAAAGACTGTATTTATAACCAAACCAAGACCATTAGCGAAAAAAGGATCCTCTAATTACCGAGCGTTTGAATAAGCTGACCGTAATTTGACTGACTTTTAAACAAAATATCGACCCATTTTTGCATTATTATTCTTCACCAGAAGAGGACGCTAATTATACTCAAGAATTGATTGTGAACTTTGAAATTAGCGTCAGAGCCTTTCAAGGAACATCGAATATGTAAGCCCCAACCTTTGTAGCATCCAAACCTTCTGCTGATGAATTTGGAAAAAAAAAATTAATTTATTAGTTAACAAGATCAGTGACGGGTATTTCTAACGCGTCACCGAGTTACTGAGGATAAACAAAGGCAGTACATCTCTGAAGATGGGAGAGCTATTCCATTGGAAACCTCCTTACTAGTCATACACCCAAAATCTAGTACCACCTGCAAAAATAATAGCAAACGTATTGAGCACTATGCCAGCATAATCCAAAAGAGATTGCACAAAATTAAGTTGCATTGCATTGAATCACATTGATATACCCGTTCTGTTCCCATTCAAATTTACACTGTGCCAATCGTTGCGAAATGTGTTATTAGTAGCATATCGACCAAGAACGCAGGGAATGTAATAATTATCAGAGCTTCGACTATCAGTGCTACCGGTGTCATCAACTAGACTATCTGTATCTTTATTACTGCGACAACATGCCGACATATGCGCTATCATGATCAGGCACTACTATCCCAGGCATTTCCCTTTTATAGCTGTGGATTTAGGAGCTACACCATATATAATTTACAGCACACATTCCGTACCACTTAGCCTAAAGTGTAGGCTCGTTTACTCCTGCGTGAGCGGAGATACACATACAGAAGCGGATAGCGCTAAGAAAAGACATTTGAAAAATTTCGATTTTCACCTGTCACTAACTCAGAGGGGTGCAACTATTTATTGCCCACAAGGTAGAACCCGTACTTCTTATATATCGGTGTGAATTATCTGATTATGAACCGTGACTAGATAACACCAGAGATGCTATAGCGAAACGTTAAATATTTACTACCAAATACGCAGATAATTAATTATAATATGTTTAACGGTAGACACCCGTCATTCGGATTCCAAAATTTCTCTGAAACCTCGAAACCAAGGCTTCATAGCGTGGTGCTATTCTTAATTTCAAGATCGTTAGTTTGGATTTGTTTGTGAATACTGCCCGGAAGTCGATTTACGTGGATAGTTGGAATCCCGTCGCAGTTAAATGTACGCGGACCCGACAAAGGAAATGAGATCCTGAATAGATAACAATTAGTCTCAACACAAAAAATCAAAAACACTTGTACAATATTAGACTGTAATATGTAGACACTTCAGATCATACAGTAGTGTACGTATTTGTAGCGTTTGTTTCTTTAATAGTAGTTACGAATTGTCCGCTATTCCGTTGCCAGTTATCTCAACGCGCCGCTTTCGTCTCTAATTTGACTTGAGACTCCGCCAGAAAAATCAACCAATCACACGGGGATTCCCATTTTCTTCCTCTACAGCCCACATCTTGGACTCAAACCTTTGCCAGAGACAGTATCTCATCACACTATATACCCAATGCTTAGACTACAAGCTATCGTCCGTCCAGCCTACAGGCGTTCTCTATCTACTTCATCCTACTTGTTAGCTGCTAAAAAGCAACACGACGTCGTTGTCATTGGTGGTGGCCCGGGTGGTTACGTTGCTGCCATCAAGGCTGCTCAACTAGGTTTCGACACCGCTTGTGTTGAAAAGAGAGGCAGATTGGGTGGTACCTGTTTGAATGTGGGCTGTATCCCATCCAAAGCTCTATTAAACAATTCTCACCTATACCACCAAATGAAGCATGATGCCAAGCAAAGGGGTATCGACGTTCAAGGCTCCATCGACCTCAACGTGGAACAATTCCAAAAGGCCAAGGATACCGTTGTTAAGCAATTGACCGGTGGTATCGAAATGTTATTTAAGAAGAACGGTGTTACATACTACAAAGGTCTAGGCTCCTTTGAGGATGAACACAGCGTCAAGGTTTCTCCAGTTGAAAACTTGGAGGGCGCCGTTGCCGAAGAAACTATCTTGGAAGCCAAGAACATTATTGTTGCCACGGGTTCCGAAGTTACTCCGTTCCCAGGTATTAACATTGACGAAGAAAGGATCGTCTCCTCTACCGGCGCTTTGGCTCTAAAGGAGATTCCAAAAAGGTTGGCCATCATTGGTGGTGGTATCATCGGTTTGGAAATGGGTTCTGTCTACTCTAGGTTAGGGTCCAAGGTTACCGTTGTCGAATTTCTACCAAAGATTGGTGCCACCATGGATGGTGAAGTTGCCACTACTACCCAAAAGTTTTTGAAGAAGCAGGGGTTGGACTTCAAACTAGGCACCAAAGTTTTATCTGCTACAAGAAATGGTGACGTTGTTGACATCGAAGTTGAAAATACCAAGTCTGGCAAGAAGGAATCTCTACAAGCTGACGTCTTGTTGGTTGCTATCGGTAGAAGACCTTACATCCAAGGTTTGAATGCTGAAAAATTAGGATTGGAAGTCGACAAGAGAGGCCGCTTAGTTATCGATGAACAATTCAACACCAAATTCCCACACATCAAGGTTATCGGTGATGTTACTTTTGGCCCAATGCTAGCTCACAAGGCTGAAGAAGAGGGTATCGCCGCTGTTGAATACTTGAAGGTCGGTCACGGACATGTCAACTATGGCAACATTCCAGCGGTTATGTACTCCCACCCAGAAGTCGCTTGGGTTGGGAAGACAGAAGAAGAACTAAAGGAAGCAGGCATCGCTTACAAGGTTGGAAAGTTCCCATTTATTGCTAATTCCAGAGCCAAGACCAACTTGGACACTGAGGGTTTCGTCAAAATTTTAATCGATGCTGAGACCGAACGTTTACTAGGTGCACATATAATTGGTCCAAATGCCGGTGAAATGATTGCTGAAGCTGGCTTGGCCCTTGAATATGGTGCTTCTGCCGAAGATATTGCCAGGGTCTGTCACGCTCACCCAACTTTGTCCGAAGCCTTTAAGGAAGCTAATTTGGCCGCTTTCTCTAAGCCAATTAACTTCTAGTTTGAAACCTTCAAAACCTTTATGAATACTTTTTTTTTTTTATCTATCTATATATATATGTTTGTGTGTATGTGCATATGACCTCTTACACGTTTTATGTTCATATCGCTGTATATTTGTGAATATCCATTGGACAAAAAAATAAATGAATTGAGCGAAACAAGCCGTTTTATGGAGGTGAACTTTATGCACTTCCCAAAATTGTCAAAAAAACTGGACGAGTCCGGAGTCGAACCGAAGACCTCTCCCATGCTAAGGGAGCGCGCTACCAACTACGCCACACGCCCATGCTTAATTGATACTAATCGTGACATGGAGTATACAATTCAGTAATCAGACCACATCACATGACCATTTACCTGGAATCCATAAGAAACCGAATAAAACTAGTGACATGGTCTTACCAAGGATATTAGCCCATTAAAGCTCCCATAGACAACCAATATGTAATGCATAGAGTCCTACATTATTATCTGCTAGTACCTAGAACTAGAGGGTCAATTAGCTGAAGACTGGAAACTGAGGTGATCCAGAAAAGTATAAACAGAGCCTAGAGATTTATTGTAGAGGGATCTCAGCTACAAGTAGAATCATCAAGTTGGATAGGAGTAAATAATAATAATAATAATTGACTAAGCTCGATTCAAAATATAAACTGTTAACCGCCTGTCAACTGAAAAGTCGACATTGCAAAATGGTACCAAGCGAGAAAGCTGTATTACATAACTGCTGTCATGGGGCTCATCGAAAACTGAGTAACGTGAATAACATTACTTTATCAAGAAAGGTAGCATGTTTATGACCTGATAGAACAATTGATAGTAAGAACAGATTAAAGAGCAAGTTACTGATAGCTAAAAGTTAGCCTGAGACAAAAAAGTATAAGCAGGGTGCAAAGAACCATCGAGGAGAGGCCTCAGTTATAGATAGAGAGATGCATTTTAAGAAGCCATTAAGAAATACCGGTTTAAGCAATAAAGATCTAAGACGCAATATGTCGACTTTCTGTTAGCCCAAATGTTTGCATAATAATCAAAGTGGCATAAATATAATAATACATGTGTATAGTGAGAAATATGTTGATATTGGGACAATTGTTGAGATTCCATTTTTTGGTTAAGGTTATAATAATTTGGTGTATGGTTATACTAGAAGTTCTCCTCACCTTTCTAGGAATCCAGAAAAGGGAGTCGATAATTCTACATACAAATATTCTTCCTTTTATATGTTTCTGGTTCATTATCCTATTACATTATCAATCCTTGCGTTTCAGCTTCCACTAACTTAGATGACTGTTTCTCATTCTTTATGTCACCTTATAACACCGTATATGATAATATACTAGTAACACGAATACTAGTCGATGGTCGATAGTTGTATTTCGTTCCAACAAATATCGGTCTCATCAAATCTAATACATGAGAAAGCAGTTTCATATTCACCTATCCAAGATATGTGGAGGCGACAATCACTATAAACTCCTAAGCCCAACGTCAGATTACTTGTATGATGTAAATGAGAATTTTTTCTTTAATTAAACATTAAGGGATTGGCCTAGTCATTCCCTGATATTACTAAATTCCAATGCCTACGTCACAACTTTAATGTTCGAGGTACACTTGAATATCGTTTAATATGTGCATACTATATGTTGGAACGAAATACAACTATCGACCATCGACTAGTATTCGTGTTACTAGTATATTATCATACACGGTGTTATAAGGTGACATAAAGAATGAGAAACAGTCATCGATGATAGTGGAAGCTGAAATGCAAGGATTGATAATGTAATAGGATAATGAACCAGAAACATATAAAAGGAAGAATATTTGTATGTAGAATTATCGACTCCCTTTTCTGGATTCCTAGAAAGGTGAGGAGAACTTCTAGTATAACCATACACCAAATTATTATAACCTTAACCAAAAAATGGAATCTCAACAATTGTCCCAATATCAACATATTTCTCAATATTCAGTTTTTTGGGTTCCATAAAGCATCAAATTAATGTGAAAAACTCACCAGTACATATTCAGAGGTGTGAGAAAATGTATACAGAATTTTTTTATTTTATACTGAAAATAGAGCAATTCACACAATTGGAAATACAGAGCGTCCCATGATAGTCGACATTCCTCTAAAGTCAGCTAGTTACAAATTGAAAGAAAAAAAAATATGATAAACAATTGAGCAACGACCTACGAGTCGTGTTTTCTTCAAGTTGATTTAGAAGGAAAAAAAAAACAGTCTCGGGGTCGGTGTCTCAAGTTTTTTACTTTAAATTATGACGGTTTGCGAAATCGTTCTGGACATTTGAAAATGGTGTCCAGAAGGATAAAAAGTCATCGATGCAGTTTTTATGTGGTTGAATGAAACTTTTGCTATGTGGATGAACGAAATTTGAATGGAGCCAAAGCTCGAGACCCATCGAAAGGTTTACAAACGCTCCAGTTCACAGACACTGGGTTCACAGAAATGTTAAAGTCTTAACCGTTGAATCTCGATAACGTATCGGATAGCTGGTACAGTAAGCAAACCTTAGAACAGGAGTATCTTGAAGTGAATGCTATGAATCAGGTTGCCAGGGTCTTTGAAAGTTTAGATATTTACCCAGCATTTTGATCGCAAAAGTTTTTTCCGCTTCAACAGATCTTATAGAAACTTTCGAGCTTTTCTTTCTCATTTCGTCAACCCAAAAAGAAATGTTTGGTGTTACATCTTGTGCTGGAATCTGGCTGTAGAATCACAGTAAACCTTGATCCAAACAACGTCACTAGCAGTGGCTCAATGCCGTATAGTCTCATACTTCAACACACACGTCTAATGTGTATATTTAAACAGAAACTCGTAATCCAACATACCCAAATCATCGATGCTAAAAGAGCTAGCATCGAGCCTCCCAGCTCCAGTAAAATCGTGGGTTGAAGGTACAGGGGAAGCATGCACATTTGAGCCAATGTGCACATCACTTTTCGACCTGGACTTAATCGTGCACAAGTCACGAGGTGTTTTGCAATCAGCAAATTGTTGCTCAAACTCAGTTTGGCCCCGGTAATCAGTTCTGAAGGGGCACGATTCACCCATTTTTTCACATATCGTTTTTAACACTCTTACATCCAAACTAACTAAGAAATTAGAGTTGAATAAGGTCTCTTGAATTTCCTTCGATCTACTCAAGTCGATCCCTTGCGTTAAAAAAGTGTTGAGAAAAAAATCCTCCCCCAGATTCGATTCCTTTTGAGACTCGGGATCCAGTATTCTGGCGAAAGCTTTGAACAGCTCTCCCTTTCTAATCAAATGTATGATGTAGTCGAACAGCAAGAATAGTTTGAAAGTGAATAGATACTGGAAACGCAGCTCCTGAGATCCCAAATCGCATATCGACATCAGAGTGTTCTCGAGTCTCTTCCTGATCCCGACGATGAGTTCTATCCTCTGCTTACAGCTGCCAGGCTGGGATGTTGCCATTGGCTGCCTTAAGAGGGCAGTCTCCATCTTTAACCTTTCACCTAAGACATGTTCTGCATGCTCTAGCCTTAATATGAGGCCTAAAAATATGAAAAACACCCTAGTAAGCACTATCTGGGAAACTTTGCCCAAAGAAATCTTAGAGTATTTCGATATCGCTGCATCGAATCTGCCTTTGAAATAGTCTGCCAATACACCACTTAATTTCATCAGATTTACTAGCACTTCCGAAAAACATATTCCGCAATGCTCGGGAGAGGTAACACGGAAATCCTCGACCTTTTGTTCAAAATAAAGCATAAGCAAATGTTTCAGTATGAGAGATACGCTGCCCAGCAACATGTGAGCTTGAAGTCGATGGACATTTTCGATTTTTGTGGTATCAACGCTTACGCCGGTGTATGTTGTTTGCGCAAACTTGACCCTCGAGGCCGAAGATATGCTATAAAGTTCTTTTATCGAAAACATATCGGATGATACATCGTCTATCACATCTAAAAGCTGACTAAATTCTGACAACTTCATGCCACCATCCGGCTCGGTGGAAATTTTGTGAAGAATTTGAAGTCTCAATAAGCATTTGTACTTATGGAAGGCCTTTGTTTGAAAGTAAAGTTCCAACGGATCCTCAATGAGCATATCTTTTTCAAATAACCTGGTATACTTGTCAAGACCATCTACACTGATATCCATGGCAGAAGAGATGGCGTCGCCAGTACATTGAGGCGGCCGTCCCTTGAATATAACTTCACTACGGCAGATAGAGGCAACGCCTATCCACAATTTCCTTCGAAAGTTGAACAATCTTAGATCGACGCTAAAGCTGTTTATAAATTGTTCATATTCAGAAGGATCTTTAAAAAGGCCGATTTCATTTGCTAGCAATGAGGTAACCCCAACGATACTCTCGCTAGTTTGATCTATAAATGTATCCTGCCTCTCCGGGTTAAAGGTGAACAGAACCCACAGATACAGGTAATAGCACACAACAGTTTCATTCGTCCACTGGAAAATATTCAAATGCATTAGGCAACCGAAGGAAAAATACAGTAGCTCAGATTTTATCGGATGTTGTCGTACTGTCTCCAGCAACACGGTATCACCATCTGACATGCTGGCAGGCTCCAGGTTCGAAAGAGCCAGATCCAAAGACATTTCAGAGAGTTTCAATAGCAGTATTAACAAAAATAGGTTCATCATTTTGCTCCTCAAACCAAGCTGTCCCAATCTGATTTTCACTTTCGAACTATCGGTTGGGTCTGGATGAATAACATTAGATATAGCCTCTTCGAACAAGGAAACCTCTACGAATGGATGAAAGGGATATATCTCTTGATAAAAGTTCCTCATGTAGACGGAGATAATGGGGTAGGGTGGCAAGAGCTCTTCAAGCCTTTCAACGGCATTCGCTAGCGTATTAGAATACTCCAAATTTAACGAGGAGTCTTCGAAAAAAAAAGATTTGTCCTTGCTATCAAACTCGCAATCAAGGTAGTTGGATACCACGTCTGAAGCGTCTGGTTCATGTAACATGTTCAAAAATTGTTGTACTCTTTGTTTTTGTGCCTCAGTTGCAGTTTCGAGGATGCAAGGGTTCAAGCTTAGAAACTTCTTCAAGACTTTAGCATCGTTTGATTTTAACGAGTAGGACCCAGCATCCATGGAATGCAAAAGAGCATCCTTATAAAATCCAGTGGCGATTGACGATATCAATAGGCTCAAAAAAATGTCCTTGTGCATTGGGGCCCTTATCGAAAATGGATTGATCCCCTGCTTCACCCAGTTAGTGATTGTAAGGCTAGAGAAGGCTTCATAGAAGTCAATAACATCATCCTTTTGTGCTTCATGAATATGAGAAATCGTTTCAGAAATCGTCGGTTCTTCAGACTTGGAATTAGAGGCACCGAATTTTCCTCTTTTGTTCGCAGACTCGGTTTTTTCAGAAAGACAGGGGTCAACTAAAAGCTCTCTCACTCCAAGTGACTTTGAACGCCAGTACTCTACCTCTCTTTCCAGGTCAAAGATGATTTGGTCCTTTGCTGCAGAGTTTGAATATTTTTCAAAATTGTACTTGCACTGCGTTCCTCTCTTGAGGCAGGTGTTACAAACAGGAAAGCCTCTGTCACATTTGATTTTCTTAACATTACAAGCCTCACAGGCAGGTGAAACTTTTATATTGAAGCTACGTGGTCTATCCACCATTGGTCTAACACAAAATGTTGTTCTGGCCTTTTTTGTGCGTTGTAGACCACGCACTAGACAGAAAACGGCTTGCAAACTTGAAAGATATTTCTGTATAAAAAAGGCTACAAAACCTTGCAAAACGAGCCAAGGAGAAACAAAAATCACACTACCAAGAAGAAGTAGCATGATTATATACATACACTTTGGTGGCAAACGTCTGTAAGGGTAGACTATACAAAATTCATCTCCTATTTATACTCTTTTCTCAAGAATTCATTTGCGGCAAGACCTTTGAGGCTTTTCAAGTAAGTACCGTCAGCTACAAATCGAAGTTATCCCGAAAACTAACATTTGTCGTGAAAATGTGTAGACGAACAGAAACGTATCCGATCATCTAATAGCCTGAATTAGAATGGAAAATCCGAGATGCAAAAGGTGCAGTGACCATTCCGTATTTTTGACATGAGACGTGAGCAGATGCTCTTGCTTAAGGGGTTTTAAATTCGATTTCTCAGTCGGAATCCGTAGAGGATTACGGTCTTGTAGTTTTTTCCAGTTTATTTTTCTCCTTCAAACGGTGATTACGTGGTCAACCGAAATGTTAGTCAGCTGCTTTTGTATGTGTTGATCGACGGTCCTCGTCCTTTCCATTGCTTGGACCCCTGCTCGTACAAGAAGACGTTCATGCAAAGAGATACATTGCAGGTATAAGGTACAGGCAGCAGTTTCGTACAGAGAAGATGTTTTATGTAGAGTTTTCGAGGAGGAGGCGTGCGAGACCCATGCTTATATAATGTACTTTGTTTCGCCGCTTGTGGCGAAGTAGTAAGTCAATTCAAGGTGCCGGGTCATACCTTTTTGGAGTTAAAACGGTAAGAATACAGAAGCGTATGAATTAGGTGCGTTTGCGGGTTCGGCTTCCGAGATTCGAAATATTGCACAGCGCTGGTGATGCCTCTAGATAAACAACACACGTGAAGGTTTTGCTTAATAAACCGTGGAGACTGGATGGCCCAGTTTCTTTTTATTTTTCTTTTTTGTTTTGAACTCTATTGTAGAGATATTAAAGCCCAGACGCCTAGTTAGGTAATATTACTCGTTGTAGACGTGCCCGAACTTTCGGCGTTAATGGTGTTTGGAATTCTAACAAGTGTTTCTATGAATGACGTAGTAAACGTCTTTCAAAAGGTGCGTACGGGCCATGAAAGAGAAACTTCTGTCCATACCGGCCCATACAAGAGCTCAAAGTATGTCTTTGAATAAAAAGCTATAGTCGAATAAGCTTAAATCGTCAAGGCTTAACGAACCACCCTCAGTGTTAGTTTCACAGAGATCCACGTAATCCACAAATTCACAGAGTGGCTCGTCCCTGAATTCAGTGAAAGTGGTGGCTTTTGTCGCCGACAATGGCGCAGGTTTTGCATATTCTTCTTCCGAATCTTTGGTATGCTGAGCTGATCCTGAGTGGCTTTGGTGATCCATCTGAGATGTATAAAGTTCAGTCATTTTTTCTTCTATCGTTTTCAACACTTCCGCACTCAGGCCACTTAAAAGGTTGGTGGTGTCTAATGAGCATTGGATTTTTTTTGAGTCACTGAAGTCGATTCCCAGCGCCAAAAAAGCCTTGGAAAAAAAAGCTTCTGATAGATTCGATTCCCTTCGAGACTCGGGATCCAGTATTCTGGCGAAAGCTTTGAACAGCTCTCCCTTTCTAATCAAATGTATGATGTAGTCGAACAGCAAGAATAGTTTGAAAGTGAATAGATACTGGAAACGCAGCTCCTGAGATCCCAAATCGCATATCGACATCAGAGTGTTCTCGAGTCTCTTCCTGATCCCGACGATGAGTTCTATCCTCTGCTTACAGCTGCCAGGCTGGGATGTTGCCATTGGCTGCCTTAAGAGGGCAGTCTCCATCTTTAACCTTTCACCTAAAACATGTTCTGCATGCTCTAGCCTTAATATAAGGCCCACTAACGCGAGAACAACTTTGAGCAGTACTACTTGCGCTACTTTGTTGACGACTATTTTGGAGTATTTCGGTATTGCTCCATCAAAGCTGCCTTTGAAGTAATCCGCTAGCTCACAACTCAGCTTTATCGAACCTGTCAATGTTTCTGTAAAGTATCTTTCATAATTCTTTGAAGAAGATATCTCAAAATCACCGGCTTTTTGTTCAAAGTAAACCAGAAGCAAATGCCTTACCACGAGAGATGTTGAGCACAGAGAAAAATGTCCCAATACGACGTGTAGATTGTCGAGTTTTTTTACGTCAATCTGAACACCAATATCCGCCATTTTCATGACTTTAACCTCCGAGTCCGCTACACTCTTAAGATCATTTATCCGATACTTCACAGACGATATTCGATCCACAGTTCTTATAATTTCGTCGAGATCTGAAAGTTTCATTCTACCATGTAAATCGAAAAAAACGTCGTCGAGAACTTGTAATTTTAACATGCCTTGGTATCTGAGGAACGAATCTGTTTGTAAGTACAATTCCAAGGGGTTTTCTTTTACCATATCTCGTTCAAATAAGTTTATGTACTTCCCGGGTCCTTCTTTGTTTATGTTTAAAAATGCAGATAGAGCATCTTTGGAATACTGGGGAAATTTGCCCTTGAAGGTAACCTCGTACCGACAAACTAAGGCTATACCTATCCATAGTTTTCTCCTATAGTTTAATAATCTTGGATCTACAGCGTTATTCTTTAATTGGGCGTGTTCAGAAGGATCTTTATAAATCCCAATATCATTTGCTAGTGCTGAAGCAATTCCAGCAATGGTATCGCTGCTTTGATCTACAAGGATATCTGGTCTCTCTGGGGTGATGATAAAAAATACCCACAGATACAAGTAATAACACACCATATTTTCACTGGTGCACTGGAAGACATCTAAGTACGCTAGGCAGCTAAAAGAAAGATAAAATATTTCGGTACTCACCGGATTTTGCCGTATCATCTTTAGTAGCAAATAATCATGTTCTGAGAGCTCGCCAGGACAAGGATGTAACAGAGTAACCTTTATAGAGGTTTCGGAAATTTTCAAACACAGTATTAGAAGAACCAGCTCCATTATTTTCCTTCTTATTTCAAATTGTCCCAAGTTAAGCTTTACCCTGAAATTATTATTTGGATCCGGCCAAAGAACATTATTGATGGATTCCTCAATCAGTGAAATTTCCGCAAAGGGATACAAAGGATATATCTCCTGATAAAAATGCTTCATATAGATGGAAATAGACGGGAGGGGAGGTAACAGCTCTTCCAGTTTATGAGCGAGCTCGAGCAATGGCTCTGAATATTGTAAATTAGCACATGTGTCTTCAATAAAAATTCCCTTGTTGTTCATTTCCATGATGCGAGCAAGCAGTTTTTCAGCTGGATTTTCCGAGGTCTCTGGTGGGTGCACTATGTTATTTAAAAACTGTTGTATTCTTTGTTTTTGTCTCTCGTTTGTAGTCTGGATAATGCGAGGGTTCAAACTAAGAACCTTTTTCAGGAGTTTAGCATCTTTTGATTTCAGTGGATAGGACCCAGAATCCATGGAATGCAACAGAGCATCCTTATAAGAGCCAGTGACAATCGACGATATCAATATGCTTAAAAAAACGTCCCTATACATAGAAGACGTTGCGAAAAATGGGCTGATTTCTTCCTTGGCCCTGTTTTTGATTACAAGACAGGGGAATATCTCATAGAAGCTAATGATATCATCTGCTTCTGTTTTATTTTCAAATAGGACTGATTCAGACAAGGCCACTTGCCCTCTATTGTTATCCGCAAACGGCTTGTGCCTTCTTTTGCTTATCGATCCACCCTTCCTGTCACGGCTAGGTGCAGGCTGAAAATTACGTAAATGCAGTGCCTGAGAACGCCAGTATCCGACTTCTTTTTCCAATTCTGAAATTATTTGGTTTTTACTCTTCGCGCCAAGCGTTTCTTCAGAATCTTGACTAGAGAGGGTTTGCTGAACCTGGGAAACATCGTGGGTAAGAGAGCCTCCATTGCATTCACTAGTACCAGCCCTGCATGATAGATTAGAGCTCTGTGCCCGCTTTGAAACATCCAGTTTGTCTAGCATCCTTTTTCAGTGTGACGATTTAGTCCTAACCTTTTCTAGAGGTACTCCTCTTGCCGAATAGATGCCAGCTATGATCGTGAAATTTGTGCTTACAACGATAAGAGTGAATGAGTACACTCTATACCCAAGGAACAGTATGCTATTCAAAAAAAAAAAAAAACAATATAAAATTTTCAGCGGTAAAGTGGATTAGTCGTCTAAGTTGAAAATTTCGCAATATCAGCAGTTCAGTATACTTGGTCTATTTATCAAGGCCGTGTATAGGCACATGGGTTCAACGCATTCAAGTTCGACGCCATTTAGTCAGGGATGGATTTGAAAGGGGCAAATGTGCTGTATAGAAGGGCAGGAAAGGAACAGAACTTTAAAAACATATGAAATAATAATATATAGGGTTGACATGAACTAAAATCGGTATCAGAAAGGGAATAAAAAAAGATGCAAAGCTCCAAAAAATGCAGGGTTCCAAAAAAAAAAAAGGAAAAAAAAAAGAGAGAATAATAAATAGAGAAAGGACTACAAAGACAAGGAATCTGTTTTCCACCTTTGTAACCTTAATTACATCTTTATTATTATTAGTATTATTAGGGTTATTATTATCGGTATCGCTTTTTTTTTTTTTTTTCTCTCTCTCTTTTTTTTTTTTTTTTTTTTTTTTTTTCTATATTGCAAGTCAGAACATTGTTCAGGAAGGATCATAAACTTCTCGTCGACTTCGTTTGTTATTTTAAATCCATAAAGTTGAGTCAAGTTCTCTCCATCTTTATAAGCTCAAAGTTAACCATTCCCAGTTAGTTGTTTCGCCAGTGTTGTTATTAGTACCATTGGAAGCAGTGCCATTAGACGCTCTATTATGATTGTTCCTGCTAGCACCAGAGCCGGAACTAACGTCAAAGTCTCCAGTAGAGCCAATATTGAACCCGCCTTGCTCCTGATGCAACGAACCCTGCCGTAAGAAAAAATCAAAAGAGTTCTGCGGTGGTGTCGAGGAGCTTTCCGCTATTATTGCCGGCTGAGGTGAATGGTTGACATGCACGTCGGTATTACCCATGAGGTAATCTATCGAACTTGTTTGGTTATTCTCGCCGTCATTAACATTGTTAAAAACGAATCCTTGGGCAGTTGCAGGGGTACCCGACCCGCTGTTGACCGGTGGTATGTCGTTACTGGACGAGTTTGTTGGCGAGTTGCTCTTCCCTCTATTCCTCGAAATTGAAGCCTGGGATTTTTGAATGATTGGCTTGACATCATTCCCTAATACGGATGCTTGGCCTCTTTTCTTAGCGGCTTGTCTTCTACCCTTGGCCATGATTCCGTTGTTGGTTCCATCTTTAGAAGGTGATGTTGTGGTAGAGGAGCCTGAAGAGGAAGAAGATGGAAGTGATGTCTTATTAGAAGAGCGTTGTCTCTTTTTTATGACATCTGTTTTCAAAGATAGTGGTCTGACAACCCCGTGCAACTTCAAAAATAACCCACACGCATTGCACAGAGGATTGCCATGAGGATCTCTTCTCCATAGTGGAGTAGTCTTGGTATGACAGTTGGTACACTTCGTGTCCGGTTTGTTGCTTGGTGCGTATGGATTATTGTTAGAACTATGGCCAGAAGAGTCTTGGCTCGTTAGTGTGGACACAGATAAACTGCTTCTTCTAGAATTTGAGCTTCTAATGTGCTTTTTTCTAACAGAATTCGTTGTCACTCCCTTACGTGAATTTTGTGAGGAGGATAAAGATACCCCACTGCCATTCAACGATGTTGGCAAAGATGAGCCCAAAGTATTGGAATTATTTCTGGACGAGCTGGCCCTACTAATTGATATTGGCTGAGCTGCACTACTAGATGCAACCTTCGAGTTGTATAAATCTGAGAGTGACATTTCTGATGTAGTTGCATGTAATGGAGGACGTGCTGCATCTTGCTGTTGCTGTTGCTGCTGTTGCTGTTGTTGTTGGCTCTGTGATTGCTGTTGTTTGCCTTGTTGTAAATCGGTATTCATCGAGTCCAAAAAATCGTTATCATCAAAGAATCCATGCCCGCTTAATACGTTTGAATTGATACCGCCCAAAGTAGTGTTACTGTTGTTATTGGTGGAGCCATTGGTGTTAAACACCGTAGAGGCGGAAGTAGACAGTTGGTTATAGTTCGCCCCGCTGGTGGCAGATAAACCACTGTCACTGATCATGGCAGGAGAAGAAGTTGTCATACTCTGCAAGATCATATCGTCCTCATCGTTATTATCCTGGTTGTTTTCGTTTCCATGAGTAGAGCCCATCGTGTCCAACAGGGCAAACGCATCGTTGTTAGAATTTGTAATATCCATTGTTGACATGAACCCCAGATGTTGTTCGTGGTTTGAAAATGAACCGAAATGATGCGATCCGTTGTGTAAGGCGTAAGTATCGAATTGCTGGCTGTTATTGGTCCCACTAGTATCGCTGTTCGACCTGGTCGTTGCTCCATTTCTTAACTCCATAGGGTTGACACCCATCACCTCGTTGGAAGGTATCACATCTTCACCTGTAGAATGCTGGTCATTCAACTGCTTCAAGTGAGTGATATAGTCGAAGTGGTCCTCCGAACCCTCTTGCGTCTGCCGAGCTGTGTTTTCGGATGGGACCGCCGCTGGTGGTTTTGAGGTAGAAATCGACTTCATTCGCATGCCCATCATCCTCCAGGTCAAATTAGTCATACGTTCTCTATAGGGCAGCGAAGCTTTCGCCTTTGAATACATTCTCCACAGGGCCTCTGTAGAAGGATCTGAGATGGCTCCTTGCAGCCTTCTCTCGTAGCTAGTCATATCAGTTAAATCAGACATTCCCCTTGAGCCTCGTTATTTTCTAGACTACTGTCTTTGAGAAACTAAAATGTTGATATAGACTTGCCAATCCAGTGTGAAGATCCTTATTTTAAAAGTAAGGTTCGAACAAAGTTCTTGGCTGGTGGCAGAAAACGAATTTTGGAACAAGTGAGTTGACACGGGAGAAGGTCAAAAAGAAATGTTAAAAAAAAAACAAAAAAACAACAAATAGAGTAGAAAAAAAGGAACATGGAGCTGTGCACAATCATACGGCCCTCGAATATTCACAGAAAACAGAAGACGGCCCCCTAGTTAAGCATGGATTCATCATGTTTGTTTACACGCTTTGCTCTCGGTAGGCCCGAAGAGCAGCGGCTAGAAAAAAAAAGATCAAACAAAGACCGGACAAAAGTTTCCGCAACCAATCACAACAGAGAGAGCATGCACAGCAACCCACACACCACAATAAACCCTTATCAAATGGTCCAACTATATTGCGTTGGGAAAAAAAAGTGCGTTCCTGTGTAAACAGACGGAATCGATAAGGTTTACCGAGGAGCTCGCGCACCGTCGGTTTACCCAAAAAAGTCACGTGCATGTACATCAGCGGCTAGCAGCGCAAACGACAAGGCGCACCATAAGGGGGTACGCGTTATACCGATGGGAGGAAGGGTGTATACCTGGGCCAAAAAGTTAGTCTAAACGATTCTCAAGGAAGGCTATGGCACTAGACAACAGGTGGTCAAGGAGCTGTTCGTTTCCCTGTCAATATGCCGGCACTGTATTTTTTTTGGAAGTGGCACAATGACCTTGTGTACGTGTTGAAACCACGGAGGAGGCTCCTCATCTTTTTGCACTCGATTAAGTATCAACAAACACTTTTTGTTTTATAACGCGATGCTCTGCCCTTGCATAGGCATGCGACGAAGGGTTTGGATAGCAAAACAAAGACAGAAGCAGCCAGTCTTTCATGCACAAAACGGTTGCATGTGGTGAAGATAGGAAAACCAAGGGAAAAAATACTATCAACATATCCCGGCTTGTCTCATTAGTCGAATAAATGGATCGCGCACGTGATGGAGCATATAGGTATCCCGAGTGTTCTCCGGGAGGTTTTATCACGTGACAGTAGACTTTTATCGAATAGCTAAACGTTCTTAAGTACATGAAATCCATAGAAGCTACGACGCTTTGTATGCAATGGGTCGCTGTTTGAAACCTATAAGGGCTTTCGATGGAAAATTCTAATACCGTTTCTACGTATACTTAGTTATCTCTGGTATCATAGGGCATAAAACGTTGAGACTCCAACTGTACTGTTTTGCGGTAGGCCACCGGAGCAAGTACCGTCAAAAGGATGCCAAAAGAGGCATATTCAACAGCCGCTTAAATCTTTATGTCTTCTTGTTAGGCAGTTTATCTGCCTGATCGATGGATCAATTAATATAGTATAGATGTTACTTTGTCTCTCTCCTAGTATACAAATAATTTATGCAGATACTTTCCTCTTTCAAAACTTGTTTCTGTTTTCTTTTACTTTTTTGTAGTGTGCTTTCTTCCCGCTAGTTTTTTGCCTTTGAACCTCGCTGTACTTACGTTTGAAATACTTGTTTGTATCGTCATCTACCATCAAAGATTCCAAAATAGTGTTCTTTCTCTGCTTGTTGTTTATTCTGCTGCTGAAAAATTCACTCTTGTCCTCTACAATGGTGCCGACGGAAAATCTTTCAGGAACTTTCCACTTGTCCTTCTTATAATGCCTCTTAGGATCCAAAGCAGCACGGTGTTTAATCAACAGCAGGTCACGCTTCATCTCGCTGGTCAACTCCTGCTTTGGTAAAGTGAACCATTTCTCGGCTTCGCTTGGCTCCTTAGTCTTCTTGTCGTGCTTACGGGATTGAAGTATTGCGATGGGATCATCGATTTTACTCATTTGTGGTTGAGCACCCGCCTTACTAGCTTTCGCTAGTTGATCGAAATCCGTTTCTAAGGTTGGTAACTTACGTAGCCGCTGCTCGATCTGCTTAAAAGTTTCCTGGCTTTTAGAAAGCTTGGCATCTTCTTCGAACTCCAAAACGTCTTTCTGGAACTCCTCCTGAACAGTGCCATTGTTCGAGTTTGTTTCATCTCTCTTAATGTTTGTTTCAGATGCTACTTTTTTCAAAGAGCCAAATAATTCTTCTATGGACAAGGATTCCATATTGTGTGTCTTGAATTTCTTCGCTGATATTCAAGTCTAAGATAGAACTCATCGCCATTAGGAGCCTTTCAAATTTTTTATTTTTCATCAACTGCTGGAAAAAAAGAAAAAAAAAAAAAGCCCAAGGTTTTCGTATCTTGTTACGACAACACCAACCTTTGTTTACAGAGCAATTGAGATCGACCGAAATATTAACAATTGTCGTAAAGACGTGTACAATAAGGTATACAAGCAAAACATTACTTCCATCTACTTGGAGATTTACTGCTGCAGTTGGGACAGTGGACGTCAGTGTTCTTGAACATCCAGGCTTTTTCTGAATTTTAATTATGGGAACAACGTATATACGTGCAGGAGATGTACGCAAGAATTACAATATTTCAGTATCAACACTTGCAAACTGGGCCAACCAAGGTAAGGTAAGGTTCATAAGGCCTGGGAGGAATAGGTACTATCACAGGGATGACATTATCGTGCTTTGCCGGAAGAGAAGCTACCGCCAAGATCAAGGTGTGACCGTATGTTATGCGCGCGTCAGTTCTGAACAGCAACAGGAAGACCTTAGTCGCCAGTGTAATAAACTCAAAGCACAATTCCCAGAAGCAGAAATTATCTCAGATATCGGGTCAGGACTCGATTGGGACAGGAAAGGCTTTCGGAAGCTTTTGGAACGAATTTATGATGGCAACGTTGCGAAAGTGGTCATTGAATACAAGGATACGCTTTGTAGGTTTGGTTTTGAGTTATTCCAATGGATATGTGAAAAACACGGAGTGGAACCCATAGTGCTAAATGATAACGAATTTGCAGAGGAGTATTCATCCAAAGAACTTTCTGAAGACCTGCTCGCCATCATCAATCAATCTACTTCAAAGGGAAAGGGCTGCAAAGCAGCAACACACAAAGCAAACCAGCCTCACAGCAAAAATCCACAGGACAAAAAGTCGCTCAGTAACACTCTGGAAATCGATTCTACGATACTGGATCAGGACACCGAGGCACGGCTTCGAGAAGCTTATGAGGCCAGTACCAATGGAAACTAAAACTTCTCAAACCCTTCAAAAATTAAAAATAAAAAAAAATGTGCAGTTGAGCAAGTAAGGCATGGTACCATTTCTTGTTTTCCTTTTTTCTTTGAAATAACGTAAAAGGTCAAGTGTTCCATGTCTGAGTTAAAATGATAATTGAACAATTCCTTCAAGACGTGTTCTACACACTTTCCCAGTCCTTACTATATACATTTCAGGAGTCGTTTCTCACGCCTTAGTAACAGAAGGCATTTTTGAACGTTTTTTTTGCGTGTCTGATTGTGAACGGTATTGCATTTTCAAGGTTATCAGTTTTAGGTTTCTCTCTCTCTCTCTCTCTCTTCTAGATACATATCGTAGGTTCTCAAACAATTCCAATTGAATCGTGACGGAGTTTTGGAATTTTTAGGAAAAATATTGCCATTATCTTTCCGGCAAAGTTCAATTTTTTTCACATTCATTACTCAATATACTGAAACCTTGGGTAAATACGAAAGAAAGAAAAGCATCCTTTTTCTCCAGTAACTTATCCTGACAACCAGAATTTAATAGTTTCTGGACAATATGAAAAACTAGCACAACAAGAAGAAGAATAGAAAAACAAAAAAATTCTATACCAATGAAACAGCAAAAAAAAAAGCGCAATATCCGTATTTTTCATATACTCTCTTTTTCTAAGAACTCACTTTAATTGTAGAAGTTTCATTTTAGTTGACATCGATTGAGTATGCATAACCTGTGCTATTCGTATGAGAGCATGTATAAATTGGAAGAAAACAAAGTTGCCTAGTGACAACTAGCATGAAATCACCCATGACATAAAGGACCATCCACTTGTTGATTAACCCAACTCTACGCTCGAGTGCTCACTTGAGTTAATTTTTTACAGGAAAGATGGATGAATACTATAAATTGTTGGAGACAGACTCCCAATTAAACTTTGCACGTAGTGCAATCCAACGGTACTCTGCAATGGCAAGTAGTGAGCAAGAAGAAGATAAGAAAACTGGGCACAAAAGAAATATCATTGCAGTTGACGACAACCTTAGGATCAACTATGAAATGGTAAAGACATCACCGGGAAACTTTTTAGAGTCGGTTCCAGCTTCCACAACGAGTGCAGCCAAAAATAAGGCAAAGAAAGATCAAGCAACAAAAATCGGAAAATTAAAGACCCAGTATTATAAAGCTAGGCTCTATGATTTAAACGAGAAATTTTCCCAGAAAAATGGAGTATCTGCTTCACAAGAGCTACTACAGGATAAACTACAAAGGGAATACGAAAATTTCGACGAAACGCCTTCGCTGGAGCAGCAATGTGAATGGTTAACGGAAATCCACGAAAGGCTTGTTTCCCAGTACAAACAATCACTCCAAGAAGAAAAAAAATGGTTTCTTAAAAAAGAACTACTACTGGATGCAAATATTAAGTTGGATTTGTTTAGCTCTAATGACAATAGCAGCGGTGGAATAAAATTTGGTGACCAGGATAGCAGTGAGTTGTGTGTATTCAAATGAAATGTAATGGTGAAGTTAAGGATGAAGTCCGTAGGTACACTAGGAGTTTTGAAAGGCATGTGTCCACTCTGTACTATAGAATGGTCGGCTTTTATACTGTATGAGTATTTCCTGTGATAGCGTAACATTCAGATGTGCATATGCTACCATCGAACCCGTGGTACAATATATAAAAAAAAAAGAAAATAAAGAGACTGTAGCACAAAATCCATAGAGGGCTTAGAACCCAAATTACCAACTCTATACATACGTGTATATCTTCAAATTAGTGAACATTGAATCTCTATGTAACAGGCCTATACAATATTATCATATACGACGAATGGCAGGGTAATGCTCTCTTTTTTTTTTTTTTTAATGAACCATGTTGAAAAAATTTTCAGTATAGAATTGAATGAACTCGAGCATTTAGAAGTAACTGGGTATTAGTTGAACTGTTGGCTAGGCGGTTAACCACGAAAAGGAAACAATAATGTCTGAACTACAAATTCAAGTTTTACAGAAACTGGAACAACTGGGTGAAATTCCTTCCACCCTATCTGTTTTCCCAGAAATCGATCCACAAGTCATCTTATCTGCGCTAAATTCTCTAAAGGCTCATGGTAAGTTGGAATACACTAAAGAAGACACCGTATACTACAATCTAACTAAGGAAGGTGACGAAATTGTTGAAAAGGGTTCTCATGAGGTGAAATTATTACAATTGATAAACCAATTTGGCAAGTTGCAAATTAAAGAAGTCATGACTCATATGGGCCCTGACGGTAAGGTGGGTCAGGCTAGAGCTTTCAAGAATGGCTGGATCGTCAAGAACAAAGAAAACGAATTGACTTTGAGTGATAAGGTCGGTCCTGTTGACGAAGTTAAGGATGAAACCAAGGAATTATTGCTAAAGATCAAGAGCAATGACATTGCCGGTATTAGCGACAAGGTTCTGAACGATTTGAAGAAGAGAAAGCTGATCCTTCCAAAGAAGCAAACTACTTTCAAGGTTGTCAAAGGTGCCGATTTTTCTACCGATTTGACCAAATTGGAAACTGATTTGACTTCTGACATGGTCGCCTCTGGTTCTTACGCCGGCTTGAAGTTCAAATCATATAATTTCAACTCCCAAGGTCTACCACCACAATCTGGTGCTTTGCATCCATTGAACAAGGTCAGAGAAGAATTCAGACAAATCTTCTTCTCCATGGGGTTTACTGAAATGCCATCCAATCAATACGTGGAGACTGGTTTCTGGAACTTTGACGCCTTGTACGTCCCACAACAGCATCCAGCTCGTGATTTGCAGGACACTTTTTACTTGAAGGATCCAGTTAAATGTGAACTGCCAGAAGACAAGACCTACATTGAAAACATCAAAGCCGTCCATGAAAAGGGTAAGTTCGAATCTATTGGTTATCGTTACAACTGGAAGCCCGAAGAATCCCAAAAGATGGTATTAAGAACACATAGCACTGCTATTTCCGCTGCCATGTTGCACGACTTGGCCAAGGACCCTAAGCCGATAAGACTCTTCTCCATTGACCGTGTGTTCCGTAACGAAGCCGTTGATGCTACACATTTGGCCGAGTTCCATCAAGTGGAAGGTGTGTTGGCCGATTACAACTTGACCTTGGGTGATTTGATCCAATTTATGGAGAATTTCTTTGCCAAGATGGGTGTCACCGGTTTGCGCTTCAAGCCAACTTACAACCCTTACACCGAGCCATCCTTGGAAATTTACTCCTGGCACGAAGGTCTAGGCAAATGGGTTGAAATTGGTAACTCTGGTATGTTCAGACCTGAAATGTTGGAGAGTATGGGTCTTCCAAAGAATTTGAGAGTTTTGGGTTGGGGTTTGTCCTTGGAAAGACCAACCATGATCAAATACGGTGTTCAAAACATCAGAGAACTGCTAGGCCACAAAGTTTCCCTGGACTTCATCGAAAGCAACCCTGCAGCTAGATTGGATGAGGATTTGTACGAATGAACTAAATGAACGGAGAAAAAAAAAGAGAATTGAAAAGAGAAAAAAAAAAAGAAGAGAAAGTCATCCACTATGTGTATAGATACAACATTTTTTGATACATCGAATCGATGACCCAAGTCGATTTATTTCCTCGCTGTATAATCAACCAATATTTTATTTTGTTAAACTGTTTTCTCAATTATTATTATGCGTACAAATTGCGGGAGAGTAATCCAGCACCCTCCTTATATGTGTGTATATATATATATATATATTTCATCGTTTTTTTCTTTCTTTCTTTTTCTTTTAAAATCCATAACGAAAGCTATCCCACAGTTTGTCTTCTCGAAAGTGAGGGCCTGTCGTCGTTACTTTTAGTATTAAGAGACGGTTGCTCACTTCTGACAGGTCTTTCCTTTGACATAAATTTTTTATGACGATCTCTGGACATCATATTACGAATGTGTTTAGATGGTGAGTAGAAAGGATTACTCTTCCGTCTTTTCAAGGAAGGTTTCCTCACCAAACGAGAGGGAGATACCATGACCTTTTCGCTTGCAATAATAGTGGCCGAAACAGCAGAATCCTTCTGAACCCTGGTATCATCCAAAGATGAGATATCTTCAAAATTTGACAGGCTTTGCGATTCCGAAGTTTCAAAACTGTCAGACATAGGTTGATAGTCAAATGAAGTTGTCCATGAATTACCTATTAGATCACCGATCACGTTCTGTTCATCTTTATAGTCATAGTCGGAAGTTTCCTGTGCGTCGAGACTGTCCAAAACTGTGCCGAAAATATTGTGCAAATGTTGATCATTAGAGTCTTCTCCAGAACTGAAAGTGGAGTACAAATTAGGTTGATCTAACGCATCCACAGGGAATTCTGAAGTATCACCTACTGGAACATACTCGACTGGCATAGCCGTTTTTTCCTTTTTTTTTTTTTTTTAATTTTCAACTGGACGAAAATCCGATATGCTCTAAGATTCAAGATAGTATGGTTTAAGTCTTTGTTGCGTATTTATATACCGAGATTAGCGAAAAGTGGAAGGGAAAAAAAAAAAGGAAGTGAAAATCCATAGCAATAGATGATTGTCAAAAATATGAGTATCGGAGGAGGCTGTTGTGAAAGATCGGGTGTAATCTAAAGCACCTGGTCCTCGCACGTACAGGATCTCAGAAACCACCATTGTGCCAACCCCGACGCTAAAAACATAGCATGTAGCATGAAAAACCTTCCAAAGACAGAAAGCAATTCCCCAGGAATAACTTGGGTCTTTTGGAAGGAAAAAAAAAAAAGAGAGCAAACTTAAACTTGATACATTCACCTTCAAGTTGCTTTTACGTTTCCTTTCCGTCACGCTATTTTTTTCTATTGTCAAGTTACGCTACGATTTCCCAGGTAAACTGTAGCTATAGGGTGGCCGATGCATGCGGCAGATGGAGATCTGATGTTGAGTCCTCTACTGCAAAATGGTATACATGTCCACCACATGATATTCTTTGCCGTCTTTAAAGACATGAGAAGACATGCGTTATTTACGGAAGACTGCGGTACGCGTGTGTGGATGGTTGTGTTCAGAGGGCTCTGCAACTCTTTTAACCGAATCTGGTTAAAGGGCTGGACAAACCACGCACTTCACGCACTTGACACTGTAAAAAAAACCTGCAAAACGAAAGTTACAGGATGCGGGTCGAAAACCGTAGCATGTGGAGAATCGCATGGATTTACCACTGCTGGGACCAGGCGAATAGGATGGTGTAATTCTACGTTCATATTAGCTTATCGTTAGTGTACGGACTTATGAAAGTTGGAATCGAATCAACATACGTGTGTTGTTGTTCCACAGTAGCATCATTGCGATACCAGCCTTGGCCCTTTTTCCTACTTCAACTTCCATTGCTTCCCTCATGCATCAATCAGTTGCCATGGTTATGGAAAATTGTGCCATTTTTGGACTACTGCGTTTTCTGCTCCGTGCCTCGTGTACACTGGAGTGGAAGGGAGAAATAAAAGGAAAACTATGACTTACCATGACGTGGTTCCAAAAGCTCATTTCTTCGAGGATGCATATGACTTAATGGAAGATGATGCGTGAAGTTGAAAGAGGAAAGGGGAGGAAACAAAAAAAAAAAGAATGAATGCTGAAGCTCTCGACTCGCACTTAAAGGGCACCAGCTTGTTGATGAATTGCCATAAATAATGTATTGTGTAAAATATGTATTCTACCGAAAAATTCGAAATGCCAATTTCTTTTCTATATATTGCGCCAAATGAACAAATGCTTCGCGAAGTTAATGGTTTGGAAAAAAAAAGGAACCAACCTTGTGTACGTACCAGTTGACAAAAGTAGGTTTCTATTTATCTTGCCGTTCTTCCTTATTTCTTTTTGCTGCACTACGGCCATCGGTGATCATTAGTCTGTTGATTCCACCCTTACCACTTTTCAAGTCTTCGTAAATTTTTTGTGAGGCATCTACATGCCCGTATCTGCTGGTGGTTAGATCCAATATTCCTCCCATGTTTGCTCTACTAATCATATCAACATGCTCTTGTAACGGATCTGCCGACTGTGCACTGGGCCGGAAAATTTGGGCGTTACTCAAATGGTACTTGCGCTGCAACTTCCACAAATTTTTTAAGGCCTTATCTCCGACCAAGTCTTTGTTTCTCTGGCTCGATCCCAAATTGTAAACATCCAGATAGTATCTAGAGATTCCAAAGGATTCCTGCCGAACTTCCTTTTCAAAATTGCTCGTGCACGCAGATGTCAGCGGCCTTCGAACGTTGGAACGCGTTTGTTCGTTTTGAGTATCAAGGAAATACGTCGGTTGTAAATTTTGCAATTTAGATCCTCTCTTTGAAAAATTAGGCAATTTTATTGAAGCATCTATCGCAAGCCTATCGTCATCATCATCTTGATTCAAAGAAATAAATGGCTGCCTGTAGCGCAACTTGTTTCTACCGGTTAAGGGCAACGTCATAGGTCTCATTTGTGATGTATCTCCACCATCGTTAGCATCTTCGTAGTAGTAATCGCCCTCGCTTCCCTCAAATTCTTCTCCATTCTCATCTTCCCCATACTGCCCGTTTTCAAAGTCGGTACTCTCAGGCTCATTGTTGTCACCACTCTCCGAATATGTCGAAGCACTCAGCGCAGAATCACTATCGTCACCCTCAGTAAGAATCTCCTCTACCAATGGGCATTTGAGTTTCGAGATTGTTTTAGCAACACTTGACTGAGGCAAGGAAAGATTAACAGCGTTTTCAGCACCCAAATACAAAGCCTGTAATTCTGGAGGTATCTCTAAATCCTTGTCATTAGCAGAGAGAGGGCTTTTCAACAATTCTATACCAATTTTTTTATGCCTACGCTTACCCTTATACTTGCTCTTTTTCAATTTTTGGTCCTTAGAACTTTTCATATTCCTTGCCTTTTGTCGTGCACCACTTTTGTTAGAAACTGCATCCTTTTTGGAAAGCGAGTCACCTGTCTCCACCAACGTGTCATCACTTGGTTGAGTAGTGAAATGGGACTTCCTTCCAAACAATAAAGAGGGAACTGTAACTTTTGATGACCCACCTTCAATAGAAAGACCGCTTATAGATAATAGGCGAGAATAGAAACCGAAAAGGAAGTTCAAACTAGAGTTTCCAACAGAATATTTCTCTGCTAGTAAAACTGGTTGGTATAAGAGGATATAAGCAGGCATTTCTAGTCTGTGGTAAAAACAATATGCCTCAAACGACAAAGTTAGAAACTCAGGATATTCATTGGTAGTAAACTTGTCCATTTGCCTCTTTCTCTTCTTTGCCGTTTCGACAATTTTTGAATATTCAATGCTTTGATCCAACTCTTCAAACGTCAGGGCATCTTCCTTGCGTAGCACGAACCCATCACGTGTAAATGCAGGCACTATTCCGCGACACTGCTTATAGCAAATTCTTGTCATCTCTTTGACCAAGTCTTTAAAAATGGAAAGTGCAGACACGTTTTCGAGAAGTCTGTCGTAATCAAATTGTTCAAACACGATTGATAAAATGTTTAATGAAATTCTAGGTATGATATGCTCCCAAACTTTTAGAGCCATCTGGTTATCATTTGTAGGTGCAATTTTGGTGATTTTTTCCATGTTAGTTTTTTGCAACATGGATAATAGCATATTAAACTTTGAATTTCCATCGTCAAAGAGATACTGGACCCTTTTCAAATTTAAAAGTAGGTCCTCATCAACTTTGTTATCAAAGTTTTGGTCCTGAAGATAGGTTACTCCAAAAAAAAACTGGAACCTATCACTAACCAATGCGTAGGATCCAGAAGATAACGTGCGCACCTCGGCATCACATAGCACAGATAAAATACAGCGATGTGAGGGCAAAAAACTTTGGATCGCCAATTTTTCCAACTCAACCCCGAAATTGGAATCCAAAAGTACAACTGTATTTTCATTGCTGAACTTTGAAAGTAGCTTACAATATTTCTCGTAAGCAGTGAATGATAGACAAGAGAGTATGATGACGTCTATCGAGTATTTGGGATTTCCATTGCTATCAAGTAACTTGGCATCTAAATCATCTGAATTTTTCGTAAATTCATTTGGCCTGTAAAAATTTGAGCCTAGTTTTGATGATTTCCAAGATACCAAACCATCACTAGAGATGCACTCTGAAACTAGGATTGTGAATGCGTTGGAAAGACTAAGCCTCCAAGCTAAAAATTGTGTTGCAGGTGTTTCACCAACTAGAATTCAACTTTCTTGTTAGAATGACTGGATTGAACAAATTTTTAGGAGAAGAATAATTAATCTGAAAAGTGTATTAATTCGATAACTAACCTATTAAACAAGTTAGCGAACTTTCGGCTATTCTTGTCATTGAGAGGAGGGATGTAAGATTTTTTCCTGATTCCTTCCTTCTTCTTCTTTCTTTTCCTCTTCTCTCTCTCTCTTTCTCTCTCTTTTATTCCTTTTTTTTTTTTTTACATAAGACGAAAGTTGGAAAAATGGAAGTACAAGCTTGTGCTTTATAACAGTTGGTCTGTTCCATTTGGTTGGACTAGTTCTTCTGCTGAACACAAAAAACCCTGACGCGGACGTTTTCGTATTCAAGCACACGTGACTAAGTTGACAGCCTATTAGCGCCACGTGACCTCAGAGCGGCAATATGAAAGCAGTTATGCACTCAGCACGATATTCCAGCCGATAGAACGGACTAAAGTTTGAGTAGATTGTTATGCTTTTACCTCATTATAAATCTTATTTATCCTTTTGATAGGCATGGTTAGGGTTTTTTGTCTTCATCTCGGGAAGCTTAAAGGGGACGCCGTTGTAATACCAACTTAGACCCTTGCCCCTTTCTCTAACGTAGTTTTCCAAAATCAGAAAGCACTCCTCCAATTTCAAGCCATCCCTTAAGCCATCCTCAATTGCACACCATATCTTCTTTCGACGGTTTATTTGTCTAGAGAAATTTTTGTCATTATTGCGCCAAGATGAACCATACTTCCTTTCTAAATCCTGGATAGTTGTCCTGCGTTTAATTATAGTTTCGATATTGGCGCCAACTCCGTTACTGGAGCCATGTTGTTGTTGTTGCTGCTGTAATGTAAAGCTGAATAAGTCGTCTATAGGCCATTCACTAGGAAGTTTAGTGTACTCATCCCAGAGCTGTGACACAGAGGCTGGTGATTTGATCAGCACAACGCCAAAATTGGGTAGGTTCGCACAGGGGTCATCCTCCAAGGATGCTGATGATAGGATTTGCAGAAACCCACTGGCTTCAACAGACTCACGCTTTTCTGTCTTTGGCAACTTGGTCACCTTACCACCTGTTCTCTTCTCGGGGCACCGGCTCTTGGGAAGCAAATCATGCAAAGATAGTACTACATCGTCGACGACTTTACTCATCAACGAAGGTGGTTGTGAAACCTCGAGCGGTCTTTGGTCTTGACGTGAATGAGAGGAGGCAAGAGATGCATAATCCATTTTTTTGATTAGCTCGTGGAACTCCTGTTTAAAGACTGAAAGCCTGTCGATAATATCCTGGATATGAGACGCCTCGTCGTCCACATCCTCATCAGTAGCTACCTGCGAATATACCGATTGTTGTTCGTCTTGGTAAAAGTTACTGAAGTGGCTGTCGTCTGCTTGATCTCGACTAACGTCTTGCTCTTCTATGTTATCTGCCGTGTCGAAGTCAAAGTGTTCAGCACGAGGCCTCGCTTGGAAAGATGCGGTGTAGTAGAACTCATCGCTCTTTAAGTATCGCTCGTCCTTTGGTGGAGTAATATCTTGTTCGTTAGTGCCGTTATAAGGAACAGAGGATTTATTGTTCATCGAGAACAGCAAGTTATGCAGCCTTGGTTCAGAGAGAGTAGTTTGTTGCTTATCAAATTCTGACTGTTTGTTTATTAGCAACTGTGGTTCATGCTCTAGCTCGATGCTTTGTTGACTTTCCATCATTCAATGGTAACAAAAAAAAAAGAAGATACACGATTGTTAAGAATTATAATAAGTTCAAACTGCGTCACTGAAAATTTTATGTGAGCGTAGTTGTTTTGTAATCTTATTTGCCTATTTGAAATGTCGACTGTTTGTAAAAGATGGGTTATGCTGTTGATGCCAGAAATATGATGTTCTGTTTACCTAACGTTGGCTATAAAACGATATGCAACACCTTCCAGACTAGGAAATAGAGATGGCCTCTCAGGACAAGTGATAGCAGGCCATATTTATAACAAAACATAACTACTACCCACTTTTCCAAACGTCAATCCCTCGGATTGTCTAGTTTTATGTTGAAGACACATACAGACACTGTGTGGAGCCACACAATCATGCTCGGCCCGTGTTACAGGCACTATCTTTTCGGAACGGATAAAGTTAATATCCGTTAGCCGAAATGCAGCACCCATGCGAAGCCCCTTGAACGGACATTTTTGATAATGAGATACGTCTGCGTATTAAACAGGACCATTCAAATGCGGAGGTCAATCTAAAACATCAGGTTTAATCACGTGCTATTGCGCTAGAACTATACTCCAGATATTCAATTTCTCGGAGAATATAGTCAAAACGTACCTAACTAAAGTAGTGGTTATGGGCATACTTTGCTTTCTTATAAGTAGGAGAAAAGGCTAGAGGAATTTGATCTTAGTAAAATCTTTGGTTATAAACTGCGTCGTTAAGTGGAAGCCGACAAATAGGGCCGGCTTCTCAAGCAGGCGCAAACTATATCTCAATATCTACTCCGCACTAATATTGCTACAATTTTACCTGTAGTCCATCTTCAACTTGGCCGATTTAAATCTACTGGTTTTAACTGGATTGCCGTACTCATCGATAGGTTCCAGCTCTAGTTCGCGTAACGATTTCTGGACCCCGTTCTGAGCTGCAATCATTTGGTGTCTCATCTTGTGGTATTGGACGGATACTTCTTCTTGCAGTGTGTGCTCTTGCAATCCGATATCATAGCTATCTTCGTCAAAGTCCTGTTCAACGTTGTGCTCTATAACGTCGGTCACCATAGGCTCATCTCCTTCCTCGTTAAATGTTTGCAAGCCTTCATCCTCACCGTTACCATCTTCCTGGATGAATTCTTGAATCTCATCCTCTAACACTTCAGCTTCTTCGTTATAGCGTTTAAAATCATCCAGTTTTTCAACAACCGTGCCAGGGTCATCGATGTCGCCGTCGTACATTCCTAATAAGTATGCTCTAGCCATGTCATCTAGATTGTTGCCCAACCGCTGGAAGTCAACAAACGGTTTCTTGAAATCGCTGGTCTCATCATTGTCTGGTACTTCAAAGCCATTTCCGGGAACCAAATCTTGTACAGGCTCTGACACTTCGCGTATTTGTACACCATTCAAGGCAGATGCGGGTTTCTCAGGTTCTTTGAGCTGGCTTTCTCTCACCGATTTTTGATCTTGAGTTTTGGAGAAAACTGAAACGGGAGGTTTAACTGTCTTTTTTTTAGGCTTGCGCAGTGAGTTCATCTCTTTACCAAACCTGGAAGTGGCATTGCCAGTGATGGAATCGTGGATGGTCACGTTATCTTCCTCTGTCCTGGTTGTGGCAGATCCCATTACAGGCGTATCTGGGATGGCACAACCCTTCTCAAAGATATTGCCCACGACAGATTCTTTTTCAACAATTTCATAAGACATAGTTTTGTCATTGTCTGCATCAGATACCGAATTTTGAACAGCAGAATCCTGTACGCTTAAGAAAGTTTGCTTTTGCGCTGTATGCGTAAATTCAGCTCCTCTCTCTTTATTTTTTCTTGCTTGCTTAAATCTTGAAACTTTAGGTTTGTTTTGCACTGGTTTTAATTCTTTCTCCAAGACCTGGTCCTTATACTTATCATGAATCTCATCAGCCTCCTTTATACCAAGCATGCTAGCAAATAATTCGCTATCGAAATCGTCTGTACTCACTGCAGAGTCATCGTCCGTATATTCCTGATAATCGTAGTACTGCTGTTGAAAGGGGAAGCGAGGAAAGTTGAAAGTGTTCTTTTTAGTTTCTCCCTTAACATTTTCAACTTCATAGATGTCCAGCTCCGAGGCGAATCCAACGGATTTCTTCCCCTTGCTATTCTCCTTTGAAGAAGTTTCTTTCTTTAAAATCGGTTTCAGCCTAACGTTTTCCTCGTCCCCGTTCGACTCTTCTTTTAAATTAGCCAGTCTCTCAGAACGCATCTTACTTATTTGGTCCATGAAAGACTTTTGAGCAGCACCTGGAACTAGAGACGGTAGATGTTCATAATAGTAATCATCATCATCATCGTCTTCGTCGTCGTCACCGTCTTCCTCATCTTCATAATTATCGCTGTTGATGCCATTTCTTCTGACGCCACTGAATTCTTTCTTTCTTTCGCTATCATGCAACCCCTCATCGTATGCCAGGAAATCAAATTGGATTTCAGTTTCGTTAACCTCTCCATCTTCTAAATCATCTGTTTGGTCCAACTGTTGGACAATATCATCAAAAGTATAAATATCCTGTGGATCGATGGCAGGTTTTTCGGAGTCAAACTTTCGATCCAAAAGTCCTACATCGTTTCCCTTAATACAAATATCATTCAATTCAACATCTTTGATAGTGGGGAATCTTTTTCAACTATTTCACCCACAATGCTTTCAGCTTTCTGGTTGAGATGCGAACGGTTTTTTGTACTTTCACGGCCATCAAATTCATCCTCTTTCTTTTTCGTGTCATCAGACGGATTCTTTTGCAATTTCGTCCTCAAATTCTGCTCAAAAGAAGCGTCAAAATGATCTTCCTTGATTTCCTCGATTCTTGGTATTACATTATGTTTTTTATTCAGGTAAATCTCCTTTTTGTCTATAATGCCCATTTCTTCCAAAACATCATAAAAATCGTCAAATTCATCTTGATCCAACTGCTTTTCCCGCTCAGTAGTCAGATTGGGAGTACCTTTCATTCCATTATTTTTATCAATAGTATCCCGGGAAAGGTGCTTTTTCAAGTGCACCGATGCAGAATCTTGAAGTCCATTTTCCATTGCTTTTTGGTTCACCTCCGTTTCTTGTATGGAACCAATTCTCGTGTCTTGCACATCGTTCAAAGCTTTTGCTTCATCGAACTTCTGTAGAAAATTAGTATCTGTACGACTTATTTTACTATCAACAACGTTTCCGTCATCGTCCAGCTCTTCTCTGATTTCCATAAAAGGTAAACCATCTTCGTTTACTGCCTGTTGCTCAGGCTGCTTCTGATGACTTTGTTTCTCTCCAGATTCCAAAGCTCGGGTATGTTCAATGTCTTTTAACACCTGGTTAGCCTCTTCAAGCTTAAGCTGGAACTGTTCAACTGCATTCCTGATAACTTTTAACCTGTTATCAACGAAGGACACGACTTCCTCTTTTGACTTTTCCACATAATACTCATAACCGATATTTAAAAAAATTTTAGAAGAAATGATGATCTCGCCAAACACTAGACCTTTTGTGCCCTCGCCACTCTGTGTGTAATCATCACTATTGTATGCCAGCAATTGTTGTTTGATGTGAGCGTATTGAATTTCTTGTTCTCTCAAGAACTCATTTTTGCCTTTTAGATTGGAAATTGTCTTATTTACCTTATTAACAAGTTCGTCCATGACAGCGGTCAGCTCAACGTTTTTAAAACTCTGAACTCAACGTTAGAATGGCATACCACCAACTCATCTCATCGTTATACAGATATCCTAAAATTTTTCAAATGTTCTAATCACGTGATTATACTCACTATTCACGTAGACCCAAACATTCTGGTATTTTCGATTCGAGTTTTGCCATGGCCGTTTTTTGCGGTTGGCTTCTCCTTTTTTTGCGGGTGGCGTTTTCCACAACCAAAAACAACAAGAAACCTATCTGCATTAGCTAATTATTAAAAAAGGACACAGTCCAATTAAAGGACACTATAGACTGTCAATACTGCGCAACAAACATACTGTCAGTTTAAAAGCTCCACTTTTATCGTGTGTTTTTCGAAGATCAGCTGAAAGTTCGTGTAAAAAGACTAGAAATCCTTTTTTTACTTACCCTTCCTTACAAGCGCTTTTCTGGCTTATATCCCCATCGATTTTTCTTTTTTTTTTTTCGGTAGTGGTTTGCGTGTTTTGCCGGACAACAACCATAAGCTAAGGCACTTTCTGCGCATACAACTTAGATAAGTAAGGTATCAATCTAGGAATAGCTGGCTTTCCAAGTTATCCATTTAGCTAATAGAAATCTAGAGATTGATTTTTCACAGCATCCTCTATTTCTTTACACCAAGTCAAGGCTTTTTTTTTCAACATCAGCACCTTGGCCCCATTAGCCGGACAAACAAACGAAAAAAATTTTTTTTAAGCATCAAAGTCACGTGTGTAATTTCGTGATTAACAAGCACAACGACACTAAAACAGAAAATGCCGACACCGTCTGCATCTGAATCAGCCAGTACAAGGTTTAGACAACGGAAAATTTCCGTCAAACAACGACTTCATATTTATAAAGTAACCGATCTAAAAGATGTGGACAAAGAAGAGCTACAACAGCGAGAATTGGTCGAAATCGAAACGGGTGTGGAAAAAAACGAGGAAAAGGAAGTCCATCTACACAAGATTTTACAGGGGAATCAGCTAAATCCCAAGAATTTGTACATCCCAACTCCAGATGCATCGAGAACGTGGCCTGAGTTTGATAGGTTTTACCAGGGAAAGTTCATAGAGCCAACTAGCTACATACGGTTTTCTGCAACGGTCGAAGACTGTTGTGGTGCAAGTTACAACATGGACGAAAGAGATGAGGATTTCCTGAAAAACGTTGTTAACAAAGGTGTGAAAAGTAGTGAGATACTAACAGAAGATGAGTTCGAAATACTTTGTAGCAACTTCGAAGCTGCAATTAAGGAGCGGCAACCGTTTCTAAGCATGGATCCCGAAAGCATTCTATCTTTTGACGAAATCAAGCCCACTATTTTAAAAAGTGATCATGGTGATAGTGGTATGAAGTCAATGTTAGCCAATGAATTAGGACTGAAAGACGTACCGTTTACCACACAGCTAGATCCTGTTTCTAGTGATAAAATAAGGTCAATATCCATACTTATTGAAGAATTTGGCCCCACAGTTTATGATTATTGGAGGCTAAGGAAAATTGAGGTTAATGGCGAAGTGATATTTCCACAGCTGAAGTTTGAGAGGCCTGGTGATAAGGAAGATAACGATCCTTACGTTTGTTTCCGTAGAAGAGAGTTTAGACAAGCAAGAAAAACTAGACGGGTGGATGTTCAGAATAGTCACAAATTGCGCATGCTTCTGCAGCAACTTCGCTACACAAAAGAACTTGCATTGCTGGTAGCAAAACGTGAAAAGATGTCTTTAGAAATGCTTGAGAAGGACCGTGAAATTTTCCAGCTCAGATGTACTATTAAACCTTTGAAACGTACACTAGGTGTACAAGGCGAAGATGAGGATTTAGTCAGCCACAAGAAGAGAAGGTTGACAAGCAATGTTGTTATGAACAAGAAGCAGAGCTTTTCTTCAGATCTTGTCAAAAAGCTCAAGGGCAAAGCATTTAAAAAGTCTGGTTCCAGTTCTGGACCTTTGATCGGGACCAAGCAGGCCCTCACCAAAAACCCGAACAAGTTAACAAAACAACAGCTGCAACAGCAACAACAACAACAACATTTACTATTACAACAGCAGCAACAGCAGCAGCAGCAGCAGCAGCAGCAGTTGCAACAACAGCAACAACAACAACAGCAACAACAACAGCAACAACAACAACAACAACAACAACAACAACAACAACAACAACAAAAACAACAAGGAAATCCAATGGCTGCACATGTATACGTCAAACTACCAAGCTCAAAGATCCCCGATATTGTGTTGGAGGACGTTGGCAAAATTTTATCTAACAAGGAAGTTAGCGCTAAGAAATTTGTCGAAGATCGGATGAGGAAAAGAAAATTGGAAGATGGAGGAATGTTTTTCAATTTGACAGACGATCCTTATAATCCAGTTTTTAACATGTCTATCCCTAAAGATGTATCGCCGACCAATGCTCCTTTTTCCTCTATTGCCTCCTCCAAATTTGAGATTGAAAGATCTTTTTACACTCCTAATTTAGAGGGTTACATTAACGGTAGTACTGGAGAAATATCTGTTTACAACAAAGATGGTGATTTAGTTGATACCTCTAAGCTCAAAAAGTTGGAAGTTTACAACCCATTTCAAGAAAAGAGAGAAGTGCATACGAGGGAACTTCCACTTAAATTTAGAAGGCGTATTGGTCGCTGTGGCATAGAATACATTGATCGAAAGGGTCTCGTCAACCGAACGAACTACCTAGACGAATTTGTAGATTTTTCTTCCATCGATGATCAAGAGCAAGAGCATAAGACTATTAATGTATATGACTCCAAATTAGACAGTCTCGTCAGATTGGTGGACAAATGGAAATACGATTCAGAATCTAACGAGTACGGTACCAAATTTTCCAACGAGCCTGCTAGGTTGAACCAAATATCCAATAGTACACAGGTCATCAGGTTTGGGACTATGCTGGGCACCAAGTCTTATGAACAATTGCGGGATGCTACCTTAAAGTATCGTCAGGAGATTTATAATCGCAGAAGGAATCAAAAGCTAGTCACCTCATCTGACACACACAGACAACACCAAGCCAATGGTAGTTCAACGACAACGTCAAAAAACGGTGTTTCTACCCCAGCTTCAACCTCTTCTTCCTCTTCTTCTAAAAAATCGACAACTCCCAGGCAGCAACTAAATGCAGTAAAATAGGGCTGCTCCACTTCAGAATTACTGACTAGCATTCTTTTTTTTTCCTGCTCTCCTTTTTCGTTACTGCCCTCACAGTTATTATTATTGCATTTTGATTTTCACAATCAGACGATTTACTCCTTTGCATACGTTTTGAAACGTACTTACTTCACTTCCCCATTAATATTATATAAATAGTTTTAACGACCGTTTAACGACAATAAAGTGTATTATACTATTACCACGTGTACTCCAGCAAACAAGACAGGGCTTACAAGAAAGCCATTTTGGGCATTGAAAGAAGCTCCATTAAAACTGTATTCTGTGCATGACTTTTTTTTCAAAAAACTACAGGAATGCTGAACCTTGAGATTTACTTCAGAAACCTTTTGTTATTCTTGAGACTTGTTATGAGAAGCGTCTACGCTGTCTATTCTTCAAGTATTAATTCCTTTGTGTGTCCACATCTCGTACAATATTACACAGAGATTCGATCTGTTTTGGAAAGATTAACATTGTTATGCTTAAATGTACAATGCCTTTAGAAGGTATTTAAAACACAGCTAGTCGCCTTGCATTCATAGTTTCAAGTGTCCAAAGTACTGGATAGCATGGGCTTTAAAAAAATACTCAGGATTATATCCCGCAAAAACGGAGCTCTGGCAAGCCGGTACACGACATTACAGTCTCCAGTCTCCAGAGGAAACTCGATGCATTCTTCAGAAAGTTCAAATAATGATAGTATGCAAGCGGAACTGGCATCTCCATACTTAAAAAAAGATAGATATCGACCACAGAGACTGAGAAATAGGCTTTATTTGGTGTCCTTGCTTGGAATAGCGGCTCTTCTCATGACAGCGCTTATTAGCGTAATCACTCCATTTGAAGGTGCGGACTCACCACAGTGCCGATCCATTTATATGTACCCATCCTATGCTAAAATTGATGGGTTTGACACAAGATACACAAAACTAGCCCAAAAATATCACCTCTACTTATACCGAGAGCAAGGGAAAGATAAAGAACCTTTGAGTAATGGCGAAATTCAACTCGATGGTATACCAATACTATTTATTCCAGGCAACGCAGGCAGCTTTAAACAGGCTAGGTCCATTGCTGCTGCTAGTGCTAACTTGTATTTTGAATCGGTAAACGACATAAACAATCCTCTCACGAGTAACTTAGATTTCTTTACAGCCGATTTCAATGAAGATTTCACGGCATTCCATGGCAGAACAATGTTAGACCAGGCAGAATATTTGAACGATGCCGTAAGCTATATTCTATCCCTTTACAAGCAAAATAAGCGTGATAAAAAGTATCCTGCCCCCACGTCAGTTATAGTTATTGGCCACTCAATGGGTGGTATTGTCGCAAGGGTGATGATGACATTGAAGAATTACCTTCCAGAGTCTGTGAATTCTGTGATAACACTCTCTACACCACATGCTGCAGCACCTGTAACATTTGATGGAGACATACTAAAAACTTATGTCCAGGTAAACAATTACTGGAGATCTAAATTTGCTGACGACTCCTCTTTTTTTTCCAAGAATGTATCTTTGATCTCTATAACTGGAGGCATTCTAGACACCGTCTTACCAGCCGACTACACTATTATTGAGGATATAATTCCATACACAAATGGTTTTACTACCTATACGACTACAATACCAGGCGTATGGACTCCTGTTGATCATTTAGCTGTTGTATGGTGTGATCAATTGAGACGTGTAATTGCGAAGCTTTTGTTGGAAATGGTGGATGTTACCTCGCCTGCTAAAACCTATCCTTTGGAAAAAAGAGTGACTCTATCTAGAAAGCTGTTACTATCAGGACTGGAGGATTATGCTGTACAAGATTACAATGTATTTGGACCAAAAAAGGAAGCAATTCGTACACTAGACTCCTTTGAAGATACCATTGAAATAAAACCGAATGCAAAACTCGTAATAAAATCAGACACTATCCAAAGCTACTCAGCATACAGTATATTCAACATCCCAGATAAATCTGAAGAACTACAGTTTTCTGTTTTAACTTCTTTAGATAAGCTACCGATTTACTTTTGCCAAAAAAGCTTAATGAAAATGAACTTTAGTGACGGATCTAATGAACAGAAGTTGAAATGTGTGTCTGCAACGGATGACTTGATTAAGATTCCAAAATCGGTTGAAGGGATCGATACTATTATACCTTCGTCATTAGATGAAGAAAAAAAGTATTTTAAAGTGTTGAATCTAAATGCTACAGTTTTGGCTAAGTATGACTTTATTTCACTAGAAACTCCCAAAAAAAGCGAAATACAAGGAAACTTTTTAATCGCTGAGTTAACAACGCTAGAATCCATGAAGACCGTAAACAAAAATATGTTTAGTATGCTTACCAATGGTGTACGACTTTCTCATGAAGAATTGGGGGCCTCTTCTTCTATATCAACAATAAGATTTCCAAACTTGTGGAGTTCTTTAATTTCATACAAAATGAAAATCAACTATAGCTCAAAAGATCTTATTTTCCAGCCATTAATTAGACAATGGGTTGAAAGACCTTTTGAGACCAAATGGCATCTAGCCGCTAGTGGTGATTCATTCCGGGTAAATTTTCACAATGTCGCCCCATTTATTCCGCTAGAAGAGACCCATGATAAGTCTTTGAAAATGACATTGATTTCACCACCATATGTGGAATTGAAAGCAACTCTCTCAGTTGATTGGTGCATGACGTTGAAGATGTTATTCCTCAGATATAGATTGGCTATGGCTTCTTTTCCTATTGCACTTATTGCGCTTGTATTAGCCTCTCAATTTTTTTATTATAATGAGTCAGGTGAATTCATCAGCTTTGAAGTTGGGATGAGTCGTATTTTGAAAAACCATGGCTTCAAGTTGCTTGCGATCGTCAGTTTATTAACTCCACTTACTAACATTTCTATAATCCAGAGACTTCTGTTTTTGTTGGATCCTGTCGGCTTAAACAATCCATTGCTATTAGAAGAACAACATATAACAACAAATTTTTTCTTTTTGGGTATTAGAGAACTCTTCATGTGGTGGCTAGGTCCTTTTTTTTTGCTAATCACTATCGGGTTGGTATTTCTGGTATACAAATTTATTGTGGTCGTTGAGTTCATTGCTCTTGCAATTACGACATTTTTAGAAGGTTTACTCTCTAAGTGTGCAACAGAAAAATATCATACCAGCATTTTTACTATAGAGAAAGAATTGGATAGGGCATTTAAACTTCGGCACGCTATCGGGGTGTTGTTGCTGATGATATCTGTTGTGCTCTATATTCCATACCAATTTGCGTTCATTTTAACAGCGCTTGTACAAATTACAGTGTGCATCAAGCTTTCCATTATCGATAACAAGATGGACAAAAATTACACAAATTTAAGAAATTATAACACATCTTTGTTGATGTTGTTTCTATTCATCATACCGATCAATATCCCAATCATTGTGGTATTTCTCCACAATTTTGCTATTAAGTGGAAAACTCCATTTAGATCGCATCATAATTTCTTGGCAATTTTGCCAGTAATACTACTAGTAGAAAGCAATTCTACCTTCAGGATACCAGCTACGATATCAAATAAAGGTTTCAATGGTATAGTAACATTTGGGTCGCTTGTTTACTTATCTTTTTACAGCTTGGTTTACGGAATCCGCAACTTGTATTGGCTATACCACTTATTTAACCTGATATCGATGTGGCTATTTTGTGGCACACTTGATACCTTTTGAAATTAAGAGGAAAAAAGAGACGATTATATGTATTCTACAATTTGCACGTCTATGGTGTTTTCAAATAAAGTTTATATTTTCCATACATCTATAATACCGATACCATGTATTTTGAACATGTACTACAGTAAATTATGAGTCAGAAATCCATCTGCTATCTGAGTACGAAATAATCCACACTTAAATGTTTTATTTCTGTACTTTTCGGAGTACTCTCGATAGGACTAATATAAACTTCTATACTAATGTAAATAGAGACACCTCTTAAAATAATTAATTGTCATCTAACTTTCTAGTTGAGGTTGACTGGCTTTCCGACCAGAACTTCTTTGCTTCTTCGTCTGCAGCGGTATTTGGAGTGTATAATTCAAGTTGGTCATCAAAATTTTTTGATGTGTCCTGGGTATCAACGTTGCTGTAATTTAGGGTACTGTCCGTATTTAATGTAACGTTATTTTGGACACATGTGGCATGAGCCCCGTTTTTATCGTTAACAGACATTGTTGAACCATTATGACCCACACAGTTCGGGTTAGGAGCCAGTTTACTGCCATCATTGGGATAGCCATTGCACCTACTATTAGAAGTTCTGGACACTGGATAAAGATCATACAAGTTATTAGTATGTCTATACTTACTGGAAGGTTTCGAACTTTCGGAGTAAAAGCTTGTAATTCCCGTTTTAAAAGACACGTCATCGTAGTTTCTCTGCCTAAATTGAGTGTTAATGGAAGATGGGTGGGATGAATTGTTTGCAGAGGTGGCCCACATTGAAGATAAAGGTAGTGATAATGTGACCAGTAACGTAGCTATGGAGGTCAGTGTATCAGTGCCTTGGTTGGGGTTCAACGCATACGCAAGAATGAACAGGATCGAAGGAAATATTAAAGTTTGAAAAGACATGATCAGCAGAACATGGAAGCTGTCGAATTGTTTCAACCCTAAGAATCTTCTGGACCTGACAGCTAGAATCAACTTGACTGTCAATAAAAGTGTCATAAAATTAACGGATGATGAAAGCAAAATACTCGCAATATTAAAAAAGTATCTGTCACTCGTTTTTGTCACATCAGAATAAACGCTTGTCATAGATTTTACTGCGGTTATAAAATACATGACAACCGTTGTGAAGCCCAAGACAGCAGAAATCGATGTTAGAATCCTTCCAACTCCTTTGTAACTGTCGCCTTTAAATATTACACGAACTTGGAAGATCAACGAAATCTCAACAGCAGCAACTAACAAAACTTGAATCATATTTGTTGCACCGTAAACATGAACATCATTTCGAGAGATCGACTGAGAAAATAAAGTAAAATTAAAGACAACCGATGCATAGTCGCCTAACAAATATCTCAGAAACAAACTCGAGTGTAGTAATATCAGAAACAAAGATATTTGATTGATAATAAAAATAGGAGTTTTCCTATTTTTCGATACCATCCAGAGTACAATGATTGCCAGACCAGCAGCGCCGATTCTCGTCCCAAAAAGAATACCTTGTGTAATTTTCTTGTTAACAAATATTTGCAACTCTTCAAAAGTAACTGTTGTACCGCTCCCGTACAAGGAAGTATAGCTAATCAGTCCCTTTGTAGGGTCATAGCTTGAATTAAAGGCCAACGGGCTAAGGTCTTGTTTTCCAGACATCTTATTGGTATTTTTTTTTTTGAGCCTGTCATGGGTAAAGACGCAAAAGAATAAGTAGGCTTAACAGCTGTTTTTATACATGTTTCAATGAAGATCTTTATACGATTTTGAGGTACATTTTGGTTTCCCATGTGGCTTTGCATGTGTTACATGGCATCAAATATCCATGATATTTTATGTAAATTACCTATTTGGGAAGATTCAATGACATCGGCATCGATCGATAAAAGATTGACACAGTTGGCGCCATCGTGTTATACGTAGAGAGGATTTTGATTTTCCTTTTTCTTGGAAAGAAATAGAATCCCTTAATCCCAAATTTTGACCCTTGATATGATAAACCAGGTCGACATTTAACCAATTTCGATCTAGGGAGAATCATGAATGACAGTCTTATTTATAGTGGTATATCTTCAAGCTGTGATTCGCTCCTGAATAACCATGAATTTTTAACAGAATCGATTTTCGATGAGAAGTCATCGGTTTGCTTCAACCACCAAGAACAACTAGAGTTGAAAAGCCAAGCAATTAGCTCCGCTTTGAAAGATGAAGACCTGAGTATTTTAACTAAATTGGGCATAAGCAGGGGTGGCTTTGTTAACCATTCGCTGAGAAGAAGTTGCTGGCGTAGAATTCTTAGCACCTCCATGCAAATCGAATCGGATTGTGATTACGACGTTTCGTTGGAACCGCATAAAGATGAACACCAAGTATCATTGGATGTGAAAAGGTCTTTTGGTGGGATTAAGGACATTCAAAAGAAAGAAACTTTAAGGCAAATTCTCGAACGCACCATCGTGCGGCTCTTGAGAAAATATCGCCAGTTGAATTACTACCAGGGATATCACGATGTGGTGGCTATATTCATTTTGGTCTTTCTTGAGGAGCACGGAAATGAGGAAGATTTATCTACTAGCGATCTGACTAGTAGAGATTCCGATTCAAGTGATCACGAGAATTTGAGCAATAGTTCAACGTCCACTAAAATGTCAGATGACTTCTCAATAGAAGTGGACGAAGATGGGTTATTCAGGGTGCTGGAAATGTTCACCTTGATTCACTTACGTGATTTTCTCATGAATTCTCTAGACTTTGCACTTGACCAATTGAACATTATTCCCTTGCTAATTAAGAACAGGGATTCTGCTTTCTATAAGAAGTTCCAGTTAGACTCTATCGAACCCTTTTTCGCGATATCATCGATCTTAACTATTTTCTCTCATGACTTGAAGTCTCGAAATAGCCCCGATGATTTGATTTTCCAAATATTTGATATGGTAATTTCCTCTCAATCAATGACAGTTCCGTTGATTATTTATAGTCATCTACTGTTGGAGAACAAGCGTATGCTTATTGAAAAATACAACGACAGCATTGACAACTTTGAAAATGCCACAGATTTGGTCCATGGGGTATTCCAACAAGTAATGCTTTGTGAGCAAGACCCTAAGGTATGGTCGGAGGTCTTGGACAAGACAAGGATAGCAATTGAGGATACCCCCCACAACATGCCTCAGCTTTTGAATAGATTTAGTGTGATTCTCACTACAAGTAAGCCAAGAGCGATACCATTTACTACACAGGAGGTCTTAACTTTTCTAACACAGGAAATCGAATTGAATGAGAAACGTAAGCTAGAAGGGCTTGAAAAACGGAAAGTAAAATCGAGGCGTAAGAATAGCCGGTCTAAATCACTTGTTTCGAGATTGCAACAGGTCATTAGTTTAGGTGGATTGAGCTTTTTGAAGGTTTCCATAATTATTGGCATCATTGCAATTTTGTTCAAAGTGTATGCTCAATTACCTCACCAATCTATCTCATTTCCAATAGGACCGTACCTTGAAAAATTTAAAGCGCTATATGGTCCTGGTTTAAATCAGTCAAGAAAGTACTGGATAGATCCTCTAAAGAGTTTGTTGAATGCACCACCCACAAGTCCACATTTATAGAAGGTTATGATCCTATCAATTTGTTCCTTTCCCCCCCCCCCCCCACTCTTTTTTTTTTTTTTTTTTTTTTTTTTTTTAAAAGAAATCGATATTGTTATGTATTACACGACCTTTTTACAAGATTACTGGCTTACTCTAAGTCTATTTCGTAGATTAGAGTAGTGTCTGTAGATTGACCTTGCCAACCTCTGCTACCACTAGTACTGATCAAAAACCTGCACGTTGGATCCACATACAGGTTAGAAATCATACCACCGTGGTGGCCCGGAACAATCAAAAATGGAGTATTAGAAGAAGACTTGGTGTATTGGTTGACATCGTAAATTCTAATGTTGTCATTGGATGCGCATAAAACATGCCTATTATTAGGCATTGTACGAACACATGAGACAGGCCCCGAGATGCTAGGAAATTTTAAGGTTTTAGAAGGCTTTACACCCATTTTGAGGTCGAATTCTTCTACAACAGCGTTTCTCCTCCCCGCATAAATACGATCACCGTCCATAGACCAACATGCAGACATGCACCAAGGCGGCACTTGTGGACCTCTCTGCAAACCTACCACTGGCTTTGCAGGTGTACGGCGATCCCAAACATGGATGGAACCATTGATGCTAGACGTCAGGAAAATCGATTCGTCACACGAGGTTTTCAAGGTATTTTTAGATATTTCTTGCATGCTCTGTTTCTCTTGTCTGTTTCTGTCATCGGACTGAGTGTCTAAGTCCATCCTCTTTTCTTCTTCATCCTCATCTCCAAAGAGAGAATCCATATCATCGTCTTTTTGTTGTATTTGTTCCTGCTTTTGGAATGGTTCCTTTTCTACAAGGGAATCAATATCCACCGTGGAAAACAACGGTCTAAATTCTAAAGATGACAATTGCGCAACGCTTCCTTTAAACTCGTTGACGCAATCTCCCGTGTTCAAATCCCATTCCAGTATTTGCTTATCCCAACCACCACTAATGAATTTATCCTCTTTATCATTCAACCTTAACTGATTCACAACAGAAGTATGTTTTGAGAAATAATGCGATATCGAACCCTCCATATACCGACAACCCTGTAGCGTAATACCACCATTTTGTAACCCGCTCAATAGAAACAAACATTCGTTTTGGACTTCCAAGGCATGAACCGGTGAAACAATTGGCTCATATTCTTTGCCGTTTTTCGTCAGTTTAATGTCTTTGCGCCTTTGTGGAATCTCATTTTCCCAATACGAAACAAGGATACCGGCATTAGAGATAGACTCGACTAAGGAGTGCTTTTGTAAAATAGTCAAAGAAAGTTTCCCCTCTATCGAGTTTAGAAAATCAAATTTTCTAATGTAACCATCATCACCACCCAGAAACAGATACTTTAAGCCCTTGGACATGGCCAGTGAGTGCACATGCGTCTGTATAGGAATAGCTGCAGTCGGGTAAATCGTGTAAGACTCGGAGAGTTTGGCTGATCGGTATAGCTGGGTGTAGTAATTGTGTATTTTATCGAATGCTGACAGCTTGTTTCCAGCTTGATCTGTGCTTGATTCTGTGCTTGTATTAACGTCTTGGGTTCCTTGTTTGTCTTCTGATTGACCATCTGCATTTGCTACATCCTCCTCTTCGTCGTCATCTTCATCTTCATCTTCTTCACCGTCGTCGTCTTCGTCGTCGTCTTCATCATCTTCGTCATCGTCTTCATCGTTCTCCATTTCCTCGTCCTCCGGCTCTTCTTCCTCCTCGTTGGCGGTAGCACCTCCCGCAGCATCAGCGATATCCTCATCGAGCTCTTCGTCATCTTCCTCCTCTTCTTCTACAACCTGGTTCTGACTCAAAATATCGTCAACGTTATCCATTCTTAGTAGCTCCCTTCGCTTCCAACTTAAAGTAATTGGCTCTTATTTTCTCTTAAAAGGTTGTCATAAATTGAGCATGAATTACTTTCATGAACAAACTCGAGCCTATTTCATGTATCATAAAATACGGTGTATGTAACACGTGATTTTGTAAACAATTTTAGGTATTGTAACATTTCGATGGGGATACAACCTCATAGGAATTTAGGTGTGACGAAGCCAACCTCCTACTATCATCTCTTATACAACCAATATGTATTTATTAGTTATATTGTTATCTTTATCCTGATATAAAGGTCTGTCAATGTACAAAAGATAGTAGATGAAGAATTCTGTGGCGCTGGTAACAAAAGGTTGTCTATCAAAAAAAAAAAAGAGGAAAAAAGTATAAAGTAAAGGGGAACCCACCACTTGACTACAAGATTTTCATCCCACCCTAAGCATCAAATTTTTTATTTGGGACACCGTTTCATAGACTATTTACCAGCTACGCCCCCGCAATGTCTTGGGCCGTTGAAGTTAACGACTTGACTTATTCCTTCCCCCATACGACGAAACCTTCGTTGGCAAACATTACTTTAAATATTCCTTGGAATACGCGTACTCTAGTCGTGGGCTCCAATGGTGCTGGTAAATCTACCCTGTTGAAATTGCTCAGTGGAAAGCATCTGTGTTTGAATGGCAGAATACTCGTCAATGGATTAGATCCATTTAGCCCAACCTCGATGCAAAAGGACGCAGAAGATTGTCAAATTACCACATATTTAGGAACAGAGTGGTGTCACATGAGCATTATAAACAGAGACATTGGTATATTGGAACTTTTAAACAGCATTGGTTTCGAGCATTACCGTGAAAGAGGAGAGGAACTCATCAGCATTTTGGATATCGATTTGGAGTGGAGAATGCATAGGTTGAGTGACGGACAAAAAAGAAGAGTCCAGCTAACAATGGGTTTGTTGAAACCCTGGAAAGTCTTACTCCTTGATGAGGTTACTGTGGATTTGGATGTTGTTGCGCGTAGTAAACTACTAGACTTTTTAGAGAAAGAGACCAGGACACGTCGTTGCAGCGTCGTATATGCAACACATATATTTGATGGGCTGTCACACTGGCCTGATAGGGTGATTCACATCAAGGGAGGTAAAATTGTTCAAGAATTGGATTACCACAAGAATGTTAGCTTTACCAAGGAAAACGACGATGTTGTGGAACAGGATGGCAACGTGCAGATTGGTCGTGTCAAAAGTTTGCACCCATTGGCATTGAAATGGCTAAAGAAAGACGAAGGGAAATAATTACCCATGTAATCCTACATAAAGAAGAAAGTGTTACATATCTCAACTCGGTACATTAGGTATCATCCGTCACACAAGCAGTGTTCCCCGTCGTTAAAGACACTTCGTTTGTGACAGCCACTAAAGTTAAGTAAACGATAGCGTACCTGGAGGGGGGGCCGATACGACAAATAACCGATAGGAGTTATAGCACAAAACTTTGACATAAGCATCATACCATCCTTGCCTCCTCGGGAATGTTATGGTGCCACTCTACAGTGTGCTTCTGAATTATTGAACTGGTCGCACGCTCGTTTGGTCGTGTTATTATGGATTTAAGTCTCCGCGTTCGAAGATGTCGTTTAACGAGCCCGAAAAAAAAATATACTCGAGCTAAACGAAGAAATATAAAACCACACCTTCTTCAGGTCATCTTCTTTTCTCGTAACGTTTTACTTGTAAATGTGTCAGTTAAACAAGAACCTTCTCCACAACAACCATGGATTTAGTTTTAGAGTTCTTTGATTCCTACGGGCTAGATTATGTTTACGCCAAAGCCTTGCCTGCTTCTCTGGCGTCGCATTTCCCTCAACAACTTCAATCTACCCTAGCCATCAACAATGGTGTCGCAAACTCCACCCAATTGCTTCAAGAGCTAGCAAACACTGCTGTTAAAACCAGCAAAGATATTTATGGTCACACTCCATACTTGTTTAGCATGTCTGAGTACACTTTCGCCTCTTTACTGCCTCGTTACAACGTTTTGAGACAGGTTCTATCGTTGGGAGTTATCACCACCATTTTTGGTTGGGCCCTATACTTTGCAGTTGCAACATTCAGTTATGTGTTTATTTTTGACAAGGCAATCTTCAACCATCCTCGTTACTTGAAGAATCAAATGTCCCTGGAGATCAAACAAGCTGTTGGTGCGATCCCAATTATGGTTCTTTTAACCTGCCCATGGTTCTTGCTAGAGCTGCACGGTTATTCGAAGCTGTATATGAATATAGACTATGAGAACCATGGTATTCGTCAATGGTTTATGGAATATTTCTACTTCATCATGTTCACCGACTGTGGTATCTATTTGTTGCATAGATGGCTGCACTGGCCTCGTGTTTACAAGGCCTTGCACAAGCCTCATCACAAATGGTTGGTCACCACTCCATACGCTTCTCATGCTTTCCATCCAGTTGACGGTTACTTCCAATCTTTACCTTACCATCTTTATCCAATGCTGTTCCCATTAAACAAAGTTTCCTACTTGATTTTGTTTACCTTTGTTAACTTTTGGACCGTGATGATCCACGACGGTGAGTACTTGGCAAATGATCCAGTTGTCAACGGTGCTGCCTGTCACACAGTCCATCACTTGTATTTCAACTACAACTATGGTCAATTCACCACTTTATGGGACAGATTGGGTGGTTCTTACAGAGAACCAGACAGAGAATTGTTCAACAAATCTTTGAAGAAGAGTACAAGGACTTGGGAGGAACAAGTCAAGAAGATGGAAATTATTAAGAAGGAAGTTGAAGGTGACGATGATGATAGAGTTTACGGAACTGAAGAGAGTTTGTTGAAAAAAACCAAATGAGTGTTAGAATCAATACATTCCACTTCAAATACTGATTTTCATTTTCCTAACAACGATTAAGACAACATTTGATGACCCCTACGGAAAAAAAAAAAAAAAAGATACATGATAACCATTACCTTATACTATGTACCATTTATGTCTTTCATTTCTATGTACCATTTTCTAAACTTTCGTTTTTATGAGTAGCAAATTACACCTCAAGATACGAATAGAACAAGAAGTATCGATTATACCTTAGTTATTATCATGGTCATTTAACACGAACGTGTATCGAGACCAAAGTGCACAAACGTGTTTGATGGAGGAAAGATCCTAATAAGCATTGTATGAGCCTTTCAAAGTACTCTTAAAAGTGAAACTTCTGAGATTCTAAAGGGGAAAAACTAACATGGAAAGTGTACTAATAGCTGTAACACGATTTTCTAAAATATATAGGGAAGATGATCGAGCGGTTAAAACTACTACTCTAAGCTCAACCATAAAGCCGCATGACTGCCGTGTAGAACTGAGTGTTTTGAAGCAGTTACAGAAGGAAAGGGATAGTCACTTAATCCAATTGTACGATAATTATGTCAAGTTGGATACCATGTTTTTGGTTTTTCCATATTATGAACAAAACTTATATCAGTATATGTTAACACAATTCAAGAAGAAAAGAAAAAATATGTATCTTTTATCAGATGAAGACGGTAGGGAAAACGGTGATGAGGAATTCAGATTGATCAACAAGATGGATATTAACCATGCCATTGATTTCATCAAGCAGCTATCTCAAGCACTTAGATTCGTACACAGCCATAGAATAATACACAGAGACTTGAAACCCCAGAACGTAATGGTTGACACTAGTCACAAAACGGGAATTCCACAGTTAGTGTTGACAGATTTTGGTATCGCTTACGATACCAAACACCCTCAGGAACCCCCAGATGATAAAATTACAGACGTTTCAACATCTATATATAAAGCACCAGAACTATTATTCAGCGTAAAAAATTATTCCGCAAAGATTGATATTTGGTCACTCCTAGTTTTGGGATCACAGTTTTTTCAAAGGGGTAGTCAAAACGACAATGGGTTAATTCCAGCATTCTTAGATGATGGTACTGATGAATTAGATGAGGGAAGCGATATTCGTTTGATCATGTCTATTTTCCAGCAGCTGGGTATTCCAAAAGCTGAAGAGTGGCCCGAAGTGCGTGATTACGGCTCACCTGCTTTTGAAGGCATGTTTGGCTCCAATGGTGATGGGGGTTATATAGCCACAAAAGATGAAGCTGAACAGTACGAGAAAATAATGGAGTTGTTTCCAAGATTAGCAGAAATTGAAGGGCCAATGAAAAACAAATTGGTGACTTGCTTCTCCGGGATGATTCCATTTGAGTCCACAAAAAGAATTTCCAGCGATCAATTGGTTCAACTATTATCGTGATTTTGAGAGTTCTAAGAGCACCAGTATTTTATCTCCATTTCTATTTTTCAGTTGATGAGATCGTATTCATCGGAAGTCTGTGGGCTTCACCCGTCTCTCTAATTCCATAAACTCTATCAACTTTTTTACGCGCTCTAATTCTTTGGTTCTAATAATAAATTCCCTTTTTATATCCTCGATGGATGCGTTATGGTCAAAAACAGCAGTTGCGCCTTTCATTCTAGTAGGAGATTCTTCTTCCCTTTTGAATTTTTTGCTTTGTAAAGTACGTAAGCTTGGGGTCAGTGGGGTAGTGGGCGAACGTTTCAGGTTGGCTGATTCAGTCATTATTTGCCACGGCTCTGTCTATTTGTTAGCAAACGCTGCAGTTGGCTCAACAAGGAAGGTTTTGTGTGTTGATAATTAGATTGGTTTACGTTTATAATGATTCGGTTCGTTTTTATACCATGGTATCAACTGTTGTAATAGATTCGGACACACACTTGCTGTTGAGCTCTGGTTAGCGTTCCTTGACATTTTTGAATTCATTTGGTCATCCTGCTTTAATACTGTTTCTGTTTGAATTACAGAAAATAGCGCAAGAGGTGGAAACCGACATGTATAGAACGGCATTGTAATCAAGATAAGCTGATATACTCGATCGCTTCTGTCCCTTCTCCACTCTTTAAGAGCATTGATTCCTGCCTACTTTGATTGACTAGGAATATGGAAAAACGGTCTTGAATATATTCGCCTGCATTTTATCTCCTTGTTTTGTTTATCAGAACATGGTGAAATATGTCGACTGGCTCTTTGAGTTGTTCGTAATGTATCCAGTTGAACTTTCTTTAGTTCTTGCGGAAGCAAATCGGTACGTGTTAAGAAGAGACTAAACCACCATAAACCGTTTTTTTTATTAGATCTCCAAAGATTTCAGGCTGGTGCTGTAAAGACAACCCTCTTAACTTTCAGCTCTGTTTATGTTTTGGCTATTGACATAAAATTCGAATAGTTTCAAACAATCATCGGGCAAAAAAAAAAAAAGTAAAGTCTACTACTGCTATATAAGTTTCATGGCACTGTTAGATATCATACGAGGTAACCAGATGGCATTTTCATTGAATTCATTATATAACGCCAGGGTATTAACCCCATTACCATCACTATACCAATTAGTCATTGCATCGTTTTATTGGTGGGCACAAACGTGCATAAAGCTCATGTGATAGAACATGTAGGTTCATTGATGTATGTTTGGAAAACTAAATGAGATTTAGGATTTCGTATCGGTTCGTTTTTTTCTTGTACTTGGATCTGGGAGTGGCTCTCAAACTGATGAAAGCTGCCTTAAAAATCTTCTCGCATTGTCAACACTTTTCATCGACGCAACGGAATGTGTAATGGATAGGATTCAAGTAGTCCAGCTTTTTTTTTCTTATACTCCTTGAAGTACCCGGTTGATTTTAAACACCATGATCGAAATGTAAAAATGGAAGGACGATGCTTCAAAGCTTTTACTACTGATACATTTGCGTGGTGTATAAAAGGCTTCTGTAACGAGCAGTGTATACTTGTCTTGGCTTATTCATGGAGTGTTTGGTCCATAAAAGCAAATTTCAACATGGTGTGATGAATTGGTCGATCATGTTAACATTGTTAGGATTTCAGCTTACAGTGTACAATCAAGCACGGCATATGACACAAGGGATACTGGTTAAAAAGTGAATAAACGCACCTACAGAAATATAAGGCATCAATACTAATCGTACCGGGTGAACTTGGGGTCAAAGAAGTAGCAGGAAGTTGATACACATATGTCAATAGGTGTAGGCCTTATAGAAATACCATGTAAATTACTCTAGAAATCTAGTTCAACAGATAATTCTTATTTGGATGGATTTGAATATGTGAATATAATAAATACTACAGCAAGGCGGGAAAAAGAAAGCTTTTTCATTAGGTATAACGCCTTATATACATTCAAGACCAGGCTACCACATCTAAGCAATACTTTCACTGCCAATGTGGGTATTTCCCACCATCTGTTCTTCTTGACACATAAAATTTGTTACAGGAAATACCATTAAAAACGATCAATAAAGAGATGTAGCCTACCAATTGAAGCAAGTTGTCTGAAATTTTTCACATACACACACAGATACAGGCTTTTTTCTTTTCACTGGGTACCGTACGCTCGATGAGAAATTTAGCATATTACAGTCACACGCTAAACACGATTACGCCAGGCATTTCTTTTCTCTTCCCATCTTTAATGCCGGTAGTACGATGTGGCATTTAAATACAAATGATAAAATAAAAATAAAAATAAAAATAAAAATAAAAATAAAAAGAGACTAAAGCGAGCAAGCCTCCGTTAAAGATTCACTAGAGGAAACTTTGTCTCCCGAAATAGGGATTTGCTACTGCTTGAAAAGGGAAACACGAAAAGAGGATATTCTCCTTTCCTTTCTCCTCCTGCAAAGTCTCCATTCTTGTGGCGTAACTATCCCAAGCAAATAACCTACCAGCATAAAAAAAAAAAAGCCAGACATTTTCATATTTCAAGTGTTATGCCCGTATTTAGAAGGTACGCTCGAAATTCAGATAAGATTTTTTTTTTCTAATTTTAAGTCGCACGTACACCAATCATTAGGTGAGGATTATAGAGAATCGAGGCACTTTACCCTAGGCTGATATGGTTAAGTCGTCGCCGACTTACGGTCAGGCGAGTCTTAAGTCGGTAAAAATGGACAATCTGTCGACAACGAACACTTTAGCGTTTACATTGGGAGCCGGCAGCGGGCAGTATGCCGCAGAGAGCAGCGTACATCATTTCTCTTTAAAAGCAAGCGTGGCTGCAAAGTTTCTCATGCAAAACGGGAAATGTAATGGGCAATGCTGCGTAAAGCAAGTTCTTTGTATTGTTTCAGTTTAGTAACTGCCACCATTCTTCGTTTTCATTTTTAGCTCATTATGCCGAATCCCCACTAGTCGTACTGCAGCCACCAGCCTTGGATGGAATTGAGAAACACACAACGATTGGTGAGATACACTATTCTATCTTAAAGTTTGCGGCAGCTGCATGTACGGAATGTTGAAACAGGTGAAAGTAGGTACACAAATTTCTGTTAATTTTTTGCTTTTGCTTTCGCCTTTCCTTTTGCTAGTTGCTTTGAAATTGTAGCTCAATTCGTAAATGGGACACGTAGTTTACAACCAATTCATTGCTGTCTCGTGGCTAGAACTGTAAACCAAAACGTTGGTGTTGATGTTCGAAACCTGCATAACAATTAGGAAAGCTGTCTGCTTACCTGCACAAAACATCAATGATAAGACTTTTCAGCTACATTTCTGCGAAAAAAAGCTCTTGCTAAGAAACTCCAGTTTCCGTTCACGTTTCCTATTGTCAGTTGGACCGAGAGTCCCAGATCTTAAAAAAGAAAAACGATTAGTTTCTCCGCATTTCAAAGTTAGCGATTAATGGGAGCAACATTTTCAAGCTCTAAACAGGTAGGACCGTTTTACTCTCTTTCACTTATGCGTGCATAGAGAATGTTCTTTGTTTAAAAAGGCATCAGACACTGAAAATCTCCATCGTTGGACAATCTTTTTTTCCTATTTTCCATTTTTTTCATTTTTTGTTTGATTTTTTTGTTGTTTTTTTTTTTCGCATTTCACAAAAAGGGAAAATGCAGGAAAAGTATTCTGGAATTCTTCCAAAATGAGTCTAGAATGCACTTCCAGGAGAAAAGCTGAAGCTTTCAAAAACAAGAAATTTCAAGTTACCTGTAGCTGAATAAGCGTAGATCTGCTACATAAACGGAAGAAGAAGGAAAGAAAGAGAAAAAAGAGAGAAAAAAAGAAACGATAGCGGGAAAATTCTCTCGAGAAAAGGCACAAGACATGACAAGAAGTAACCGGACTGGAGTGCAGAGCAGGACCGAATAATTGGACGCTGCATCTGCGGGATATATATTAGGGGGGGGGATAGGTGTAGTCTTAGAAACCATGGCTAGAATACGGATGGCGTGCCTCGTTCTTGGGCTCCAACCTTTATTCTTTCTTTTTTTTCCTTAGTTGGCTAGCAGATCTTATCGCTTTTTGCCCGTCTTTTCTTTTCTTTCAGGGCCTCATTCTAGCACTTAGAGGTATAGAGGCTGTATGGCTTTGTATGTATGAGGAAGATTGTGGTATGGGCTTGTAGCGAGCACTCGATACCTTGTTTATTACTATGCATTTTCCGTGTGTATTAAAAAACAGTGCTCTATGTCTATATAGTGTCAAGGAATATTATACGTATAGTGAGCTTCGTGTAGCCAAGCAATGGACCAGTTGCATGAGAAGAGACGAAAGTAAGGTGGGGATGGGGAAAGGCACCAAAGCAAATCTTTTCTCGGGTTATCCCACAGAGCCACTGGGATGAAACTGTATGTAAGCGATGTCTTTCCTACGATTGGCTAAGGCCTTAGCCAATCGTTCGTCTTTGTAGCTTTTAGTCATCAAGGCATGCTACCACCTGAACTTGGATTGGGTGGCGTACCGTTCTTAGAACTCATATCGTAACAGTTCGGATCGTTGGTGCCATATATAAAGGGAGAGTTGGGATCGTTTGTAGGTGGAACGACCCCGATGCCTGGTGGATGAACCATCATGCCTCGCTGGTTGTAAGGTATGGTTGAAAAATCGGGCCTGGCCTGCATGTTTTCACCTGTAGACGAGGTGAAATTCCGTGGGTCCATGAACTGATGGTTGGGAGCCATGTACGGTTGTGCAGAAGAGCAGGGATATATCATAGACGAAGAAAGCGTAGACGTGGAGGGAGATGGGAATGCTGTCAACGGTGTCTTGAACCTTTGGTGTAAAAAACGTTCGGTTTGGATCCTTCGCCAATCGATGATGCTGTACAGCATGTTTGCCTTTTTTTCCAACTGGTTCAGTTGGAGGTGTAGGTCGGCGGTGATTTCGAATATTGGGGCAAGGTTCAGCTTCTTCCTGTCAATATTCTCAATGTGTTCTTCATCAGCTTTGTCATGTCCATCGTCAACGTCGTTAGTGTCCTTTTCATTCTTCAGCATAATATTGTTGTCCTCATCTATAAAGAAGACATCGGTGCACTCCAACAACAAACCATCCAACTCTTCGCTGGACATGCTATGCAAAGTGTTCTCCTTTGTGCAGTTGTTCCTGACTGCTTTCCAGAACAAAAGGTTGAAACGTTCCCTGCACTGCCTCTTATTCCTATCGACGTTGTAGTCGTGTTTTAAAAAGATGCTAATCTGATGCCAAAACTTACTTCTTGGTTTGGACTTCTTCCTGTTCAAGAGTAAGTATCTCTTCTGGATTACTACTTGTAGCAGAGATTCGTCCTCTTTGATGTTCCACGAGTTCCTCACCGATTTAGGTCTCGTAAGGTTTTCCACCCTGGTTTTGCGATCCATGTTGAGAAACTTTGAATGTCGCACCGGCTGGGGGCAGCAGAGGTTGCCGGCAGTATCAGAAACTCCGTAGCGTTCATTCTTGTACTCATATTTGTATTCGTGACGATTGCTATGCCCATCGCCACCATTATGCTCATGTTCCTCGTATTCATCTTCTTCTTCCTCCTCCTCTTCTTCTTCTTCCTCTTCATCATCGTCGTAAGTGTCACTAGAACCAGCACTGGCAGGCCTAGATTTTCGGGCGTGGCCCAATGTAGTGGCTTGAGGCTTCCATTCCGGCAAGCGGTCGAAGCCCTTTCCTTGCTGTGGGAACGTGTCCATGTTAGCGTACCCTAATGAGTCGTTAGGCAATCTTGTATAATCCAAGTTGTAAAGATTGGCAGAATTTATATAAGGAATATTTCTGCCACAAGAACTAGGAAACCTATACCCTGTAAAAAGCATGGGTGTGCGCGTATCTTTATCCGTATGTGTATGTGTGTGAGGAAGGATAAGTAGCTACATTTGTTACAAGATATCTGGCGAATGACAAGTCCTGTTGCAGCTGTATATATGGTTTTTTTTTTTTGGTTGGCAGAGCAGAATGCTGTACGTTCTGGCTGTTCATCACAGATGTATGTCTCGACGCTTCCGGATGAGACACTTATGCGTAATAACGCCCACTGTCAAGCGGCTACGACAGAATCTTAGCCGTCGATCGCTATTGCAATGCGACCGTTCTGATATGCAGAACCTGATCCTAAAAGAAAACATCGATGGAGGAAGCAGGCCATGCCATGTCATGTCACGTTAATGCCAGCAGCCGGCATGAGTGGTGTATTGCTGTGCCTACCTGCAGCATACTTTACCACTGGCTTTCTCGATCGGCGAAAAATGCCGGGAGGCAGCAACGCTTGCGAGATGCAGCCACGGGCGTCACCGCACAAAGCCTTCCGCGCTTAATCAAATTCTGGTTTCGGCCTATAGGAATTGACTCTGATATTTGTACGGAGTGCGACATGTTTTTTACGGAACATTAAGCCGAACATGTCATGTGACAATATATCGAGGGGAAAGCGTGGAAAATACATGCATCAGTTTTGTTAATTTCGAACGTACACCGAACTCGACAAGAAAAGAGCTGACAAAAAACTCGGCAAATGCAGTCACAACGTGGTAACGGCGGCGAAGAAGCATTAACTGTCTTTAGAGGCTATTGGTTGCACTTGCGTGGAGTCATAATAGCGTCAGTCTTGCTATTGTCCTATCGGTTCTTTTCTTTTTCTTTCTTACCACCCTTGTCGATGGTCTTGTAAATACGGTTTTCGCGGCATCAAAGCCGAACTTGGCTATTGCTTGTTGTTCTTCAACTCCGAAGACACTTGTGGCTAAAATCTCATGACGCACTTTGTCCGAAGCAATGGTCCGGATGCTCTGTATATGTTTTATATTTTTTTTTCTTTTTTTGGGCTTCGAAGGCCTCCTGTACTGTTTCTATAATTGAACTGCTTCTTTCAAACCTAAGAACCCTGTAAGCTTTCGAGAAAGCCCGCGAGTCCGACTTGTCACAATTCAGCCAGTGCTTCTTGCATGTCCAAAACTCTTTTCCACGGTCTTTTTTCCGACGGCTCCTCTTTCCGACCCCTCCTCGCCCCGCATTAGCCAGCCAAGTCCTGTTCTGTTTCTGTGAATCAACCATGATTCCCAGGCCTGAGTTCGGCATTGTGGTGTCGATTCTCGGAATGATTTTGTTTTCTTCTGGCTTGTAAACCCTATACTTGTAAACTATCATATGCAGAAGGACTCTTTTGCAAATTAAACTACACTAAGAATCAGCCTCGGCCGCACCTAAAACGTATGAAAGTTCTCAAACGGTCAGTATGCTATTTTGTGTTTTATTTACCGTCTACATCCATCGAGTCGAGGTCTTGGTGATTTCAGAATCACTTGGGCGATGATACTCTTTGCTGTCATTTTCTCCCTCACTTTGGGACTTTGCTGTAAAAGCACAACCAAAAAAAAAATAAAAAAAAAAAAGAAAAGAAAAGAAAAGAATGAGAAAAACAAGCCACATTTTCTTGATTCCCTTGAATCGCCAAGCTTCTGCCTTGAGCCTTCGCCTTTTTACATCACAGCTCAATGGTGAACGCTACCGTGTAACTGGAGTACCTAGAAGCAGCTGTATCCCGGACCTTCCAGGTGCCCGCCAAGTAAAGGAGATTCAATGCCACCAAGATCCAAGGAGAACACAAGCATAGGAAAATAAGCTCATCTTGTCTTACTATTCTGTCACCACATTTCCTTCCACCTCCTATCCCTCTCAACCCTCGCCCATCCTTCCCGCTACGTCGATAAACTGCGTTGTTGGCCCCTTTACGGTTTTTCTTTTTTTGAAAGTCTTGATCGGTTTTCCTATCAAATGACAACTAATTCCTTCTGACGAAAAGCTTATGACATCCAGCCCGACAAAGAGCCACCTGAACCAGGGCAGAGGTAGATCACGACTCTAAAAGTCATATTTTCGCACTGCTTTTCATTTCAATTTTTTTTTCTTTTTCTTTTTCTGAAATGCTTTTATAGCATGTTCGATATTAGTAGCAGCAGCCTGTAACCCACAAAAAAAATAAATGATGGAAATTTGGTAATGTTGCCACCACGGACACACTTCACCTGATCTTTCTTCTGTCATCCACGGACGTCAAAAAAAATTGGAAAAATACTTGCTTTCATCAGACAAGTCGTTTTAAAGCAACATTTCATTCGTTGTAACAACGGCATCTTTAGATTGATTTGTCATGAAAAAATTAGAGTCCCAAATATTGAAAATACCAGAAAACTGGTGAAAGAAAAAAAAAAAAAAAAAAAGGATGATCAACCGGAAATTTACAATATTAGATGGGAGATTATGCTGGTATAGAAAACGCGTTCATCGCCAAATGGACTTGCTGCTTCACGCTCTAACGTTCTGACCGCTTCTTTTATCGGTAAAGGCGGAAAAGGAATCTCATCCGGCGAACCACAAGAGCAATATGCTGCTTCTATGCAGATATCGGACGTGCTTATGCGCTCATGTTCAAGGTATGCAGCAGGACCCCGCAATGACTCCCCGGACGTAAAGCTTGCAACTGTACATCTGGTCAGCTTTCGGAACAACCGGAAGGTCCGCCTCGTCGAGTGCCTTCGGCAAAAACTGCATGGAAAAAATCAAAAAAAAGAGAAAAAAAGAAACGAGTGGGAGGAAGAAGGAGAGAGAAACGGACAGGTAGTGGGCATTGCCGCCGGGTAACGGTGTATTTTTCTCCTCGTTGAAGAACCCTCAGAGCCCTATAAACAATTGTTGGTAATAGTGTATGGTTTGAAAATTTTTGCACAATGGATCTGGTTTGAAGTCCAGCTTGATAGAATAAAAATCTAGCGTGCTATCCTTCTCTCTGTTGTCTCGCTGACAATTTCCTTCACTGCTTTACTAAGGAACTCCTTGTATCCAGCATTTCTTCTTTAATCTTGAAGCTGTAAACGGTTCTTCAGGAATGTCCTTGTCATCTATAGCTACTTTCATTGAAATACGAAATAGACGGCAAAGTTCTTGTTTTTGAGTGAAAAGGTGGTTGCGTTGCGGTGGAACATGGTGTGCAAAGGCCATGGGACAAGTTCACTGACACTTTCTCGGTTCTAAGCCACTGGCAATGGGACCACCATTTTTAAAAGGGCTCAATTACACTCTCGAGGAGAAACCGTTTCCAAACCTTCAAGTGCTGATCCATGTGTGCTTAACCACGACCCAGTCCACGCCGTGGGCTTCGGTTTTGCCATTTACTATTCAATATGCTGTGGTAAGGATCCGTTCCTCATTCTCTCAGTTAGTGCCGGTTCTCCACGATAGACTCTGGCATGGGGTTTCCAAGTATAGCTTAACTACTATAACTATAACTTTGCGGGCCAAATCCGAGACATGTGCCAATTTTAGTTAGAGAATATGGCTTATCTAGAACGGCCTTGCTCATAAACTTGGATAAATACTAGCAGTGTAACTGTCTAGTACTGAGTATAAGAGATAGAGAGAAGGGAAGAAAAAAAAAATAAAAACAAAGGGAAACTCAGATCTTAACGCTGTCAAGACAGGCTTTTTGTGGGTGCTAGCTGGTTTTTTAAATAAAATGGAGAGTGAGAAACCGTTCTAGGTTTTCCTCAACTTTACAAGACAAAACTATTTGAACCTCTCTCGAAAAAACAAGATTTTCGAACACAGATTAATTTAATTCCCTACCGAAGAGGGTTTTTTTTTTCCTTTTCTTTTTTTTTTTTTTTTTTTTTGCGCTCCCATTACTCTTCTCATCATTCGATTGCAAGTCGTTTTATTCGATAGCAAAGTTGACTCAAGACAATCAAAGAAAGGGATCCGCAGCAACTAGGTTGGATTTCTTGCATGAGAAACACAAACAATTACACCACATAATCCGATCTGTTTGGAAACATTTTGGGTCTAAAGGCTGGTTTGAACTGTTTGCAATTGATACTTTAAAAGCAAAAAAAACTGTCTAGCGTAAAAATATAATAATAGATTCACATGACAATGAACTTTGAAATGGTTATTGTATCTGTTGGGGCGGTATTGTAAAAAATAATTTACGAAGCTCTGGACTGGTATTTTGTAACAGTTGACTGGACGCGCCTAGAGGCCACTGCCGTGCATATACAGAGTACAAGAAAGCGTATGGAGTAACGAAGAGGACACGCATTAATGACAACAGCTTACGTATAATCTCGCTCACAAAAATATGTGGCAACTGTTACGCAACTCTGTATGCATCTTTACGGTTTCGCCTATTTTCTATATTTTTCCCCTTTTGTTTTAGCAATTGCAAATGCATGTTCATTTTGTTGCCCATCGTTAATTCTGTACGACTACGTGGTCGGCTGCCTACATACGTAAATCGCTGGAAGGAAAGGAAAGGGAAAAAATAGATATAGTACACGCCTTTTACAATGGCCTTTAGCTTTTATCTCAAACCCGTCTAATTTGCCCCAGCTCCCGTGGCTCGTTAAAAAAATAAGATAAAAATAAAAATTCCGCTCAAATGTGTGGTAGTTGTCTTTTTTTCCTGCCAACACGCATCTCCTTGAATTGCCCCAGATATATTTCCAGCAGCAGAAGGAAAAAACTAAGATTTGTTTATTTAATTTAATTTTTTTGACAACGGACACAGAGGCCCGCAGATTTATTTCTTTGTATACAAAGGCCAATTCGTTCTCTGTCTACTCCTGCGACTTTGCAGCTTGAATTCGGCCAGTAGAATCGGGCCTCATAAGCCTGTACCATATGGTTTGGCACCCGACTCAGTAGGGGAAGGGACCAAAAAAAAAAAAAAAAGAAAAAAGTGCAAGGTCTTATTCACGTCATGTGCCTGTGGCGTTGGTATCATCAAAAAAACTTCGCCGAATTGTTGATTAACTACGTTGGGTTAAAGGCGTTATATAAATTCTTACTCTTAAGCTGGAAGTTGATGGCATTGGCATAAGGGTCAGACGCAAAAAACGACTCGTCCTTCTCATGCGCGCCCGCTTGGAACTGTTCCCAATGATGGATTTGGTAGTTCTGCTGAACAAACATGTTGGTAAGGAGTTCTACTTTGTTGGTAAAGGCCCTGACTTCGCTTGTGAGATTTGAGAGTTCGGCTTGCAGGTGCCGGAGAATCGTTGTGTCCACGGCTTCGCGGTTTAGGGTTATGTGATCATTGTTGGTCCCCAACTTGAAAAGTTTGGGCAATTGAACCATCATCTTCTCGCGTTCGTTATGCGGTTTGTAATCCTTAGGCAAGTTACAGGCTTTGCTGAAAAGACTTTTGAACCTATCACGGCATTGCCTAAAGTTTTTGAAGAAATCGCACTGTGCTAGCAATTCCTTGCTGATGTGCTCCCAAAATTTTTTTCTTGGTTTATTTAGTGGTAGCGACTCTAAGATTCCTTTATTCTCCATCATCACCCTTATCAATTGAACGTCTTCATCCTCAACCCATGTGTGTTTATTCCCACTGCACCTTTTAGCATTGGCGAATCCCGCTCGAGTACGAACTGTGTCATCTTTCAGTGTGTGCAGCAGCTGTTGCTGAGCTACGTTCATGTGTGGTACAGAGTCTGAAGACAATTGAGGTGTAAACTGTTCCTGTAGTACGAACGACAACTCAAGCGAATCGATATCGGTTTCTGCTTTCAAGTGTGGAGAGATCATTCACTGAACATCCAGCTACAAACGAACTCAACACAGCATTACCGAGCAATTAAAATCCATCAACTATTCTTGAAAGAAAAGATCCTGGATTAATTCTTATCATTTAGCTAACGCAGAGCGTGGGGTGAGGCGACGTTTCTTTTTTTTTCATTTCATTTTTTTCTTTTTTTTATTTATCATTTTCCCTTCCTTCGTTTTTACCTGTAGGTGTTTTTCTTCGTTTCCATCGATTGCGCAATATGAGCAAATTTGTTTTGTCGAGACTAACTGAACACTTGCATAATACGTAGGCAAATATGCATGATTCGGAGTTGCTTTTACATCAGTAGAGTGAAAGACGTGCGTAAGAAAAATTTTCACGTGCATTTGCAATGTGTGCATACGAGTCAGTATGCTGTTCTGTATTTTTTATTCTTTTTATTTTTAATGGAGTGCTTACCTCATCCAGCCAATACGTTTTGGCTACTGGGAATACAAAGTTATGGCGCACCAGTTTCACTTTAGCTTGCAAGTATGAAGACCAGTTGTGCTACATGGGAGCTTGAGAAAAAGCGGTTGCGCCTCGTACACGAAAGACATCATATTTCATCTGTCTTGACGTCTACTGCAGGCGGTGTAAGGTGGTCGAATCGCGAAATATGAAGGTGCTAGTATTCACACCGCTCAGGTGTGTTTCTCGGCTTGGATCTCCGTCATCCGTTTTCTGTACTTTGGTTCCGATTACCGGTTTTGATCGTTACTCCGGGTGGCAAACGTGATGTAGCCCTGAGTGCTCTCCAATACACCGATTGAGTGGTACTCACTTTGTCAAGAATTAAGAACGTCGCTTGGCAAACGCCAAGGGGCACGCCTTGTGCTGTACATCGGTTTGTGTTAAGATACGAGGATCCACGGTGTCTTTTTTGCTTTTGTGTCCCCATGGAGTCACAAAGAATGAGTTCTTATGTAAAATTGTAGAAGTACAGCAAGAACGCATGAAAGTTGCTGCAGGCAGTTATATTGTGATGTTAATGTATACATGCGGGATATAAGGAACATTATGCACTTGTGTTTGTATTGTCGTTCTATGTTTTGCTTTTTTTTTTGCTTAATCCTTGTTCTTTTCGTGTTCCCGTTTCTTTAGAAAATTCTCTCTTTTTCCAGTTTCTGTACTCCAACGAACGTATGATTTCAAACTTGGTGCAAAAGAATGTGGCTGATGGTTTTGTCACAGGGGTGGTTGCTGGGCTTGCGGCGGTGGGAATTCGCTGTAGCTTGGTTTTCTAAGATTGATGTTTAGCATATTGCTATCGTTATTAGTGTCATCTACAATTGAAGGCGGTGTGTTTATCGCACTAGTGTCTTTGAGTGAATAGGCCTGGACACCGTTCATACTATGTTGAGATGGTGAGATATTTGGTGGGATTCCGTAATTATAGTACATTTGTAGATTACTTTCAGTAGGAATGGCTTGCATATGTTTGGAGGTGGGTGGGAAGGGAGGTTGCAGCTGCGGCTGCGGTTGCGGTTGCGGCTGGAAAGAAGGATGTTCGCTTGCTAGTAACATCCTTATGTGCAATTGTTGGACGTTGGCTATGTTCGTTAGGTCTGCTAGTGTCTGCGTCAAATCGGAGACTTGTTGTTTTAAAGTCGTGATCGTAGAAAACAGTTGGGACACCTGTATCTGTTCAGAGTCCAGCTCTTTAGCTTCTGAACTATCTGTTTCCGAGGCCATCGAATAGGCGCTGTTGGGGAAGGGGGTCGTCTGTTCGACGGGCGGTGTAGCTGTGACGCTGTTGCTTTCGTCTATCAACACGATGTTGTTGTCAAAATCCATGCGAAATATCTTGTTTAGGTTTAGACATAGACCATCCAGTTCATTCTTTGGAAGGCAATGATTGTGGTAGTTTCTGATAGCTTTTGTAAAGAGCAAGTTGAATCTGTCCCTACACTGCCTCGTATTCCTTTTGATGCCGTGTTCGTCCTGGAGGAATCGTCTGATTGAGTCCCAGAACGTTTTCCTTGGCTTGGAAAACTTGGGGTCTCTAAGGAGGTCCTTGTGCTTGATGACTTGTTGCACCAACATCAAGTCCTCCTCCGAGCTCCAAGAGACACGGCTCTGTATGATCCTCTTGCGGTTCCCGACGTTCAATGTGGAATCGGTCACGCCTAGGTTGTCAAGCTCTTGGCCGTATTCAGAGAGCACGAAGCTTGTCCTCGGGTTGTGTAAGTTGTTGGTAAAAGTTGGATTGTTTGGGATTTCACTCTTTTCATCCAAATTTTGAAGCTGTACATCCAACATCTGTCGAGGACGCAAATTGAAGGAGTTTAAACTGTATTGTGGAAAAACGGGTCCCTGCTGTACGATACTAGTCTTATCAGAACTCATTACTAGCAAAGTGGTCGTAACGATGTCTGAACACTGAGCTCAGGTTCTATTCTCTCCTCTCTAAAAAAGGACCAGGTACGCGGGAAGGTAATGGCTAAATTTTTTCCACGAAATATTTTTGCACATCGGTATATATATACCTGTGTGTGTACGTATATATGTGTGTGTGTGTATGCGTGTAAGTATATGTACAGATGTAGCGAGTGGTATGGCATGATAGTTTAGAACACCGATGCCGACTACGTCGAACGTCATATGATTGTGTTTCATCCAAAACTCTCGAGGCAAAAAGGAAAGCCTGCATTTCAAATCAGTTCCGTGCAGCGCCCGCGGCCATGTCTGCGCGGCCAGCCAAAACCTGTGGTTTCCAGTGGTGGAAACTTTTTGGAACTAACCGTCGGCCGAACGGTTTGTCCACCTAATTCCAATCCTTCCTCCGAGGAGAACAGGTTTGGTCAGATACGGAGTACCTCGAAAGAAAGAAAAAAAAAAATGCCAAAAGTAGAGTTGGGCTGCCCTGCACGTCTTTACAAGTGTAAGGTACAATGAAAAGCATTGTCTTTCTGCAGCAAAAATGAGAAATTCCCATGAGGCAAAGCATGTATTGTAACGGGCGTAGATGGCAACTTGCGGATCTTTGACAAGAGTATACATATAGCTATTGCGCCTCTGCTCTCATCTCTGACCCAATTGGCTGTGTCTCGCAAATGGTCATTAATGGAAATACCCGAGCCCTTGCACTTTCCACGGTATAGGCGGAAAACCTTCATGAATGTGATAGGTTACTCTTTTTCTGGTCTTCGACGTAATCATCGGACGCAGGGGAAGGGATCGGCGAGGTGTGGTTGCTCTACAGCATCATAGTCACAAAAGACCTTGCACATTACAGGCTGTTGTCCCCCGGATCAAAGTGGATCTGTTTCCTTCCCTCCTCCCTCCACTGCTTATAATGCGTCGAGAAATCATGCAAAGTAAGTGAGGCTTGGCCTCCGAGGCCCTAGGTGTGTCCGAGGAGAAACGGCAAGGAACGAGACTTTGGGAGTGGAAAAACTGCATTTCAAAAGAGTGTGAGTCTTGACAACATGTATCGTTGGATGTACACAAAATGTGGATTTCGAATCCACGATAAACACATGGTCAGAATCATTTATGTACCATTTGCCGTTTACACGGCCTCTCGAATTACATAATAAACCGTTATGCTAGCGACTAAAGACATTGGCTGTTCTCTCGTTGGATATATATGTATGTATGTATGTATGTATGTGGATCGGGCTGGAGAGGTGGCTTCTGGCCTCCGCATCGATTTTGTTTGCGGAAATGATTGGTTCAGTCACGTGCACTATATCTCCCAATCCACACGATTCTTGTTTTATACGGCGATGCGTAAAAATAAAAAATAAAAAGCAACTTCAGGATAGAGAAAACTTGGAAGCCTTCCTCATAAGAGCAAGTAGTTGTTGTCGAGGGAGCAGTGTTGAGTTTGGTAATCAACTATGGGGCTACAGAAATTTGTTGGCTCGAGTTTTAGGAAGGTACGATCGGTCTTGGTCCTATCAGTAACGGTGTCACTATTGTTTTACTATACTTTCCAGAATGAAATTGATATGCTGAACTCGTACGCGGAAACCGAATTGCTGCCCCAAATCAGTAGGCCAGTCCATTTAAGCTCTGAGCTAGGTGTTGATGGTGTTGAGTCAGATCCATCTTTGCAGCTTTCCAGACCCTCGGCTGCTCGGCCAGAAGATATTCACAAGAGCAACGACCAGATGAAGCAACAAGATGAACTGACCAATCCTGAGGTTTTGAAGGAAAAAAACAAGTATTTCCCCTTACTGCAAAAAAACTTGGATGATGTGGCAGACGAAAGCATTCGTCCTTTAAAGATCCAGGAGCCCAACGTTCCAGTAACATTTAAAGAAAAATATCCTATCATGTATGAGATTTCATTGGGTAGCAGTTACTTACAGGTGAATGACAAGTATCCTAAAATTCAAAATCTAAATTTTACGGGTACGGGCATGGATGTTTCGAAATCGCTAAGAGAAGTGGAAAGCCTATTTATGGAAAGTTGGACGTTGTACTCTCAGTACGCGTTTGGGCATGATGAGGTGAAACCGTTATCTAAGACGGCGGATGATCTGCTTGGCGGGCAGGCAGCCACTATGATCGACTCTCTTGATATGCTGATTATTCTCCAAAGATCACAGGAAGTGGGGAGGATTTTGCAATACTTGGAGGGGGTAAAATTTACGTCACCAGCTAAAAATGTAGTCAAGCTTTCAGACAACGTCATACATGCGTTGGGTGGTCTACTGTCGGCGTACCAACTTTCTGAAGAAAAACATGACATACTGTTAGAAAAAGCTGTTGAGTTGGGCGATTTTCTGTTGAGGGCCTTTGACACACCTAACAGAATTCCGTTGTTGCAATTTCCTTGGAATTCTGAGTTGCGTAACAGGTTCCCCTTCCAGGAGAGTAATATCGGTGAACTTGGCGGGTTGTCTTTGGAGTTTACGAAATTGTCTCAGTTGACAAAGGACAACAAATACTACGATGCGATCCAACGTGTTTATAGAATGGCTTCAGCTTCAGTTGAGGAATTCGATATTGACTATCTTTTCCCAACAGTAGTTGACGCCAGCGGGTGTGAACTACTAGCTGCAGAGAAAGTGAAAGCGGGTGCTCATCTGAAAGATTCCAAAGTGATGAAAAGTATTAATAGGGGGAAATACGTCCTTTGCCAACAGAGTGGGAAGTTTAAACCCGTGGCAGGATCGGTGTTTGAGTTGTACACCATGGACCAAAGGAGCCAAAACTTCTATTCAACTCTTCCTAAGCTTTACCATCTGTTGAACTGCAACGATGGCACAGAAGATGATTTTTTGACTAGAATGTACATCAATTCCGTCGATAGAATGAACCAGCTGATGGTTTTTGAGCCCATGCTTCCTGATGGCCACCAAGGGTTGAGCTTTTTAAACTCTTTGAAAACGATCTCGCACTTTGACTCTTTAACCAATCAAAGGATTGTCAAGATAACACCACTTTTAGACGTGGAACATTCCTCGTGCTCCGTAGGTGCCATGATGGCGCTTGGTGGGAAGCTTTTCAACAGTACTCAACATTTGGAAATTGCTGCTAGAATAACCAACGGTTGTTTCCACATGTACAAACTGTTTGGAGTAATGCCTCAGACTCTATACCTGGACAGGTGTCCTAAAGAAGAAGTCAGTTGTGTATTCGAACCTGGGAGAAAAAGAGAAAGGATAGCGTCCGGACTTTACTCGTCCAAGAAATCAGACACCGCTTCTGGAATCAAGTTAAAGTCCGAGAAGTCTGAAGACGGAGAACCAACAGAGGTTATGGGAAAAAAGTATTTTCTAAGAGAACCTGAATCTCCGAAATCTATTGGCTTGGATCAAGTAGACGATGCTGGGACCGGTTGGAGAGAAGACGGGGATTTGCCATTTTTTGTCAATGGCATTAATTCAGAGCATCTGCTATCTCCAGATGCTATCGAATCGATATTTTACATGTACAGAGTTACAGGAGATGACGTCTGGAGACAAAAGGGTGTAAAAATGTTCGAGTGGACACTACAGGCAATAAAGGGCAGCAAGGCCAAGGGAATGTGGAGTGTTTCGTCCCTCCAGGACGTGCTGAAGAAGGAGCAGCTTGATCGACTGCCTGCACACTGGTTCTCAAAGACACTAAAGTACTACTACCTACTTTTCTCCGACGCAAACCGTGTCAGCTTGGATCAACACGTTTTCAGTAGCGGTGGCCATATATTTCAAAGAGAAACTAATTTAAATACAAAGTACGATGGGGAATATCGTGTTGATGTTGAAAGTTTGATAAAGCCAATCGATTTGGTATGAAGTACATAGGGACACCATATGCCTCGAGTAACCAGCCGGCTACGTTTGCAGCATGAAAGAGTTGGCCGTATATTGGGAAAACCGTAAGCAAAAAAAAGAAAGCCAAAGAAAAAAAGAAAAAAAAACAGAGAAAGAAAGAAAGAAAGGGACGCATGCAGACGCAAGGACTAAGTCTAGAAAAACATATACCGTTTCAACCATTCGATTCACCTTTACAGTTGTTTCTATCTGTAGAAAGAAGACATTTACGCAGTTGAGTGGCCCTGGTGATCGTTCCTTTTGCTTATAAACGTATAGAAGAATTTCTAGTATTCTACGTAGAATTAAAATAAGTGATCCAAAAGTCGGTGTGATTAGCTTGTCTTCCCAGGAAACTCGAGATACAGGTAGATCCAGATCAATATCCATATTCAGATTTCACTGTTCGCCCGCAAAGATGCTTTTATTCTTTCGCTTAATTTTCTTAGTTGCCTGTATGGCACGCGCCATCTCCTTTTTTTAATTTTTTTTTTTCCCCGTTCCTGTTTGCCCTCCACTCGTCTTTCTATCTATACGTTTCGGACCAGGATTTTCGAAGGGCAGGAGTAGCAGTGTGCCAGTGACCCGAAGGAAAGTATAATGAGAACTCTTGGAAAGAAGACGAAAAAAGGACAACTTGGCCAGTCGTAATCGTAGCCATACCAAAGAGGCTTTGTTTTTTTTGTTTCAAACTAACCTCGTCTTCCGTCAACTAAAAGGATCAAGATATGCTATTCGGTGGCGATCCGATGGTGGTGGGCTCTGTATTGTCAGGGTAGAAAACCTCGGACGAGGCAGTGGCCTGTGCAGGAATATAATTTATAATGTCTGTAGCCTTGTCCTTTGTATCTTCGTCTCGATACGCGGGAACTTTCCCGTTGTGCAGCAGGCTAAGCGATTTTGTCAACTGGGTAATATCTTGGCGTAACAGCCTTATTTCAGAACTAAGCGACGCCGTACAGGTAAGCAACGCCTCTATCTGGTCGCCAGCCGACCGGTCAAGTGCAGCGTGCTCGGACTCTTCGCTGTCGTAGGTGTAATCGGATTCGTGTTCTGGTAGAGAGTTGACCGCAGTGATCTGCGATTGCGGGTTGAGCAAGATGTTGCCCTCCGGGTTGAAGTAAAAACAAACGGTGACATCCTTCAAGAGCCTGTCGAACTTGTGTCTGGGAGCATCGTGTGCGTTTTGGAACTTCTTTGCAGCCTTTGAGTAGAGCAGGTTGAACCTGTCACGGCATTGTCTCGTGTTTCTTGCAATCTGGAATCTCTTCCTCAGCTGGCTGCTGATAAATTCCCAAAATTTCCTGCGAGGACTGCTGATGTATTTGGGACTGTTCAAAAGATGCCTGCCATCGAGTAGCAGTTGCAGCAGACACGTATCTTCGTCGCGTTTCCAAGTGGTTCTTGGAGACCTAAGGCGATGAGGCGCATCGATAGACACTCCGGCCAAAGCGAAATCGCCAGAGTTTAACGAAGCATCCGAGGTTACATTGGAAACAGATTGTAACAGATCGGATGGGATTGAGCTAGTTGGAGGTTGTGTTGATTGTAAACTTAATAGAGTGTGCATACTTTTTAGATTCGAAAAGCTTAAATCAGTATTAGACCCTTTTTACAAAGGGAAAGAAAAGGAAAAACCACTAGAGGAAAATACAAAATAAACCGAAACAAGGCATCGACAAAAAACAAGAGAAAAGGCTGAGAGGTAAAACGGGGATGGCGATACAACTCCTCAGATTATACCTTCAATAAATAAGGTCCAGGATTTTCATTTTCATTTTCACTTTTTTTTTTTGCAAAATACGCAGATGACATGATCGCATTAGTATTTCCTTATTTTTTTGGGCTTTTTTTGGCTTATTTTTCGAGTTCTTTTTTTTGGTTTTTCCTTTGCGTTTCGGTATCATGGCCTCTGTACGACAGCCACTGGGCAAGATAAGACACATTCTCTATTCGCGGGTCCGGTACTACCAACAGGAACCGGCATACGAAATATACTACGGAATCTTCTGAGAATTAGATCGCCAAGGAAAAAAGCTAGTTCGGGAATTACTTAAGCATATAATCTGCAGGCTACAATGGAACATCCAGTTGCCTGCTGCTGTTTGTGTTCCGGAAACGCTTTCCGTTTGTTCTTTTTTGAGCGTATGAGTGACGTGATGATGAGTGCAACAACTTCTGAGGTGGCGGTGCTCCTGCACGTTTCCTCAGACAACACCCGGTTTTTCAAGCCTGGCTTCTGCCTAACGGTTAAACCCAGCCATTTCCAGAAGTAGAACCGTCCTGCGCTTGGACATATCAGCAAGAGAGTGTTTCATGGAAGGGAGGAGAAGGGAAAAAAAAAAAAAAAAAAGAGCAACAGCAACAGCAGACTCAAAGAAAGATCGACGACAGGCTTCCTTGAAACTTTTGCGTTTTCAGGTCGGATCATCTCCATCAACTTGTTTGCTGCAAAAATGAAACTCCAACAGCCTCCTTTTTTTTTCCGAGTTTTTCTCCCCTCTCTCCAATTCTCTCCATCTTCGAGCACAGGCTTTTCTACAGGTAAATGGGTGACGCGCGGGTGCGTCTTGTGCTATACGCATTGAAAATCATGTTTTCACATCTGGCCATGGTGGAATCAGATCTTCAACATGGGTAATGTCACCGACATCAACAGAATGGTCCTGCAAGTATATACGCTCTTCTTGTAGTAGCTTATTGCCTCTCGTATGGGGATGCACTGCGTGCTCGTGCAGGCAGCAACAAATCGCGCGATCGACGCTGTTGGAGTTACCGGGCCAGGCTGTACTGCATCGTCGTATAATTATGGGTATATTAGGGTTATGTGGCAAAGTAGCTTCGGAAACCCACAGCTATGTATTATTCGTACGCGGCCAAGCTCCAAAAGCGGAAACTGATATATGACACCTGATTGGTTGCTCGAAAATTACGGCAAGTGAAGACAGCAGGCTCCCGTGCGGGCTACAGAAAGAACCAGTTTCGCTGACGCGGTCTTATATAAAGAGAGTGAGTGATTCACATGCAGGTCCAGCATTTTTAGGTATATCCTTGTACCCGAAGTTTGTTTTTTGTCTTTTTTTTAAGCATCATGCGTGTTCAGTTTCGTACTTCGTAAGCATTCGAATGCCGCGACAAAGTTTTCTTGCCTCTTATGGTCGATCCAGTCCTGTCCTGTGTCGGTGGAACATGTTTCGGTGGGATGTTGGCATTGAGATGAGTTTTGTTTCATACGCGACTGGAATCCCGTCCATCTATGTGCTTTGGATTTAGCTTCTATCAGGACTTGATAAAAAAATGCGATAATCCGATGGCTGTAGTGTCAACCCATCAGACGCTATGTCTCTGTTTGTTTTTTTTTTTCCTCCCAAGGCCGTTTGACTCTTGTTTTAGATCAGCCTCGGCCAAGGTGAAACGACAGGCCGTTTGCCTCTTGTGATAGAATGAAAGCCTTGGATTTCCTTAGCGTATCGTAAAGCGTACCCAATTTGGATTCACTCTCTTTTTTTTTTTACAACTTTTCCATCCGCATAACAATGATTGCCTGCGACTCGGCCTCCACTACGGTAGTATTTTCCGTTATCTTGTTGATGCTGCATACGTATATTCATGTTGCACTCTTATCACTCGCAATCTTCGCGACAAGACATTTTTTTAGCGTTTAAAGTTCTTTACACATTCAGGAATAAAATTGGATCCTAAACCCAACCAAATCTTACTGGATGACAACTACGTATCCAGATTATGTAACCTATTGTACACATTACTGGCAGCGTTCCGAACTGCTCAACGAATGCAAAACAGAAAAGGATAAAAATAAATAGATCAACCCACCAGGACAGTAGTAGTAGTCTGTATTTTTTTTTCTATCTTTCAAGTCAGAGGAGAAGAAACTATTAGTAAAACATAATGTTGAAATTATTGGTTATGTACAATACACAAGAAGATGGTGAAAATTTCATGAAAAAAGAAAAAATATCCCGAATTAGAAATTTGTTGAAAATGCAGTGGTTTAGATCCAGTCTAAAGACAAAAAGAAATCTGTAGTAAGAAGAACAAGGAAAAAAAAAAAGGAAGAGCCAGAGTGGAGCTAGGTGATACTAACACTCTCTTTATGCTCTCTTTACACTGGCAATGGGTATTCAGAAGCCCATGCGGAAATTTCCTTCTTCAATTGGTCCAATTCCTCAGAGCCTTCGTTGACCTTGGCTTTAAAGTCCTTCAATCTGTTGGCCTCCTTTGGCAAAGATTGTTGGGTCTTGAGGGCGTACTGAACAGTCTTGTCGATGTAAGAAGCGATCTTGGCGAAATCTTCTTCACCTAAACCTCTGGTGGTCATGGCTGGAGCACCGATACGGACACCACCTGGGACCAAAGCGGACTTATCACCTGGGATAGAGTTCTTGTTCAAGGCAATGTTGACCTTTTCACAGATGTATTCGACACGAGCACCATCGACACCCTTTTCTCTCAAGGAGACCAGAACCATGTGGGAGTCGGTACCGTCAGAAACCAATCTGTAACCTAGCTTCTTGAATTCGTTTTCCAAGACCTTGGCGTTCTTCAAAACCTGTTCTTGGTATTCCTTGAACTCTGGGGTGGCAGCTTGTTTCAAAGCAGTGGCCAAGGCGGAAATGGTATGGTTGTGTGGACCACCTTGGTGACCTGGGAAGACGGAAAAGTTGATTGGGTTTTCCAAATCGTACAAGACTTCCTTGCCAGTCTTTGGGTTGACAGATCTGACACCTCTTCTGAAAAAGATCATGGCACCACGTGGACCTCTCAAAGACTTGTGGGTGGTGGTGGTGACAATGTCGGCATATTCGAATGGAGATGGGATAACACCGGCAGCGATCAAACCGGAGATGTGAGCCATGTCAACCATCAAGTAAGCGCCAACCTTGTCGGCGATTTCTCTCATTCTCTTGTAGTCAATCAAACGACAGTAAGCAGAAGTACCGGCAACCAAAATCTTTGGTCTGTACAAGATGGCGTTCTTTTCCAAAGTGTCATAGTCGATGATACCAGTGGTTGGGTCAACTCTGTATGGGAAAGATTCGAAATAGGTGGAAACAGCAGAAATCTTTCTGGTGTCGGTTTGGTAACCGTGAGACAAGTGACCACCGTCTGGCAAAAACAAACCCATCAATCTTTCGTGGGGCTTCATCAAGGCTTGGTAGACTTGCAAGTTGGCTGGAGAACCAGACAAAGTTTGGACGTTGACACCCCAGTTTTCTGGAGTAAGGTTGAAGGCCTTCAAAGCTCTGTCTTGACACAACAATTCGATACGATCGATGTGTTCGTTACCACCGTAGTAACGAGCGCCTGGGTAACCCTCGGAGTACTTGTTACACATTGGAGTTCCCAAAGCATCGAAAACAGAGGTGGAGGTGAAGTTTTCAGAAGCAATCAAAACAATAGAGTGCTTTTGTCTATCGATTTCATCCTTGATGATTTGTTCGACTTCAGGGTCGGTTTCACTCAAGTGAGAGGAGACCAATTTCTTGTGGGATTCAGATAAAGCGTAAGGCATCTTTGATAATTTGCTGGTTGTTTAACGGTGAGTTATACCTGGTGATTCTAAACAGAGAAATGTCCGAACAAGACGACCTAAAAGAAAAAGGTTGGAAGGTGAGCCTTTTTATATGCTTTTTTTTTTCCTCTTTCCTATTTTTTTGACCCTAGAGAATCCATGTCTGAAAAAAATTTTTTTTTAGGCCAATTAATTTCACCCACCAAAAAGAATCCATACAGAAATTAATTAATACGAACGATAGTCATTTTTCATACTTTCAACCAACCACCGTGCATCGCTATCTCCTAATCAGTTTTTTTTTTATAAACGAGTCATCTTTAGTTACTGGTTGTCGATACCGTTAAAGTTTTCACTCTGTCGGCTTGCTGAATTATAGACTTGACTCAGCTCATGGTACCAAGTCAAAAAAAAAAAAAAAAAGAAAAAGAGGTAATCACATGCCAATAGAAAAACAAAATGTGTGGCTTTAGCCGGTCTTAAAAGATACCGAAACTATTAAGTGCGACTAGGTAAAAACCGCATGCATACCACGTGCAAATTTACACAGTAAGAAGAAGAGGGCTGTAGAAGGAACCGGTACCACCGCCTAGTATTACGTGGCACCTGGCTCGTGCTTCGTTCGATGTTGTTTTGTGATGTATGACTTGGGCCTATACACGTGACTTGGCATATAAGGATTGCGTTTCTACATTGGTAAATAGGTTGTGCTATGTGTGAATTTCTTTTTTTCCCTTCCATCCTCTTTTTGTTTGGTCTTCCTTTCTAAACTACAAATTATGGAATAATTTATGCATGCAAACTTTCCTTCAAGGCCTCGAAACACCTTTCCATGTGTTGCCTTGAGTTGTCGCAGGCAGACACGCCCATGTGTCCGATTCTAATGTATTTGGTCTTGATGTCTTTGTGGATACCACCCGCAATCACGATGCCGTTATCCTTTAAGAATGACATGACTTTACCTGGTTCGTCAACGTAGATTGCGGTTAGACCGTGGGCAGAGACATCTTCACTGACACTCACCAGGTTCAAATTTAGTTGTTCAACCACCTTCTTTCTAAACTCTTGGCTGGTCTGCTTGTGTTTGGCGAAACGTGCTTCCAAACCTTGATCCAAGATCTCGTCTAGTGAAACGTTTAGTGCATTGATCAACTGAACCGCTGGAGTAGCAAAGTAAGAGCCCCTGTGATGTTCGTAGTTTTCCATGATTGGTAGCCATCTCTTCAAACTGGCAAAAAATGACGAATCCGTAGGTCTCTCTAGTGCAACGTTGGCGGCCCTTTCGCTTATCATCGAGATGCTTAGGCCTGGTGGAACACCGACAGCCTTTTGAGAAGCGGTTAGCGCAAAGTCGATACCCCATTTTTCAAATTCAAAGTCTTCACAGCCGATGGAACACACGCCGTCGACGACAATCAATGTTTCCGGAGAAACTTCCTTGACGATTTTCGAGATCGCCTCGACGTCACTGACTACAGCAGTCGAAGTGTCGACATGAGTGATGGTGATCAATTTGTACTGTGTCTTTTCTAAAGCATCACGGACGGCATCCAACGGAACAACGTCACCCAAGGGAGCGTCAATCTTGTCAACTTCACCACCGTAAACCTTCAAACATTCGGCAAAGTTGTCAGAGAAGAAGCCGGTAGACAAAACCAAGGCCTTGTCGCCGCTTTGGATCAAATTTGCACCGGTGATATCCCATCCCAGAGTGCCTGAGCCGGCAAGAACAATAGGCTGGCCCTTTGAACCGGCCTTGAATAGCTTGCGGGTCTTTTCTAAAACCGATGAAAAAATGGAAATAAATTCTGGGCTTGTGTGGGACAACGACGGGGTACCCAATGCAGCTTGTACCGCTTCGCTGATAACGATGGGGCCTGGAATCAGTAGAATATCATCAGACATGGCTAACGTTGGTTGTTACTTACTATTTGACTTCCTTAAGGAGCAAAGCTTTTAATAACAACTAAACTTAACAAGACCAAGAGGCACGCAGTTGGCCAAACCTTTAAACTGGCTTACTGGCGTGGCCCCTCTTTATACTCCAGCATTCAAGCATGTCATTCTCTACCTTTTTGCTTCCAATGTGGTAATAATACCCGCGATGGAACCGGCCGGGGAATTCCGACCGGTCCTCGGAGGTGGCCTCCGCGGGGAGGTCACAGGCGACGAGCGCAACGGCCGTGCGAGGTAAAAGTCCATCATTTACGCCTTTTCAGAATATCTTGTTGAATACGTTCGAATTCATCCTCATCGATTTCAACGTGTGACCGCTTTTTTTTCTTCCCCCTCTTGCCGGATGCCTCGTTTTCCAATTTTGCGATCAACGAGTCCCAATTGTTTTTATTTTTCTTTAGAATGACCTGTTGTAGAGATTTTTCATTTTCAAACTGTTTTTCCTTGTCGAGTTTGGATAGCATTTCCTTGGCAAGAGATTCTTCTTTTTCTAGTCTTTTCTGTAAAGAACGTAACAGTCTCTTCCTGCTTTTTCTCCAGCGAGCGAAGCTTCCCTGAGTGTCAACGATAGTTCCTCTTTCCAAAAGCTCACTTATCCTGTTGAATATGTACGCTTCGTCGTTGCCAGTTGCCTCTAAATGAGGTATCTCTTGAAACAACAAGGTGAATTGGTCTTCGTCTGAGCTGACCTTTTTTTTACCTTGTCTCTTCGTTGGCACCGACCCGTTCTTTGACCATGACTCAACAATATCATCAATCTCGTCCTGGCTTCCTCTATATTTCTGTCTATCTTCATCAATCAACTCGCGGGTAACTACCGTGTCCATTTCGAATAGATCTTTCCAATCTCCCAGGGAGTCAGAAGCTGTCGCATAACACGCTTCGATCGAACCGCTCTTGTCATAGATTTCTCTAAATTTGGTTAATACCTCGTAAGATAATTGGACTTTGTGGAACCTGTCTTGGGCCTCCTCTTTTGCCAGGTCGTTGCTTAGCTTGTCAGGATGGTAACGGAGCATCAACCTACGGTAAGACTTCTTGACTTGGGAATCTTCGGCGTCGTTGGAAAGCTCCAAAGTTGCGTAAGGATCAATGTCTGGGAATCGAATGCTTTCAATACTCATTGCTGCTGTGTGTATACGCTTATATTGGTATCGATTCTCTCGACTATTCCAACCCCCATTCTACGCGTCATTAATCCCAACGTGTTTCGGAACGAAAAACTGAAATCACCATACTTTGTAGGATGGGGGAACCACCGACGGAAACGGACGAGAGCGGTGCGCGCGGTAAAGAAAACTACAGTAACGTACAAAGTTACTACGGTCTACTTTGAGAAAAGCTCTTGGGAAACCTCCAGGGAAACCTCTATGGTACAAGAAAATGAAACGGGTTTACTTTTGCTGAAGCAAGATATCAGCAAAGAAAAAAAACACTCACACTCACACAGTAATCATTCAGTCAAAGATGAGCAAATTATACTATTTTAAACTCTATTTAACATAAACCCAAAAAGAAATACCAAAAAGTTTAGGCATACCAACCAATATACATATAAAAAAAAAATTCTCCTCAGGGAAAATTCGTAAAATCATAACGAGCAGTGAATCCGGATTCACACTTAGCTCTTTGCTTCTCCCCTTTGTCCGCCACATTCGTTCTTAATCAACCAGTCGCAGCCGCTTTCAAAAGCGGCGCGCCACAGTTTAGTTTGTTGTAATGTTTGCTTTTAAATGTGGTGAAGCAAGAGGGAAGGGAAAGACGGAAAGAAAAAGAAAAACCGCTGCAAACCGAATAATAGTTTTAAAAAAAAATTTTTTTTTTGAAAGAAAAAGCAAATGAAAGAGAAAAAAAAGGAGGGAAAAAAGTGTGTGTATCTTCCTTCTTCTTCTTCTTTTCTCATCTGCCAATCTCTTTCACTCCATGGAGATGAAATCATCTAGTTCAAAGGACAAACAACCTGACTGCGCTTCGGGCAGGCCAAGTATGAGAAAGGGAAACAAACCACTCAAGGTGTCCCCAGACTCTTCTTGTTAAAGTAACAACGTGCAACAGAGATATCCCAATGCGTAAAAAGTAAAGGAAGGAAAAAAAAAAAAAAGGTAGCAGCATGGTACGCAACATGCACGCTACAAATGCAATTTTTTGAAGAGCAAGTGGTGAGCTGTAATCACTGCTGGATTACGCCAATAGTCAAGGTCCAAAGAACTATCAGTCATCGCCATGGAGGCAGAATTATTCGATTCATCATTCGAAACGTCGTGTTGGTTGGCTGTCAATAGCAAATTCCAATTGTTGGGAGTATCAAACTCCTGTTTAACAGTTGGAAAGGAAGAGGCATTAGAGTCTTCTAGAACGTAGTCAAAGGCAAACTCTTGTTTGACCTGAGGAGACTCCACAGTGGTATGACTCAGTGGGGAATCCTCCAGGGATGTCGGAGTGCTTGTAGGAGAGAAAGCCTCCTCTTTTGAAGGAGAAGGTGACTCCCTTCTAGAACAGGACCCGGCAAAAGAACCATACTCGGAAACCATGGATTGGTATTCGTCATACAGTTGTTTCAACTCGGTGTCCTGGTCTCTCTCGACACCAATCTTGTCGATGATTCTCTCCAACAAGTTGCATTTCTTCTCCAAGAAGACCAAATGCAGTCTCTTTTTCTCCCTGCTCTGGTGAGCAGCCCTTCTATTTCTTAAAATACGTTCTATACGTCTCTGTTCTTTCTCTTCCTTGGTCTTTGCTCTCTTACGGGGAGGTAAAGTGGATTTAAAGTTGGATGGGATATCGCTGCTGCAGTTGTTACTCATTATGTTACTGTTGTTGTTGTTGTTGTTTTAGTTCTTCCACTTGCTCTTGAAGCATTAAAGGTAAAATGTGATACCAAAAGGCGGCTTGTCACTCCCATAGCTCTTTATATACATTTTTCGCCACCCACTTTCTAAATCTGGTGACGCGAACATGAGGTCTAGACTGGGGGGAGAATGATATCAGCTGCGGTATCTTCTTCGCGAAAAATTACCTTTTGAGGTATATTCGTATACTATTATATTCTTTTTGGTGCCAAAAAAAAAAAGAGTTGACCGTGGAACCAAGGCTTGGACACACAACGTATTCGGCGATTGCTGTATTTCGCGTGCACCACATACTTGGAGGATTTCCCCCATGGCTGTGCTCCATGCACGTGTAGGCAAATCATGCAGATCTACAAGAAATCAGACGCGGTCTTCTTTGTTCGTGGAGTTTCTCGCGTCCAAATTGATGCGGAATGAGGCTCCGTAGCCAAAAAAGGTTAATGCGAAACTTGATTGATTTACGTATAGGGAAAATACTACACACTTGCTAGTAGAAATTTACATACGTACAAAGCTGTTTGTCTGTTTGTTTTTTTTTGCCTTCTCTCTTTGGTTTATTCCGTTCTTCTCTTTTTATTTTCTTGCTTGTCCTCTTCCATTGTTTCTCTCTTTGATCCCTCTTCTTGATCTCGTTGTTCGACAGCAATCTCTGCTCTTCTTTGTTCTACAAACTCCTTGGTTTCTTTTACGCCCTTTAAGTAATGTTTTCTGTACCATCTCAACTGCTCAATGCTCTCTAAGATGTCGGCCTTGGCCGTGTGTGCACCCTTTTTCTTTGGTACAATAGACGCCAGCTCGGGATTGTGTCTGAAGGACACTTCCATGATGGAACTCACATCTATGATTCTGTAGAACAAATGATCAATCACTTGAGGAAACTCGCGTAGCATGAATATTCTATCCATGTGAACGGAGTTCCCGGCGAGAATTCCCCTTCTCGGATCAGGGATGTACTTCTTGATGTACGCTAGCAACTCTTGTTCAACTACTTCTCTTGTCTTTTTTGACGACAGCACTTTGGAAGTTAACCCACTGGAACCGTGGTGGTCTACACACCATTCGTTCATGGCGTCCATTACTGACTTGTCATAGTGTACAACGCTTTCGTAGGCCTGCTCATCTACAACGTTCAAGTGTCCATCGGTGATGATACAGCAGATCTCGATGATGTGGTCGTTGATGTGATCCAATCCTGTCATCTCACAGTCTATCCACACAATGGGCTTGTAGATGAATTTCTTTTCTTCACCCCTGCCATCTGCGGTAACTTTTGTCGGATTGCGTTCGACTGGCTCGGTTGCAGAGCTGTCTGTCGTGGTTGTAGCGGTGGGATCGGCCATTTTCGTTTGTTTCCAATTTTTTAAATTCTGAACCCTTAGGTATGGATTTGTAACCCGTTGATAGACTGATCTTCTACTGATCGAAGAGAGTATTACTCTGTTGACTTGAAACCCTGTAAACGTGCTAAATACAGTTGATAGTGCAGTCACTGGAAGTGGTCTCTTGCACAGTCTTTGCAGCATTTAAGAGATTGTAGCTACGATGGGGTGAAAGTTTTAAAAAGAAAAAAAAAAAGAAAACTTTTCACGGACAGCGTGGAATAACCATACAAAATGTGTGTCGCACATTCATGGTAAAAAAAATGGCTTGTAGATGACAGCTAGAAGGGCGTAATTTCGTGAGTACCAAATACTTCGCCTTCCATTTGTGGTTTAGGTGTTCTGTTAAACTGTACGGCCTCTCCCGATATAGCAAGTCCATTGTATCTCCTGAGGTTGCTTCTAGCGGGTTTTCTTTTTTTTTTGCACGTTACAAATCCAGATCTTACTGTGCTTAAATAAAGTCTCGAAGTAAACCTTTGTATCTATTTTTTAAATTTCTGGAGTTGTAGTATTTTTTCATTTTTTTTTGTTTTCTTTTTCAACGACTATATGTCCGCATGTTTACGTTATTTCAAGAGCATAGTATCGAGGAAAGATAGAACCGAAAAACCGCTTGAAGAGTCTTCAATCGAAGCGATAAAACTTTATGTTACTCATTCAATCCACTGAAGTTTATGCTTTGATGAGTAATGTGCATCACTTTTATATTTCAGTTTGGCAATTTTATTGTCTGTTATATTTTCATGTCTTGTATATGTCAGTATGCTTCATCAGTGGCTCGGATTATAAAAGTAAGACAAAAATAAAAAAATAAAAAATAAAAAAAGAGGTTTGAACAAGGCATACCAAAGTTTTGTATTTGATAGTAAGACGACTTGAGCTTCTTAGAGGTTTCACTCGATAGCATTTCTACTTACTGATTATGAAATCGAATTTTCAATTTTGAACATTCGAAGAGCTAGACCGAACAGGAAATACGGACAGTCTGTTTTATATGTCGGCACCATTAAGAGTGTCAGAAATTTCGAAATGGGAATACACTCGTATTAACCACTTTCTGAGTAAGTACTTTTTATACTTTTAAAAAAAAAAATGTCATATATTTCTCCGGTATTGAGTGGCTCCCACAAAAAAAAAAAAAAAAAAGGATTCGGGTCTTTCCAATTGTTCTTAAAATTGCCACTAGCCCACATTCTGTAAAAATTGCAATTTGAGCGTGCACCAAACGTCCTTCAAAGAGAAACCTGGTTCCTTTGTTCCGTTTATATTTCAAGATTCAATCTCCCTCATTTTTTAAAGCAGAATCACTTTTTTTCTTTTTTGTGATCGTCTATCAACCCTCCCCCCTTTAATCAAGTTAGATTCCCTTCCAACTCAACTACTCAAAGAAAAAAAAAATTGAGTTGAGGAAAAAAAGAAAGAAGAGCTACATAAGCTTAACAAATTATCACTCCTGTATCATGGATTCGGGCACCCCTCAACTGATCGTGTCATCCCATCAGGATTCCGATGACTGCATAGATGATCTCGACATAAGTGTACCAAGGCGCGGATCCGACTCTGATAGATCCTCAGCGTCGTCAACTTCCACAACGTCTTCACACTACAAGGAATTCCTAAAACTGGCAAGTGATCGAAATCCGAGTATGCTGTTGGAGTTGGATATGTGTGGTAAAGTGCACTACTTGAGCAAGATTTGGCAAACCATTGTCGGCACAAAGCAAAGTCTTATCCTAGGCAAGTATATTTCTGAGATAATCGTCGGGAATGAACACGATAAACAAGTATTTAACAGGGCCATCGACATGATGATACGTGATGACAATAGTTATAGAATAAGATTTCTTGTGGAAACCGATGATGTGGAGATGTCGGACCTAGACAATAGCAGTGATGAAGATGTTGGGCGTGTGAACGTATCGTCACCATCATCCTCGGACGTCAACCAAGAAACGCAACAGAACATGCACGAAGAAGGAGAGTTTCTTTCAAATAACGGCGGAGTCATTGAGCTGGAAGCTCAGGGTATTTTGATACACGATATTACAACCAACTTACCAACCCATTCTATGTGGATTGTGAAACCGTACTGTGAAGTAGATGAATTAGATAATCTACCACCAGATTTCGTCGAGCGGTTAGGGTTTGGTGCTACAATTTTCTCACAGTATTTGAAAGAGTTGGAAGAGCATATGATTTTAGATGAGCAAGATTTACCCTTACCAAAGCATGAGCTCTGCAGAGTGTGTGAAACTTTAATCCCTGCATGGTGGTTAGAGACCCACTCAGAAATGTGTATTTGTGAGCACAGAATAGAGAGCACGGTTCAACTACTACATGACAATTTACTAGAGCATAAACGTCTGATAGAAAAGATCACATCCTCTATCGAACTAAACGATGGTAGGATAACCGAATACAAAGGATTGCCTTTACCAAGGATTAAAGACGCAAGCAGAGTAGTATCCCCTCCATTGTCACCAAGCCCAACGGGCTCATCCCCATCTGCAATACCTGCATCGAGTCCATTCAAAGTACCTACACGCTCAAGGAAAAATTCCAACTCTATTTTTCAAAGCCTGAGGTTCCCATTCAAATCCCTGGCTATGCTAGATGAGCTTTGTGAAGATGCTATCAATATCAACAACAGCGAGTTGAAGGATAACGAATCTAGCATCCAATACGGCGCCTACTACAACAACCAAGATAATGCAGACATTTATGAATTTTCTCCACGAACACGGAAAAATATTGAAATAGTCTCCCATTGGAACCCAAATTTCGAAGTCTCTGACCCAGCCATCAATTTATTGACACAAGATACGTCAAATTATGCAAAACAAAAAGTCGAGGCTGTATTACGTTTGGATAACGCAATGAAATATTCTTTGAAAATTAAAACGGAGGTGGATAACTACGTCTTACAGCTAATCAAAGAGAGGATAGAAAGCAATCAAATAAATATTTCACATACTTTGGATTATGCAGGTCAGCTTTTAGAGAGTTCGTCTTCGTCAACTATAATAAGCCAGCATGACAGTAACTCAACTTCCAAAATCGCGTCTCCGCTACCACAAAGAGTTCCTAGTAGGATTTTTGCAGACTCTTACATTGGTACTGACAGTATTCCAGATCCATCTTCTTTAAAACCGACCAATCAGCTCTCAAAGGAGGTCATCCTAAGTGAAGACAGCAGTAGATCAAATTCTAGACCATTTTCCAGGTCCATTACTCCAAAGCAAAGCATTACAGAACCTACAAACACTTCAGAATTGGCTCACGAAGCCTCTCCAGCTGAAGATAAGATTAACGTTAATGTGAATACGCCTAAGGCCTCTTCTTTGAACGTACCAAATCTACCAAAATTAAACACTAGCATCAGTTTGACACCTAGAAAGGGATCACCTGTCTCATCGGTTGGATTTAACACTCCATTGTCTTCTCTACAAAAGAACAGTACCATGAAAAGCATTTATGCAAATACCGACAGATCACCAGTATCCTCTCCCTTTGCGGTGGCCACCGACTATTTAACTCCAGAGGGCCATTCCAGCAATACGCCCATACCAAAGCAACCGTTGTCTCCTTTACTACTAGCTACTAACCAGAGCAAAGCACCAACTCCAAGTATCAATGACTACAACATTATTAAACCCATCAGCAAAGGTGCTTATGGAAGTGTTTACTTGGCCCGGAAAAAATTGACCGGTGAGTATTTTGCTATCAAGGTGTTGAAGAAATCCGATATGATTGCCAAAAATCAAGTCACCAATGTAAAGTCCGAAAGGGCTATCATGATGGTCCAAAGCAACAAATCGTATGTTGCGAAATTGTACGCTACTTTTCAAAACAAAGAAAACCTTTTTCTAGTCATGGAATATTTAAGTGGTGGTGACTTGGCTGCTTTGATCAAGATGATGGGCAACTTGCCGGATAAGTGGGCTAAACAGTACATTAGTGAAGTCATCGTGGGTGTTGATGACATGCACCAAAACGGTATCATCCATCATGATTTAAAGCCCGATAACTTGTTAATCGACACTCAAGGCCATGTTAAGTTGACCGACTTTGGGCTTTCAAGAATGGGTCTAATTCGCCGCCACAAAAGTTCCCGTTCTAAGAAAAACAGCATCTCGAGCCGGAAGAATAGTTTGAACTCTGACGATTTAATTAGTAGTTCATCAACCAGAAAGGGTTCTATAAATGGTTCACCAGTTAATACCAGCTTCATAGATGGGTTAGTTCGTAAAACCGAGCGTTCAGGTTCCGCTTCAAGCTCACAGTCAAATTTTGAGGCCCCACTGCTAAAGAGAAGTGGCTCACAAGTTTCATTTTCTATGATCGATGTGTCGAGGTCTGGAACACCGCCTCCAAGCGCACTTCATAAGAGAACCAGTCCCGTATTCTCTTCTGAATCAACAGTTGATGTTCTATCAACACCAGATTTGGCACTATTCAACCCTGACGACCCCAAACAAGGTAAAAGATTTTTCGGCACACCTGACTACTTGGCCCCCGAAACAATAGAAGGTACAGGCGAAACAGATTCATCTGATTGGTGGTCCGTGGGTTGCATGCTCTTTGAATTTTTACTGGGATACCCACCTTTCCATGCTCCAACAGTAGAAGAAGTGTTTAAAAATATTTTGAGCGGTAGAATAGACTGGCCCGACTTCCCTAACGAGGATATTGAAAGAGAGTTTTTAACGCCAGAAGCCAAAGACTTGATTTCTAGGCTATTGATCATCAATCCGGAAGAAAGGTTGGGTGCAAACACCGCCCAGGAGATCAAAGATCATCCATACTTTGACGGACTTGATTGGGATCACGTTTACGATGAAACAGCATCGTTCGTGCCTGTTGTTGATCACCCAGAGAGTACAGATTATTTCGACCTTCGTGGTGCAGTACTAGAAGATCTAAACGGTGACAGGTCACATCTAGACCCAATCTCAAATTCTCTAAGCCTTGGTTATTCAGTACAAAGCGAAGAGCTTCAAAGACGGGTCTCTAGTAATCACAGCAGTGGTTCAAGTACCCCAATTCAAAGATTAAGCATAGCATCTGTGTTAGAATCACTTTCTCAAGACAGCCCTAGCAATATCAGTTCACCCACTGCAAAACACCTTCCGTTGCCCATACCACCGCATTTAAGGGAAAGGAGGACGAGCAAATTAAACGATATTCAAACGGAGTTTGGTTCATTCAGTTTCAGAAATCTATCTGCTCTCGACAAAGCCAATAAAGACACGATCAACCGTTTGAAAAATGAGCATTTTGCTGAACACGCACATTTGCATCAGAGAGGTTCAACAAATTCTCTATCTAGTACTTCATCAGAGGCATCGGGGAAGTTGAGAAATGGGAAATCACCCAACAATGTCTCTCCAGCAGGTAGCACTCCTACCACCAAATCCTTCAGACGATCCATTTCACCAAGTGTGGCTCGAAACCAATCACCAAGAAGACACGATAGCTTTGAAAGCAGTACATCGTCCAGAAGGAATACGTTGGAGTACAGTCCCTCCGCCTCTTCTATATTTCCAGAGGATTCCGGCTCTCCATGTGTTTCTAAATTCAGATCACCACTATCTCCTCCGTCAAATACTTCTCGCTCCAGAATGCACTCCAGAACTTCATCCCAAAGAACAAATGTTAGCGAGTTATCTGCTGACGATAGCGAACGATCCTACGCATTATCAAAAGTGAATACTGCTCGAAGCCGCAGAAGGAGCGGCCGTAAAAGCTCATCGGGTGTTGGTGAAGTTGGTTGCAACATGGATGTATTGTTATGTGAACCCATCCCAATCCATAGATACAGATTAGTGAAGGATTTGGAGAGCTTAGGTTGCTCCGTGGTAGGCGTTGGCGCCGGCGATGAACTCGTCAGAAGAGCTACAGCTGGTGTTAAATTCGATTTGATTATAACGGCTTTAAAGTTACCCAAACTAGGTGCTGTTGATATTGCAAAATTACTGCGGCACACTAATAGCGCGAACTGCAATACGCCAATTGTAGCAGTAACAGCATACTATGGCGAGGCAGAAAGCACTCAGGTATTTGATGATGTTTTGGAGAAGCCGGTAGGTATTGAACAAATACGATGTCTGATTGCAAAATACGCTTTACAGAAAAGTCAAGAGGATGAAGATACTATAATAAGCGATACAGAGCCAGATACCCATGCCTTATTAGGTATTGGTAACGTTTCACCGAATGTTTTGTAGAGTTAGTTAGCACTGTGAGATATATATCACCATGCACGTACATCACATATCAATACTAACGAATCACTACTGTACCAAAAAGAAAAATTTTTCAGAATCTCTCGAATGACGGATATTGAATTGAATGGTTTTTCAAAGACTACTCTGATTCGAAAGATAGAGTTCTACTAAAATATCCAATATGCCTACTATTTCCGTCTACAAACAGCAGTTATTTGACCTTTTGGGTAAAAACTACACAAACAAAGATTTCGATGAGTTGTGTTTCGAATTCGGTATTGAGTTAGACGAAGATACCACTGAAGAAGCTTTGAAGAATAATGAAGAACCCGAACTTAAAATTGAAATTGGTGCGAACCGTTATGACTTGTTGTGTATCGAAGGTATTGCGCAATCTTTGAATGAATTCTTGGGTAGAGGTGAAACTCCAACTTACAAATTGACTGCTCCAACTACTAAGTTGTACATCGAACCTTCCACTGAACAGATTAGACCATATGCTGCCGCTGCGGTCTTGAGAAACATAAAATTTACCAAGGAGTCCTACGAATCCTTCATTTCTTTGCAGGATAAGCTACATTCTAACCTGTGCAGAAACAGAACTTTAGTTGCCATGGGTACTCACGATTTGGATTCCATCAAGGGCCCATTTCACTACAGAGCTCTGCCACCAAATGACTTCAAATTTATCCCATTGAACCAGCACAAAGAGCTAACTGGTGCACAAATTATTCAAATGTATAAGCAACCGGAACAAAAGAACAACCTAGGTCGTTTTGTTCACATTATTGAAGACTCTCCAGTCTATCCGGTTATTTTTGACTCCGATGACACCGTTTGTTCCCTGCCACCATTAATCAACTCCGAACGCTCTAAAATCTCTCTTGACACTCGCAATGTTTTTATTGAAATCACTGCTACCGACAGGACTAAAGCTGAGGTTGTCTTAAACCAGTTGGTTGCCATGTTTTCTCGTTATTGTGAAGACGAATTCACTGTTGAACCGGTCGAAATTGTCTCAGAACACAACGGTGAATCTCGTATCACTCCAAACTTTACTCCAAGGTACATGAATGCTTCCGTTGAATACATCAATTCCTCTTTAGGTCTACAACTTTCTCCAGAAGAGATCTGTGGCTACTTGAAGAAGATGTCTTTACATGGTACTCCATCTACTGAGGCTGAAGGTATTATAAAGGTCGAAATACCAATCACCAGATCAGATATTATCCACCCATGTGACATCCTAGAAGATGCAGCTGTCGGTTACGGTTACAACAATTTACCAAAGAGCAGCAAGCTGTCCAATGCCAACTTTGTTTCATCGCCATTACCAATCAACAAGATCTCTGACATTTTTAGAGTCGCTTCTTCTCAAGCTTCATGGTTAGAAGTTTTGCCCTTGACTTTGTGTTCTCATGATGAAAACTTCAAGTTTTTAAGGGTAGAAGATGATAATACTCAGGTCGTAAAATTGGCTAACCCAAAGACTCTTGAATATCAAGTCGTCAGAACAACTTTGCTTCCTGGCCTTCTAAAAACCGTGAGGGAGAACAGAAAACACTCCTTGCCAATTAAAGTTTTCGAAACAGGTGATGTGGTTTTTAAAAACGAGGCACTAGAAAGAAAGGCTTACAATGAACGTCATTGGGCTGCCATTTATGTTGGTAAGAATTCCGGCTTCGAGATCATTCAAGGTTTGTTAGGTAAGATTATGCAAACTTTTAGAACCCAATGGCTACCAGATTATGGTGCTGGTTCCACTGGTAGAGGTTACTGGATCGAAGAAGACGAGTCCTTACAAACCTATTTCCCAGGTAGAGGTGCGAAAGTTATGTTTAGAACCAAAGAAGGTGAGAATGCCCAGAAGATCGGTCACTTAGGTGTCTTGCATCCGGATGTTATGGTTAACTTCGAAATTCCATATGCTGCTTCTTATGTCGAGTTGAATGCCGAGGTCTTCTTGTAAGTGGCTTGATATTAGTACATTTGCCCATAAGCAAGTTTACATGTAAATTTACATAAATATTTTCTGAATGCTGATACAATATGATTTTCGTTAAGTAACCTTTTCATAGCTTACTTTTCATGCATTTAAAAGTCATCTGAAAATGCGAAGGTCACTGCTTCACCCTTTTTATTCGGCCTACTCTCAATGGTTTCGTCTTCAGGAAGCACGGTTTTTCCAGCATTCAAAAGTTGAAACTTATGTATATCTTGCTGTTCTTTTGGTCCCGACGGCTCACATGTCGACACCTCATCCAATTCCCTTTGAGTTTCCTTTTTAATCTTTTCTAATTCTCTCATTAAAGCGCTGGTATCGACTATTGCTTGGTCTTGAGCTGGCTGATGCGTTTTTTCCAGTTCATACTCCGTTTTATCATTTTCCTGAGACAAAGTCGTTTCCTCACACATTTCTTGCCATTTTGCTTTTTTAGGTTTAAACCACTTGGGTACCCAACTGTTACGTTTCTTTTTTGACAGCTTCTTCTGAGCTTCGTCCAAATCATGAACCAGTTTTCTTTGTCTTTTTACTTCTTCAGGGTCAGGAGAGTCGTCAATTTCTTCAAATTCTTCGCTCACTACTGAGATCCCCAACATTTTTAGCAAGCGAGGCATATTTTTTCTGTAGGCCATATGGCCCTCAACAAGTTCAGTACAATTAACATTTTCAATTCCTTCAATACCACTTATTGGTGAAACACCCGCGACTCTCTTGAACCCACCACTAGTAGCCCGAAATAAATAACACAAAACCCAATCTTTATCGGAGTAACCATTCACAAATCTTCCACTAACAATAGATCTAGCCATAACCAGCTCATCTCGATTGTAAACCACAGGTGAGCCAAACAAAAAGACATTCTCGACCAACCCTATAGCATTGCGCTTACAAAGTTCTACCAGACAGGAATAAATGACTCTCGATCCTAGAGAGAACCCTACCAAAGTTATCGGTCTTTGTCCCAAATTCTTTGAAATTAGTGTGTCTGCTAAAATAAGCCCTGCACTCCATGCCCTATCCAAGGAAACATTCCATGGATTATCTATAATGTATCCCAACTTCGATAACATCATAGGCGTTTGAATAGCAGACATGAAAGCGGTCAATATTGTTGCGCCTAAAATTTGTTGGATTGTCTGAGTAAATATTTCGCTAGCCAAGATGTTGATAGTCTGACCAGTAGACTTCAACATCTCGGGTTCCCAATGTAGTGAGTATAAGTCACCTTCAACAGGATCCACGGTAGAAAAAGGTAATCTAACGTCGTCTTCGTTACCAATCATCCAGCCAGACACGCTAACAACTAAATTGACTCTTCTGTTGTTGTGCAAAGGTTTAAATTCAAAAGTTCTCACACTGCCCATCCTTTTGGACATTGATTGAGTTCCGATTTTTGCCCCTATAGCGGTGCTTGTAGCAGCAACCACGGCGGTTCCTCCCACACCTGTTAAAAATCCGGTCGCACCCGTAATACCTACAGTAGACAAACCTGCTGCAATACCTGCACCAATAACAGGTGCCAACAGTCCTCCACTTAAACCTAGTACTAGGGACCCACCAATAGTGGCGAGACCCACATAACACAGTTTTTTCTTTCTACTTCGCTTACGTCTTTTGTCCATGTGTTCTACCTCATTCCAAACCTGGGTCTCGGTAGACTGCTCCATTTCTAGCGCATCGGTAACCCTTCTTTCGAATTCACAAACTTCAGTCTTCGTAATGTTTAATACCTCTGCAAATTTTATCAGCAAAGTGCGTGAGCGAGAGTCATATGTTGAATCCGATAACAGCAACAAGAACAAGTCACACACGATAGTCCATGCTACATCCATCTCTAATTGTGATTGTTGTTTAATATCAGTTGGTTGAACTATTTCACACGGAACCGAGTTATTTGCTCTCTGTGGGTTTTTGACATCTGATGTGATTTGTGGATTTTCAGGCAGTTTCGCCTCTTCTTTTGTAGTATCGTCCTCATTTGGTAGAATTTCCCATGGATTCATAACGACTTGAGTCACCTTTAGGCATTTACATAAATCTTGCAGCTGGATTCCATGCAATGCTAACTTCTCTATCATTTGAATTTCTTGAACAGATACGCCTAAATGATCATATAGTCGAGAGAGTACCCCAGTTTTCCACTCGCCCATGTTCTTCTGTACCTTTTGCAGCCTACGAGCTAACTTCTTATGAGCTGTCACATTTGTAGAAAGGCAAACAGTTGCCAAATCTGTACACATTTGGTTTACAAGAACATTTATCGATCCCAAGTAGGCAAACTTCTCCTTGTCAATGAGCAAGTTTTTAGTGACATTCAACTGGCTTGTTGCGTTTAAATCGTTACTCTGTTCCATCTCATCTTCAAACTCGTCGTATTCTTCATCGGTCTCATTTTTGTTTAGAGATCTTACTGAGTTGTTCATTGGTTTGTGATTAAACAAGAAGTCTGTCTTCTTGTCCGTTTGATACGACCGCTGAGCTTGTTCTTCATCTGCAACTTTGGTGTAACCGAAAGTTGAGGTATGCTGTTTCCGAGGCGATTGCTCCAAAGACGTATTGGATGCGTTATTACTTGAAAGAGCAGGTTGATTGCTACGGTGCGATGCAATAGCTAGCTCTCCTTTATCGTTGTAAATGTCAAATGATGAAATAGCCGGCATTGTTTGCCATTCATCAGAAGAGTCTGAGCCAGGATCTTCATGCTCCTCTTCAAGTTGCTCATCATTTTTTGAGCTTGACGGTTGGCTTACTTTTTTTGTGTTATCAGTACCTTGCAGTTTGTTGGACATTCTCTTTACCATCAGTGATACTTCTATACTCCGCGGTTGATGTTCTAGTGTCTCATGTTTTGGATCACCTGGGTCGGGTACATTGTTATGCTTACCGACCTTTAGTTCTTTCAAAGCAAGTCCCAAATCCCCTATACTATCAGACATTGCTAACACCATAAGCACTCTGTCCTTCTGATTCAGTGGCCTGCCCAACTTGGTCGTTGAACGAGCAAGGGAGACAGCTCTCGGTCTCAAAAGGCTATCACATGCTTAGGGCTCCAGAGATGACTACCAAAGTGTTAGTTAGGGCATGTAGCGTTAAAGATGACTCGAACCTCAACGCGTTACATCCGTACATATTTATTATTTTCTGCTGAAAAGTTCTTTTACAGCCATACACCATAACTAAGAGGCTTTAATTGTCAGCCTCTTCTTTTTAGAAAGTAAAGCCCGAGATCTTCAAACTCGCTCACCATTGGAATCGTGACGACGCACTAGTATGTGGATTTTTAGTTTTTCAATCATCTGAGTTATAGCTCGACTTTTCAAGAATTCTACATCTGTTCCACTCAAATAAATCTGACAATCAACAAGTTAAGAATGGCTCCAATTGTATGTGGCATATAGTCCTCCAGCGTTTAACCAGTTACATCCGTCTATTACTACTTTCAATACACACTTCACTCCTCTATTCCATTCCCATTTTCGATTTTAAATGCTATTCTGTTTTTTAATTATTCACTCTACATGTGATTGTTAATAGCAGTAGGCAGTTTGTAACAGGAACCGTGAGAGTGCGAAACACCTACTAACTTTTGTGTTTACAGACCTCCAGAAAGCAAAAGATCACCAAGACCTTCACTGTCGACGTTTCTTCTCCAACTGAAAACGGTGTCTTTGACCCAGCTTCCTACGCTAAGTACTTGATCGACCACATCAAGGTTGAAGGTCAAGTCGGTAACTTGGGTAACGCCATCACTGTTGAAGAAGATGGTTCCGTCGTTACTGTTGTTTCTACCACCAAGTTCTCCGGTAAGTACTTGAAGTACTTAACCAAGAAGTACTTGAAGAAGAACCAATTGAGAGACTGGATCAGATTCGTTTCTACCAAGACCAACGAATACAAATTGGCCTTCTACCAAGTCACCCCAGAAGATGAGGAAGACGAGGAATAAATGCATTAAACGCACGATTATAAACCCCTGTTATTAACTGTTTTATATTTCTCTGGCTTTAATTTAATGTATTTGCTTTTCTAACGACCGGCGTTTTCAAGTGGATGGCAAGTCTGACCCAGACGGCTTATTCGTTTGTTACCGTCTCTGGATATTCTTTTTCAGGATATAATTTTGTATATTAATGAACGTGTTTTAATTATTGAATTCACCTTTTCTAACAGAACTGTGAATAACAAGCACGTTTCGCTAGTTCAACAAGTTCGTAACCTTCTTGTTCCTCGTCTTGACAACTTGGTGGCTGCCCCTCACACCACTAAACCCTTCAAGCCGATTAGAGAGCAGATAGTTGTCGTAAACAGTTCAATAAAACAAATGGGATACACCTGACATACTCGTTCCTTGTCTCTTTTGTCTTTGTCACTTTTCCATGAGGAAAAGTTGGGTTTTTCATAAAATTTTTCGAGTATATATCAAAGTAATGAACCACATCTCAAAATGGGTTGACTAAAAACAAAGAGCACTGCTATGGCCAAGAAAACATCCGCTTTACCGGTCCACCATGAATCTACCTTGCCACCCCAGCAAATTCTAGATTTGTTCAAAGTTGTTTTTCATGATGAACTATATGAACAAGATGCGGAAGCATTGCATCGGACCATTCAAACGGTCAAAACCGACTTGTACAATAGAGATTACGCGGCCGCATTCGATAATGAAGACAAAAGAAGTGCTTACTGTTGCAGATGGAGTCCTCCTCGTGCAGTCGCCTATGCTTCTTTATTCGGATATCTAAAAGAAGTCAGAGAAATTATACAATGCAAAAGTAGTGCGATAGATGATAAGTTGGCTTTCTTAAGTCTAGACGAGAGCCCACGTAACGGAAGATCCAATATAGATAGTAATGTCTTATGTATTGGTGGTGGTGCTGGAGGTGAACTGGTCAGTATCGCCAGTATCTTCACACCATCAAGAGACTTCAGCCTGAAATACTCAAAAACCCCACAAAAGGATGACACCAGCCCAAAACTAAACGTACATTTAGTAGATATTGCTAACTGGTCACATCTTGTTGGTAGCTTGGACAAAGGAATTAGCGAAAATTGGTTGTATGACCAGTCAAAGAATTTTAATGTTACTTTTGAACACAAAGATATACTGGGAATGACTCCAAAAGACTTAAAGCTTAAAAGCTTAAACCTCATCACACTGTTGTTTACTACCAATGAGCTTTTTACTGAACAAAAGGCTGCTAGTATAAGATTTTTCCAAAATCTGAATGCTAATTGTATGACAGGCTGTCACCTGCTCATTGTTGAAAGTGCAGGAAGCTTTTCACATATTACTGTAGGTACAAAGAAGTTTCCTATTCAATTTTTGGTAGACACCTTGCTATTAGGCAAAAGGGGTGAAGAACGCAAAGGTGATTGGGAAATTGTTGACCAAAGTGATAGTTTATGGTATCGGGGAAATGACGAATTCGACTACCCGGTAAAATTGGAAAATATGCGTTTTTTTTATAGACTGTATCGAAAGAAATAGCCGTATTATACGGTGCCACAACGTGTATAGCGTTCACTGGAATAATTATTATACTAGTTGATATAATGGTCTAAAATTGTCGTCACTATTCACGCGTCGATGATATTTTCTTAGAAACCTCAAAACTTTTTTGACTTAGCTGAATGAAAGCCTTTCTCAAAGTGAAAAACAAGAAAACAAGCTACACGTAACAACCAAATAATGTCATTCTTCAACTCTTTCAAGTATGTGGAGAGCGGCGGCATACGCTTTATCTTTTCTGTTGCACTTTCTGCCAATCAGATTTACTAACGTGCCTACTTTTTTAACAGAGGCTTTGGTAGAAGTAGTAAAAAGAATAAACATCAAAATAATAACACAAACAACGGTTCGACAACTCCAACAAATACAGTTTACTCTAGTGCACATAACAGTAACTCTCGACTATCCCTGAGGAGGATGCAGTCCCCTTCTAAACATACTTTGACTTCTCAAAATAACACTCAACAATCACAGAGCTCCGATAAGACAGAATCTCAGCAAGTAATGTTTCTAAGTGAACCGTTTGTAAGGACGGCGTTAGTAAAGGGCTCTTTTAAAACCATTGTCCAGTTGCCGAAATACGTAGACGTTGGAGAGTGGATCGCCCTTAATGTTTTTGAATTTTACACTAATTTGAATCAATTCTACGGCGTGATAGCTGAATACGTCACACCTGACATGTATCCGACAATGAATGCAGGCTCCCATACTGATTATCTATGGCTCGATGCCAATAATAGGCAGGTTTCTCTGCCCGCTGGTCAATATATTGATCTGGCATTGACATGGATAAACAACAAGGTAACAGATCAAAATCTGTTTCCCACCAAGAACGGTATGCCGTTTCCTCAGAGCTTTTTAAGAGATATACAAAGGATAATGATCCAAATGTTTCGAATCTTCGCGCACATATATCACCATCATTTCGACAAAATTGTACATCTGTCTTTGGAAGCACACTGGAACTCGTTTTTCGCACACTTCATCAGCTTTGCTAAGGAATTCAATTTAATTGATCGCAGAGAAATGTATCCACTAACGCCGCTGATCGAGAACTTAGAAAAGCAGGGGAAAATCATCTAAAAGAAGCAAATGAGAATTTCCGAAAAGGATCTGCGAGAAGTATCAGTTTCCATTCCACAGAGTCACGGTTACCGTATTAGATAGATATTGTATGAGACTAAAAAAAAAATAGACATTTCATATTTACAAGATAATTTTGTGTAAAACCCTTCCCTAAAAAAATCATTAATAGAATTGTTATTGGCAAGTCACGAGAAAAAATACTTGCTATTTTTCAACTCCATAACGTCGAATTCACCCTTTGGTGGAATTTCTGGCAAAACTAATGGCGCCAAGACCATGATGCAACTCGAATCTGACTTTTTTTCCAATTTCATAATGTCGCCGGCTTTTTCAAGCAAAGAAACAGTAGTAACCATCTTCTTCCCTTTCGATATGTCCTCTGAGTTTTCAGATTCCAACAGTTGTACCCTCTTCTTTTCCATGTATATCTCGTCTGCTAAAGTAATTGGCCTACCCAATTCCTGGGACAAGCGCTTTCTCAAAGCCACGATCTCTTCAGCAAGCTCAGATTTCTTTTCGATTCTTAAAATCTGCAAGTAGTTTCTGTAACGTTCGTCAAACTCGTTTCTCAATCTTTCGATCAAATCGACTTCGTGTAGCCTAATGAATTGCTCTCTCAAAAACACATTCATTTTATCGACATCGCAAGCATGTGTCCAATAAGAGTCGTGAACGGCCGCAAAGTCTAACCCATTCTCACCACATTTCATGGCAGATAACAGCATGTGCGAAGCATCTAGAGAATGGATAAAGTTAGGTGGAAACCCAGCCTTCTGTCTCCTGGCATTAACAGGGTTGACTGCAAACGGATCACTGATAAATACGGTTTGCAAATTGGTGGCAACTTGTTTTTTGCTGTTTTCACGATATGGCTGGACAATGGGTAGCCCTAATGGGGTAGTCCAAATAACAGAAGACATGAAGTCAGGTTTGTTACCGTTTTTGAAAGATCTCTCATCAACATCAAGCCTAATCGATTTGGAAATTCTCTTTGCACACTCACCTAACCAGTCTTGAATTAGATGCGCACCTTCGAATAACTCTCGAACAGAAGCGAAGACATGTTTTGTCAGATATTTAGATAGTTCGTAGGATTGCTTGTGATCATCGAAAATGTTGGATAATTGTTTGTCAATTTGCTGGGTAGCACCAATGTAAGTAACACCGTAGACATTAGTCATGACAGTTTGTTTCACAACTTTCCTCTTGATTTTGTCTTTCAATAGCATTGCTGTGTCGTCACCTTTGGCAGCTGCCTTCTCTAACCTCTCGATAACAAGTTTAGCCACATGGGAATAGACATCTTGTGGACGGTCGCTTGGAACCAAGTTCACTTGCGTGGCACCTTCAATATCACCACCTAGCGCAGCGTAATGTTGTAGGCCGTTACACGTCCCATCTTGATGAATGGGTTGGTGAGAGATAAAGTTTTCAGGGTCCTCCAACTTTAATGCTTCATTCAGTTCAAAGCAAGTGGCTAACGCTTGCCATGGTTTATCTGCTTTTTTCCACCACCCCTTACCACCTAGAGGATTCTCTGCAGAATCCTTGATATCTTCGAAGTGTTGTTCAGTAAAGGCAACACGTTCGTCAAGCGGAGCTTTATCAAAACCAAACAAATTAGAAAGATGAACTTTCAACCATTTTAGCCCATTGGGACCTAATCTTTTACCTTTCCAAAAAATTAATAATCCTCTACTCATATCATTGCCCAAGTGATTGAAATGTGGAGACAGCGGGTATGCACGGCCTCTGAAATCCAGATTATGAGGAAAATAGAATTTTTCACCTAAAAATGCTCTAGCAATCTCAAGTTTGTAGTTGGCGTCACAACGAGCAGATCTGTTACCAGAAAATTCATTGGCTAATTCTTTATTCTTTAATTTCCAAGCTCTGTGAACGGATGGGTCTGCGTCCCTGGGCGGTTGGGGTGTAAGAACGAGTTTGTCTTGAATTCCAGGTATTTCCAAAAATGGCTTACCGCTGTTCCAAACTTCAGACATTACTCCAAAGATTTTCCGATTAACAGTCCAAGCGGTTTCTCCAAGCACATTTAAACCTTTGTAAACACTATCAATGGCACCTTCATCAGAAACCGCTTTCAGATAAGCCACTTGTTCAGGAGAATCCTTGGATCTAATGAGAGTAGATTGAGTGTAGTAGTATCCACCAGAATTCCAACTTTTCCACGGGCGTGGCTTTACTAACATTGGCAGTAACTGTGGTTGGACAGCAGCGACCAACCTTTCGCCATTCAACTGGTGTACCAATGATCTATGAATTTTTAGAACACCTAACTTGGAGCCGTTATGATACTGGTAGCTATGGGAGAAGGCGGGAGCTTCGCCATGAAGTTTTTCCTTTGTTACTGGATCAGTACCCTCAACTGCAACCTTAGCAACATGAATTAACATTGAGATCAGAATAGAACCAATTTTTGCCCTAGCTTCTTGAGGCCATAAAATCTTGGACTCCTCGATTTGCATAGATCTGAAAGTAGCTCTTGCCCTTTGAACCAACATTTTAAACTCATGCGACTTTTTATTGACGTCTTTGAAAACATGTGATTCACTCTTTAAAAGCTGTTCTGACCTGAACTCCATCTCTATGGCCTTTGCGACGGAAATTACTGCCCTTGCAGTTCTCATACCCTCTATAATGCCACCTGTCGAATTTAACTTCAACAGCTCCAAAATCGTAATGACACACATTTTTTCAGGGTTAACTAATGTCAAGTAGGGACCATATTCTAGCCTTGCTTTGTTTTGTTTTTTTTCCTGTGCACTCAGCGTTTCGAGATCTTTCAAGGGGCCACTTACTACTTGAGAACAACGTTTTACTTCCTCTTTTACCAGAGGCAGCATTTGGTTATACCATTCCCATAACTTTACGTTCAACTTTTTTTGGATAGAAATGTCGCCTCTTGCTTTTGCTTCCTCAAAGTCATGCTTCCATCTTTCCTTTGCCGCATCAGTGGCCCGATTTTCCAATTGGCGTTGTCTCTCCTGATTGAACTCATCCAAAGCTGATTCGAAAGTGGCTATCTCCTGCTCATTGGACAAGGTCTTGTAGAATTCGAAGAAGTCGATGTTTTCTGTATCTTTGTTGAAATTCAGTAAGTTGGTAGACGTGTCAAAGTTAAAATCTTTAATTCTATCTTTCTGTGCTTCAGTCAATGAAAGGCCCAGCAATGTATGCCTCACAACTCTCATACCGATGGTATCAACAGCGACTAAGGTTTTGGCGTCTTTTTCTAGTGTTCCCACATCCTCTTTTAGACTTACACTGGACCGTTCCATTATAGTTTGAATTTCTCCAGACTGCGTCCGTAAGGTATGTTTTTGTTCTTGCTGGTGTACTGGTTCAGGAGAAGTAACATCTTCAGAGCTTTCAATCAACGGACGAATCTCTTCTGGCAAGTCTTGCAATTCCACTAACTTTAATTCGTTGACCAGTTTCTTGTAGTCTGCAACAGTTAATGTATCTATATTATTCAAAATACTCTTATAGTTGCTTGTACCCATACGAAAATATTTTTCACACTGTTCAGAAGAAACATCTTTAAACTTTAATGCATGATGTAGAAGAATAGCCAAGGTTTTGTCGTTATAATCGCACTCTCTAAAACAGGTCTGTAAATCTTCGAGTACTTTTTTGTCAAGAGCTTTGACACTGTCCACGATATCCGCATACCTTAGTAGATACTTGTTGTAATCATCTACAAAGTATGGCCTGTGTGACTTTATTTGATATAGGGAATTCAGTATGGAGAAAGCCCGGTCCAGATAATGTGAATGCAAACAAGCTTCTAACAGCGACCACAAGTTCATAATATCTCTGGAGCGACTAGTATCTGCAGCATGATATGAACGGTCAAAGGGTTCAAACTTTGGATCTATTGATACTGTTGATGCCTTCAAAAAACTGATATCTTCATCTGTAGGATTGTGTACAGTAGCAGCGCTAGTTGATTCATTTCTAACCTGAAAGGGCGAGACAGGATTCCGTAGCCGCACAGTGCAAGAAATTAGTCTCTTTTGTACTGTTCTGCTGTGAATACTAGATCTGCTGTAGAACCTAGACCACTTCAACATTTTGGCGTACTTTATCCTTGTTCTTAACTTTTGAGAGGTTTGTCTACCTCATCTCAACGGTTTCCTTTTTAAAAATTTTTCACAGTATAGTTTCTTTTCGGAGAAGCCACCGCCCAAGAGAGGCACCCATCTCCATATACGGGAAAGAGTTCCATATGTGGAAATATTGCAAGTTTGTGGGAAAGGACCTGGAAGTATTGCTTAGTTAACGATTTTACCGGCAGCAAGCTGGAACTTCAGAGTTTACAGAAAAACGGTATTATAGATCTGATACATAGAAGTAGAAGGAAGTATATAAGTGAAATACTTTAAAAAAAAAAAAAATAAAGAGATCAGACAAAAAATTTTACAGATATTGGTATCACAAAAGAGAGAGGAAATTAAGTTAGCAGCATATCTTGCGTTCATTCAAAGTTTTCAACCATTGGTTGGTCATCAGCGTATTCCAATTCTTCGTCTTCTTCAACGGTAGCTTCTTGGTATTGTTGGTACTCGCTGACTAAATCATTCATATTGGATTCAGCTTCAGAAAATTCCATTTCTTCCATACCTTCACTAGTGTACCAATGCAAAAACGCCTTTCTCTTGAACATGGCACCAAATTGGTCGCCTACTCTCTTGAACAACTCTTGAATGGAAGTAGAGTTACCAATGAAGGTGGCAGACATGTCTAGATCCCTTGGAGCAACGGAACAGACAGCCGTCTGAACATTGTTTGGAATCCATTCAACGAAATAGGACGAGTTTCTAGTTTGGACTTTATGCATTTCATCTTCAACTTCTTTAACAGAGACTTTACCTCTAAAGAAGGCAGCAACGGTCAAATATCTACCGTTTCTTGGGTCTGATGCAGCCATCATGTTCTTAGCGTCAAACATCTGTTGGGTCAACTCTGGAACAGTTAAAGATCTGAAAGATTGAGAGCCTATAGATGTCAAAGGAGCGTAACCGACCATAAAGAAATGTAGACGAGGGAATGGGACCAAGTTAACAGCCAACTTTCTCAAGTCAGAGTTCAACTGACCTGGGTAACGCAAAGAAGTAGTAACACCGGACATCACAGAAGAGACCAAATGGTTCAAGTCGCTGTATGAAGGTTGGGTTAACTTCAAAGTTCTTTGACAGATATCGTACAAGGCTTCGTTGTCGATACAGAATGTTTCGTCGGAATGTTCAACCAACTGGTGAACAGACAAAGTAGCATTGTAAGGTTCGACCACAGTATCTGAGGTTTTGGGAGATGGGACGACAGAAAATGTAGCCATCATTCTATCTGGAAATTCTTCTCTTATTTTGGAGATCAATAGAGTACCCATACCGGAACCAGTACCACCACCCAATGAGTGAGTGATCTGGAAACCTTGTAGAGAGTCACAACCTTCAGCTTCACGTCTAACGACGTCCATGACAGAATCAACCAACTCTGCACCTTCAGTGTAATGCCCCTTAGCCCAAACATTGCCAGCAGACGATTGGCCAAAGATGTAATTGTCGGGTCTGAACAAGTTACCTATTTGAGAGTTGCGCACAGCATCGATAGTACCTGGTTCCAAATCGATATTAACAGAACGGGGGACCCACTTACCGGATGAGGCTTCATTGAAGTACACATTTAGGCGGGCTCTTTGGATTTCATCGTCACCATGATAATTTCCGTTATAATCTAGACCATGTTCACCGCAAATGGTTTCCCAGAAGGCGGCACCAATTTGGTTACCACATTGACCAGTAGAAAGGTGAATCTGTTAAAGTGTGAGTTAGTACTTCTGCACCAGTGTTGAGCCTCGCTGCTTAAAATTGAAAAGCGTAAACAAAAATCCTAAACGGGAAAACGCGATCCACTGTAGTGGCAAAGGAAGGATATATCGTGGAGAAGACTGGAGCCAAGCGCTTCCCAGTATATACTCTTGATTACGCATTCCTGCTAAAATGGATATTAACCAACATACAATTTCTCTCATAGTTTGATCCGTTGTTGTTTATTCTCTTGAGGGTTGAAACAACGTGTATTGGTTGTGTTTGAGATCTCATGCCTTCTATGTTTACATTTTAGTTTTTTTTGTGGTTATTTATTTGCGTATTTAATGATTGACATTCAAAGGTAGGGTAATACAAATAGGGAAATAGTATAAAGCTACACTGACATCAGTTCCAAAATGTATTACGGTGACTTTAATTGTCCCATTCGTGGATTTTTTTGCAGTTTATAAAGTCACTGTGCTAAAAAAATTTCCATTTAGGCTCCCTTTTGTTTTTCTTCTTCCGTAAGTTAATCATCTGACATGGTAGGGAATGGTAAGCATCCTAGCACACATCTTATTTTAAATAACTAGATGAAAAGAGTTATACTTTCATAAGCTTTCTATATACAGGTCTGGATATCTTTTTTCGTTTACAGCTGCGTGTTTTCCTCTTTTTTTCGCTGGTAGAAATATCTCATATATATTCGTTACCTAAGTCTCTACCACAAAGCTGTTGTCTAATTATTCATTAAAAATAAAAACAAAAATCCTCTTGAGATCTGTATTTAGCTTCTAGTCTCCCCGACACGACCTTTGGCCTTAGCCCCTGTTGGTTTATTTTAGCTACAGCTTTTTATCTTTCTATGTGGCGCTTTCAAGAACCACATCTAATAAGACCGGCTCGATAGATGATCACTGCACAGTAACATATCTGTTATGCGTATCAGAAATCTCGAATTGGGAATAGACCCTTAACGGACTTATTCAACTGTGTGTGGTCAATATGCTTTTACCGTTGGGAAAAACGTTGGGTAGGGTAACTTCAGTGATTTCAGGAAAATTTGGCCGTTCACTGATCAGATTGACTTCTCATGGAATATCTTAGAAACAACGATTATCCCCTCTATTAATTGCACAAGAAAACCGCCACACCAGCAATGACAAACGCTCGACCAGTAGCACCATTTTTTACCATGCTAAGAACTAAGTTGAGACAACCACAATTTTATTGGTTTTTAGGTCATTTTTTGACGCTATACCACTATTTCAGATACTGCCTGTCGTTCTCCTCTCATTCGATAAAATACTACTACTCCCGTGTTTTATTTTTCATCACTATTACATATGGCATTGTGCTTTATCAGTTCTACAAGTCGGGTCAGTTAAAGTTGACTACACTTCCCCGGCAATTACGTTCTTTAGACAACCTACAATATTTTACCATGTCTTTGATCTTATATTTTTGCTCCAATGCCAAGATCTTATCCAGCGCCTTGGTGTCTCCAGTCATTTTTTCTCTATTTCATTCATTAAATTACTTTAAAGAGAACCTGTTGCCATTCGCGCCATTGAACCCAATGTTGAAGAATGTTCTAAGCGAAAGGTTAACCTTTTTCATCACCAACTATAACGAAAAGTTTCTAGTGCTAGCCCAAAACTCTGAAATCGTTACCCTGGTTCAGGCTGGGCTCTTTTTACCAATAGCTTTGGTATCCTTACTAATAAGGTTCAACTTCATCAATGTTTTGAAATTGGTTAGTATTGTAACTTATGCATGGTTTTTCAAGTTGAGATTTCTCCAAAGTCCGCAAATGAAGTTAATGATACAACAATACGTAGCTCAAGGTGATGCTATGGTGCAGCGGAAACTACCTCAATTTGCGGCCAGATGGCACGGTATCAAGATGTTGGTAAATAAGCTATTCAATGCGGTTCCATGCTAGGCCAACAGATTTTTTTTTTTTATTTTAAAAGTGACATTCAATAGCTGAGTCAGAAAGTGAGGTAGGGAATTTGCATGAACTACTTCGATATACCGTTAAACGTTGTTCTTTTTTTTTTGTGTGCGATTTTATAGATTTTTTTTTCTCTTTTTCTTTTTCAGTTTCCAGCTGTACTTGTATAACACAAAATAGGGATTATATATCCCTTCCAAGCTCTAAGGTCATTCGGTATACTTACATAAGATTCAAAAACCTTAACCTCAATATTGACATCTTTTTGCATACATTATACTTCTATCCATTATCATTATCACATATAACGGCGTCAACGCCTTTGTGGTGTCCCAAAAAATGCAAATTTTAAGGAGAGGTCTGCAATCATCAAGGCCAGGTGTTCAGAAACAGGAGGAATAGAAAGGGAACGAAAAAGAAATGAACAGCGAATACGACTACTTGTTTAAGTTGTTATTGATTGGTGATTCTGGTGTCGGTAAGTCATGTTTGTTGTTGAGATTTGCTGACGATACCTATACAAATGACTATATCTCTACAATCGGTGTAGATTTCAAAATCAAAACTGTAGATTTGGATGGGAAGACCGTCAAGCTACAGATCTGGGATACAGCAGGCCAAGAGCGTTTCCGTACCATCACATCATCTTACTACCGTGGTGCACATGGTATCATCATTGTTTATGACGTTACCGATCAGGAATCGTTTAATAACGTCAAGACATGGTTACAAGAGATTGACCGTTACGGGACTGCAGGTGTCCTGAAGCTGTTGGTTGGTAATAAAAACGATTTGACAGATAAGAAGGTTGTTGAGTATGAAGTTGCCAAGGAATTTGCGGACTCTTTACAAATTCCTGTTTTAGAGACTAGCGCGTTAGACTCTAGCAACGTTGAAGAAGCCTTTTTAACCATGGCCAGACAAATCAAGGAAAGCATGTCCCAACAGCAAAGAGACAATGGGAAAAAGGAGGAAAAGGCAGGTGTCAACCTAAAGGGCCAGAGTTTGACTGGTACTAGTAGTGGTTGTTGTTAGAGGGGGATAGGGTGGAATCGCCCATGTACTTGTTGATTTTTTTCTTCTCTTTCTCTATATACAATATATACAGATTCTAAGTTGTTATACATTGCCTTTTCTGACACTACCTGTATTTGTACTGAGGCTTGTCACCTCTCTTTTCCCTCTTCACCTGTCTCTTAGATTTGGCATCCGAAGTAGCTGCGGTATCGTGGGAGGCTGCGGCCGTAGCTGCACTTGGCATAAATTGTTGCTTTAGCCCGTAAAGTTTGTAGCCTATATACACAGGACACAACAGCAAAACATACCAAAACTTGTTTGTGTTTAGTAAAACCCTGCCAAGGTCACCAAATAGAGAAAGGTAAATTAGATCAAACATGTACTCGGTCAAACCTCCAGGTTGTTGCAAATCGATCCCTTCCTTGACCAGCTTACCTTTCGCGTCATATTGAGGCCTGCCGCTTTTTTCTAAAGCATAAGTGCAAAACAGCATGGGTAAATGAAGTAAAACATACTTGAACAAGCTGCCACGAGAGTAAACCGTACGCAACAGGGACAATGCCATAATAGGCACGGAAATTTTGTATAAGTTTTTCAAAGAATCCTTGTTTACCTGCGCTTGCTTCTTAGATGACTTGCCCGCCATGTTTAGCTGTGTTGTTTCTTTGCATTGAGAAGAGATGTCATTAAAAGGTCCTGCCGTTGAGATGCTAAACGGCAATCACTAGACTTCTCGTTTTCGTTACGTATGATACCATGGGCAAAATAGGCTCATTCTGGGTGCATGGGTTCATTCTTGGCCTCGTGTCGGGTAACAGTACTTCCCGGATCAGGAAATTTTCAACGGCAAACTTTTCTTAAACCTTTTTCTTCAGATTTAACACTTGTTCTTACGCTCTTGAAATACACCAAGTCGCTACAGACAAACTATAGAATAGATATATCAAACAATGGATTCCGGTATGTCTTAACTACTAACCCAAGTGTACTTGGTCACCAGAGTTTTTGGTTTCTGAGACGCTTGTTTTTTTTTTCCCCTGTACATGTCTGTGTTGTGGGATCACCTTCAAAACACGAGAACATCTTTCGCGATAAGGAAAGTTCAAAGCGATAAAAAAATAAAAACAGGCGCGATACAACACTCAATATTCTTCTTTCACATTGAATGATTCTCTGGGATGCTAATTTGTATCTCAATTTGTGGGGTCTGCCCGTGATTCTGTATGCTTTTTGTTGTTCAGTTTGCCACTGCTCTCGCTTTGGGCCTCCTTTTTAGCCCCTATTTCCTTTCTAAAAAAAGAGGAAAAATTTATGGAACAGGAAGCGGATGGTATTTCGTGTGTGGTGATATACAGTTAACAGGGGAGATTTGGGTGATTAATATACTAACATCTAAACAGAAGTTGCCGCCTTAGTTATTGACAACGGTTCCGGTATGTGTAAGGCCGGTTTCGCTGGTGATGACGCTCCACGTGCTGTCTTTCCTTCTATCGTTGGTAGACCAAGACATCAAGGTATTATGGTCGGTATGGGTCAAAAGGACTCTTATGTTGGTGACGAAGCCCAATCCAAGAGAGGTATTTTAACCTTGCGTTACCCAATTGAGCATGGTATTGTTACCAACTGGGATGATATGGAAAAGATCTGGCATCACACTTTCTACAACGAATTGAGAGTTGCCCCAGAAGAACACCCAGTCTTGTTAACCGAGGCTCCAATGAACCCTAAGTCTAACAGAGAAAAGATGACCCAAATCTTGTTTGAAACTTTCAATGTTCCAGCCTTTTACGTTTCTATCCAAGCCGTCTTGTCTCTATACTCTTCCGGTAGAACCACTGGTATCGTTTTGGATTCTGGTGACGGTGTTACCCACGTCGTTCCTATCTACGCTGGTTTCTCCTTGCCTCATGCTATTTTGAGAATCGACTTGGCTGGTAGAGATATGACCGACTACTTGATGAAGATCTTGAGTGAACGTGGTTACTCCTTCTCTACTACCGCTGAAAGAGAAATTGTTCGTGATATTAAAGAAAAGTTGTGTTACGTTGCCTTGGACTTTGAACAAGAAATGCAAACCGCTGCTCAATCTTCTGCCATTGAAAAATCCTACGAATTGCCAGATGGCCAAGTCATCACTATTGGTAACGAAAGATTCAGAGCTCCAGAAGCTTTGTTCCACCCAAGTGTTCTAGGTTTGGAAGCTGCTGGTATTGACCAAACTACCTATAACTCCATTATGAAGTGTGACGTTGACGTCCGTAAAGAATTGTACGGTAACATCGTCATGTCTGGTGGTACTACCATGTTCCCAGGTATTGCCGAAAGAATGCAAAAGGAAATCACTGCTTTGGCTCCATCTTCTATGAAGGTTAAGATCATCGCTCCACCAGAAAGAAAGTACTCCGTCTGGATTGGTGGTTCTATTTTGGCCTCTTTGACTACCTTCCAACAGATGTGGATTTCTAAGCAAGAATACGATGAAAGTGGTCCATCTATTGTTCACCACAAGTGTTTCTAAGCAAACTGAATTGGTACTTTGCCTCGAAATACTTTTGTATTTTTTTTTCTTTCCCTTCTCTTTATCCGGACCAATAAAAAGAAAACTGTTATTTTATATAACGAAATTTTACTAGTGTGCAAAATGTTATATTTTAGAAAAGATTCGTCTTTACTAAACTTTTCCGTTGCCTCGGTCGGTGTCTCTCCGTAAGGATGTGTCACAATCCTACCTGGTGCCTCTTCAATTATATGTAGATCGTCTTACCTTGTAGATAATTAAAAAAAAAAAAAAAAAAAGAATTACGCCAATTACACTCTTTGGGGTCCTCTGACTGTTACTGAAGAATAGCGAATCCTTGGTTACCTTCTATTTGCTCTCTTTATTTTTCCAATTTATTCTTTGTTTATGTTTTTATGAATGGTTTTACATTAAGAGGTATAAAACTTCGGCACAAATTAAAAGTCCTTGATACAAACAAATAAATCTAAACAAAAATAGACACTCTGTAACATTACACTTGTTAGATATCTATATAGCAGTAAAAAAAACAAACAAACTGTAACTGCCACTTTTATGCTGCCAAATCATCTTCATCATCAATGACCAATTTCACCGGTGTTAAAGCTTCGTGATTATTGATATTCATGATTACTGGTGCTAGTTCAGGTGAAGGGGCCGAGGATTTCGTGCTCAATCCGACACTGGAATCTTCACCCTTTTCCTCATCTTTTTCAGTGAAATTGTTTTCCAGAGGTTCATACAATTTCTCGATCTCCAGATCTGTTAGGCCATATGTCTCGGGAAATGAAAATGCGACTATCGTGGTAATTACTAAGGTCATTCCTCCTAAAATAATAAAAGTTACCCATTTGATTCTGTTCAACAGCCATGGTGCTAGAAATGTTAAAATGAAGTTCATTACCCAGCTCATTGCCATACATATCGACATGCCCTTAGCTTTGGTTTTTGCGGGCAATATCTCATTTGTATATAACCATGCACCGCACGATAGTGTTGCAGCAAATATAGCAACAAAAAGGAAACACAAACCAAGAATCACAGAACCAGGTCTCCCCTTAACTTCCCAGACCATGGCTTTATTGCCATTGATGGGTGGGACTTCATGACCGTACCAGTTCATTGTGAAGCCGATGGAAAACATAATAACAGCCAAGAGATAGGAACCGTACACTATAACATCCTTTCTTCTGAACTTGTCTAGCCATATTATAGGGAAAATAGTGAATAGAACGTTAATTATGTATTGGATGGATGCCGAAAATAGTCTAATGTCTCCTTCCAATCCAATCATTTCACAAATGTACACGACGTAGTACATTAACACACCGATGCCACAGCACTGGACCAAAGCTTGGATTGTCATACCAATTATTGTATGTCTCCACAGTGTCTTTTTGAAAAGGTCCAGATAGGTGCACCTTTGAGAGCTGCTTCCATACTTATCCAAAATGTCAATTTTGCTGACGCCCTTGCCAAATTTTGTCGATTTTAACCTTTCAAGAAGTTCTTGTGCATCGGTATATTTTCCATGAGTAACCAACCATCTCGGTGATTCTGGAAGTAAAAATGCTAGAAAAAACAACAACAATGCTGGTATCATTTCGAGCCCCCAAGAGATTCTAAAAGATAAATGATTTCCAATAAAGTTCATAAAAAAACACACATAAAACATGAGTAATATAGCTGCAGTTAATGCCAATTGAATCGTAGAAGTTGCCGTTCCCTTTCTTTTTTTAGGAATTACCTCGCCAATATAGACTGGTAACAAGGCAGAAAAGATACCGACAGAAACACCTTTTATCAGCCTACTCAATATGACCATCCAAATATTCAATACGAATATTGAAATAAAAGATCCGAATATCCAGATACCAGACGAAACTTTGATTGTAGATACTCTACCAGATTTTTCTGAAAGCATACCATACACAATACACCCAACCAATGCTCCCGATGGATTTGCTCCGGCCACCAATCCTTGTTCTAAAGGATTAGGATAATTAAAGTACTTGTTGAATGTTTCTGAGCCAATAAAAATGGCCATGGAAGAAATATCCATACCCAAGATAAGCCCGCCAAGTCCCAATATCCCAATGATGTTTGGTATACTATACGTTTTCTCAAGGATAGCCATTCTCGAACTAGTTTCTAGAAAATTATGCCCAAAAAAAAAACAAGTGGAATTGAACCACTAAAAAAAATAGAAGTCTGTACAAGAAAAGAAGATCTTAAGAGGTCAGCTGTAATAATGCTGTTTCCTGCCTTCAAGAAACTTGATGTCAATGACACAAAAATATTAAAAGGCCTGGCAGAAAATCACGTGCAAAGACTCGTGAACGATGATTATATATAGATTCTTGATGATACTGAACAAGATCTAGCTCGGGGCCCTATTATATCGAGAACGAAATCCCTCAGGAGGTCATACCAAAGAATAAATCCAATAAAGGAGAAACATGTTCTCTATATCTCAACGTTTCCAACATGTTTCTAACCAGGCTGTCACCTACTCTATTTTTGCCAGTGTGTTTGTTATAGTTACGTTCTGGGCACAACTTTTTAACAACAATGCGTTTGCACTCTCATCTTCAGTGTCCAACGTTAACCCGTATGTGTAGATAATGTGTTTGTATCCAAGTGGAATTCATTTACTAACATTTGTGTTCTAGTTATATCAATTTGAGGTCGAGCAGATATTATGGGTCAATTAATGGTAAGCCAAAGGAAAATGTGAAGATTACCTTTGACTTAGATACCGACTTGAGCCCATTGTTCGCCTGGAACACTAAACAAGTGTTTGTATACTTGACAGCTGAGTATAATGGAACAGATAAACGATCTACAAAGAGTGAGGTGACCTTTTGGGATCGTATTATTAAGAATAAGGATGAAGCTAAATTGGCCTTAAGTAATGCTAAATCAAAGTACTCGGTTTGGGATATCGAAGACAAACTACAAGAAAGAGACTTAAATTTAAAACTGCATTGGAATATCCAACCTTGGATCGGTAGTTTAGTTTATGGAGAGACGAGTTGTAATACAGCCGTTAGTGTACCCAAGGCTGGGAATCAGGAGAGTAAGAGGACCAAAAAGAACAAACAAGCTTGAAGAAAATAAAACCTTTTATAACTGTTAAGAGTAAGAATGCAAATCATTACTGTTTATTAAAAATATTTACACGTATTTGGAATTTTTACATGAGGTAAAAAAATAGGGTTGCTGTTCATGGAACTGCAACATGCATAATGAAGTTAGTTTTTGAATTTTTCTGGAGGCACAACTCTCTTAGATTCTCTCAGTTGCCTGAAATAATATGCGTGTTTTGCTTCGATGTCATCCCAATTTGGAATCCCTACCCTTGGTTTCATTAAATAGCTCTTCATAAAGTATTTGTAATCACGAATCAACCTCTCCAATTCCTGTCCAACATCGCCAAAAGTACTCAAATAATTGTCCATAGACTCCTTGATTTTTTCAGCAACATCGGATTTCAGATACAAAGATGGCTGAAAGGTTTTTGGGTCCTGAGCCTTTCTTTCCAAAAACCACGAACCTCTGTCAGTAGAAGTGTCGTTGGTAGTGTTCTTTCTCAATAATCTATATTTGTGAATCAGGTTGTAGCCGTGAATCAACCTTTGATCGACAATGCTTAAGCCTTGTTCTATGGTTCTTGAATCACTGAACATTGTTAAGATTGCTTCATTCCATGAATCATTGTCCAACACAAATCCCCTTCCATGTAGTTCATTCAACCACTTAGGAATAGATAAAACATTGTTCGTGGCTACTAGGTGCTTGATTTTATAACCAAACACACCTTTAAACAAGGTGAGGAGTTTTTTATTTTTCACAGTAGATGATGGAAGATTTTGGTAATATTCAATTTTTGACAAATATTTTTCAAAAGTTCTTTCAAAATCATCCCACTGTTCAGTTTCTGCATATAAAACCATCAAACTCCTCATGATAACCAATCTACTATTAGCTGGATCTCCCTTTCCATAAAAGAGCTCATTGTACTTGTTTAAAAGATCCATTGCCCTCATTGGACTATGGAATTTAGAAATGACTCTCATGGGCCAGGCCACAACGGAAGGGTGCAATGAGGAAAATGTAATATCTAGACTCCTATCAGATGCACGTTTCATAATATCTTCTACTAAATGAATAGCTTCTTCTAAGTTTGCGCGTGTACGTAGCTTCGTTTTGAAGGTCGCTTTAATCAAATAGTACAAGATTTTGGAGTTGACCTGCACACCTCTGTCAAGCATCTTTTGATAAAGTTTGAATACACCGTCACGGTATGAGATTCTATCGTAAGCTCCCATCAAACACTCAAAATGGGATGAAGAGGCTTTTAATTTGGGGTGATCCAACAGCTGGTCTAAGACATTTTCTGCAGTTTCAAAATCTCTAACTGTTGTCGCTAAGTACTTTATCATAACCTCATAAAACTCAGAATTGGTTTCCAAATTGCGTTTTAAAATATCTTGAAATAATAATTCACACATATCCTTTTGTCCCATTTTGATATATGCTTCAATCGCCTTGTTGTATATTGAAATTTCGTTCTCCCTAATCTTTGTCTTTTTTCCATTTCCGCAATACTCACTAAAAAGCTTCAAGGATTGCTGTGGCAAGTCGCTTTCTGTGTACACATACATTAAAGAAGCAATGCTCGAACCAGAAGGTTTAATATTGTAATGTTCTTTCATGATCTGGAAAAGCTCTTGGGCAACCGCGTAATTAGTAGTTTTTGCACACAGGTTGATAATAATGGAAAAATGGGTTTCCCACACCTCGACCTTATTATCAGTCATTTGTTTAAGCATTTTTAACGCACCATCAATACTGCCCATATTTCTGTACACTTTCAACATTGTCACGTAGGAAGAGGGCGTCGGACGAATGTCATATTTACGAAAAAGCTCAAAATGTTTAAAGCATCCGTTCAAATCACCGCTTTTGTAATACACGTGTAGCAAGGATTGAAGCACCGGAAGTGTAGGGATCATGCCTCTTCTTAACAATTGACCGTACAACTTCTCTACCATCTCAGACTCACCTAATTCTGCAATGGCATACATTACAATACCATAATGGTTGATACTAGGAAGCTCGCCAATGCCAAACAGCGCATTAAATTGGTCTTGTAGATTTTGCCAATTCTGTTGCTTAGCATACGCTATGAGAACGTAGTCGAACTGAGAATGGTCATCGTGAGCTTCTGGATATTTAGAATGAACTTGTTCTACAAGGTCATATTTTTTGAAGTGACAATAAGCTTTACAAACACTTGTCAAGTCAGTACTAGAAATAGGGAGTTGATTTTCAACCTTGTAGTTCCATAGTTGCTCTACTAACCCAAATCCCCTGTTGTGTGAGAATAAATAGATCAATGTACTTGCAAATTGAGATGCTGTTAGAGCTCCCTGATCCTCTTTGACCAATTCCAGTACCGTATAAGAAGGATCACTAAAGTCTATCTCTCTGAGACAAAATATCAACGTCTTTAAAATGTAACGATACTGTTCATAGTTTGTGAAATCACAGTGACCATGGAGACGCTTAGTAATTTTAACCCACTGCAGAAGAGCTTCCGGTACTGTTTCAACTTTGAAAAGATTCACAAGCATGGAGTTGATAACCTGAATCACAACTTCCTTCCTCGTAATAGAGAACTGAGCAATTAACTTATAAGCAACTTGTTCTAGTGATATAGTTTTCCTCGCGATGACTAAGGAGTTCACATAGCGCTTCAATTCATCTACCGAAACATTTTCAATAAATTTGCCATTTGGATCAAACAGACATCGTTCGCCAACTGTCAGTATATTTTCGTGAGCCCCTTTGCTGTACAGATATTTAATTAAGTAATTCCTCTCACTAAAGGTGATTTCTCTGTTCATAAAAAAGTCCATCAGCGTTGTGATTTGTGGATTATCCAAAGGTTTCTCAGATTTATCCTTTAAAATGGTCTTGACGTTGTCAGGTAAGGCAGGTGGTAGCCTATAGGCATATCCTATCCACGGGGATACATGCAAACAGCGTAGAGATCGTATCACCCTTGCTTTATTAGTCAACATCTATGAATAAAAAAGTGGAGAATGTAAAAAAAGGAAAGAATGGGAGTAGATCAGCGAGACCCCAATGCAAAATCGATGTATTGATACGAATTGACAGCCGTCAGACACCTTTAATGACAATCTCGAAATTATGTCTACTCAAATTTGAAAATTTTTCAATGTGAAAATAAAACGCAGTGCTGAAAACTCAGATAACTCGCAAACAGAAAACAACTTCAACCACTCAAAATCCATGTGCCTCAAGTATCCGTAAGAAAGAGTAAAGATTAATAGAGAAGTTAACTCAATGTAGCTTTGAACTGTACATGAAACTTAGAGCTTGAATTTAATACCCTCCTTTTAGGTAATTCTTATATATGCAAGCATCATAATTTCCACCAATAAGATGCGATACCGTAGTGTCAAGAGATTAGAGCACCTATAGCATCGAAACAATCTATAATTTGGTTTACAATTCTCTTTGTCCAGCTGAAAACGCCTGCAAGATTTGTATCATCTATCGCAGGCACCAAATACTGCTATTTCACGTCAAAATATTGTACAGAGACACAGAGAGGTATTTATAGCCAACAATACACTCTAGGACTTCTAACCTTAACCAGCTGGAGCTCATCGAGCTTCCTAAATTCATTTACATATCCACTACGGTTACTGTGATTACTTTTAGGTGTCTAGTAGGTAAAACTCACAATACTCAGTTTAGCGCGAAAATCCGAAATGGAATACTTTTTTTCTTTCATTTCTCGGCATGTACCTTTTTACGTCCAGTTTATGCCTCTTGAACCAATCTCGTCCTCTCTGTCAACGAGCATGGATAAAGTGAAAAATTTAAACAGGTATACTCATCGCAAGCTTTCAACTTAGTTTCTGAAGACATTGAACGCGGTATAGAACATATACTGTCTAGTCACTGCAGAAAATAATGGCACCCAAGGTAGAGAAGAAGTTTACTAAAGAGTACAAAGTCAAAGAAATCCAAAAGAATCTAATCAAGAAGGCTAGGTTAAAGAAGGAATACTTGAAAACTCTGAAAAAAGAAGGCTACAGTGTACCTGAAAAGGATACCAGCAAGGAAAAGTTTGATTTTAAAAAATCGAAGCAGCAGAAAGCTTTCGCCAATAAGAAAAGACTCGATGAGAAAAAGGAGCTCAATAGGCAAAAAAAGAAATCTCAACATGAAAAGACCGAAAGACGCAGAGAAGAAGAGGTAAGAAGAATCAAGGAAGTCAAGGAAAAAGAACGAGTAAGAGAAACAAGAACTCGCAAATTGAACCAAAGAACTAGAACAGGCCAACCTTTAATGGGTCCTAAAATAGAAGATCTTTTGGATAAGATCAAGAGCGATGATACTTATACTACTTGACTGTCACAATTTCTGAAAGAGATTTTTTAAAAAAAAAACCAGAAGGGTTTCCCCACTCTATTCTTCATTACAAACCGAAAAAAGGAAGTTATATACAGAAAAAAATATGTACATTAAAGCGTAATAACAGGAGGGAATAATAATAAAAAATCAACTATTTACAGTAAAGTCGTGGTTCATTTCATTTCTTTTGTTGCTTTTTTTCATATTCAGCAATCAATTGTCTTTGTAGGTGAGGCGAAGCTGGAGAATAGTGCTTAAACTCCAAAGAGAATTCACCTTTACCTTGGGTGGATGCTCTTAACGAAGTAGCAAAACCGAACATGGAGTTCAAAGAACATTCTGCAGTGATAGTGAATTCATCCTGGCCATTTTCAGTATCTTGAATAACGGCTTGCAATTTGTTTAGCAAACCGATAATATTACCTTGAAATTCATTTGGAGAAGTGACGGAAACATTCATAATAGGTTCCAAGATCACTGGTTGGGCATTCAAAAATGCTTGGCGGAATGCAGCCATGGTTGCGGTTTTGAAAGCCAATTCGTTAGAGTCCACTGCATGGATAGCACCATCGTTAATCAGCATATTTACTCCCAAGACTCTGTGCCCGATCAATGGACCCTTTTCACAGGAATCTTCAAAACCTTTAGCACAAGCAGCCAAGTACTTATCTGGGATACGACCACCAACAATGGCAGTTTCAAACTTGTTGGAGTTGGAACCTTCGATAGGAGTTAGATTACCCATAACTCTACCGTATTGACCAGCACCACCAGATTGTTTTTTGTGGGTGTAATCGAATTCAGCTGGAATTGTGATGGACTCCCTGTACGAAACTTGTGGCTTACCAGTGATACATTCAACGTTATACTCACGCTTCATTCTTTCAACATAAATTTCCAAATGAAGCTCACCCATACCAGATATGACAGTTTCCTTAGATTCAGGATCAAATCTAACCCTGAAAGTAGGGTCTTCCTTTTGGAAGCGGTTTAAAGCCTTGGAAAAATTAGTCGAATCTTTCGTTTTTGGTGTGATGGATAAGGAAATGACTGCATCTGGGACATACATGGAAGACATGGAATAGTTCAAAGTGCCGTCTGTAAAAGTGTCACCGGACGCACAATCGATACCAAATGTAGCACAAATTTCACCCGATCCAACTTCATCAACATCTTCCATTTCACTAGAGTGCATTCTTACCAAACGGGAGACCTTAACTTTCTTACCAGTTTTGACATTCGTGATGTACCCACCCTTTCTTAAACGACCCTGGTAGACACGGATATAAGTCAATTGACCATACTTGCCTTCTTCCAACTTGAAGGCCAAACCGACGAATGGTTGTTGAATAGATGGAATTAGGTTAACTTTGGTTTCGTTGTTTGCAATGTCCAAGCCAGTGTTCAAAACCTCTGATGGATTAGGCAAGTAATCAACGACTGCGTCCAGAACTGACTGGATACCAGTATTAGCTAAAGCAGAACCCATTAAGACAGGTGTGAACTTTCTAGCAATGGTAGCTCTACGGATAGCATCCTTAATCTGTTGAACAGATGGTTCTTTTTCGTCCAAATACAATTCAGCGATTTCATCATCAACATCAGCCAGAGTTTCAATTAACAGTGCTCTTTTTTCTTCCACCAGCTCTTTTAGTTCTTCAGGAACAGGACGAGAGACAATTATTTCACCATTTTCACCTTCATTGTATAGTGCCACTCTGTCAATGATATTCACTGCACCCTTTAACTCGGATTCGGCACCAATTGGAACTTGAATGGCAGCAGCAGGAGTTTTTAGTTTGGAGTTAATTTGTTCAATAGCCTTGAAGGGATTGGCACCCATACGATCCATCTTGTTAATAAATGTAACTCTTGGAACGTTATATCTACGCATTTGACGGTCGACAGTAACAGTTTGAGACTGAACACCAGAAACTGCACAAACGACTAGAACAGCACCATCCAAAACTCTTAGCGCACGCTCAACTTCGATAGTGAAATCTATATGGCCTGGCGTATCAATCAAGTTAAAATGATAACCTTGATTGTCCTTATCCCAAGAACAATAGGTAGCAGCAGACTGAATGGTAATACCTTTTTCTCTTTCCAAGTCCATAGAATCCATTTTCGCACCGACATTGTCACGACCTCTGACTTCGTGGATCGCTTTGATTCTACCTGTGTAGAACAAGACACGTTCGGTAAAAGTAGTCTTACCAGAGTCAATGTGGGCGGAGATACCAATGTTACGCAATTTTCTAGATGTCTCTAAATCTTTTTCGGTTAGATTTGGTGCGATCTCATCTAGAATGACCTTTTCTTCTTCATAGGATCTTTTAGCCAAGGTATTGTGGAAATTTCTTGTAAAGCCGTTAGACACGGTGGGCTTCAAAAACAAGGTCGAAGCAACCAAACCGCTAGAGCTCAACCTACTCAGCAAAGCAGTATTTCTGAACATAGACATTGCTTCTATGAAGTTTTCCCCAGTAAACTCGAAACACAAGAGTACGATGGATAGGAGGAACAGGAAAGTTTGATTTCTTTCGAGAAACTTTCGAGTGAGAAAAATCTGAAAAATTTTCGTTTGTACAAAATTAAGAACGATCGGAAAATTAACAAATACCGAAAAAAAGCATGAGAAGAGAATGAGAAAAAAATCACTATTAGAAGCTCTAAAAATCTGCTATGCTGTAATTCACGACTGAATTTACAGACGCAGTTATATAAGATCTACACAGATTCATTTCGTAAGCAAAAATCGGATGTCGTATACTGAATTTTGAGCGCCTTCTTTAAGCGGAGACTTTTACAATTCTCAAATTTGGGTATATTCTTACTCATGCTAGTTTTCGGAGTTTCTTGAAAGGCTATTGCCTAAGTGTTCACCGATACATCGGAGAGCGCAGTTGTATTACTCAAGTTTACGCGGTAGATGACCACGTACCATCGTGATACCTGCACAGAAATAGAAGCTTAAATGTCACTATTTCTCTTTATCATAATCACGGTTTGCTTGTCTAGAAAGTTTGAAAGGATTTGGGTTCCTGGTATTCATATGCGATGAGACTGTAGATAACGATAAAGCAAAAACCAGGAAAAACAGCTATTTAAAAAAAGGTATCCACCAGTAAGACCAATAATTAGCTCATAAATGTGCTTAGTGAGAGGTGCAAAAGACCGTAGGTCACTCTTGAAAAATTTCATAATTTGCTAATTGCCACGAGTACATTTATTTGAAACATTTCAAGATACTCGTATCAGTTATCACACAAATAACGTTCACTGATGCAGATCGATTATGCAAAAAAAGCTAGATTTTTGGAGTTTGGGAAGCAAAAAAGTGTTTTGCCAACGAAAACGGATAAAATAGCTCAGTCGAATGGGCACACCTGAAAGTCGCTTCTCAGGTGTGTAGATATTATAATGATATATTCCAATGTACCGAAAATTAAAAAAATAAAAGCCATGAATTCAACATCAAATATTTTGCAATGGTCATCAGCTCATATCAGAAAAGCAGCTTCCCATAACATGGGTTTCATACGCGGTTGCAGTGCATTGAAACATACTATGTTGAAGATTTCGAGTAGCATTACAAAGCGAAAATGGTTATAGATTCCAAAGAATGACTGCTATTCACGTTTTTTTTTTTTTTTTTTTTTTTTTTAGGAAGGGGTACAAGAAATAACCCGCTATGAAGGAAAGCGTGCACAGATGCTATGTACTGCAATCACTCAACGCTTTCGCCGTTTTCCTCCAAAACATGCTTTAACCTTTCATAAATTTGCGAGTCATCTTGAGAGACCTCATTAATACCGTACTGCACGATATTGTATAACCCGTACAGACCAATCAACGTTGATATCAGGAATGCAATATAACCCCTGATGGTGAACCCCTCCGGCAGAGGTGTAGGCTGCCTTGGCAATCCACTCATGTCATACCAGTCATCGAAATGACCGGCTGCGTTGCCTTTCGTTGGAATTTTACCGCTGGCACAAACCTGTAGATAATTTTCGGACAAGGTCTCCACATCTTGCAATTCTAAAGGAGCCTCGATGAATACAGCTGCTAGACCTTGCTCTAAGTGCCAGTCAACATGACAGTGGAAAATCCAGACTCCCGGGTTGTCCGCTTTAAACCTCAACACGATATGTCCATTAGGTTCGAGAACGACAGTGTCCCTAATCATTGGGACGTCTGGGAACGGCATTAAAGGAGAGCTTTCATTATATGGAACTGTATTGTCCGCCACATCATCACCGTTATCCTTATCAAAAGCTCGAGATTTTTGCACAATCTGGAAATTATGACCGTGCAAGTGGAATGGATGTCTTCCGTCGTCATAGTTATTTACCACTAATTCAACAACCTCCCCATACTGGAGCACGTGTGCATTAATATTGTCACCGTAGACCCACGGTTCTGTGGCCAACTTACCGGCAGTCAACGCAGTAACTAAAGTAGGAACCTTTGGGGCGACATACGTGATATTGTTAAAAAAGGCGTAGTTGACACCATCACCCAAGTTATCCATCTTAACATCGAACGTAATTTGATAATCATAATCGTCATATAATTCCCGGCCTACAAGTGGAACCAAATAAAAATCGTTTGTAGCCTTATCCAAATCATGTGTATGGTATTCATTGGCATTGTCCTTCTCCTCATCGTAGATAACTTGGTTAGTCCTGTTCAATACTAGATCTGAAGGAATACTATCCAACATTGTATCGTCTGCTTTTTGCATGAACGCATAGTTCCTCTCCGCAGTATCCTTTGAGCGAACCAAAACTGACATTCTTTGACCAACGGACATATAAACCAAATCAGTGACATTTGGTTTGACATAGACACCATCCACTTCCACAATTGTCATTTCATGGTCCTCAATATACAAGTATTGAGATAAGAAATTTCCAGTGTTTAAAAGCCTTAGCAAGTAAGTTTTATTTGACTCAAAGGCAATGGATGCATTGACTGTATTGTTAAACAACATGTTTTGGGGGATGGGCTCTGCACCTGTAGGATTATACCTTGATAAAAACTCATTAGTGACTTGGGTATAGGGCTTATGATATAAATCAGATACCATAATAATCATTTCTTGATCATATTCGAAAGGTTCATCTTCATCGTGAACAATAAAGGCGGCTCTCATACCATCTGTATACTGTGCGCCAGAGTGGGAATGATACCAATAGGTACCGACCTGGTCTGGTACTGTGAAATTGTACAAAAAGGTATCACCTGGCATAATTGGACATTGTGTGACCATCTGCGGGCCGTCCATGGCGTTGGAGTTGCCGTAACTAGTATTCTGGAAGAGCCCATGGAAATGTAGAGATGTGGGAAGATCTTCGAAACCATTAGTCAAATATACCAAGACACGGTCTCCCTTGTTCACGTGGATGTCTGGGATTGGCCACTCGCCATTGAACCCGATCATCTGCTTCTCAAACATTCCATCTGGGTTGGCTGTGACCCAACCTGTCGTAAAATTAAAAACATGAGTCTTTGAAGCTGTTGCCAACCCAATCAAAAGGCAGCAAAGAGCTAAAGGAAGTGTAGACAACATTTTTTTTGATATTGTCCTACTGGTATGGAGAGGACGTGTGGTGGGGAGGAACGATACACTAAAAATTACAGATTGTAAACTTCACAGCGCGAACCACAAATTGTCGAAGTTCCCTGGGCCAAAGTGCACCCCGGGCGGAGCCTTCATTAAAGGTCTAGCGAAACTAAAGAAAAATACGATCTTTTGAAAAATAGGCAATGGCCTCATTTTACAAACGTACACACGAATTACGGTGACGAAGGTAGTAATATGGTACCGCGTAAATCAAATCCGAAAAACGAGCTCAATGCGTAGTATCGTAATCGTACGACAGCTATTACCCGTAGCTGAGAGTTTGGTAGAGGACTTGCGCATAATAATACACAAACATATCCAAACCTCTTGTAAACACTGGGCCATATTTCAAAAATATATATACATATATATGCACCAAATTATGTGAGTCGGTGCCTTCCCTTTCACAAGTTGAACATGCCTCGTGTAGAAACGCTTCCAGCGCCAACCCCAGTAGCTTTATTTTATTTTATCTAAACAAGAGCATATGACAGCTTCGTTGTTGTCTTTCTTGTTTGGCCAAATAATCCCAATGTACTAATATTTACCCACTTGGTTACAATCGTGCTACTTTTAATATTGAAATTCTTTAATTATCCTGGCATTAATTAATACATTACTTCCTAACAGCTAATCGACAATATTTCACGGTTATTTGGGTGGACCAGACATGTCACACCAAGCCGTCCAGTGAATCTTAAAATGAAACGATGCCTTTGTATGAGCTTTGAACATACTGGTAATGCCTATTGATAGATGATTTATGGATAAACAAAGCTACAATTTGGCTTTCAAAGCAAGATTAGATTAATTTAGTGTCGCAGTCTATTAGTAGGTCCGCATCAACTGTATGCCACAGTGGGGAACGACTTTTTTTTTTTACTTCATACGTAGAGCAGATATGATGAGTAGATTCTCTCTTTTGGACAGATCGGTATCCTGCATGTAAAAATTGCTTGAAAGTATGCCAGCTCAGGGCCCTAGTTCATACATCTTTATGGGTATGCAACCATAAATGCAGACTTTAACATGGCAAACCTTCTGAAACTCACCAAAGTTTCAGGTATAAAAATAGAAAATGAGCTGTTGCCTGATATAATTAGAGATAGTCTCCGAAAATGTTCATGCCTGAGATGAAGAAACGAACACTGAATACTAGAAACAAGCGAAATTTTTACATATTTGGCCTATGATACCCCTATACGTTATTACGACAAGTAATAGTATCGACTCATTTTTTTTTTTTAAATCATTCTGGTCCGTCGATGATGGTCTTAACGACATCTTCACCGTGTTCAATGTTGAATTCGTAAGCCTTAATAGCGTCCTGGAACTTAAACCTATGAGTAATCAGTGGCTTAACGTTAACTTTACCTTCCGAGATCAATTTTACTGAATCATTGTAATCACCGAAACAGTACCTGAAAGTACCTAGGACTTGCAACTCTTTGGAAACTACTTCGGAGATTGGGAAGTTGACATTATCCTTCCCCATACCTACTTGAACGTATCTGCCACCTGCTTTACAAGCTTTGATACCAGCTCTAATACAGACTTCAGCCCCAGAGCACTCAAAAACAACTTCCGGTTGTTCCCCACTCAGAACTCGTTGTATTTCCTTTACAAGATCATCCTCGCTCTTGAACTTAGAAGAGTTGACAGTTTGAGTAGCACCGAATTCGTTTGTCCTTTCCAACTTGTGATCAAAGACGTCAACAAAGACCACATCGGTAGCTCCAAAGGCACGTGACACTGCACCGGCCAACAAACCGACTGGGCCAGCACCAAATACAACAACTTTGCTACCAAATCTCACGTCAGCCAACTTGTTGGCGTGAACGCCGACTGATAGGGGTTCAACGCAAGCACCCTCTTCGAAAGACACGCTGTCTGGCAATTTGACCAAGAAGTCTTCTGGAGACAAGTAGTACTTCAACAACGTACCGTCAATTGGAGGTGTAGCAGCGAAAGCCATACTTGGACATAAGTTGTAGTGTCCTGATTTGGTTGCTTTCGAGTATCTGCTGGGAACACCTGGTTCAATCGCAACACGATCACCAACTTTGACGCTAGTGACTTTGCTACCAACTTCAACTACAACACCACTGGATTCATGACCCAGAACCATTGGGTCCTTGACAACAAAGTTGCCTATAGCACCAGTTTTATAGTAATGCACATCAGAACCGCAGATACCAGTCTTTTTAATAGCAAGCTTGACATAATGAGGATCTTCAATTTGTGGAACCGGTATATCTTCAAAGGTGATTAAACCTTGTTTCTGCAAAACTACAGCTTTGTGTGTTTCTGGCATAATTGGTTTGAGTGGTGTATCTGTAAACAAGTACTTGCACCAACGCTATTGAATTGGGCCTTAATATACCCGCGTTATGACCGACATCTCCTCTTATCCGGCGATGCGTCGAGGAGCGGACAGACGGTATGTGTCCGCAAAGCAATGTCAGAGACCAGGATGACGATCTCATAACCACGCTTGTGAAAAGACCACGTTATCTGCTATAAAGGGAAAATAATCTTTAATCCATTCCCCAAAGGTTATTGATAGTAATCAGAACTGGCTGGATTATTTCGATCTGGTAATTATGTACTTGTAATGTTGTGTAGCTGATTTTATGTAATTATGGGCATGACACGGTGTTCACCGATATACCCCGAGTATTCCACTTTTAATTAGAAACTGAAAGGCAAATACTGATAAGAGGTACCTAAGCATCATTATACTCGTCAAATATCATTATCTATTGCTTTGTAGTCCTAAAAAATGGAACAAGTCTCCTTATACTTATCACTCTGGCACAAGTTGTAATTTGTGGGAACGATGAAACTAATTATTGGCACTCTATTTTTCACGTCCTCTTTGGAAGTTAACAGCTTTAAAAATATTCAATCCATTAACAGTGACATTACATTATAATGCTTTCCAGCAGAGCAAAATCTTAGTCGTAATTGGGCTGTCTTTCTCTAAATCCGCATCGATGTAGTCCGGATACTGGTTAAAACCACAGAACTCTATGTCTAAAAGAAATAAGCTATTTTAAAACTTTAGTAAAGGGGAAGGCGCTCCCAATACCGTTTTTATTTTGAAGTTTGGATAGAGAGCAGGCAGAAACACAAAGCTTCAGAGAAAAAAAAAACACAGGTTCAGGATATACAAATTAAATAGCATGCTGCTGGTACATGTGTGTGTATAAACGCTCTGGAGAAGGAAAAAAAAACATTGTTATGATATAATTTCATGTTGCGACAACGGTATTATTACTGTTCAAAATGCTGTCAATTTCAAAAATAACCCCTTCAACGTCGCTAGAATCACAGCTGATACCGTCAGAAAGCTTGATAGCTGAAGGATACTTGGGTTTCTTAGGAGAAGCATTGGTGATTTTGCCGTTAACTAGCGCTGAGTTATCAATCATGAATACTGTGTTTCTTACCTGATGAACTAAGGGGTATACCGGACTTTTTGTAGAGATGTGCTCGTCGTCCGAAAAATGAATATAATACTGTAGTTTTCTTTTGCCATTATGGGACACATTTTTGAGTTCTATAATCAATGTGATTTTGCTGTTATTTCCATGGTTATAGTACACCAGTTGGTATCTGGAAAGGTTATGAAGTTTTAAGAAAACAGTGGTGGACATACCATGCAAAGTTTCTTTGGCTAAAATTTGTTTTAAAACGCCAAAAAATCTAGAGGTAAACTGCAAATAATTGAAAACGAAGTGATGATCGTATCCCCCTTGCTCAATAAATGGCTGGATAATATGCTGGGGATTAGATGGTGACAATGTAACTTTCAATTTCTCCACATTATGGTCATCCGTGATGATTTTAACTGTACAATCCTGGACATCTTCGCTGCTTTTCAGATATTTGAATGTAATTTCATTTGGCCTCAATCTTACAATGCTGAAATACTCAGAGTAAAAGTTGTTATGCAGTCTATCAATAACATCAGTCAACACAACCAGTTGCATCAACTTTTGTCTGAATTTGGCCATATACTCGACTATAACACTTAGGCTGCTGAATTTTTCACCCATATAGAAAGATAAAGAGCCCTTCTCAATAAAATGTATCAACAGTTCATCACACTGGCATCTAATCAATTGTGTGTTTCTCTTAAATTTACCAAATAGCCTGATCTCTGAATTATTGTAATCGATCCTTAGAAGCATAGAACTTTCTAAAATACTGTTGAGAGCCTTGGAGCCCTCCAGGAAAGACTCCAAGCTAATGGCAATCACAGAGGCATTGTTATTTGACGACTGTGACCGTTCTTGCTGGACGTTGGGCCAAATGTAGTCGGGTAAGGATTCCATTGCATCACCATTGGTGATCCTATTGGAAATCTTTAATTCATTTAAGGAATCAATAATCATGTGGTTCACGATCTTATGTAGAATCGTTTTTTGTAAATACATGATGCTTTGATAAGTTATGGATTCAAGTTTTGAAGTTGTGACATTCAACTTATCCAAATACTTTACCTCCCAGTTGCCTTTCACAGACTTGATTTTCCCTATTCTTTTTTCAACAACACAGGTGGAGTCAGAAGAAACAATACTCATTATCAAATACCAGTTAGCTGGCCAGTGTTTTAATCTGATAAACAAGTCGCGCGTAAGGATTTTTTTCTGGTTCTTGTGAGACTCATGCAAAATGGGGTACGTCAACTTCACAATATCGCTACAAATCCAGCCAGTTTTCTCAAACATGTTTCGTAGTACGTGTACAATCTTATCCAACTTTAACTTCTCTAAAATGCGAGTTAGCTCTTCAACAGTAGAGCTACTATTAATACGTCTCACATAAGATAATAGTAGGGTGCTTGGATTTTTAAAATAAAACACACCGCTGATCAGATTGATCTTCATTTGAATCGGTGCCGTTGAGACACATGTAGTAGGTACTTGAAACAACAAAATGTCTGAGTTCTCATCGTCCACCTGAAAAACGCCTGTTGAAAGCAGGTCTGATTTAATCATCTGAGAATGGTTGAAAGTTATTTCATCTAGAACAGATTCTAGGTTGTTCAGGATGTTGTGATATTGGTTGAGAGGGTTGTTCTGGTCGTTCCCATTGTTCCAACGTAAGACTAAGCATTGCGTGTTTTTATCAACACCAATAGTGGCCTTACATTTGCTACCCATCCTGCTTTGAAGCCAGTACTTCAAAGTTATGATATTTTTTTTTGAATCATAATGATGGACTAAATTACCGCCCGAATACTTCCCATTTACCTCAAGGTCTAGCAATTCAACATGAATCATGTACATCTGCAAGGTAAGCACATACTTATGAAGAAAATTGTACAAGGAAAATAATGGCTTTGGACTTTTGAACAAAATCTCGTTTATGACTTTTTCAAGTTTTTGTCTGTTTAAAGGTAAATTTTCGTTGAATAAAAGTTTCAAATCAACAAAGAACAGCGGAGAACGCTGGTCTATCATAGACAATTGGATTTCAAATTCATTACCCACAGTAATAATGGCTCTTCCATCTTTAATTGAATACTGGTACAATTGTTCAGGAAGTTCCATAAGCGACATTTTAATGGAAAGGAGCGTGTTTAGGTCTTCAAGCCTCTTTAGTATCAATTTAGTGGGAATACTTTTACCAGTATCGTTATCGTCGCCGCTCAACTTGAAGTTATGTGTAGGCAAATTTGGTCTTCCAAGGCTTAAAACCTCTAAAGCGGTGACCAAGTCCGGATTGGGCAGTTTAGCATTTGCCATACTGATCAAGTTGTTCTTCAGTGCCCAGATACAGTTATTCACAGACATATTTGTGCCACGAAACCAGTCCAAAAGATCGATCATTGTGTGAAAATTATTCCTCTTGATAGTTTTGCACCATTTGATTAGAACATAAATCCGCAAAAATTGGTTCCTCAAATATATGATCATCTGTAAAAAGTTGATCTTTTTGGCCGAAGCGTCTTGATTGCGATGCGAATTCGTTTTCATAAATTGGGCAAGCTCCTTGACAGAAAACACGGTCAAATTCCTGATTAGAATGGAGAGTGGCAGTTGGTTGAATTCCACATGAGGAATTTCCGGAGGTTCAGCCATAATCACCTGCTTTTGTACAACAGAACTGGTCTGTCGTCCCACTTTATCAGTACTATCCTTCAAACCAACACCATTCAACATCTTGGAATCTTGCAGTGCAGTTGTCATGATTGATCACTTGGACTAGTAACTGAAAGACCTCACTTCTGTCTTCTTTCGTCGACTGTCTTGAACCCAAAGTGCTTGCTTGAGCAGTTTTATCTACCATTTTTTTTCAGTTAGTATTGCCCGCGAGACTTTGTCCGGGTGAGCGCTCACAAAGGAATTGCAACCTTGTAGCAAGATGAACTTTTACATGTGAGCTAGTGAACTTAGACAAGTAATTTTCGTAGATGCCATGATATCTGGGAAGTAAATTTTGCCCGACGTCTTACGGTTTTACGTAAAACAAGTCTTATGACCAATTATGCTAAATCAATATAACTGTAGACAAATAGAATGCTAAAGTACAAGAAACGTTCGAATTACCGTGACAGAACTACACACATGCAAAGATACATCTGCAAGAATCACGTAGAACTGCTCTTAAGGCCTTATATACAGCTTAAGAGATTGCTTTCTGTATGTTGTTGTGTACGAGCTATTTTATTGAAGCCGCAGCTCATCGAGTTTTAAAGGGGGGCGGTGGCCATGGGTGCTTCTGAAATGTTACAATATACCACGGCAAAAAAATAGAAGCTAAAAGAGTATTGTCAAAAGGCATGACAACTTCTGATATTGATAACTGGGAGCCTGTCGACGATACGAGATTGAGTGGCGAAGATACTCCCGATAGTCAACAAGAACTTGCTTTAGACCCACCTTTCCACGTGGACAATAGCAAATCGAAACCTTCACCATCCCCAATAAAGGCGATACAACATTCTCATGGGAGCTCTATATCATCAATGGATAGCTCTACCTTCAAATCTAGCCCAGCCGATCCTCAACTAACTGAACTAAATTCTGTAACAGGTGTTAACGTACCAGTGGAAAATCCGTCTGCACTAAGTTCGGTTACCGACATTATTGACTCAACGAACAAAGAAAGCCATGATGACCGTGAAAGTCAGGCTTCTTCATTTTTCAATAATGTTCTATCCTCTTTTTCGCTCAATAGAAATACCGATCCAAACACGAGAGCCAGCAACCACTCAAGAACAGTCTCCGAATCTTCTACTTCCACCCACGTTCCAGACATCATATCTTACAGGAAGGCAACACCTTCAAGAAAATCAAAAAGATCAGTAAGTATTGGTAGTGACATAGTAGCATCTCCATTGCGAGAAGCGGAAAAACCCTTGGAACTGACACAAGATTACGATAAGAAGTTGTACGTTGCAGATAAGTTAGAAGGCACAAACTACAGGTTTTCAACTAACGAGCGCAACAAGGATTTCCATAAGGTTTTTAAATCTGTGCCTCAAGATGACCGACTGTTGGATGACTTTAGCTGTGCACTAAGCAGGGAGTTCTTATTCCAAGGCCGTATCTATATCTCCCGTGGCCACATTTGTTTCAACTCCAACTTATTAGGTTGGGTGACTAATCTAGTTATTTCACTAAAAGAAGTAATATTGATAGAAAAGACCTCAACTGCAGGCTTATTTCCCAACGGAATTGCCATAGAAACACATTTAGGGAAACACCAGTTTGCTAGTTTCATCTCTAGGGACACAACCTTCGATTTCATCAAGGCCGTGTGGGAGAAACATAAAACCGAAGACCCGGTGACACTATCAAGAGAGGACTCTGCAAACTTTTTGACCAATGACGAATTCACCACTGTAACTGCAGATTTCTTCTCGAAACCTTACAACGATGTGGTGCCACATAATCTGACCGCGCCAGCGAGTAGGGCATCTGTAATAAGTGAAAACGATTCTGCAATAGATAATGCAATAATGTCTGTCGATGACTTTACACCAAGCTTTGCAGTTTCAGCGGGTGGAGCCGAAGATGATGAAAACTCCGAGAGTCTGACGTCAGATGAAGAGGAAGAAGAAGAAGAAAAATCAGTACATGCGGTGTTCAAGTTAAAGGAAGACAGTGGTTATGAATACGAGGGACCTTACTACTTTCAAGAAACAAGTTTTAAGTACGTGCCCGAAGAAAATAATGAAGTGGTCTTGACTGAGCTGGAACTAAATGCGCCCCCTGGTGTTGTTTACCAGATTTTGTTCAGCGACGATAATGTATCTTTTCTAATGGATTTCTTAAAATCTCAACAGTCTTCACAGTTTTCAGCTATACCTGGATTTGATGAAGTCAACAAGGATGGACAACATTACAGAGAATACAGCTATGCAAAAGCCTTGAACTATCCTGTAGGACCCAAGTCTACCAAATGCTATGTCACCGAAACTGTACTGCATTGCAACTATGAAAACTACATTAACATATTAAACACCACCAAGACACCGGATGTTCCTAGTGGTAACAGTTTTTCTGTAAAGACAAGATACATGCTTCGCTGGGCGTCTAAAACCAGTTGCATTTTAAAAGTTTCGTTTTGGGTGGACTGGACAGGAAGCAGCTGGATTAAAACCATGGTTGATAAAAGTTGCAAGTCTGGTCAGATAGATGCAACGGAAAACCTTGTTAAACTATTACGTGAGTATGTGGACAGATTCGTGAATGAAACCTCCGTCGAGATAAGTAAGGCTCCAACCAAGAGACCATCGCAAAGCAGACGTGTCAGCAGGCTTTCGAACAGATCCTCTTTACTCACCTTGGGCAAGCCAGAACCTTCACCGAGTGCAAAGCCTTCTCCAGGAGAACAAATCGTATCTTCATCACCGTTCTTTATTAAAGAAAATATTATAATAGTGTTACTTATCACTATTACTCTTTTGTTGATTGTAAATGTTGCATTTCAACTAAGGATTATCCGCCAAATGAACGTGATCGATAAGAGTAATGATTTCCTGAACTTGAGCAACTTCCGTATCGACAAGGTGCTAGAAGATATAAAGGATGTATTTTACGAAGACAAGCAACTCAGCGAAGAGCTCGTTGAGAACATGAAAATCAGCGAACAGTTAGAGATCTGGGATTGGTTGGATGAGAGGGCAAACGTGCAAAAAATTGCACTTGATCCCCACAAGCGAAAGCAATATCAAAACTATTTACACTTTTTGATAAACAAGTGGATCCGGGGAGAAGTACCATCAAATGAGTCTCAGAGCTTCCTGCAAAAACTCGACAGCTTGATGAAACTTGTGGAAGAAAACATTGAAGATAAAGAACGGGGAAAAGACTTTTTTAAAATGTCTAAAATTAAGGATGCCATGCAATACTTGATTGATAACTAATGTACATATGCTATTTAGAAAAATGCCGGTGTTGGATGTGTAACGTGCTCATAATTTAACGTTGGGAGTTCTGGATATAACAAATTAGACTCTTTTTTCTTCTTAGGTGAGTTGAGAGCCACGTTTTGCTGACGGAACAGGCTGATGGACTTGTTGAACTTACTCTCGCTAAAGGTGGACGGAAGCACCACGTGCTTTTCAGTTGGGTGTATTTCTCTATTTGTCGTTGTTTTTTTGGCAACGTTCTTTGCCAACGATAGAGTGTATTTGTTATACCTGTCATCTATTTGTATTTTGATATCTTCTGTGATTTTTAATATTGCAGGAACTTCAAGCTTCATCAGTTGCAAATACTCTCTTTTATACAAACCAATCTCTTGATCCAGAGAAGGACTTGTCACATGCAAATGCTTTGCCAGTTTATTCATACACAAGTCCAAATATCTTAAGTACATCAGATATGACCTTTCCAAGTCACCTGATTGAAATGATGACTGTGCTTCTTCGAGAATACTGACGCATGTTTTCAAGTATAATTTCAATGGAACGATGGGATTAAATCTGTACTCTGTAGCCTCTTTACTGAGTTGTAAACTGGATCTCACCATTATTAGGACACTCAGGATATGTATTTATATTCTCTCTACAAGTTGTGCTTTTTCATGAGACAACGAAAGTGAAAAAAAAATGGGCGATGAGATTGTGAAAAAAAACTGGAACTTCAAGCTGGCGCGTCTCTTCTCGTTCAAAGCATTGGCGGTTAGAATTGAAATCGTTCTACACGCAGCAAAACTACCGTATGGCCGGGTAATGAATCACCAAGGAAGGGGATCCAGGTATAAAAAACCGGGGATTACAATACCAGATTTGCCACCAAAGAAATATGTAATACTTTACCACCTCATGGAAGATGAAGTTAAAAATCACGAGCGGCAAGTTAGGGGGAAACATAGTGTCTTTAGATGCTAGTTCTTCTCTTTCAGATCTACTCAGAGAAACTAGTAAATTGTACGACAATACAGGGCTTGAGGTCAAGTGCTTTAGATTCGGATACCCGCCCCAAACGATACATATCGAAGAGGACATCTTGAAAAAAAAGCTGGATGATTTTGGTATCAGCTCTGGTGAAAGGGTGGCCGTCGAGTTTGTCGAAACCAGTCAATTGTCTCTTAATAATAGCAAAACCACGCCGTCATCCACCAGTGAGAAATCAGACATCACACGACTTCCTCTAAAAGAAGTATTCCCAGATGCTATTCTACAGCTGCATAAAGTGCCAGATGACAATTCTTGTCTTTTCCATGCCATCTCCTATTGTGTCTACAAAGATATTTCGTTGTCCCCACAGCTTCGAGAGATTGTATCCAGAGAAATACAGCTGAAAAAGGAAGAATATTCCGATGCCATATTAGGGAGGCCAAACGGGGAATACGCCAAGTGGATTTTGAACAGGAATTCCTGGGGTGGTGGCATTGAGATTGCAATTTTGTCAAACTATATGAACATGTCTATTCTCGTGTTGGATATGGATGTGGGCCATTTCGAGAAGTTTAATGAGGAGAAATACGACAAGTTTATAATAGTGGTGTTCAGCGGCGTACACTATGATGCTCTTGAAATAAAATCTGGGAAATCCAAGGAACCACAGACGGTGTTCGATCGTTCTCAAGAGCACTACGAGCTAATTCTTAACAAAGCTCAAGAAATTGCCAAGCAAATGAAAAAGTCGGGTTATTCATTTAATACACATAAGGATAAAATTAAGTGCAATACTTGCCACACGATATTGACCGGCGAAAAAGATGTGGCTCGTCATGCAGAGCAGACCGGTCACGTAGACTTCGGACAAAGCTCTTAAACTGTAAGCAGATAGTATACAATATTCTACACGTCGAAAAAAAAAAAAATAAAAGAAAACGCTTATTTATTCCATAGCAACTTCTCCGTCTTTATCCAGATTGACGGTGGCACCGTCTTCGGCAACGACCTGCTGTTCTTGCTCCAGATATGGCAGAGTAGGCTCAGTGGTCTTCACATTGGCCAAAGATTGCTCCAAATGATCTGCTAATTGCTTCTCGTTATTTTCCTTTGCTGGTCCAACCGCGTTCTTAATCTCTTCGACTCTGGTTAAAAACTTGTTCAAACCGACACCAGCAGCCGCATCTGCGACTTCTTGTGTGTATGGAACACCTTTCAATTCCTTGACCCTTCTCTTGTGAACTTTACCCTTCAAGTGAGTTTTTAAAGCCATGGCTGTTTCGAAATACTTGGCACAATGTATACAGTAATGTTGACCTAAACCTGGCTTAGTTTCATCCAAGGGTTGGTTTAATAGCTCTTGAATTTTATCTTGAGAGCTTAATTCATTGTAAATCAAATCCAAATCCTTTGTTCTTCTCTTTGTCTTGTATCTTTTCACAGAATATCTACCCATTATTACTATTTGTCAAAGCTTTGCGATACACACTAATTGGTATGTATTTTGGCGATGAGATGAGTTTCCTGGAAAATTTTCATCTTTACCTTATCGATAGAAAAAGAAATGGGGTTGTCCTGGAAGCCCTAAGGGGAGAGGAACATTTAGGGCATTCCGATGAGAAAATAGAGGTGACTTCAATAAATCCGTACACCATCAAGCCGCCAATACAAAAAAGGCAGTATGAAATTTGTGTATGGGTGCATTACAAAAAATGCAGGTAAAAATTTCGTTGGAAAAAAAGCGGTCAGTTCATGGCGGTAAGAAGCAAGCGCTCAGGGCTTTTCTGAGACAAATAATTCGCCTATTTCCACCCCCTCCAAAACAGCTCATCGTGTGCTGACAAATTCGGAAAACCAATACGAGCAGAAAAAGCGACAAGTTTTTGAAACTCTTCTCTTTTCGTCTATCAAATACTCAGTAACTGCAACAAAATCTCTCAAAATGGCTAGAAGACCAGCTAGATGTTACAGATACCAAAAGAACAAGCCTTACCCAAAGTCTAGATACAACAGAGCTGTTCCAGACTCCAAGATCAGAATTTACGACTTGGGTAAGAAGAAGGCCACTGTCGATGAATTCCCATTGTGTGTCCACTTGGTTTCCAACGAATTGGAACAATTGTCTTCCGAAGCTTTGGAAGCTGCTCGTATCTGTGCTAACAAGTACATCACCAAGATCTCTGGTAGAGACGCCTTCCACTTGAGAGTCAGAGTCCACCCATTCCACGTTTTGCGTATCAACAAAATGTTGTCTTGTGCCGGTGCCGATAGATTGCAACAAGGTATGAGAGGTGCTTGGGGTAAGCCTCACGGTTTGGCTGCTCGTGTTGCCATTGGTCAAATTATTTTCTCCGTCAGAACTAAGGACAACAACAAGGATGTTGTTATCGAAGGTTTGAGAAGAGCTAGATACAAGTTCCCAGGTCAACAAAAGATTATCTTGTCCAAGAAGTGGGGTTTCACCAACTTGGACAGAGCTGAATACGTCAGAAGAAGAGACGCTGGTGAAGTCAAGGACGACGGTGCTTTCGTTAAGTTCTTGTCTAAGAAGGGTTCTTTGGAAGACAACGTCAGAGAATTCCCAGAATACTTCACCAAGGCCTAAATTGGTTCGATTATTTAGATACTACCTTAATTTAGTACTTTTTCTATAATTTACAGACCGGTTTATTCCATTTTTTTAAAAATCTGCCTACTTCTCACGCCGAAAAGGGATTTGGAGTGGTGGCATGCTTTGGTAGAAAAGCTTGTTGTGGCCGCCAGTACAAAGTTCTTAGCCCTAGCGCAGAACCCAGTTTGGATTTAACGGTATGGTATTCTGTACTTCTTATCATCCATGTTTCTACAGCAACTATAGCCTCTTACCAATCTCAGTTTCCTATCGTATTCGACAACTGCTGACGTCCATTACCCGGTGCGAGACACGCCTGAGAAAAATTTTCGAGGACCATCCAAACCCAACGCGTGCGGTGTCCTTTTTTAAACTTGTCAGCCAGGCGTTGTTTACCTACTATCACTCTTTTTGATACAGCTCTTTGAAGAAATAACCATACCCACACTCGCTCCAACATGTCTGCCAAAGAATTTGAATACAAGGAACAACCAAAAACCTTAGTTTTGTTTGACGTTGACGGTACCCTGACACCTGCTAGATTGACTATCTCCGACGAAGTCAGAGACACCTTGGCCAAGTTGAGAAAGAAGTGTGTCATTGGTTTCGTTGGCGGTTCTGACTTGAGCAAGCAAGTCGAACAGTTGGGCCCTAACGTTTTGAGCGATTTCGACTACGCTTTCTCTGAAAACGGGTTGACTGCTTACAGGTTGGGTGAAAAGCTGGCTTCCCAATCCTTCATCAACTGGATCGGTGAAGAAGAATACAACAAGTTGGCCAAGTTCATCTTGAAGTACTTGAGTGAAATCGACTTGCCAATCAGAAGAGGTACTTTCTTGGAATTCAGAAATGGTATGATCAACGTTTCTCCTATCGGTAGAAACGCTTCTACTGTTGAACGTATCGAATTCGAAAAGTACGACAAAGTGCACCAAATTAGAGCTAAATTCGTTGAAGCTTTAAAAAAAGAATTTCAGCACTTGAAGTTGACCTTTTCCATCGGTGGTCAAATCTCCTTTGACGTTTTCCCAACCGGCTGGGACAAAACCTACTGTCTACAACATGTTGAAAAGGACGGCTTTACCGAAATCCATTTCTTCGGTGACAAGACCAGTAAGGGTGGTAACGATTACGAAATCTATGAAGACCCAAGAACCGTTGGTCACGCTGTTAACTCTCCAGTTGACACCGTCAGGATCTTGAACGAATTGTTTGACTTGAAATAAGTGGGACCCAGCTACACGGCTTTCTAACCGTAAAAGGATACCGATATAATAGATTAGTTTCGTAAATTTTGTTTTTAGCCAGAAAAGAAAATACGATAAGAGAAAAAAAGAAAGCTTGTTTTGCTCCACTATTCATACGTAAACCTTTACAATTTCCCACACATCCTGAGCTTACGCTTCCTTGTGCCCGGTATGCTTCGTTGTTGCCCTAGTGTAGTTCAGCGTAGGATTACGAAAGTAATCTCACGTACGCAAGCACAAGGGCAAAAGTACCTGTGCATACACCAATCAACCACTGCATCACTTGAGTCTTGACGGAATCAATCTGCATTTTCATGTTGCTAACCTCCTGGTCAATCCTTGTGTCGATCTCCTTGATTTGCATGTCGTGATGGCTGCTCTCTTCGCGTATACGACCTTTCTCTAACGAAATGTCCAACTTGAAGCCCGCATTTGCCTTCGTGACTTCCTCTCTCAACTTGGTTCTCAACTTTTCTAAATCGTTTCTTATCCGCTCATGTTCGTTTCGGATCGAATGGAATTCGCTACGGTCTGCGGTTAACAGTTGGTCTCTAAGCTTAGCAAAATCAACCCGTTGCTGGTACATTAACTTGGTTAATTTTTCTCTAGAGGCCAAGTCTTGCGATACATGAGCCACGCCTCCTCTCAGAGCATCTGCCATGATATCAACTATTGCATTTGCCTGTTGAGAAGTGAACTCACCTTTTTCAACTAATTGTTGCCTGAACTTATTGGTATTCTTTATGTGTATAGTTTCAAAATCATAGAGATATCTTGGTGTACAATGAAATCCCCTGTATAATGACAAATGTGGTGACAACCTACCAGTAAATCTCGTAGCAATCATATTTCCGAGACCTACGATTAATGAGCACTCTCGTTATAGGTGTATGAAAGATTAATGATCCTTTTTTCTCTTCCCAAGTTTTGATCCCAGCATACGGTGAACCCAAAAAAAATCAGCATCGTGTAAATAATTCATACATCTGCGATTATCATGAACAAGAAGAAGCAATGATTGCGAAACGCTGTTTGAAGGCAACGAGATCAGTCCGTCTATTCCATTATAACTCAAGACTGCACAAAAATATACCAAAGTTTGATGATGCAGAGTTGATGGCCCAGAAATTGAATCGCGGATTGTACAGTGCAAAGAGAACGGAAAATGATTTTGATTGGACGGAGAAGACGGATAGGCAGAAGGAAAAGGACTACCAAGATCGAATGGAGAAAATCTTGAAACTAACCGCGGCTTTACAAGGGCTGTTTCTTGTGGCAGGGGTAGGTGCAATAGGTACTGCTTATATGAAATGGCCTCAAATTAAAGGTTGGTGGTTAACCAAGGACATAAAGGTAGATGATGACACCATTGAAAAGTTGGTAAAAAACAAAAAGAAGAAGGCACTATCAGAAATACCTTACATCCCTGAAACAGAGCCCGGTAGTGATGTACCAGGCGTTTATTACTGGGGAGAAAGAATTGGTGACGGTAAGGTAAATAAGTTTCCCCAAAGAGTCCCTTGGTTTGACAACAAATATCTGAGAGACATAACTTTGGATGGCTCCTTCAAGAACCTAGCTGTTGACGAACGTGGCGATCTGATGGCTTGGGATATGAAATCTTGTGAAACCATTTTGCCTGACCAAAACTTGATTGAGGTGAAAATATCTAATAATGTAGCCTACGGTTTAAACAAAAAGGGTGAAATTCTGGTTATCCCAGTTAAGGATGAAGAATTAAGGGAAAAGTATACCGAATGGAAAAGGTCCTTGCTCGCTCCTTGGAAAAAATATTGCTCTTATAAATGGAAACTAGAAACCAAACAATTGTTCAATGAAAAAGGCGAGAAAAATGTCACCCAATTTTCTACCGGTAGAGAACACCTGGTCTTTATCTCCAACGTTGGTAAAGCGTATACATGTGCTACTGGTATCAGTCCTTTGGAAGCTACGAAATCCAGAGGCCAATTTGGTATTCCGACGCTCTCTCAATTCGATCCCTTCCCTAAATGCAATCAGGTGTATGAAATTGAGCTATTGAACAATGTACTCGGGAGTGACAAAGTCTCCAAAAGAACCATCGAACAGGTTGAATGTGGTAACTATCATACTTTGGCTCGTGATTCTGTCGGGGAACTGTACTCATTTGGTCTAAATACCTATGGCCAACTGGGCCATCCAATATCGTATGATATGGAGTATATCCCATTCCCCAAAAAAGTCTCAAACTTCAACGCCCATTTTACCAGAGAAAATGTTTTGAAATGTGTTGATATTCATTGTTCTGGCGACACTTCTTACGCCAGCGTGATCCCACAAGACGTACACAAATATTTTAGGGAGAAGAATGCCAATATTGCAGAAGATATGGATAACATCACCTACTTTTCCTTTGGCAATGGGCTTCAAGGCCAACTAGGCAATGGCCATTTCAAACATTCTCAACCAGAGCCTACCAAACTGAAGGTACTCAATGAAATTAAAGATTACATAACAAAAGACAAATCCAAACGTGTGAAAATTGAGCAATGGGGTTGTGGTGACAAGCATGTGATATGCAAGCTGGAAAATAACGATGTGCTCGTCTGGGGCTACAACGAAAACGGCCAATTGGGTAACGGAAAAAGAATTAAATGGTGCAAGCCAAGCAATGTTCCCAAGTTGTTAGAGCCTGGTATTAAGTACAACAAAAATCCAGAAGAGCTACTATTCACCATTAACAACAGGTTGCAATTGAAACCAGAACAACAGCTTGCCGCTGGTGGAAATGCAAGCTGTATTTACTGGAAAAGGTAAGCCATTTATAAATAGTTTTCTTGTAAATATTTTTTATCTGAATAGTTTTAATAAAAAGTAAAAGCCTAGAAACATCAGAATTAATGCAATCCAGAAAATAAACTTGTCTTTAAACACCCGTTTGTTGATTTTTTCTATGGTTTCATTCGAGACACCCAGGGTATGCAGACTCTTGGTCATTGTTTGCTGTACCTTTTGCAAAACCGCATTTTGTTCTACAATGTCCTCCAAAGATTGCTGTCCCATTTCTAAAATGTAATCTAACTGGGCATTGCCCCTTTCAAAAATCGATTGCTCTTTCTGTAAACCCTCATACAATGGAAGGGATGATGATGTTTGTGCTTGAGCAGAAGATTGTACAGCCACATTGCGTCTGTTCATAACATTTTCCTCATCGAACGGATTGCTGCTAGATTTTAGTAATTGTTCGCGGGCATTTGTTTCATTGAATTCCTTTTTCAACTTTAGAAATTTCTCATTAGACTCTGCCAAAACCTGTTGCAGTGAATCCAACCTGCTCTGGTATTTGATCTGTGTTTCTTCACTATCAGCAGGAGTGCTAGAATTATACTTGGCCAAATAGTCCTTGTACTGATTTATAGTCTTTTCCAAAGAGATAAGCGTAGTAGATATAGAGCCTTGCAGAGATATAGGTGCTGTGACCAGATCTTTCTCAAATCTACTCAAGTCTCGTTGCAACAACGTCTTTTGTTTCACAGCATGGTTGTATAAAGCATTCTAATAGAAAACGTCAGTAAATGTTTTGAACAATCTCATCATGAGCGATGTTTACATACCATTTTTTTTGAGTAATCTCTCTCTTTTCGTGTTTGTTAGGTGTCTCAACGTTCCATTATTTGTTGTCTTGAATCACATTGCCGTACAGAGAATTAAAAATATAATATGCGGATTACGGGATTCGAATTAACGTCAGTGAGGAAAATTAACATGGCTGGGCTTGCTTTGACATGCTGATCCGCAAAAGGTAAAAAAAAGGAAATGGCTGGCGCTGGTTGGCTCAATTAGGTGTATTCAGATCACACTCATTCGCTAGCTATATAAGAGAACCCTCACTCTAAGCACCGATCAATAACGTTGCTACATACACAATAATTCTGCTTTGCTAAACATAAGGAATCAGAAAAGGAGATGACGCCCTCAACACCACCAAGATCATCCGTTGGCATATCTTCTAGAGGGAAGAAGGGCAAGGAAACCCAAGATATTCCAGACTTACGGCTCAGTCCAGAAACTCCTCATCGCCAGTCAAAATTTGTGGCTCCTGTTACTCCAGGTACTGTTTCGATGAAACAACAGCAGCAACAGCAGATGAATTCAAATAGGTTTAGGTCACAGGTGCACCGGTCTCCATTCAAAGGCTTGAAAACTCCTGAATATACACCTAAAAACGCAGGTAAAAGAAAGCTTGACCTACAGCAAACTGGTGAACTGAGTAACGTGAGCCGAGTTCTATTTCCTTCGGAAGAGAAACAGGTACCGTCTCTGTTGGTAACAGGTTCTGGTAGACTGGGCTCCAAGAAACAGCTTTCTCCGTTGATATTCGATAACGAGGATGACGTTTCTGTTATTGGATCACTTTTGCCTCCAAAGAGTATGGGATCTAGATCAGGTATATTTTCGTCATTCTTGGAGGAAGAAGACCTAGATGAGGTCACACCACAAACCAGAAAACAACCAAAGCAAGTCCCAGGAACACCTAGCGACAAAATAGTAACTTTCCAATTAGCAAAGGACTGGAACAATAATTCGGGCTCTTGCTTCTCTTCGGACGATGGAGACGATGATGAGACACTAATACGAGAACAGAAATTAATCGATCCCTTCTCATCGGATGATATTCCCGATAAACAAACAAGACTAGCTCGCAAACAACAACTGCTGGCAGAAAACCCAGAGTTAGAAGAAACGGTAACATACGTTAATAAATATGGTAAGACGGTTAAACAAAGAAATTTATCAAAAGACGAACAAGAGAGGTTCAAACCTCAAATGCTGTTTGCTAGGGAATTGGAAGATCAAAAACGGGATAATAAGGGGTAATGCTCTTTGTGGTAGGTATTATATAGTCAAAATATATATATATATATATATGTACATATTTATTTTGGGTATCATTGACTGGAATCAGAAGAACTGGCCCTCGACTTGGAGCCTCGTCTTTTTAAGTCACGGAAGATCTTTTCTTTATATGTCAACAGGTCGTGGAAAATCTTGTATCCCAAGTCATTGCCATCCGGTAACTTAACTTGGATAATACAGTTTGCAAATTCTTGAGAAATGGCAATGATAAACTCATCTGCCAGAGTCTTACCAGATTCGAAAGAGCTCATCTTCAAAATCTTAATCAATCTTGAAAAGTGAGTGGTGATAACATCCAGCGTGGCAATGTGCGGTCTAGGAAATGAAGAAAGCGTCGTCGAGACTCCCTTTATCCTTTGTGCATCAATCTCTACTTGATTTCCGAGTGTTTTCTCATTTTCTGCTTCTTCTTTTCTTTCTTTTTCAGTGTCTTGGAATTGACCAGATGAAGAGGCTGGAGGAAATTCTGTATACAAAGCTTTCAAAATGTCATAAACCTCATTAAATATCAGTGGTTCTGGTAACTCTAAAAGATAAATCTTTAGAACGCTTGCCATTGTGCTGGGTTCTGAGTTATATTCTTTCAAAATATCAATAATTTCGGCTTCGTCGCTAAAGGGTCTCATGTTTAGCAGTTTCCTCAACTGATGGGTTGAATGTAATTTGACGGGAACCGTCCATATCGTAGTTCTCACATTATCATTAGGCAGCTCAGGATAAAGATGATCCATGTACGACAATATGGTAGATACAATCAACGGAACAACTTTTTTGTCTAAACGGCAACGGGTTTCTAAATCAATCCCAAAGTTTTGGAAGCCACCAGGATTATAGTAGTTATTATAGGCAATAACATGTGGCTGGAAAAAGCCAGTTCGAAATTGTTCCAAAGTTTGCAATAAATCAGCTGTGGGATCAATATGAGATTCATTCGCCATCAACCCCTCTACCGTGATCTTCAATGAAGATATTTTATTGCTAATGGTGGCACAGAAATCCAACGTGACCTTTTTCAACGCCTTTAGTCGGTCAAATTCACATTTTTCCATGAATGCATAGTGATCAACCATGAGCTCCTCTACCGAACAACGTAGGGAATCTAGCTTCAAGCACTCTTTATGATATTTTGAATCTGCTGCTTCTACTTCTGACAGTAGTTTAAATAAAGTTTTTTCAGTCCCACTGATGGCAGGTGCTACAGCAGTAGTTGGTGAGACATTACTGGGCTGTGATATCTTTGATCTAAAATCTTGAATGTAATTGGAAAGACCACCCGAGTTCACTCCGTTCTCTTCCTCATTATCTTCTGTGGCGTTTGGCTGCGTGACACGAGCGAAAGTGTATGCATACGGCTTCCACTGGTATTGGAATTTTTTAGAGTTAACGAACGTATTACCAACACCATTGCAGTATTTCAAAAATCCGTAGTTTAACAAATCTTGACCAAAGGCTTCTGCCTGGTCTACGTCTTTCAAAGATAAATGTTCCATTAGGAATTTGACAATTTCGCTACCATTGTTGGTATTGTAAATGACAAAATTAATCAATGGAACTTTATAAGTGCTCTTTTCTAGTTTTGTCAAGAGAAGCTGCAAAGTTTCCCGCATAGTCTTATGATCAAAGTCTATTGAACCAAATGTACCCAGTTTCTGAAATTCACGCTCTTTTTCGAGATTTGATTCGTAAGTTCTCTGCAATTCTAAGGACTTCATCGCATGTGTGAGTTCATCTTCGTTAAAATTGGATCTCTTGAAATCTTCTAAGCTTCTACACTTACTGAAATAATTGTGTTCCAATTTCTCCACGTACTTCTTAGACTTTAAAAAACTGTCTACGTTGTTCTTCAAAATCTTTTCAGAGTATTCAATCCTTTGCTTGTGCTCGGTACACCACTTACTAAAAGGTTCCAATACCGTAGCTTCGATGTTCGTTGCAATAGCTAAATGGTGATTCCCTTCTTGAATCGTTTCTACCACCATACCTTCCAACGCTGCTTCTAAAGTAGAGCGGCTATCGCCAGTCGTATCGATCTTATCAATGCCATTTCTTATGCAGCAGAGCTGACGACCATATTCAACTTCAAACTGCATCCTCGAAGCAAAGAGCTGGATGAACAGGCTGTTTTGTTCCGACCCTTTACGTAGTCTATCGAACAGGGCTTCGACGCCAGTGGTCAAATCATCAGTCCAAAAACTATCCGCAAATGAGGGCATTCCAAAATCGGCTTTTTTGAGCTCCTATTTTCTATGTACAACAGATTGGAAACAATAGTTTCTTGGGGTTGTAGTTAAGAGGCTGAAGTAAGGAAAAGAGATTCGGGCTCAATTTCGTGTTTCAAATTACGGAAATCCAGCGAACGCGGAGTTCATCAACCAAAAAGCACCAACCAGAAGAGAAAATGCCACTTCCAAAAGTGAGTATTAGATTCTGCACTAAATGCAAGTGGAACTTAAGAAGTGCTTGGTATCTCCAAGAATTGTTGCAGACGTTCGGTGACCAGTTAGGTGAAGTATCGCTGATACCAGGAGATGTGGGGGAATTCAAAGTGCTGGGATATGCTTTAGCTGAAGGAGAGCACCATACGAGCGAAATTGTTATTTGGGACCGTAAAACAGATGGTGGATTTCCTGATAGTAAATTCCTTAAGCAACGTGTCAAGAAACTAGTATTTGAGGATCAGGTGAAGGTGGGCGCGCACATCGAAAGAGAATTTGTATCACAGGAGGCACTAGTAAGCACTGTGAAGTCAAAAAATGATGAAAGCAGAAGAGATTGTACTGAATGTACCGACTGTACTATTTAAATAATCTACTCATATAGATTTAGTGCACTAACTACTTCATCCCGACTATGTATCACGTGATTAAATCACATAATACACGGCCCAAGAAGCTCTTGCAAATTGCTAACAAACAAAGTCACAATGTGTTTTTAGACACTTAAAATTCGGTATTCATAAACAAAAAAAAATTCAGCTACTTAAGATGAAAGCTGTATTGTGGTTTCTGTTCTTTTTGCTTGATGTGGTTGTGTGGGCACATCCTTTGGAAAAATCAGACAGTGAAATTTTGAACACAGACTTCTCTCTATCTGATTTGGTTCAGGTTTCTAAATTACCATCCACTTGGACCATTAGTGACGCTACCCGTTTAGAAGAAGGTAGAATCTTGCTAACACCGAAGACGAACACCAAGGGTTCTTTGTGGCACAAACAGAATTACAAATTGGGCGAGGACCTCACCATTGAGTGGACCTTCAGAAGCGTCAACTTTCTCGGAAAATCAGAAGGCGGAATCGCTTTCTGGTTTATTGATTCCAAAAGCGGTAAAGATGTCCAGCTATTTAATGGGCCCTCTAAATATGATGGTTTACAGATTTTGATCGAAAACAATGGCGTGTTGGGCAGTAATCTTCGGGCCCAATTGAACGACGGCACTGAAAAATTCAGTAAAGAAAACATTTACGACAAGTCATTTGGTTCTTGTCTACTGGCTTACCAGGACTCTTCAGTGCCACTAAATGTGAGGCTAACATACAGTGCTCGCGATAACAATATATTAAAACTACAAGTTGACAACAAAGTTTGTTTCCAAACTAGAAAAGTCAAGCTACCTGCTGGTAACTACCGAATCGGTGTGACCGCAGAAAACGCCAATACTCCCGAGTCTTTTGAGATTTTGAAGCTGCAAGTTTACGATGGCGTTACCGAAGATTCACTAATTCCAAATGTGAAGGCAATGGACCAACCTAAATTGATCACCAAAGTTGTCGACCAGAAGACTGGAAAAGAAGAGCTAGTTGAAAAATCGTCATTGGAGTTAAGCAATGAGGCTGGCACTATTAGCAACTACAAAATCTACGAAAAGCTAGATAAGTTGGAGGGAAAAGTGTTAGCGAACGACATTAGCGAGTTATCTAAGGAACTGGAAGCACTAGCTCTATTAGAAAAACAGAATTCTAAAAAATTGGATGAGTTAACCGCAATACTAAAAAGTGTCATTTCCGTGATTGGCAGCGATAAAGAAGGTTCAGTAAACATGGATTCATTTCAAGATTTTATCAAGATGGATGAAAAATTGGAACAGTTGTTAAAGGAACAGGAAAGAGTCAGGGAGGCCACCAAGAATAGTATTTTGTATGCTGCTAACGGTAGTGGTCCCCACCCTGATGACATTGTCGCCAAATTAACTATGTGGCTGATCCCTTTGGTAGTTATAATGATGGTGATGGCGTATTACACATTCAAAATCCGCCAAGACATCGTGAAAACCAAATTGCTGTAAATTTCCAGTATGTAATTTCTACAAACATTATCTGCGTAGTTTTCTCTCACCTTTTTGTGCTTTAGTAGACAGGGCTTTTGATTAGGGAAAAAGAAGAAAATTATCGTCTTTCGACGTATGGTGGCTTCAAGCCCGTTATGTTGGAATTTCCCAAGAAATTGGGGTTGGGCAGCCTTTTCGTCGTGTAGACTTCGTCCATATTTTTGGCCTCGTTGTAGACTGTTTCTACATCAACATGTTCTAAAACTCCAGGTTGGTGTTTCTCTTTGAAGTATGAAACCTGATTTTCTCTTAACCCAATTGGTATGCCGCCCTTGTATTGCCAATATTTAAGCCATCTTCTCTTTCTGACCTTTCTTGCATTATCAAGGCCTGTGTTCAGATAAACTGAGTCGTGCATATGCTCCAACTCTTTAATTTGGTTCGGAGTTAACATTTTCAGTCGATTCAGTAATTTGTTTTTATCATAAAGGGGTAGCCCTTTGGCAGAAAAAGATTCTTCCACTAAATCTTTTTCTGCCACAGGAAGTGATTCGAATTTCCAGCCATCAATATTCAGCGATTCAATTTTTTGAGCGATATCCAAGTTAGAAGACATATAAGGATCTGTCTTTATAAATCCATTTGGCGTGGTAGAGTCTATAATATCATTTAAAAGCCTTTTACCAGGTCTTACCAAGTTGCTGGCTGTTGAAGCTGGAGAATGTGCAGTGATGGTAGCAGTAGGGTGTAAACCAATAGGAACGTCCCGCGAGTGCATTTGTACAGCCTGCATAAACGAGTTTTTGCTGTGATACTTGGGTATTTTGAACTGAGCACTTAGTTCCAATGAGCCGCTGATAGTTTGACCAGGAATAATGATGTTCAAATGCTGTCCATTACTCCGCTCTTTAGAGTACTCCTGTCTTAGTTCCCACGAAGATTGCTCAACAACTGTTGGATAAGGAGACTCCCAAGTAGGCTCAACGATTTCATCGTTCTTTGTAGATATGTCTCCAATACTCGGCTTTAGCTTTTTGACCAAATCCAATACATGCTCTGGTATTTGAAAAACACGGTGCTGAGGCACAAATCCTTGCTCCTTAAGCGTCTGTTCCCAATAATCATCAATCACCCTCGTACCGTCAACAACCATACTGGCACCGAACAGCATAAACACTGATTTAGCTGTGACATATTGTACTTTATCGGTTGAATTACCAGTTATCTTATGCTGTTGCAAAAAAAGCTGGTCATTATCATCAGTTTCTAATGGGTATAACTGCTGATGTTGCTGCAAAAAGTCGGTAACAAGTGTGCCTTCAGGAAGCTGCAGTGCGTTTATCAGGTCTTGGACTAACATGTACAAGTTCCGTGGTTTTCCAGGCAAAAAGAATGTTGTAGCCAGGTATTGGCGACCCCCCAACAAGCACCCGAACTTATTTAGTTTTGTTTCCCCTTGTCGATCACCTCTTCCAAGCACATAGCTGTCATTCGTATCTGTTAGCCTTTCTCTAATAACATAAGAAGGAAACTGTGGAAGTCGTCCAGGGGATTTATCCAAGGGACCAAGCGCAAATTGCTCTTCAGAGACAAAAAACATAGCCTGTTTTAGGAGATACAAATCATGCTCCTTTTGCATCGCATCAGTGAATGGAAAAACGCTTTTTTCGTTCATGGTTTGCATTAGAGTATTGGCAAAGTGCTCTCAGAGTCTAAAGGATCGAACGCTAACTACATTGTTTTAGTCTATAAATTTTCTGGTTCCGAAAACAGCCCCAAAATTCACGGGGGAATCGTAATATTGGGATATAAACGGCATCGAATGCGTGAAAAATGGCCAACGCTAAGGTTACTAGCCCTGAGTGATTCCGAATGTGCCAGTTTCTGCTTTTTTTTTTTGGCATACGTTAGCAGAATATTCTTAACAACTTGTAAATATTTTTCTCGGTTACTCTTTCCATGAGGTTTCTCGCATCAGAGTTTACAGCGTTTGTAGCTACAGAATCAAAAAGAGTTTTGCGACCAAGGGTGGGACATGCATGCATGTTTTCGACTTTTGGATATTGGCTTGCAGTTGTGGAATTTCACTTTAGGAAAATTCTTTCCATAATCAGATGTAACTAAAAGACATGCCCCTTGTGAATATTCCTGATATATGAGGCTACGTTTTGAAGGAAAGCATTTGATTTTAAGGATCTGTTGCACCCTGTGTCCATCATCCCTGTAAACACTTAATTTGGTTCAGACCTTAAAATAGTACCATCGTATTTGTTATTTCTGATGATGCGTACCTCCATTATTTGTCATAACTCAACTTTTATTATGCCCAATTATAAATTATCATATAAAATTTGATCTTCTAGTGAAGCGAGCTTAAGAATACAGAAGAATAAAGTAATTTCTAAAACAAGTACATCGAAACTTCAAGTCTATCTAATGTAATTTTGAACAAAAAAAAAGAGAAAAGCTCTAAGAAAGAAGGAAAGTTCGTTTTGCTTTGTTGTTTCTAATCTTAAGGGTTTTCATAATTTTTCGCAGGGGCTGTAGCTAACATTATGTTACTAAAGCGCTATTGAAGGACGCCAACAGTCACGATAAAAATTCTCTTATTAGTGGCAATAACTAGTACAACTAGAATGCACAGATATATCAGGGTTTATATATGGTCCCTGGAATTACGAAATAGAGTTACTTTACCTTTGTAGAATTATTGGTTCTTCTTTAGTATCGTGTATTTGAGTCTTCATTATAAATTCTAAATCCTGAAATTTTGAAACCAAAGTTAAGTAAATATAATGTCTTTTTATTTGGCAAAAAAATTACCAATGTAGCTAAACATTTGTCCAAAATGGAGAGAGAAAGGCCAATAAAGAATAGTAATAGTCATACGGTCTAACATGTAGCCTTGGAGTCTGATGGGATACCATCACAGCTTCCATATTTTTTACCACCAGTAATAGAAACATTAGACCATGTCCAATCGGAAGCATTCTTAACCAACACTTTAACTCTATAAGCGGAACTAGCAACTGTACCAGTAGCGCCATCAACAGTTAGTTTAGAGATTGGTACACCTCCAGTGGGATTTCCGGTTGTTGAGCCGTTCAAATAGTCTCCTTCGATTACAATACCATACTTTTTGATATTTGACAAAGCGTTGTTTATGAAATTTACGTTTGTAACGCTACCTGTGGCATCTTGTACAGTCTTAATTCTAAGCCCATTGTCAGAATCAATGACGTGATTATTTTTTGCCCAAAATCCATTCACAACGTTATTGGAACGACCACCTACAGAACCGATGGAAATACCGTGACCATTGTAACAATAGTTGTTTAGAAAGTAAATGTTCTTACCAGAGTTCACTGCAATACAGTCATCTTGATTGTAAACTGTACAGTTTTGAATGGTAACATTGCTAGAGTTACCAACATCAAAGGCATCGGTATTTTTCCCACCATTCGAGTCACCATCTCTATTATCAATGGTGATACCGGAGATAATTAAATCGGAACAGGTGTTAACACTGACGACTTGATGTGGAGCATTCTTGATCTTCAAGTTTTGCACAGTAGAGCCATCAGTTAGTTTCAAGCTCAACATCTTTGGCTTCGTCTTACCACTGTCACCTTTACCATCCCACCATTTCGAGCCTGAGCCATCGATGACATGATTAGAGGCACCCTTAACGGTAACCTTGGAACCACTGATAGAAATTAATGGTCCTTTCCACTCAGAATAACCGAATGATATTGTTCCTTGAAAGGTAACTGTAGAGCCTGACGCTAAATTGGTCAAATCTAGAGTTTTTCCAGCAGGAACCGTGAAATCTTTGATGGTAATATCTGAACATTTTTTCACGGTACTTAAGCTAGACAATGATGAACCAGTCAAAATGCAAGATGACCTTTTTTCCATAGGGAAAGCGGACGCAACAAATGCCAATGAACTAATTATTTGTGCTTTAGTGAATAACATTTTAATCTTGGAGGACTTAGTCAATAGAGCTGATGGAAATTGTCTACTGGAGCCAAATGAAGTGTCCTTTTATATGTTTTTGTCTGGAGGAGGCTGGGTGTTTAGAAGGTGATGAAGAATTTCATTCTTTAAAGAAAAATGTTCTTTCAACTATGTTCGAATGATTAAGAAAGGCCTAGCTTGACATGGATTACATGAACTGTATGGCTGAAATTCTTTTTTTTTTAGATTCTTGGCGAAAAATTTTGAAGCTTTTGCTAACACCAGAGCTTCACTTTTTTTATTCGAGAAAGGCACACCAATTTGGCTGCCTATGTATTTAACAAGGAAACTTGAAACACGTTCATACCGTGAACAAGCTTCTGAAGTTTTATTCCATATTGGTGACACGAAAAAAAAAAAAAAGATGCACATTGGGCATTGTAAAGTATTTGTAGACACCACCAGCGACAATGTTGAGCAATTGAAATGCTCTGTGTCAGAATTGTGTCCAATTAGAATATAAAAGTGCTTACATTCTTAGGTAAGGAATTTTCTGTTACAAATCATGGTAAAAGTTGAAGCGCTCGTGACAGAAAATTCTTTCACGATTATATTTGGCCGGCCGTTTTTACCTTGATCAGAAAAAGAATGCAAGAGCGAGGAAGCTGAAAAAAAGCTTCTGATGAGACAACTGAAAAAATGTTTACACCAAATTTGAGCTTAATCCTTGGCTAATTAAATGCGATAAACCCACCTGTGGTTACACAGTAAATTACTCTATAACCTAGTTTTAGAGGTACCTTTCAAGAGCTATACTTGGATAACCAAGCAGAGTGATACTGTGCAAAACATGGTGAGCTCTGGTAATTAAAGTAAAAAGCTGTTTCCATTTTAAAGAAAATCTAACGAGTGTAGTAATAAATTTTAACATATGGTGATATTATGGGAATATCATTCTCATATACTTGTAAATATTAGAAAGTTTAGAAGTATTGCAAAGATGCAATGACCTGCCATAGGACACTATACTATAAAGGAAATAGAAATATAACTACACGACTGGACTATTAAAGTCAAGCAATAAGCTTTTTTGTTATAGAAATATATTAACTTTTTTTCTTTTTACTGACTAACAGTAATTGTAATTAAAACAAGACACTAAAATACACAAGGTGGCAGCAATCATAACTGACCCAAGCAGCCACCTGGAACGACAGAAGAGCTATAGACATCAGCGGCATAGTAAAGATAATTATCTACGTTTCTAACAGCATAGGTAGCATTGTTCTTGGCATAGTCCAATAAATCGTCAATTTCTTCGACGTATTCAGTAATATACTCGTCAGAGTTCATAGTTGGCGCGCGCAAGTAACGATGTAACAAGTCAATACCTGCGTAGTGGGTTGGGCCAACTTCAAGAACGGTACCATCAAAACACATGCTGGATAATGGCTTCTTGACAGTGTAGAAACGGTTACAGATAACGGTTTGCATTGGGTTAGAAACACGGTAGTGACCGGCCCAGCTAGTAGGGTTAGCAGCACACTTACCATCAGTATCATCACATCTGTAGATCATACCTTCTTTAGAGGATTCCACTAAATGGTTAAAAACACCAAGCACCGTGAAAATACTACCATTACCGAACCATCTCTTGTAGAATTTGTCTTCGACACCATATTCTAGTAATCTATTTCTGATTACGTCAGTAACTTGAACAGTATCCTCGAAAGCGGCGTTAAGCATGTTATTATTAGTTTCGTTACAAGAATCATGGATTTCTGGGAAAGTTGGTCTTAACCAACCTGTAACCACTTCACTGGAGTCCACATCACTTGGTCCGGAAGTAGAGACACCAGTAGATTTTTCAGAGGAGGAATGCGACGATGAATTTCTGGTAGCAGCCAAAGATATAGCACAAATGGAGGAAACTAAAGATATAGCTGAAACAAATGCAATAATAATAATAGTAGCTGTAGCGTGTTTCATCTTGAATATAGAAAGGAAGAAACTTTATATCTAGCTTGTTAATGTTCTTGACATTTTTAAAACCAAAGGATAACTTTATAAGCAGTATGCGTAGATCCTTCCCTTTTTGTATTTGTATAAAACAATGATTTCTCTTGTTACTCAGACCCTGTAATTAAACCTACAAGGTTGGACCCTTTTGCCGAGAACTAATTGTGCTGTGCACTACTAAGGACATGTCGCTAGAATGTTGAAATTTAGAGAACCAAAATTTCCATATCAAGTAATAGCAAACCTCTAAAAACCCTTAAAGTCAAATATGACAAAACCCTGATGGTTATACACACCACTCTCGAAGATCTAGTAATTCAAATCTACCGTATTCTATTGCGGCGACTAGCGCCTCACAAAGTGCGGAGGGCTCAGGGACCACTGTAGGCGTGCATGGCACAAAAAATGGACCCTTTTACCCGTTACACAGAACCATCCAATAAGGACCAAGCCAGCAAACATTGAAACGCATAAAACGAGTAGCATCTTTCTGACCCAAAAATGACCTTCTAGGTTGGGAATGATTCTAAAAAACCACATAATATGAAATTACACCAAGTATACCTGATGTACAACCATCCGGGAACCAGAGGCAAAAAACTGATATGAACTGCTTCTTGTACATTTACATTCACAGAACGTAGTTGAAACGGTATTCCTTGGTCAAAAACAAAATTATCTAATTTATAATAAAGGTATCAAGCGTTGTGTTCATGCACTTGCTTGAGAATTTTTTAACAGCGCGTACACTTCATTTCGATCCGGATATAACGTATTTAATAAAGTAGAATCGCTTGATACAGTATACAGTTAGCATAAAGAAATGAAAACGAAAAAGAAAAACCACATTTGATAAATGCGATTTTGTCTGTGATCACATTACTAGTAAAGGCTACTAGCCCATTCACTATGTAAGTTGAGAAAGTAGTGAACGTTGAGATAATTGTTGGGATTCCAGTTTTGGTTAAGGTAATGTCATTGGGCATACAAAATATACTGGAAGTTCTCTTTGCCTCTCTAGGAATCCCTAAAAGAAAATCGGTAATTTTACAAAATAATGTTATTACTTCTTCCTTCATGTTATATGTTTTCATTCATTACCCTACTACATCATCAATCCTTGCGTTTCAGCTTGCACTAAACCTGGTGACCACTTCTCATTCTTCATACCATCATCTTACATCCTGTGTGATAACATACTAATAATATGAATAAAAGCCGATGAACAATAGTTGATTAATATTCCAACATAAATGTAGCTATTTTTCTCTTTTTTTTCTCTTTTTTTCTTCTTTGTTTCTTAATTTAACGTTTGGATGTCGTAGCAGAAAGGCATAACACAATTTAGCTTGGCTACAGACATTAAGCAGTACGTAGTACCAGCAAACTCGGTCAGTGTTAATTATCACTCGACATTGAGTGCTTTGAGCCATAGAATTGATACTAAAAAAGAGTCTTGACATTAAGTAGAGCTTCTCGGAGTAAAAAAAGTATGCACTTAATCCGACTATGCTGCCTAATATTTATTCCACTGGGAGCTCTACACATTTTGGTGTATATCAACCAATAGGAAAGAGTCTTGAGAGGGCACCTTGATATTGTTAGTAGTCACATGTGTAGATTTTCTATCACGCGACATTATATTGTCCTTCTTTTTTCAGAGGAGTTTGCTATGTAAACTGTGGCATGTGCTGTTGAAAACTAAAACGAGACAAAGGCAGCTTAACTATACTCTGTCTTTTCTTTCGACTGAGAGGTTAATTGAGTTTACAAGGAGTTCTTGGACTACGATAGAATAAAATAAAATTGAAGTTTTCCGTATATAAATCGAAACTTATTTCTAACCTTCGTTGCCTATTTGGTATATATTTGCTAGCTCTTCTTATTCTTGATTTAGTACGAAACTTTAAGACCGAATTTTACCTTGGTAATCCGGAAAAGTGATAATGAAGACATATGAAGTGACTTATGTTACAGATAAAAATCAGTCTGATGACTCGTCAAATTTCTTTCAGGAAGAACCTGACGCCCGTAATGACAAATCTTTCGAGTAGTTCAATCCAAATACGGGTTTCAAAATAGCGCTTAAGAATAAGCACATATCTTTGTTGGCTCTTGGCGGGATCATTGGACCAGGATGTCTTGTGGGTGCGGGAAATGCCTTGAGCAAAGGCGGGCCATTATCTTTATTGCTAGGGTTTGGAATAATCGGCATTGTTGCATTTGCTGTGATGGAATCCATCGGTGAAATGATTACATTATATCCATCAGGAAGTGGGTTTTCAACACTGTCAAGAAGATTCCATAGTGACGCATTATCTGCAGTTTCAGGCTACGCATATGTGGTTGTATTTTTTGCTGTTTTAGCCAATGAATACAATACTTTATCCTCGATTCTACAATTTTGGGGTCCACAGGTCCCACTTTATGGGTACATTTTGATATTCTCGGTCGCATTCCAAGTTTTCCAAATGTTGGGAGTCGGGATATTTGGAGAATTTGAATACTGGCTCGCTTGGTTTAAAATCATTGGCTTGATTGCATATTACATTTTTTCAATCATCTACATATCCGGTGGAATCAAGAATAGGCCTGCTTTTGGGTTCCATTATTGGAATAATCCAGGTGCATTGGCTGATGGATTTAAAGGTATTGCTGTGGTATTTGTCTTCTGCTCATCTTTTTACTCAGGTACTGAGTCGGTAGCTCTTGCTGCGACTGAATCTAGAAATCCTGGCAAAGCGGTTCCAATTGCTATTAAGCAAACTTTTTGGAGAATAATAATCGTTTACCTCGGTATTGCCGTGTTTTATGGTGCCACGGTTCCTTACAACCATACCAGCTTGGGTGCACATACAAAAGCTTTGAAGTCACCAATAGCTATTGCTATTACAAGAGCAGGCTGGGAAGGTGGTGTTCACTTAGTCAACGCTTTTATCTTGATCACTTGTGTTTCTGCAATCAACGGATCTCTTTATATCGGAAGCAGGACCTTGATTAACCTGGTCCATGAGGGTTTGGCACCAAAGTTTTTGAAGTGGACAGACAAAAGAGGTGTCCCAATTCCTGCGATTACTCTTTTCAATGCTTTGGGCCTCATTTCTTTGATGAATGTCAGTGTTGGTGCATCAAATGCTTATTCTTATATCGTGAATCTTTCTGGAGTAGGGGTTTTTATAGTCTGGGGTATCATATCCCTCACCCATCTAAGATTCAGAAAGGCTTGGGATTTGCAAGGTAGATCTGCCAGCGAGTTACCATACAAATCTCTTCTTTTTCCGTGGGGCCCAATTTTCAGCTTGGCTGCTGACATTTTCCTTGGTCTAATCCAAGGTTGGTCCACTTTTGTTCCCTTTTCAGCCAGACTTTGTCGACGCGTATGTTTTGCTGCCAGCTGCTGTCATATTGTACATTTTTTTAAGCCTGGTAAGAACGGGTGGGTTCAAGTTGGTGGATTTGCGCACTGTTGATCTTGATGAAGGTCGCAGAGAAGATTTGGATTCGGATGGAGCCGAGGAAGACTTGGAAGGCAAAGATCAACCTGTTAGAAGTACGAAAAGAGATAGAATTACGCGCAAGTTAATTACCGTATTTACTTGAATAAATTATTTATTCTTTATTTAACCTTTTACGCTCTAATGAGAAAGTATACTGGCAAATATGAAGATCAAGATTTACCACACAGTTTTGTGTGTCAATCATCAAATCACTCCAGTCATAGATTTAAATTATACTATCTAGTCCCATTTTGGGCACTCTATCCGCAAAAATATTGAAGTAAAAAAAAAATGTTGAATCATTCTTAGTAGATATCACGTTGAGATATAACATAATAGGCTACAGACCAAGACTGCGGTGTATAATTTTACGCTAAAATTAGGTACTTTGTTACGCAAGTGATATCCAAAAATTCAGAAAAAAATAAACTATTCAACAGGAATATAGAATATCTACTTGAGCTTCATTGGACTCCTTCTAAATCTAATTGCGTGGATTCGTAAGCACAAACTTGCACTTGGTTTTGGTAGTTCCTATAAAAAATTTTATGTTGTCATTTTAAACTTTTTATAAGAGAAACCTGTTAAGGCATGTGTCCAACAAGTACCGAAAGGTGCAAATTATGACTTCATACGCAGAAGAATGCGGAATGTTTAATTAAAATAAAGTTATTACTATTAAAACCAGAGGTTGGAGTAGCTGCTGGATAACTTGATGTGGCGCAGGCCAAGGGGCGCATCTAGTTTTTCAAACCTAATTCTGAACCATTTTTCTTTATCTCCTCTTCTTTTTTTCGTACCTTTAAAGTATAAGATATATTTACTAATGTGGAATACTTCAATTGGGCTCTTTTTTTCTTTTACAGTTTAATTAATATGATTGGTTGAAACTGTGATGTAAAATGCCACAGTATGCCGTGGTTTCTGCATGCGCTCTTTGTCTCCTAAGCTTGGCGTAAAAGTCCAGTACGTTAGTAGGCAAACTTGTTGTGGCGCCAGTAACAAGTTCATGTAAAAAAGCATAGTATAAAAGCTCTCTCTAAACTAAAAGTAATGAGCAAAAGGGGGGTTTCTTTTTAGGTTTCCTGTAAATCACCACAGCGATGCCAAGAAATGTTGACGAAAAGGGGAAAGCCTTAGTTGCCGAGGTTTCACTGACCTTAGATGATCAAGACCCAAAAGCTAACTCGGAAACCAATCGGAGAGAAATAATACCATCAGATATTGAGTTAACTCAAGACGACATCGAATTCCTAAACATTAAGGTGGTTAGCCAGCCTTGGTATAGGTATTTTTCTCCAAGTGATACCAAAGAAGAGAGAAGATTGCTTGTTAAGTTGGACTTATTAATCTTACTTTATTTATTTCTTTCTTCTTTTGTCAAAACTTTAGATTCCAGTGCTGTTAGCTATGTGTATGTCTCAGGTATGAAAGAAGACCTTAGAATGTTCGGCAACGAGTTAACTTATCAAAACTCGTGCTTTATGGCAGGGTTTATTATAGGTCAAATCCCACTCACCATGCTAGCCATGAAGCTTCCTATATATTGGTACCTACCAATAATGGATTCTATACGAGAACTTTTCACTTTGTTCATATACAAAATTGATAATTATCATCAATTGTGCGCACTACGCTTTTGTGCCGGTTTATTTGGGTCATTTTTCTTTCCTAAAGTACAATTTGTTATTGGACGCTGGTGTAAGAAGACAGAAATCAATTTGAGATCTGCTATGTACTTTGTCGCTTCACAGGTGGGATCGATCGCTACCGGATATATTCAGGCTGCTGCGTATAAGAAACTGAGTGGAAAGGCTTGGTTAGATGGTTGACAATGGCTTTACATATTGGCATTCATAATAACGGTTCCTATTTCATTATACGGAATTTTTATACTACCAGGATTACCGGAAACTATGAAACCCTACTCTTCTGATGGCAATCATTTTTTGAATATGTTTACAGAATACAAGTTTCTGACTTCAAATGAACGAAAAGTAGCAAGATTGAAAATGTTCCGAGAACAAAGAGTTAGTAACGACAGCTTCAGAATCTCAACCCTAGTAAATTGTTAAGAAAGTAAAAGGTTTTGGTTACTGGTGGTATTTGCAATCTTTTTCTCACAAGCTGATGGAATTAGTTCGAATAGCGGATTATCATTGTGGCTGAAAGAACAAAACTATTCGGTGTACAAGATAAATACAATCACTACTGTCATTCCAGCTGTGACTATTTTTCTCTCTCTTCTAAATGGTATTATCATGGATAGTTGAATTAACGATGTTTTATCATATCCTGTTGTAATTGGATATGTTGCATTGCTCAACCTGGTTGCAGGAATTATTCTAGTTATTTGGAGTGTCAGTAATGGGGGGATTCTTTTTGCATTTTTCCTATCTGGTACAGTAGATAGTATTGCGGCAATACTATACTCATAGGCAAATATAATATGTTCAAATAATTCACAGCACCAAGCGTTGACTCTAAGTACAATGAACACGTTGGGAAACACCTTTGCTGTTTGGGTTCCATTGTTTGTTTGGAAAACTGTAGATGCTCCAGAGTACAAAAAGGGATGCACTTACAACATAGCACTGGATGAAATGATGCTAATCATGCTACCTTCTTCGATATGGTTGCATAAGATATATAGGAAGCAAAACTCTCAAGGCGATAGTCACTTTATCTCTAAGGCCTCGGAAGACACATGTTTTCGACATCAGCATGCCTTTTTCCAGTCTTTGAGTTTTTAGTAGAGGAGTATAATGTTCTGGTCTTAATCTTCAACGTCAAGTTTAATCCTTTTTTTTTTTTTTTTTTTTTAACTTTGCAAGTCACAAAGTAGAACATCTCTATCAGTCTCGTGTACGTTCAGGTATCTTTACAGACGCTCGGTCTTAAGTTTTGGGTATACAGTTTATTGAAAATTAAGAAAGGCTCAAGCGCCAAAAAAAAAAAAATTAACAAGTCAAGAATAAGCTCTTGAAATATCAACCACTACTAACAGCAACGCATCCCTCTTACTGCTCCTTTGGAGACTTTAACTTGACTTTTGAGAACCTGTTATCTGTCTTCAAAGGAGCATAGTCACTAGACTCAACAAGAAACTTCAACAGAAGCTGTTTAAAGTTAGAAGTTTCTTTAGAATAGTGTTGATCATCGGTCAAGTTGTGTAGCTCTTGTGGATCATTCCTCCTCAGATAAAGCTCGTTTTTTTCATACAGCCTGTATACAAAAGTAAAGTTATGATCTCTTAATGCGACAACCCTGCCGACAACCCTGCCGACATATTCCACATAATCATGCTGAATTTGAGCCTTTAAATCATATGGAAAGGTTGCATATTCAATTATAAGTTCTTCGCTTAACAGAAATCCACCCTCTGAAACTGAAAAATCTCTAACTTTACTCAACTCTTTATTGATTAATGGTAGTAAAGATCTTCCATCAATTGGATAATCTGGTTTCAAGCTGGAAATATCAAATAAAGTGGCACCGAGATCAACCATCTCCGTTAAGGCATCGATCGTTTCACCTTTAGGAACTCCAGATCCACCTATAATTAAAGGTTCATGCACAAGACTGTCAGAGACCCCACTAGGCCATTTTTCTATTAGACCATGGTCGCCTAGATACTTTCCATAATCAGTGAAAAATATTGTGTATGTAGTTGCGGAGTTGATCAAAGGTAATATTCTTCCCAGCTGATCGTCTATCCTAGAAATCATTCCATAATAAACACCGATGATTTCTTTCCAAGTTTCTAACGAGCAATTTTCTATGCCATAATCTTTTCTTAGCTTGTTAAAATATTGTGGTTCATACCTTGTTTTACTTTTAAAGTCAGAGGGATTTGGCAGCAAATCCCTTAGGTACATTGAGTAATAAGGCTCTTCAAAAGCAAACGGACAGTGTGGAAAGATCAATGGTAGTAGGAGGACCCAAGGTTTTCCTACTGGCGGAGTGTTCAGTCACTGCTCTGCAGATTTTATTACTGCTTCGTCATAATCGATAATCACATCCCTTTTACCCTGATAGAAAAGTCTTCCCCAAAGTTTGAAGACTTCATCGGTTTCAATACTCTTCTGTTTCTGGTCCTTTTTTAGTTTGCCCCCCAAAAAAAGAGCTTTCTGGCTCTACAATGAAACCATATTCATCAACACTCAACTCGGTAGCATCTTCTGCGAATAAACCACCGCCCCCGGGACCTAGTATAAACACGTGGTATCCATTATTTTTCAATGATTTAAACAAGTTATCATCATAGGACTGTAGCAAACTGTTTAATCCTCTTTTCTCAGTCGAGTGCGGGTATCTTGAACTAAAAATCGAAAATCTGCTTTGACTGCGGACACTGTCTTGTAAAAACAGTTCGCAAATTTGGTACCATTTAAATCCAAACTATCGATATTTGATGTTTTAATAACTTTATTGCCAAACGCCCCAAGACAGTCATATCTTAGCTGATGAGGCATAAACATAACGTAGTTTGGCTTAATATTCTCAATTTTCTCTTCAGCCATGTTAACCAAAAATTGATGCTCAAGGTATTATATCTAATGTTCGAATACTTGAAAGTAGTTTTTTCTTCCCTTCTTTTACCTTATAATCTTGTATCTAGAACGATAAAGATATCCTTAAGCGCTTTATTAAATAAAACAAAAAAAAAAAGAATGGCAGAACGGAATGTATGCTTGAGTCAAAAGGATTATTTTTCATAGGCACACTAGTGTAGTGTAACTTTTCCGACCCTTTTTGTATCAAAAGGTTTGTTCATGAAGGCTACTTGTCTTGCAATGTCTTTCAATTTTCACCTGATTTGTACTGTAGGCAACCAGTGTAGCTTCAGATGATGAAGTATTTTTTTTTCTCGCACACAATGCCACAATGCAGTCTTTCATTATATGAAAAACAATGCGGAGATACAAATAACCAATGACTACGCCGATGAGAAGGCTCCAAAACCTCTGCCTCATCTAAGTGGCCAGTATGAGTACCAGGCCAGTATCTTATCACGCTATTCAATTACTGATGCTAAAGATAGTAAGATATCGAATATCTTTTCCGTTTTTAAAAATCAATTTAACAAAACTTTGGGGTCATCTTGTTTTTTATTATTTCGTTCATCCTTTAGTCATGGATTTGATAACCAAGGTTTTGCAACTATTCAAGCAACGGATGCTTTCATTGAGCAGTTTGGCGAGTACAATTCAAATTCCCAAGCATACAGTATCTCAACTAAGTTCTTTTCATATTTAAACAGTTTTCAGTATATTGGATTTGCATTTGGATCGGTTTTTGGGAGTTATGTTAGCGAATATTTTGGGAGAGAATGGTGTATTCGCTCTATGAGTGCTTATGCTGTGATCATTGCCATTATTTCCGTTAAATCCAAAGAGAAAGAGCAAATACTATCAGCAAGACTGCATGAAGGATTCCAGTTGAGTTATTCTTCATTTTTCCCACTATCGTTGGTATTCTAGTAATATTTATTCCCGAGTCTCCTCGGTGGCTGTTACTACAATCGAGGGAAGAAGAAGCTTTAGAGTTATTGATCAAATACAGAAAGGGAAAATTTACAGAAGAAGAAATACTTGCTGAGTTTGAAAGTATTAAATCTAGTTTAAAAGGATTAGATGACAGTCAAGGGACCTATAAAGAATTATTTCAGAAGAATAATTTGAAAAGAACTTTAATTGTCATTGGTACAAATATATTTCAGCAAGTTACTGGACAAGCGTTTTCATCTTAATATGGTACTATCTACATCAAGTCCCTCAAAACCGTCAATCCTTTTCAAATGAGTATTGTTTCTGCAGTCATCGGCATAGTGGGTATCACTCTGATTCTACCACTAAATGATAAACATGGTAGAAAAACATTCTTGTATATTGGGTCCTTGTTACAAATAGGTGCGTTGATGACCATGGGTGGATTGGGATCCTCTACTGTTGCTTCTCGCTCAATGAAGAATGGTGTTGTTGCCATGATGAGCATTTTTGGGTTTGCACTTTCAATTAGTTGTGCTCCCTTGTGCTACGTAATTAGCAGTGAAGTTTCCACATTGAAACTGAGATAAAAGGTATCGCATTGGTATCTTGTTCAACATTTTATTTGCCTTTTTGGTGGTCCTCACTCTGCCTTATCCGTCGAACGCGGACTATGCAAATTTGCAGTCAAAAGTTGGTTTTGTCTATGGGTCTTTTTCTGTTTCGGCCTTAATTTTTACTTACCTTTTATTCCAGAGTGCCATGGCAAATCATTAGAAGAAATTGACTACTGTTTCTGTAAGAAGATTCCACTCACGAAATCTGGCTCTTACCATCCAGGACAGTCGGGGGATTTCTTGTCATTTAAGAAAAACCTAGATGCTAGTGAATTGGGTGTTGAAAGCAACGAAAAGACTGAAAATGCTTTGAGACAGACGGTAACTGAGAAGAATTATTCTGTAGATAAAGTTGCGTAAACTTCCTTAGATATGTTATCTGTCTCCCCATATAAATATTAATGAGAATAATTTGCCCGCTGAGGTTAACTACGTTACTCGATTCTATAACATTAGCTTTGAAATTGAAATTTTTTACTCAAACAGTAAGAATTTCAACTAATCTAGGAAAAGCACGTTTTATGCAGAGGAAAAAAAAAGTTCAACCGACAATTATGGATGTTTTTGTAGCTCTTATATTGTGCAATTCCTTTATTTGCCAAGATTTTGAAATACTGTAATTCGAATCTGTATATAGATAAGTTGAGAACGCCAAGAAGGGAAGACACTTATGTCCAATTTAATATTCGATATCTACCCTAAGCCGAGAAAGCCGCTTCTTGATTTAGCTTAGGTCCACCAGCAACTACGCTTACGATTTCTACGTATGGTTTACTTATATCAGATAGACAAAATCATGTGTTTGGTTTCATCACCAACAAATCTTTAAAGCATTGTGGTTGAGCAATTATTCAAATAATCTACTGAAATAGTAAAAAAAAACTAGGGACATTACTGCCATCTGTGTAAAAGGAAACCAGACTTCAAAAAGAGCTATCAAAGTTTTACAAAGCAACGGCAAAAAAGTGGTCTTATTAGATTATTAATTACGGAACATGGGAAAGTTTGCCTGCAGGAAACAAAAGACAACAATTGCTTCGAATCAAATCGAACATTTTCTAGAAATTATCATACTATGTTATGAAGCCTGACAGTTTGATTTCTATTTCTTTCCCTAAACCGAAAAAAAAAATACAGAGTTTTTCGGGGTGCCAACTCTAATTTCTATACAATTCTGCGGAAAAAAGTACTTGATAAGAGGATTTAGTGAAGTCACCGAAAAAACTAAAGTCAGCGCGCAGTGGAAGTCATTATTAATGTCACAGTGTCTTTTTAAATAGCGTTACCAAGCTCAAAGAAAAACTACAGTTACTATTGTTCATGTCACACATACAGCCAGTAGTCTTTAAGAATTTTTCTTAGGTGCTGCAAAATGGCAACTGATAAAAGAAGGCAATTATAGATAAGAGCCTGTCCATGTGCAGAAGTGTTAAACCCTTCAATAGAAGAACCAAAGATTTGTAATGACAGACACCAAAGAATTCGTCTCCAAGGATCTACAAGTATTAGATGATATCTCTTCTTCTAGCGGCTTGAGCGAAATGCAAACGGTTTTGAAAACACATCGCCCAGAAAAGGAAATGCTTGGCAAGGCAGAGGAAATCGTTGCAGAACATAACTTGAGTGATTATAGAGAGCTTATCACTAGAGGAGCTTTGCTTGCAAATAATCCAGAGATTATTGAGACAGAGAACTACATTGATTTAGAGAGAAAGGCAATTGTTGTGAAAGGACACACCCTATTCTTTCTCTTTCGCGTAATATGATATTGGCCGCTATCTCTACTTCATTCGCTGCAATTAATTTTGGAATGAATGAGAGTGCAATTTGCGGAGCCGTACTTCAATAACAAAAACAGTTTAATATTACCAATGTTAATGTTCAAGGTTCAACCGTGGCTTCTCCTTACTTGGCCGCTGCTATTTTTGGTTCCCCTTTGACTGTGTTTCTTAACAAATACCTTGGATGGAGATTGATAGTCTTCATTAGTTGCTTCATTGGATTTGCCAGTTCATTAATCCAGGGCTTTGCTAATGGATTATCATGCCTGCTATTTGCAAGATCGTTTATGGGGATTGGTATGGGGTTGAATTTAGTCACTGTCCCCGTTTATACAGTAGAATGTTTACCTGCAGCATGTAGAGGTGCGATTCTTATGTTATGGCAGACAATTATTGCTTTAGGTATTTGTCTCGGCTCTGTTCTTAACAGAGCTTTTTTTGAGATTGAAGGATCACTTTCTTGGAGATTGATGATTGGATCATCTTGCGTAGCGCCAGTTATTACAGGTGTATTGATATTTTTTCCACCAGAGTCTCCAAGATGGCTGATTTCCAATGGAAATACACTTGAATCATTAGAGTCATTGATTAAGCTGAGATTTACCGAGATTTCCGGTGCTAAGGATTTTTACATTCTTTACGAATCGCTAAAGTTTGAATCCGAGCTTAAAGTTAAACTCACTATGTGGGAGCAGTTCATCTCGCTATTTGAAGTTCGCAGAAACAGGTTCGCAGTCATCGTTTCATTGATTGGTATTTTGGGCCAATAGTATGGTGGTTTCAACATTTTAGTTTCATATACAACCACAATTCTAACAAATGCCGGGATAGATCCAGTGACAGCTATTGCAGGCTCTATCGGGATTGGGGGTGGTTGTTTTTTAGCGACGTTAATATCATCGCAGCTGCTTGATCGTTTTGGGAGAAGAAAAATGTTGTTGTATACCCTTCCAATAGAAGCCATATGTTTATTCTTGCTAGGCGGTGTATTGAATGTTACAAAGTCTACTACTTGGTTAGCAGCTGGGCTGACATCAATGTACGTCTACGTGTTTTTCTATGGTATTGGTATCGGTCCTGTGAGTTTTACGCTGGTTGCAGAGACCCCTTCCATTTCTGTTCGTATAGCTCATAGTGCCTTTTGTATGGCTGCTAACTGTATTATTGACTTTTGCTTGAGTATGACATGGCCTAAAATGAGTGCCACTATGACTACATCTGGTGGTCCGTACTTCTACGGAGCTTTCAATATTATTGTCTGGATCCTGTCTTACTTTTGTATTTCTGAAACAAAGAGGTTTACCTTAGAACAGCTAGATGAAGTTTTCAAGGGCGGTTTGGGCCTTTTATTTAAGAAAAAGCTTAGCGCTCTGTTTCGCAAATCCTTTGAAAAATAAAGCTCAATAAAAGTGATAGTTGATATCCAGAGCTATCTAGCCCTTTAGCTTTTAGAGCATCTGGTGAAGGGTCTATACAGAAAAAAAAAAGAAACAGCTGTCCGTTTAGCTGTGTAATATTCTCTACATATTCGAATTCTAAAAAAACTTTTGATGTTCTAAACGCGTGTATTTTTGTTCTCCTTCATAGGGTTCATCATCGATACAAATGAAGAAATTTCTTTACCCACTTATGATGTCAGTTAAAGGGTGTCTTGTTTTAACAGTATTGGTCCAAAACCCGAGGTTTGTGATATTAAAATATAATGACCGTAGCATGACCAGGGAAAAAATCCACAACGCATTTCGGATTATGTGCTTTTTACTGATCAGTATTTTCCCTTTGCCTAGACCTAATATACAAATTAAAATACAATGGAAAACCTCTTCAGTAGTCACTGTGCACATTGTGCTTTCTATCACATCAGTTTTGTTGTGCCTGATCCAAATTTGGGTTCTCGGATGCAGTAGTGACGCAACGGGCCGTGCATGCGCTTGGCACTTTCTGCGCTCGCATCCTTCTCGCTTGTCAGCTAGGTAAAGCCACTGTGGTGGCTCCAGTAAAGCCAAACAAAAGAGCGCAGTGACACTTTTTAACGTTCAGGGCCCTACAATTGAAAACGAGTCAAACGCTTCTACGTTGTTAAGATATTAAAATCTGATAGGGCTCAGTTAGTTCGAGGTTTAATACAAGACGCCTGGTAGGATCATCCCCATTTATAATTGCCCGGTAAACTAATATGCTTTAAAGCTGCCTGAAATGCCAGGCCCATACCGAGTTTCTTTTTCCTGGATCTATGTTTACAGATTTAAAAGACTAACCGAGGAGCCATTGTATTTTATCTATTAAAGTGGATGAAAAATGCAAATTTTAGGCACTAGAAGGCGAACTACGCACAAGAAAAATAAAGCAATACAGACTACAGCGACTCACGCATAACCACTACAGAAAGCTGATCAAAATATATAGGCTGTGCTGTGTGCATGCCAATAAAGATTTTGGACAAGAGTAGCGATAGTAGTGCAGACAGACACCATCCTCAAGAAGATGCAATATAAACGCAAGTGTTCCGAAATCATACGGATAATGTGCAATCAGGCTCCAGGATATCATCCTTCATTACGCATGCTAGAAACGAGTAACAGACACAATTTGATTATCCCTATCTTAAAATACTTATAGTGCAATCTCTCCCAAAAGAAGGAGGGAAGAAAAAAAAGACGATAAAACTCTGGAACCCCACACGGGGGAACATCGATAAAAACGAATTTAGAGCACGGCAACACATTTAAAGTATTACAAAACTCGAAGACCTCTTAAACATAAAGTTGTTTTTTTTTAAAAATAACTAAACTTAGAGGATTTTAGCTAAATTTTACAAATAAAAACTTACAGGTTCAAGCAATCTATTGCTTCGTGGAAAAAAAAAAGGAGCAAACACGATGACTTACGAAAATAAACCACATCGTGCAATTAGTTCTGATGATTGCACATCTCCAAACAATTTTCGTGAAGACCAATATGCGATGAGGACATGGAAAGATGCACCCGTCAGAATATTAGCTACCTTACACCATCTTAGAAAACGTAGATTAGAACAGAGACTACAATATTTATGCAGTCCGTGTCTTTACTCGAGTTCCAAAAATAAGTGTCTCGCCAGAAAAATGTAGCAGAGCCCTTTTGCGCCGCTTGCAAAGGCATGCTAAAGTAGTGTGTTTATTCCCAGACGAAAGTCTTACAACATTAAAAACAAAATCAGAAGCGTAGCAATTTACACGTCCCTTTGCAGCCGCGCTCTTACGGGTGCGGATCCCTTAATTCAAAAAAAAAAACTCTGCGTTTTGGCATAGCGCAAAAAAGAGTTTAATAAGCGCTCTAAGTGCGCTCCAAACTTCCCATACGAATCGGAAATCCTATCTGATCACATTTTTGTAGATGAAGCTAACGCCTAGTGCAGAATTTAGTGCAAAAAAGGCAATAAGTCAAGGCACTCTGCCAGATAATCAACCAGAAATAGCGGTACGTTTAAAAAGCCCACGTTACTTGTTGAACCTTTGTGGTTATCCCACTGCCACATATCCCTTGTGGAAAAAGGGACCGTAGCCAAACCAAAGATCCTCTCGAACTCAAGAGGCTGTGGCTAATGTAAGCCTCGTAAAAATACCAATTGCTTCGCTGCACTTCAGATTTCATTTCATTGCATTTTTGTTTCTTTTTTATTTTATTCGATCGCCTTGGCTTTTCCCACCCACACACCACAATCTTCCTCTTTTGGAAAGGAAGGCAACACTGAATTGAGGAAGCCGCATACTAAAATAGATTCAAGGCACAATTTTAGAAGCTTGATCACGAAACAAAAGAGATGCCAGGTGCCTAGATAAGAAGCTGTTAATGATTTTCATGCTGTAAACTCTAAACTACAGGTATTTTGCTCAAATTTGTGCGCTTCACGCGGAACTTTGGTTCCTCGTATAGCTTTTCTCATACGTGTGGACTGACAATGCATGTTTTCCAGTAGTTTTCAAAACATGCCGCTCCTGACCATTCTCAATAGCTTAGCTTACGTTCTGAGCACAAAAGTTCATCGCGAACTAAGCAAACAATACTAATCCAATTTAATATCTGCACCCAATTTATCCAGCTCTCTATTTAAATATAACGTAGTAACCGGAAAGCTAAAACCCCCATCCAAGTTAATGTATCTCGCTAATCAATCTCATCGCAAATCAGAATGGGAAGAATTAAAGAGTTCTTTGGAAATCCGGGATCAAGGCCTGATGTTGAGCAACAGGCACCAATAACTATCAACACTTGTACAAACTCCGAGGGAGCTGTAAAGGATAAGTTCGAAGAGGATGTCGTATCCTTGGAGACAGGTAGTGAGTCAAATACGGAGGGTAAGCTCAGTAAACTACACTTTAACAAAAGAGGAGACATTGAAACATCTCGTGGGTTTACAGGACTTTGGAAGGGCCGAACTGATAATGTTTTGGATGTTTTAGTTAGAATTGCCGGGTCTCAAGTTGTGTTTTTCCTCATGTGGGCAATCCTAATTGTTTGGGTGGTGATCGGTATTGTTTATTCAGCTCCCTTCAACTGGCAAGTCGTGATGCAGGATGGTCAATCCATTCAGAGTTACTTATGGGATACACTGCTTATGAGGCAACAGTTGATGAGTGCTCACGAACAGGTTCACGTTTGTGGTACTTTGAGATCACGGATCGCCGGTTATAAAAGACTATTTCAACAGAATGCTCCTGAAAAGGATACAGAGGTAAAGGAATCGTACAAGAGTTTTGAAATAGAATCAGATCAATCAACTATCTCTGGTGAGCTTCCAGCTGAAAGCTGGTACGACAAACTGTCGTCTTGCTTCAGTAGGCTACTGGGTTCGCTTCCTGTCATGGTTATTTTTTGGCTCGGTATCTTTGTTTGGATTGGGTGTGGTGCAAAGCCATTGCCTACTGGAAACAGTCCACCATTCACTGGTGAAACCTCTGGCAGTAACCCACGTTTGGCAAAATTTAGCGATAACTGGCAAATGTACATCAATACAACTACTGCTGTTTGTCTCCTCGTCTCTACTGTTTTCTTACAAAATATTAGGGCAAGACACGACAAGTATCTTGTTAGATTTCTCCACGGTATCTTTTCAATGGACGAAAAGATCGATTATCAATTAAGAAACTACTATAACGATTTTGAAACTCCAAACCCTGTGATTACCATTCACTCAAAGAACAGATCATCTGGTGAAAAGTTGATTGACTGGTATGCTGATGTGATCGGTACTGGTATTGGTGTTGTCGTCGCTGCTGTAGTCTTTGCGGTTTGGATAGGTATTGGTACCCCTATGGGTTGGAGTGATGATTGGTGGCTTATTATTGGTACATACACGGGTCTTGTTGGTTTCTTGGATGGATTCGTTATTAGACAGGTCTACTTTAGAATCGTTGGTCACGAAGAAATCAATTACAAAATGGTCGCTCAAGATGATGCAGAGATTTTTGATATGCTAGGAATCCACTGCCCTGATGAATTCAGTGGGCTTCATATTCCTAAAAGAAAAAATTCCATCGACTACAAAATTTCTTCGTTTATCAATACTATTTGCTCTTCGCAATGGAGTGTTTTAGTATCTGTGTTAACCATTCTCGGTCTTATTATAATTGCGTCAGGACTTCGCTGGAGTACAACTGGCCAACTGATCTGTAATACACCTACCATGATTATAGAAGCATTTTTCATGATTGTCCTTTTACAGGCCCATAACTGGGCAGACCAGCAAAGAAGAATCGAAGTCACCGCCTTGTTTATGAGGAGGCGCTATCTCCTTGCGTACGTCGAAGAAGTGTACGAGAAAAATGGGAACTCTGACGCTGTTAAATCCTAAGCAATTCCTATGTTCTTTGAATGGCATGCAACCAGTAAACATTCTTCTGCAGATGCAACCGTTAACTGAAATAGTATTTAGATACTGCTAATTTGGTCTTTTACTTTTTATCTACAAAGTACGTAAACTTCTGGTAACTATCGTATTTTATGGCGCACAACGTGGATTTTATTGAGACCAATTCAGTATTGTGGCATAGAATTTTAGACCGGTTACTTTATAATCCAATTACACAAGAGAGCTACCCTAAATACCCTAGTTTCTTCCATAGGCATTTAAACTAGTATCGAAAATAGAGTAGAAAGGAAATTGGAATTAATAATTATTTCGAACTTTGAGTAAAACTTTTTTGCTAACTGTACAAACAATGCATACCCTAGACGACACAAGATGCAACATAAAGCTAGAAGTATTTTAAGCTTAAATATTTCATGATCTTTCCATTTAAAGACTATAAAGATTCCAAATTTTTTTACGAGATTCTGACTTTCTTATTTCCAATACCGAATCTTCCATATATTATAATTTTTACAAATTCAATCTTTTCCCCTCTGTTTAAGTAGGATCAGTTCAATTAAAAACATCGAACTATAAAACGGCTTCCTAAGTAGGTTACTTCAAAACTGTGTCTTTCTTTAAAGTTTTTTCTTTGATATTAATTTTGATGTTTTGTAACATTAGAATCAGAGATATTGATTGAAAGTATATTTTTCATTAGTTATAGAAACACTGTGGGCACTAACATAGAGGCTCTTCCCGTTACAACTGGTTTCTTTATTGTAAATTATAGCAGATAGAAAGTTACGCTAGATGAGTTCATTCAAATGTCATGATACATAAAACACTTGGACAATAAAGACCCAAATACTCTTTGGTTTAGTGCCTAGCTTTTCTTTTCAATTTGTCCAATTTAAATTTTTGGCTGCTCTTTTCTCAACAGAAGTTAGTACTTTTAAATATTTTTTTATTCCTCTTATCTGATATGTTCATTACTCTAATTTTTTAAAGTCTGTAAACTTCGTGAGATAAAGCGTTTAATCGAGTTTACATACAGTTTTGACATGTCAATCAGCTTTTAAAACATGTTAGCCGAATGACTTTTAAAGGTGTAAAACTGAAGTTTTTCAAACAAGAATTAATTTAAAATATATATTTATGGCATAATTCATGAAAATTAGACTAATACGTGCGTCGAAAGCATAAATTTAGTTCCACATAAATACAGAAATCGGCTGAGTTTTTTGGTAATACAAAGTACTATACCAAGAAGACGTAATTCATCCTCAACCCAAAGATTTTTTTAAGCATGTTTAACCACTCGTGACCAAGATTTAAGTGTCCAATTATAGATGAGCTTTTAGAGCTTTAAAACAATTTATAGTCACGAAGACATGTACATTCAAAGATAACTGCAGTATGAAATAACTGAAAGCATAAACAAGTGAAGCGATATTACGTTCGAGTTTTGACAGTATAACTACCTCCGGTTATCAACAAGAGCGAATAAGCATACCGGCTATCGAAAGTACTCAACGAATCTACCAAAAGGCAAGGTTGCTGGTATTCTGAGTACCTTGCCAAAAATTGGTATAATCAATATTTCTACTATTGCTTAGCAGTCCAGCTCTTTGCAGAAGAATCAGAAAATTTAAGATGAACAAGAGGGTTGGTACACTTGTGAAGAAATTGACCGTTTTTAATAACACTAGATCTTGTTTGGGGACTGTTTATCTTGACCGTGCTCTCCCTTAAGTATCTTCAAATATTAAAAAAACTATATTCAAGTAAATTTTGAGTACATAGAACAAGTCACCGATATAAGAGGTACTTTGAACGTAAGTAGAGTGGCTAAAATGGATTATAAACGAGTACAGACTTCAAAACTAGTTATTAAAGACGCACTTACAATAAACACAGGCATCAAGAGCAATTACTTAGTATCCTACATACGAAAACACATCACTCAGCACTGCTGCTTCGAGAACACTAGAAAATGCCCTATACTATATACTAGTTGCATTTCTTATTTCTTTGATGTCACATTCAAACCCCTATTCTGTGGAATCATGGATGAGAGTAAATAGAGCTACAGAATCTTAAACAGTGATTTCAAACCGCTGGCGCCCAAAAATGATAGACTTTAAAACTTCTCAACATCGCTTACCGTTACAGGTACTATTTATAAAAGGATTAACAAAGGTTTACGGCTGCTTTTCCTTATTGTATATATAGTGCCGTTCAATGCAGGCCAGACGCTGTTTTGAAAACACTCTTCATGTGTATAACAATGGTGGTGAAGTGGGCACGGCGGACACTATCATCGAGATTATATGTGTAAATTAAGTCGTAAATTTCTTATTCAGACAGCTTATCAATGAATTCTAACAAGACCATCAGGCACTGCTGGCGACCAGAATTGACCTGCTAATATCGTTTGTGGAAAATCGCATATTCACCGGAGGAAAACTAAGAAACTACACTTTGAAGCTTACTTCAAAAAAAAAAAAAAGTAACAAAAACATATTCATTTTTCTGTACAAGCAAACTTCTAATCCCTCAAGGCTTCTGAATTAGTTAGAAGATACAGCCGTTGAAAAATTTCCTAAAAATTGCCAGAATCTTTTACAAATTTACCGTGTTATTACATAACAGTACTCTCAATAACTCAGCGAACGAGTTTAAATATCGCACGCAGACCAATAATTAATTCCTGGCATATCAATGTGTTTTAAGTAACACGTACAGCTTACTCAGTCTATCATGCATTGAACTCAAGCCCAGACGCTTAGAAGTTTTAGGGGAACTACTTAAAAGGGAAAGCGCTATCGGCCATTATTAGTACCAAAAGTAAGTTCGACAAAAACCCTATGACTTCTGTCAAAACCTGAAAAGTGTACGAGCGATAGTAGGTGTCCGACGGATAAAAGACGGTGGACTTTACATGGAATGATCTTTTGAAACTTGTTGCTGTGATACCTTCAATGATATTTGCAGCGAGAATAACACCATGCCTGCATTGCCGTGATAATCTACGTAGATTTATAATAAAAGAGGAACTTGGTTTTAATGCACGCTCTCTGTAGCCTTGGGTATTGGCAGTACTCAAGTTCAATAGATTATGTATGACATTTCTTACTCATCTCACATGATCCGGAAAAATACAAACGGGTACAAATAATTATAAACGAATATACTCGTCAATTTCCAACAGTACATGTACTCATTACCTAAATCCTGTACTCGTTCGTGCTCGTCCTCCTCCCAGTCCTGCAACAAGTCCAGAAAAACATCTTTTGTAACTAATAAGACTTCGTTTCTCGCGAGGTGAGCTAGCTGTGCGTTATATCTGTGGTTGGTTAAGAGGGATAGGGACTTTGAAGAAGAAAGAATACCCGTTGGTTGACACTTAACTCACGTGATTGGAGTTTTTTAACGAGCAAAATATGTCGTTTATACAATAGCGCCGCTCGTGAAGACAGGCACTTCTCTTGAACATATGATCAAAGAATATCGTATCTGATCTTGAGACGCACACTAAATCAAGGCTTGGCTAAAAAAAAATAAATATGTGGTTTGTTTGGCACACTTGTACGAGGAGACCATACTTGGTTACTATTTACAAAAATACCCGGGAATTCTTAACTTGAAGCACCACGAAAGTAGAGGTTGTGTAGTTTTATGTTTTTGATTATATCTAAAGATGGATATCTATCTAAAAAACGGCTGTAATAATCTTAGAAGTGCTATTTTCAAAAAATTTTAGAACTGTAGTCCCTTTCTATTTTTTTCTGTACCAGCCGGTTATTCCTGTAATACTCGTTCCATAGATTAGAGCGCTATAAGTATTCTTAACATCTGAAGCAAAGTAAATAGACCTAGATGTATTGCGACTGATTTGGCAATAATTAATATTTGCTATACACGGTCCAAAAATACACTGGAATTGTCTCTAAATAACACATATATTAGCACAGGCCTTTGCATTTTATTACTTTACACAAATGAAAAATACCCTTAGTTCATCCCTTCTTCAGCTGAAAATTGTCAAGCTCCACCGACATTATATGTTTGAGACTCTTAATAGATATTTTTTAAGTGAACAGACGTGAGGAAAAATAAGGAAAATGGGCCAATACTTCTTATGAAATATACTGTTCTGAGCGCAAGTGTTAATTTTTATACTTTATAATGATAGTGTAAAATGTAAAGTTCACATGTGAAAAAAATCTACAAATAGCACAAATGTTTTTCAATTTTTGCATCCCTTTAACAGTTTGTAAGAAACTGTTGTTACTATTCCTCCTCCTATCGTCGTAAAATTGACACTTTCTTGAACTGCGAGGCTGTGAGCATCGCGGAATAAAGGTGGTCACGTGATAATATCGATACGGACGCCTAATATCTTGGGCGGACTGGACTTTTTACGAGCAGTATATATAGAACAAATCCAGGGCAGTGCTCAAAGAATGTATATAATAGCAGTATTTATTGGTCACCAATCTTGAAAAATACGCAAACATTAACCCATTTGCAAGTATGACAGGTCACTATGATAATTGGAAGCTCTACAATTACACTCCGACACGCGCAGGCGCGGTCGCCTTTGCAGTATTATTCTGCATTTCATTAATTTTTCTACTTTACGAGATGTACTACTACTCAAGAAAAGCAGCAGTCATGAGAAAATTGTCTTTAAAGTACAAATTTAGGCCAGAAAATGAAATTTTAGGACTAGACGTAACTCTGCCAATAAGTTCTAAAAGAATCTTGGCTAAGTACGTTCCGCTCTTAGCAGGATGCCTGTTGGAGATGATTGGATACGCTACTAGGGCATATTCAAAATCTCACCCTAAGTCTTCGCCACCATTTATTGTTCAATCTATACTACTTTTAATTGCTCCTGCATTGATGGTAGCTACAATTTACATGCTTTTCGGGAGAATGCTCATTTTACTAAGATGTACCCACTTATCAATTATTCCTTCCAGATATGGCATAACAATATTTGTAATTGGTAATATTTTTAGTTTCGCATTGCAAGGGTTAGGTGGTGGTTTAATGGCGGACGAAAATCAGAATACTACTGGGTTCCATATCATTATGGTAGGTTTCTTCATCCAAATAGCTTTTTTTGCATTGTTTGTTATTAATGAGGTAATCTTTTCCTACAAAGTCAAGTTTGTATGCCCTCCGGTCACAGGGTGCGCTGTCAAAACCTGGAAAGCCTTCAACTTGAACCTTCTCATATGCAGTATGTTAATACTGCTTAGATCTATCGTAAGGGTCATTGAATTTATCCAGGGGCATAATGGGTACATCAATCGCCACGAGTATTTTATTTATATATTCGACGCCATTCCAATGCTGCTTACCGTATCTTCCTTCGTGATTTCAATGCCCTCGAGCAACCTCTTCAAATTAGAGTCAGAATGCTAGCCCGCTGCCGTGATATAACGAATGGTTAATTTAATGATGATTTTGTGCGCAGTTATTTATTAATTTCTTTTTTTTTTAAAAAAAACAACCCTTGCCTTGCTTTCAAAAGTATACTATTTTAGCCATCTAACTTTTTAAAAGATTTTAGGTGACCAAATGCATAAAAATTTTTTCTGCCTAAATGTGGTTAGAAACAATCTTTAAAGATCAGTACTTCTCGGATTATTTTTCGAGTGCTAATTACTTGTAGCACATTTTTATGAAGCTTATGGTTGGAGAGCTTTGCCGCTTAGTCTGCTCGCCTAAATATACTGAAATAAATAGAAAAATTCTCATTTGGCAATTTTTTTTTCTTTCCCAGAAATGATTGACAATAAAAAAATACGAAACTAGCTCAACTCTAAATCCAATAAAAAACTGTACAAAAAACCTACACAATTACACAGAGCTTGATAATTTAAAAATTAAATTGCTCAAATTTTATGAAATTTACCAGCCCCTCACAAGCTTTTTTTAGTTATTTCCTCCATTGCTCCCATTAATTCCACTTGATACTTTATATTAAGTACGTGTTTATTTTCTTAAATCGGCTTTGGTCGTTTTTCAGACCCTTTGTTTTATTAGAAAAGCTAAAATAGTATTTACCCATAATGTTTATACGACCGAGCTTCACGAAAACTAACTTGCAGATAATGGCATTTGGAATAAACTATCTGTAAGATTTTGGACTAGCTGATATTACGGCTTTCAGCAAAAAAAAGTTGAAATGAATATGATTAAAAGGTTATAACCTAAGTATGAGAAACAGTAGTCAGAAAAAAGTACACAGAGAAATACTGACATAACAAGAAGTAAAATAAAAACACAGCTAGTTGCGCGCTTGAAAGGAAGCTCCAAAGGTCAGATTTAGAACATTAATATAGTTCTGTATTAAACACACAAATCAAGTACATTGCGTAATACTGCATTTACTAACAGAAATCCGAAGGAGCATCAACATTACAGAAAAATCAAAAGTGAGTTACAGCAAATGTGTTACGCAGAAAATAAAAAATCAAATGTTGGAGCATAAACAAATGTTTCATATTAAAAGTTCCAAACTATTTGCCAGAGTACCCCGGCATCGTGCATATTATGCTATCAGGATTATAAAAATCCTAACCGTTAAAGCCTCTTTTAAATCAGGAAATATATTAAGACTAAAAAGTCACCATGTGAACGCTAGCTCTATGGATTATATAACTCTCTATACTCAATAATGTCACATTAAACCTTTTCAATAGCTTCAACTACAGCTTTTTCGTTAATTGAAGAAGAGTCACGTACTTCAATAGATTTTTTAGCAAATCCTTCAGAAGGAACAAATTTCTTGGAATGACGAGCACTTGGAACAGTGTCAAACAACTCATCAATTTGTTCAAGGGTAAGACCTTTTGTCTCATAGATAAAAAAGTAAACAAACACCAAACAGAGGAATGTGCACGAGCCCCAGATGAAAAAGACCTTTGACTTTAGATCAGCATTACCGGGACCACTGTCAACAAGATAAGGTGTAGCAAAGGCAATAGCAAAATTAAACAACCAGTTGGAGGCAGCACAAATAGCAACAGATTTTGCTCTAACTCTTAAAGGATAGATTTCTCCCACAACAACCCAGGCAAGAGGACCCCAAGTTGCTGCAAAAGATGCAATGAAAGAACATGAAAAAGCGATCAGTGTCTTATTTGCTGCAAAACTATCTGGCAAAGCGGTACCAACAGAAGCAACAATGAACTCACTAACAGACATACCTATAGCACCCCATAGAAGAAGATTTCTTCTACCTGCTATTTCAACTAGCGCAATACCTGGTATGGTCATAATAACATTTACAATGTTCATTATGAGTTGGATAATGAATGGGTTATCAATACCAGAATTTTGAAAAAATTGCACACCATAATAGAAGATGAAATTAATACCAGTTAATTGTTGTAAACCTTGAATCACGATACCGATAAAGATACGCTTCAGCTGGTGGTTTGCTGGCTTAAAACAATCAATGATAGTAGTAGAGCCAAAAGATTTCTCATAGTTGTAATTTGCAACAATTTCTCTTAGCTCTTGTTCAACAACTGGGTGCTCTTTAGGTAGCCCTCTAAGTTTTGAAAGAGAAGCGACAGCCTTTGGAAAATTATCCTTCATTACGTAGAATCTAGGCGTTTCAGGAAGAATAAGTAATCCGATCACCATAATTAGTGCCCACAAAAGTTGAAGGCCAAAGGGAATTCTGTAGGAGCCACTGTCGTTCCGATTATGTGTCCCCTGGTTGACACAAGCGGCAAGTAAAAGACCAATAGTGATAGCCCATTGATAACAAGAAACCACGGCACCTCTGATCCACTTAGGGGTGGTTTCAGATTGGTATAGTGGAACAATAGCGGAGAGAACACCGACGCCTGCGCCTGCAATGACTCTACCGGCGATCAACAAAGCTTGTGTAGTTGCAGCAGTCTGTAGAATTGCACCCGCACTAAAGATGGCACATGCAACTAATAGTCCGAGTCTTCTACCAATGGTATCAGAAGCAAGTGGAGCTAAAATAGCACCACAAAAAGTACCAGCTGAAAGAATAGAAGTAATAAGAGAGGTTTCAGAAGCGGAGAAATGTCCTTCTGATGTAAAAGTTTTTTTAGTATAGTCCATTGCCATAACACCAGAGATCGTACCGGTGTCATAACCAAATAAGATACCACCAAACGCAACGAAAGCGCCAATAAAGATAGCACGATACTTTGATCCTTGGATTTCCTCCTCTGCATGAAAGACGGTTTGAAGAATACCCATTGTTTTTTATTTTCTTGTTCTGTTAAATTGAATTGGTCGTTGAGCTTATTATCAATGATATTTCCAGTAAAAAGCGACTGAGCTCTTACTAGTTACTTTAGCCCTGTGGATAGATTCCGGATAATTTTCGAGAAAATGATGGAAAAACCACATCTTTTTATGCGTTTCTTGCCGAGATTCCTCAAGTGTTAGAATGGGTACGTTTGTTCGGAGTAATTGATTTTTTTGCAAAAACTTGCTTCTCATCCCTGCCATTTCCGAATCAAGGGACTGGTGTAATTTGCCTCTTCATGCCTTCGAATGTAATTTATTTCTCCCCATATTGATTTTACAATTTCGATTGGAGTACTTGACATCCGGATGCAGGGAATAAAAGATGTTATAGCTGGGGAAATAGATTGTCCGCCTGGCGCGAGCCGATGACGCAAAGGAAAATATTTCCACCGCACATACCCAAGTTCCTGCCGTACCAACGTGGGGCTGAGAAAAGACGCAGGGATGGAATATTGTCGGGCGGTCGGCATGTACGCACCTTTTCCTATGATGGAACAATTCACTGGAAACGAATTGACCAGCAGTACCCAACAAAAATTGGCAAAATAAAAGAGATTGTGAGGATTGCCGATTGAATGAATCAGGAGGGGAAAAGTAACAGCCAAGTATGATTACTCTTGTCTATAATTCAAAGACGTGTCTAGAATGCAAGGGTGTGTCTAGTATAGACCCCAAAAAGATTTGTTGAAAACAAAACTAAATATTTGACTCCATATGTTCTAAAGAGATCAAAACGAAGTGGATAGATTATGGCCGGAAACTTTTGCGGTCTGGCCCATTACTAGCTATTTTCAGGTTAGCTCCCAAATTTGTGCGGGCATTTACGTTGATGGAGGTTGCCTAAGACTAGGAATAATCGAATGACTGTGTGCGTGCACACAGAGACCGGAAAAGGTTTTTCGAATCTCCGGTATATTTTCCTTTTTTTCATAGGGAGGAGCATGATCCGGCCATCCTGTGTATTTCCGAGAATTCACTCTTCTACGAATCCTGATTCTCCTATCCATTTGTCCGGAGAAAATTTTTTTGCTCGCAAGTGACTTCTAATGCCGAAATGATAATATATGGATACAGAACAGTAAAGGACGTGGTATTCCCAATAATTTCTATTTCTTTTTGCTATGCTACTTTTCCAGATCACATAGATTTCATTTCTACCATTTAATACAAACAAAAATTGAGGTATATCACGTGATATGATTAGGGCTTTTGGCTTCTAATGCTACATATTTTAACTATCAATAAAGCAAGAATTGCTTCGGGTTGACACCAGATTGCCCTTGGAGTTTTAAAAAAAGAAAAAGATATATTGGGCTTACTAAACTATTATGGAAACTCCATCATCTCCAGAAATTTTGAGCATTTCAACATATTTGGCCCCCGGGTGTGAGTAGTGTCAAATATTAAGCTTGACGTGGTTTTCATGACAATTTTTTTTTACTGTTCGTAATTAATTTTATTATCAACGTAAAGATCTTCTGCACAACAGATACTTATGAGCTAAATCTGGGTTATAAAGGTTAAATAAAAACACCCGAAGAACCTTTATTTAAGACGGTCAAAGTAGTAGTGGCCAAGGGCGTGATAAGCTGATAGATAAATCTGTATTATGATTTGTGACTTTGATAATGATTACCAAAAACTAATTCTTTGATGATTTTATCACCATTACTCTTTAATGGTACTCTTGTTAAAATTTTGGTATTATCGAAGTGTACGAAACTACGTATAGCCCAGATACAGACTGGTAAAAACATCCTTTTACGCAAAGTAGGATTTGAAGCTTCCACGAAATAACGTTTCAAAACTTGTATTACCTGCTTAAGTTTATGTTAACCTGCTATAGATAATGGTATTACTTCTCTTATTGGCCGCATATTTATATGCGAAAAAAAAAAAAAAAAAAAAAAAAAAAAACAAAAAAAAACAAAAAAAAACTAGTACATGGCAAGCACTTCACCATGATACACGTGGATTGTGAGATACCAACAAAAGCAACGGATCATAGATAAAAGGCAACCAATAGGGATGCTAAACTTCTTTGTTTGACCCTAGCATTACTTAAAAAAATACTGAAGTTGCGATAGCATCGCTCACCTTAATCATTGAAACTTGGGGGGACTGCAGTTTCCTGTGTTGGATTTGTTGTTCTAGAATATTGAGCAAAGACCTCCCAATGTTATTAAGCAGATCACTTTCTATATAAATTACAGATGCAGATTTATTTTGAAAAACTTGGGCGCTTGCTTAATTGGTTTTCTTTCAACCTTGCTCCTATTTTCTATGTTTTGTAGGTTCCAATTTGTCTTATCTTATCATATTCATCTTATCTCATCTCATAAATCTTATTGATACCTTCTTGCCTTGATAGCATGAGTTTGATGCCTATATTCTGAAATTTTCGCCAAAAAAGGCGTCGATACCAGAGCATTCATTATAATTAATTATTTAGTTACACTCTCTTGTCAATATACGTTCTCTAATTAGTGATGAATTATACGACACAGAAGTAAAGGGGAAACCTACTTTTGCACACTAAGTATTTGTTCTAGATATTAAACCAAAATTCTGATGGTATAGCCGGGAGTAAGTTCTATACTGCTTTATTATTTCCGCGAACTGGTGAGCGCCTTTGTATGAGAATTCTTAGTTTAATGATGAGAGTTATCTCTTTTCCTCAGCTACTTTTTCCATTGTACTAAAACATTCGCTTGCTACCACCATTTCTGGGCATCCATCATTAGCCACTCTTTTAAAGAGTAATAACTATATATGATTAAAATTCCGTGGAACTTTTGATATAAAGTTTTCGAGTATTTTTTGTCTTGGATTTCAAAAAGGGAAAAAACAACAATGAAATTAATGTAACTATGTACTACATAACAGCAGTATTTGGTTTCCCGTTTAAAAAAATATTTGTTATTATTGAGGAAACTATCTCCCGTCATTTTTTTGGAGTAGGGAATTCTAAAAATTTGGACGGGTTACAAAATTTATCAGAGAGCCATAATACTAAAATCATAGCTATTTTTGTGGAAGCCCCATCGATTGTACCGTCCAATACGCCAAATTTCCCAAGAATTGAGAGATTTGGTAGCCATTTTATTATTTTCATTGTGGTAGGTAATACAATTGGTAGCTTAAGTTTGAAATTGTTAGCATATAAATAAAGAGCTATCAGAGTCTACCTCAATGCCAAAGAACTGGAAGTCTCTTACTCAAGGAAGAATAAGCCTTGTCCAAAAAGATAGATTACGTTCATGGTAAGTTTATAAAAAGCCTAGACGAATTTTGGTGCTGCAAATACCGAATTCAACTTATACGATACTTGTTTTTTTTTTTTTTTTTTTGAAGATATCAGAGTGTCTCATTTTTGTGACTAGCCAAATGTTTGCAAAGGAATTTATTTTCATATCGAATCTGCCCCGGCATCTACGATAGCCCTGTTTACAATTGAAGCTTTTTATAACGAACCAGGGGGTGTTTCTAGACTTCATTTTGAGTGAGCTTTAATAAGGAACAATGTGGGCCTCGAGGATATAGAAAACTTACTTACTATATTTGAAGAGGTGATCTTGGAGGTTAAGTAAAATTGTTAAATAAGTACCTTAAACTAGCTTATATTAATTTCTGGATCTTATCTCCATTGCTAGAATATTGTGCTGAAAAAACATTAAATGTGCGAGTTTTCAACTTACCAGCTTCTTTCAGAAACGAGGATCTATTCTTTTCCGTTTTTGTACCAGCTTTTTTGTGTATTCTTGTAATAAAATATTTTCTTTTCAGTAGTTAGAAAATGTTTGAATACCATATACATAAGGTATAAATATAGGTTAAGAAAAATGCAAGAGCAAAGGCCTTTTGATGTAGTATATGCTTCCATGCAAAAATCTCCAGGACCTGCGCTATCGTACAGAGAGCTGACAAATTTTTAAACCCGCGTCATTCTGATGAGAACATCCCGTTTCATATGTGCAAAAAATTGTCACACGTTAGCAATCATTAAAAACACAAGTAATTACAGAAAATAGCAGAGTGAAGAAGAGCAACTTAACAATAAAGTTTGAAAAAATAAAAAAAAAAGAGAAAAAAATATATGGAGGTCGCATTATTTGGGAAATTTTTTGATGTGTGCATCTGAGTAGAGATAATGGAGGAAATAATAGAAGAGACAGGGGAAATAATTAAAAGGAATAATTAATTACATATAAAAAGTATAGACTCAGAATTTTATTAGGGATAAATTAATTTATTAAAGTTGCTTCTTGTGAACCCTTTAAAGTTAAAATAACTTTTCTCTATTGTTAGAAAGTTCGTATTGTCCTTTACAAAGTCGTAGCTAGATAGTGTATTTATTTATGAGAAGCAGTATCATAGACAGTTTTTTAAATCAATAATACAACAAATGCAAGTTTCACTTAAAATTTTTCAGTAAAAAAAGTTTTTTATCAAAGTACATACTAATCATGAAAAGACTATTTCGTACATAACAAAAACAAGTAGAGAAAGATGATCATTCCGTATTCAAATATTTCTGACACCTAATTTGGAATTTGAATAAATATTTTTATGCGTTTAATATTTTGAACTCAATTGTTTTACTTCAAAATCCAAAATTTCGTACACATTATCAACGCCAGTGGTGATGTCAACTTCACCAATGAAGTTGCCCTCAGTGAAGAAGAAAGTATTAGTAGATACAGCAACACCATCATTGAAGTATAATTCTAGAATATTTCTGTCTGCAACACCGTGAACCTTGTACGTAGCTTCAACAGAACTCAAGGTTTCAAGTGGATGAAGATTCACTGACATTTTGTCAGTGAAGAATGGGTTTTCATCAACAAATTTAACGGAAGAATGACCTCTGTCAATAAAGAAAGCAGCAGCGTTATTTTCGAAACCTATTCTCAAGTATTCCTCAGGGTCAGAAGCACCTCTCAAATACAAAGAAAGATCTGGGGAGTCGGCAGCACCTAAACCGGTAGAGTTAACCTTCCAAGTTAGGCTAAATTCAAGCAAGCCACTAGCACTGCCGCTCATGTTAAAGGATAAGGTTTCACCTTTGTTCAAGCTAATTTTGCTTTTGCGGTGTAGGGTACCATTGTTATTCAAATTCTTATAATCCAAAATCGGTTGAATATTCAAGTTTAATTGGGTAGACTCGGGGTTTGGCTTGAATTCTTGTAAAGTAAGATTTCTTACCAAGGACATTGAGCCTCTCCATGGGCTAGTAGGAACATGGGCACCATACTGCCAATTAGAAGCCCATGAAATACCTAAGACGTCATCATTTGGTGTTGAAGAGAAGGCTTGGAAAGCGTAGTAGTCCTTACCATGATCCAGCAAGTTGATTTGATTGGTGTCAGGAATAAACTGTTTACCGTCAAAATTGCCGACAAAATACTGAGTGAAAGAGCCACCTAGTGGACCTCCTGGGTTGATAGATAAAAACATGACCCACTTTTCATCAACTTCTTTATCCAAGAAATTGCTTTCAGTGGTTTTAACAATTGGGACTTTGGACAAACCTGGACATTCGTACTGGTAGCCCAAGAGACCATAGTGAGAAAAATTAGAATAAAACTCCCAGGTTTTTAAGTCTTGGGAGCCGAATATTTGTATTTTGTATTCTTGAGACTTAGCAAGCACCATAATCCAACGTTCAGATTCCCCATGCCAAAACACCTTGGGGTCTCTAAATTGGGTAGAGTTAACATCTAGTACAGGGTTGCCTTCATACTTGGTAAAATTGTAACCACCATCAAGGGAGTAAGCTAGGTGTTGAGACTCAGATTTGGGGGTATTATAAGTATAGATAGCAACAATTCTTTGATCTGGATGAGTGCTGTCGTTAAAGAAGTTCGAAGTGTTATTGCGGTCGACCACGATGCTGCCGGAATACACACCGGCATTATCTTCATCTGGAGCAAGAGCTGCGCCATGATCAGTCCAGGTAGTTAAATCTTTAGAGGTGGCATGACCCCAATACAATGGAAGACCCCAGACAGAGTCTTCAGGGTTGTACTGATAGTAAACATGCCAAACCTCGTCGTGCTTGTCGTAGAACAGCCCATTAGGATCATTCATCCAGCCTTTGTTTGGTGTGAGATGAGCCAAAGGTCTGTTTATCGACTCCTCAGAAGAAATTGAATTTGCCAAAGCTGTGCCAGTAGACAATATAATAGCAACCAAAAGCTGATAAAATTGCATTATTACTCTTTTGGTGAAATACACTGACCTAAAAAAAAAAATGAAAAGAGTACAAGGCTGAAAGAACAAAAGAACTTTTTAAATAAGCGCACGTATATTTATATATTTTTGATCAATTGGGTAGCGCAACCTGTGCTTCACACACCATACTGCTTTCAGTGTCGCAAGCTCAGCGGCGCTTACATTTTTTCCGGGGAAGTATAGTTTCTCGATGTACCCCGCAAATCCGGAAAAAATCACGTTACGCTAGTTTCTCCGCAAGTTTCTGCGGAAAAGTACATATTCGTCATCCAAAAACCACAAAATATATGAAGGTTCTGTACGGGAAAATATGTAGAAGCGTCCGACCTCTTCTTAGTAAAGCATATACGCTTCCATCAGATGTTGTGTTTCGTAAAATATCCAGGAAAAGAGTATTCTAAGCACGTTTGATTAGGAGGATACTGCTACAACATTCTCAGAAAGCCGTGCCGTGCCTTGTCAAACAGTCAGCCCCATCTTGGAACCCTGAGGAACACTGCATTTGCAGGTGATACGATTTCCAAAAACGCGCCGCACACAATTTGTGCAACAGTGTACATATCTCCAAAGCTGGTAGTCTAAGCCATACAGATCCGAGTATGCACTGGTATTATGTTTGAGAATGCAAAAGTACGGGGAAAAGAAAAGAAGCCTCTAATTTATTCCGACAAGTCTAGATGTAAAGCTAGTGCCACCCACTACTGGCAAGTGCTCAACATAGTTGGGGATATTTTACAGTTATGATGTTCGTTTTGGTAGAGTTAAACAGCAAGAGTATCGCTGCCTCAGTTCAGGGTGTATATCACAGACTAATATATCCAGATATTGGTAGATTTTACTCTTTTGTAGATCTATACACGTAAAAACAGACTATTTGATATTCTAGAGACTCTAGAATTAACTCAATTAAACTAAAATCAAGCTTGCTAGAACTTGTAGCTATCCAAAGAAAGATCTAGGCACTTGAGTCTTCCTCGATACCTCTTAATACTCTTCATCATGTCCCACCTTATATTTTCACAGTAAAAGAAGCATTTGATAAACAAAAAATGAATACTGTAATAAATAAGGCAGCTCAAATTATCTCCACTATTGAATGAACAAAATGAGCAAATGAAACGTAATTTTGTCGAGTTGTATACAATACCAATCGAAATAGTAAGTAACCACTCTGGGGAAAATACACTTTATTTTCCAGTAACTGTCATCCAGAAAATGTCTTTTCTTGCTTTGATGTTGGAGAGTAGCACTCAAGGTGATAATATTCGCATAACATACTGGAAGCAGTATAAACATATAGTCAAGAAGATCTGTAATAAATAAGTGCTTTTTTCTAATGTTTAAGAGTCATTCATCCATTTATGGGAGCTAGTTTATAAAATTTCTCATAGTTGGTCCACAAAAAATTTTCTCTGCCATTGGCTCTCTATTTTTTTTTTATCTTTCCACAAACTCATCCTTTGGTATATTTTTAATAAAATCCGGCTGTTTACTGCGTTAGAAGCTACGAAATTATACGTGATAAATTGACTTCAGTGTCTGTGCCAATACTAGTGGCCCTCCTACTGGAAAAAAACTTGTAGCCAAGTCCAATGCAGTAGGTGTTGGCAGAAAGTAGATAGAGCATTAGAACTTGGACCTCATAGCAGTGGGTATACCACTATTTGCCTTAGTATTCCAAGTAAAGACGTCAAAATGAAAAAAAAAAAAAAAAAAAAAAACAGCCACCATACCAATTCGCCTAGAGACCTCCATTACGTCAGAGGTCGACATCTTCCAGCATATTGACTCAGAGCTCAAAATGATGCTCATAGTGTAACAAAAGTATGACACTGGCCCTAAATTACATAAAAAGCCTGTCACCAAAAATGACTCCAGCTTATACTTACATGGAATAGGTAGAGTTGAATGCATATGATGTAAGATCCTGTAATACCACAGTAGTCTTTGCCTACTAATAGCTCAGAACCGAATATGCTAGGCTTTTTATTACAAGAGCATCTGACAAAGAGGGCTTCAAAAAACCGAGAGCAGATTTACAAATGTAATCATTAAAGAGTTTCTCGCTACACAAGAGTTACGCTAGCTTAAAATGCGAAATTTTAACTGAAAACAATAGTGACTCAAAAAAAAAAAAACAGTCACAGTGGCTAAAGAGAAGTCACTCATCCTCATAAAACTGCCGGGAACAGCAACGAAATTTGCACTAAATTAGTGATATACCTTCTCGATATAGAATATTTGCAAAAATTTGAGAAGTGAATTGCTCTTCACCCTCAATACGAACTCCCACATAAAAAGTACCACATACACAGCAAATACTATACCAGTTCGCGAGAAATTTTCTATAGTTTTATCTGGTCGAATATATGATAACCAAAATGCTGTTTAGAGCGAAAATCTTTACCTCTACCATATGCTGATCTGCGACTCTTTTCTATCTGGCTTTCCAACAACAGCCCTGGTCTTCAAGGAGAGGAAGGAGAGTTTAAAGTGAGAGGACTAGTGTAGAAAAAAGTAAAAATGGATACTATAACAGCAAAAACCAAAATAGAGCATTTTGTGGTAACCTGAGGAGAACATGGAAAATGTACCTCCCAGAATAAATCTGTGGCTAAAAAGCTATAAGGGGAATCAACAGTAGGAATAGGAAAGTTGCTGCCCTCATTTATTCAAATACTATATGGATAAGCGCCGAATCACAGGGTAAAATGCCTGCTCTGAACATATTCTCCAAGACTATAAAAACAGCAAACGTCTCAAAAATCAACACGAGCCGTACGCGGTATAAAAACCATAAAAAACATTTTAGAGAAGGCCAGATAAAGCGAGACTTGTCCATCATGTTTCCGCTTCTACTGAAAGAGAAAACAAATCCTATGCTTACTGTATGTGCAGTTGAAGATTTACGCGCTCTTGTGTACGTCGTGCCAATCATTGTTTTGCAGGTTCCCACTTATGCTTGCAATGGCAGTCTCGCATACCAACATCAAAAATATACACCAATTTCGCTATAAGATAGTTTACACGACGAGACACATAGTTTATTTCCAGATCTGAAGAGCAGCCTACGAGGTTTTAAGACTTCGTGTAATCAAAGAATCATCTTTTTTCCCTTTCTAACAAGACAGAGTCATCCAGTTGGCCTTTCCAAACCGTGGTAGGAAATGAGAAGAGAAAATATAGCATATGAATTATGGTCCCGTAGTGGATTTGAAAAAATGTACTTTCCGGCTATGAATCTGGGACTCGTATGCATTACTGTTTTGGTAAGTAAATCCTTTGAGTGAAATTAATCTTTGATTTCGTGTAAGGCTTTCGTAGAAACTCATTTATGATATGATGGACGGTAGTCCCCATCCCTTTAGGGTGTGCCACCTGTACGCCTCGAGTATGGTTGTCTGCGGCGATGCGCGCTTCTCGCTGTGGTTCTTGGCACATGTGACATTGTATTACCCGGGTTGGGCAGCTTGTCGGTCGTCTGATCGAAAATTCTAGAAGGAAGTGTAAGATTCCTTTCCTGCTACTCATTCGACTGGTCTAATTCTCGACAACTCTTCCCCCCCCCCCCAGGACTTTGTTTTTAAGGGGATATAGTAAGTCTTGAGACAGCTCTGCTCTATACACTTCTCTCTTGGCAAAACGCAGAGAAATTGTCTCCCAACCAAGCTGCTTACTCCTTGATAATTCCATGACATGATGTGTGTAGCAACTATTACGCGTTATTAGTACTTTACTTTCGCAGAGTTGTCTAGTTGGCGATGGGTCTCGACCTTTTGCTTTAACTTTTTATGTATTAGTAGTACGGGGGAACTTAAGAAAACATCGTAGCGACAATGTTTACCATTTGCTAGAGTTGTAACAACGTAGCGCACCTCGACTTGATTGTTGGGTGGTAATGGTGACAGTGACAACAATGACGATAATTACGAAGACAAAATCGCAAACTTTGCAAAGATAACAGGGGAAAGCGGGAGGACCAAATTTTCTATATAAGGGGGCAATTTGGTTCTTTGGCCGATTTTTTGTAGAACTTGCGCTTATTACATTAAGTCGGTACAAATAATCAATTATTTAGTTCACTGTACGAAAAACAGCTTTACTACAAATACAAATTAAAACAATCATGTCCAGCAAGCCTACTGTTTTTGTCTCTGGTGCCTCAGGATACATCGCCCTCCATGTTGTCAATGAACTGTTGAACGCAGGCTACAAGGTCATTGGATCTACCAGGTCCGATAAGAAGGCGGCCGAAGTGGAAAAGAAGTTTGGCAACAACCCAAACCTGAAAACGGTGATTGTCCCGGACATTGCTGAGCCTGGTGCTTTTGACCACGCTTTTGAAGAGTACGGAAGCGAGATCAAGGTTGTGTTACATGTGGCGTCTCCTTTCTTTTTCGACACCACTGAGTACGAGAAGGACTTACTCCTTCCAGCTGTGAATGGTACCAAGTCCATCTTGGAGTCTGTGAAGAAGTACGCCCCACAGACAGTGGAAAATGTTGTAGTGACCTCATCCTTGGCTGCAATTGTTTCACCAAAGAGGATGGCCGAGCCCAATGCACTTGTCACCGAAAAGGACTGGAACGATACAACTTGGGAGGGTGCAGGTGCTGATCCTGTTACTGCTTACTGCGCATCGAAGAAATTTGCAGAAGAAGCTGCATGGAAGTTTCTGGAGGAAAACAAGTCTATCGTAAAGTTTAGACTGACCACAGTCAACCCAGGTTACGTGTTTGGACCACAGCTTTCTAGCGATTCTGTAGGCGACGTGTTGAACACATCTTGTGAGTTGATTAATGGTATTGTGCATTCGAAGCCTGGCTCTGAAATCCAGCCAATTTCTGGTCCATATATTGATGTGCGCGATGTTGCCAAGGCTCACTTGTTAGCTTTTGAAAAAGAAGAAACGTTTGGTAAGAGGTTGATGTTGGTAGAAGGCGCCTTTAGCCTCCAGCAGGTGGCAGATATCATCAATGAGGAATTCCCGCAATTAAAAGGAAATGTCACAACTGGTGAACCAGGAACTGGAGAAGAGTTGCTGAACAAGAGTGCAAAATACGACCCTTCGAAAACAAAGGCAATTCTGGGCTTTAAACTGAGAAATTTGAAAGAAACGGTCTATGACACCGTAGACCAAATATTGAAGGTGGAGGATAGAGCTTAAGTTTTTGATTTCTTTCAAACTTTTTGGCTCAAGATTTACTTGAATTTTTATGCGAGTGTTTCTTTCTTTTTTTACACCATTTTGCAAACAACTCTATCCCAGACTATTGATTTCTCTGGTGGTTTCTTAGTGCCAATTTTTGATGATTAGGAAATGCCACAATTAAAACAGTGAAACAGCCAGCCCTACTGAAAGAGACTGAAAATAAAAAGCCTGTAAATATGATTTTTTGAGAGGCTTGGACCTGTGTGGCAAACTTATGCCACAAACAGGTTTTTTTTACACTATCAGCCAAAACTTTTACACGCCTTTGCAAAAATTTATAAGTTTAGCGTACTTTGGCGTTTTGTTAAACCTGATTCATTCTACTTTGAAACTCTATCATTCTTTAGTGATGCGTTATATAATATCTACAAGTGAGCTTTATTTTTCAATTATAATTATGCTGCTTGTTTATAGGGTAGAATAGTTAGACAATTTTTCTTAGGTTCAAAATAAGTTCTAAACTACGTTTTTACTAAAAAATATAAACAAAATTTTAAAATTGAGGCGGCAGAAAGAGATTAGAGTAAAATGCGCCTTCCGATCCTATGGGCATTTGGTAGGTAATCGGATAAGTAGGTATATGAATATCCATATTGTTTAAGACTAATAATCATGTTGTTGGAATGTTAATCAACTATGATATATTGACTAGTGCTCGTATTGCTAGTATAATATCACACACGGCGTAAGGCGGATGACATGAAGAATGAAAAATAATCATCAGATTTAGTGGAAGCTGAAACACAAGGATTGATAATGTGATAGGATAATGAACGGAAACATATAAAATGAAGGAAGAAGTAATAATATCATTGTGTAGAATTATCAGTCCCCTTTTAGAAATTCCCAGAAGAGGGAGGGGAACTCCAAGTATATCCGTATACCCAATGATATTACCTCAATCAAAAACGGAATGCCTACAATTATCTCAAAATCCACCCATTTCTTAAGATCAAATTGCATTAGCGACGGGTGTCGCAAGTTGTTGAACAAGCCTGTTCTCGTATTGAGGGCGGCATATGTAACCTTTCTATCAGAAATTGGAGGCAACTGCTGGATACGTAAAAAAACTAGTGCTTTACAAACCTTACCCATAAATGCCGTACTTTTTTTTTTTTGATTTTGCCAACTGCTCAATGATCTAATTTTCCAACAAACCTCCACAGGTTGGTGTAGGCTTCCGCTATAGACAGTGCGTAAAAGTTTCTTATTAAAGTTTTACGCCCTTTCATTAGATGGAGATATATCTTCTATACACGTTGGTACCTGTTAATTATTTTAGAACCATATTTTCAAAGTAGATAAGCCGAAGTACTCTCTCATCTTTCAACCGCTGCTCAGTAACCTCGTGTGGCACACTCGCGGCCTCGAAGACCTCTTCGATACCTACCGCACATACCCAACAACAACACGATTCGCTTTCCTGGAGACAGTTCCAATGATAAAGTTTCTCATTTTTACGGATGGGTATCAAAATGCAAAAAAATCACCCACTTAGATAATAAAAAGATAGATCGATATTTTGGTCATCCTCAAAGTTGAAAAACTCCAGTGTACTTTGCTTACCCTTGTACACTGCACTCCACATATTTTTGAGCGCGGAAAATTGAAACCCTTAAGATCTTTGCGTATACAAAAGCGCCAGTACAGCTTCAACTATTCCAAACCCACGTAAAAAGCTTTACAGTTCCGTTCATTAAATAATGAAACATTTTTTGTTTGCTGGGATACGTGCTGTACAAAAGCCTGTGGCCCGTATAGAGAATACAATAATAGTCATAGACTAGCTAAGCAATATATTAACGGGTTTCTTGTGTTCTATTGGAGACAAATGCTACTCCGTGAGTACTAATTCATCCACTGTTCATGTTTAAGCGTATTGGGGATGTGGTGGAGGAGAATTGCTACACATAATTGCCCCATTGAGACTTGCAACAGTAGTTAAATGGATGCCCTATGAATAAAGTTTGTTGTGTGAAACACCTGTTTCATCACGAAAAAGTAGCTCTCTATTCAAACCTCATTTTTCATACTGCTTCTTTTGCGTCTGGCTAAAATTCGTAAAGATGTTACAAACACGGAAGGACCCGATCTATGGCACTACCTTGTATTGTCTCTGTACACTTTTAGAAATAATACAGACAAGACATTTTCATAGTTTATCATCCTAATATCGTTATTGTGGTCTTAGCCTCACTTACCGCCATAAAAAAGTCTCTACTTGAGGTCCAGTGCTTTGATCAGTTCCTTCGTAGATCCTTGTGCTTCACTTGTTGTGGCCGTCACTTTCTAGAGCTGCTTGTAGCGGATAATCACATGTGTTAATCGAAGGCCGTGAAAGTTTCTTCCTATGGGGATTGTTAAATAGAATTGTTGAAATTATCCACAATCACCGCCCCAGGATGTGCTTTGCGAAAGTAGTCGACAAGGAGTTTGAGGGTAGTATTGTCATAATAGCGTAAAGGACAAACCCCTATTTCACAGCTTTACATTCTACATTTTCATTTTATACTACTGCAATGGTAAATTGCCTTTCGTATTCCCACAAAAAAGTAAAAAAGACTACGCATTCTCGAATTAAAGGCAGTGAGCAAACTTCTCCAGTCGTCTGCGCTCGGATAGAAACCAAATTCCAACTAGTACCGTAAATCTCTCCATAAGCCTTTGCTTGGTCTTGCCTTTTGAGCTAAAACCTGCCCCTATACAACTAGGACTTTCAACTGGCTGGTCTCAACGAACTTTAGGGCAAAGCACTTGGTACTACCTGTCTCAGGCTTTTACTCTGCAACAGTCCAATATAGTCCAAGTAAGTAGTCGTTCTAATTGTACGAAGCATGCCGTAAAATGACACCTCCAACCCATCCAGGCCATATATTCGTTTATATTTGCATGGAACACCCTACAAGCAGTTTGTATATAGCTGTGCAAAAAGCATCGTACTTGCTCTGCTTGCCATTGAGATACTGTCGCATGATGTCTATCAACCTCCGCAATAACAATCGCAGGTATAAGCTGCTAACGACAGTAGCTGGGATGTGTAATAGACAGGAACTATGGAACAAGAGGCCTCGGCCAATTGTTGATACCTCCTGTCTAGTCATTTTTATTTTTATTTCGATGTACAACAAACTACTCGTACTCCCCTTTGCTGTACGAGGACCGAGTTACGTACTTTGTACTGTGTTCAACAAAATGGTAGGTACAAGGTATAGTAGACGGCGTAGATGTATAACCATTTTAGGATTTTCACAGTCTTCTCATTCTTGTAACGATCCTTAACCAGTAGAAGAGTGCTTTTCATGTTATTGACAAGAATGTTTTTCTTTCCTGCAAATGCTACAAGTTGTAATTGGGAAACCGAAAAGGAGTGTCAACGGAAAACCACACCAACCACCTAGGTGACGGTCTTGTTTTTATTGTCTTCGATGTTGTACGCACGACGATTGGTGTTGCATCCTCCATATTCCCAACCCCCCCCCCTCTCCATGATGAGAAAATATCTTTATGGTAGAAGAAAATGGATTTTTTGCCCTCATTTAGGAATATTTCTGAATCGTTGGGCCCCATCTTGTCGGTAACCCATATCCTATTCACTCTGGACGCTTTGTTGTTGGCGCACTAATGCCCATCATATCCGCTAATAATTGCCTTTAGATGATTAGGGCACATAGGCTCTTATGTTGATTGACGATGTATACGGGGCCCAATCTCTTTCGTTTTACATTAATGCCTCTTTTCAAGGCCATACTCGTTTAAGAGAATGAATTTTAAAAGTTGGCCACGAGCGGATTAGTAAGACAACTGAAAATCAAGAGAAGATTGAATTAGTAAGACAACTGAAAATCAGGAGATGATCAAATAGATATGACTGAAGTGTATGAGGTACAAAGTACAGATAATTGAGAATCAGTAATTATATAAGTTGATGCATGTTCCACCCGTAAACTCATTCCCTTCTTTCGGATAATAGCTGATAAATATATTGATACACCAAGTTACAGTATCACATCATTAAAAACCCGGAAAAGACTTCACAGATAACTAGTCTTAATAACGATCAAAATGAAGTGTCTAATCGTCCATGCCCATCCAGAGCCCAGGTCACTAACTGCATCACTCAAAAACGTCATAGTAAAAGAACTGGAGTCTCAGGGTTATGAAGTTAAAGTGAGTGACCTTTACTCAATGAACTGGAAGGCATCAATCGACCGTGATGATTTTAAGCAGTTGACACAAGATGAAAGATTAAATATAATCTCTGATTCTGGTTTAGCTTACTCAGAGAGCCAATTAACTGATGATGTGAAGCAGGAGCAGGAAAAATTACTGTGGGCCGATACCGTAATTTTCACTTTTCCTCTCTGGTGGTTTTACATGCCAGCTATCCTTAAGGGTTGGATCGATCGTGTGTATTCGTGCAAATTCGCTTATGGTGTTGGAGAGCACAACGAAAAGAGATGGGGAGAACGTTACGGAGAAGGTATATTCTCTGGAAAGCGCGCAATGATTCTTGTTACAATTGGAGGTTTGGAACAACAATACTCTGGGAGAGGTATCAACGGACCGTTGGAAGATTTGTTGTTTCCAATCAACCACGGGCTTCTTTACTACCCAGGGTTCGATGTTTTACCCTCCTTTGTGGTATATAATACAACCCGTGTAACAGATGAACGTTTTCAGGAGATTTCTAGCGAGTTAAGAGAGCATCTGCGTTCCCTAAACGCTATCAAACCAATTCTGTATCGTGAACAAAACTCTGGCCAATACCTCCTTCCTAGTTGTGTGTTGCGTGATGATATCAAACCAGGTCTTACAGGCTACAGCATCCACAGGGACGAGTAGATTGAGGAAGAGGTGCAAAATAATGGAACTAGACCCTTTTGAATGCACTTGTAACTTCATTCAGGCGTATATAGTTACTTGGAGCCCAGATTCCTGTGTTTTGCATCCAAGGCTCAAATTCTATTATTGTTTGCTGTAATGCTTCCAGATTCCAAAACAGTGCTTTTATTTTTAGTGAATTCACTCTAGCAGCTTTTGTTTAAAAAACTCTCCGGCTTTTAGCCTTTATATCCTTCAAAAAGTACTTTCGGTGGTAGACTATGCTTACATAATGACACATGCTTTAAGCCATACTCTCTATGCAAATAGCCTTCAAAGAAGATCATACAGGTAGATGCTGTGGGAAAAGGTTGTGAAAAAGCATGCCAGAAAAATAAAGTTCCACATACATTATGAATTTTGAGAATGTCGAGAGGAGTGGTTTACCGCACTTTATCCCAAAACAAAGACTTAAATGCTCTTAAATACTCTTCGTGCAGAGCTTAGGGTGCAGGATATGTAACATTTAGTAATTAGAATCTGATTCCCCGATGTAGCCTTGATACGGGTTGTTAGTTCCTAATGGTCGGTAAATTTTCGTGAAGGATTTACAGATAGTGAACCTAAACTATCCTCCAAGTCCATTGCGTGCTCTAGGAAGAAAGTACTTTATTGGTGATGCTTGTAGTTTTTCATACTTAAGGCTCTTCATCCTGACAAGCTAATTACTCTTATAAGGAGTATAAGGCTTTATTTACAAAGTAGGAATTCCTAGCCACTCACACATGACTGGGCTTGATTACCAGTTTATAATAGAAATTGGGAAGGAGCAGCGTATAACATCCGAGGCCGACCACTAAAGAAAAAAAAATAGTATTTAATCGAGTACGTTTTATCTGTCGACCTGTATCATCTAAATGCTTTTATTAGATATCCAGACCACAGAAGCTTAGTTGTACTGAATATAATTCGTTGGTTACCGCGTGAATGACATGGGGTGCGCTTGAGTCGTCGGTATTAATTTGTACGGATATATATTTCTGTGGTTTTTCTGGTAATAAGTTACGTAACTTGACAGAATAAACTAACCGATTTACGTGAAATTCTTGCAACACTAGTTGAAAATATTTTTATGGTTCATCGGAGCTGTCAAGCCATTCATTGCGTCTCACTCTAGATGCGATTTGGTCTCCAATACGGCCCTAATCCCTCTCTCCAGTGGACCTCACTGCCATAGAGTCTCTCTTACGTCGAGCTATTTCAAAATTCAATGCTGTAGTTCTGAATATATTTCAAATATTTGATGTCCGTCAAGGATCTACGTTACTCTTTCAGCTTCATTTATTTGCAACTCTGGATATATCAATAACTAAAATATTGATTCGAGTCTAAATTCTTGGTGAAAAACTCGGTAAATTCCTTAGCCATGTTTTCTCTAATGAAACAAATAAGTTGACAAGTCTTTAAAAGTTTCTAAATATCATTCCATAGCTTTTCTAATCTGAAGACGATATCTTAATCTCTGGATAAACCATTGGCGCTTCTATAATTCTAAAATATTGTGAAAAACACCAAAGATACCTCCCTTAACGTACAAAACAATTACCAGTAGAGACGTTAGATTCTTTATACCACTGGTCCAATAAATGGTTAAAATAGTGGCCCCATAACTCATTAGATCTTTAATCTAATGGCTTCCTGGCTGTATTGTATTTAGATTTCTTTTTAATGCTATAGCTTTAACAAGTTCCCTTTGTGCTATCAAATATCACATATCTCAACACAATTTTTATCAAAAAGTAACACAAATTTTTCTAGCTGGTAGTATCTTCTCAAGGTATAGGGATATTTTGTTTAGCCTTATAACCACAGTATTTTTGTAATACGAAGATTTTAATAGTGACTTTTAAAATGAGATGATAAATTTGTTGATAAAAATAATTACAAAACTTAACAACTAACCACAATTCTTTATGTCAAAACCAACTTTTAAATATTCCATATGAAAACTCTTGCAGATGGCATAACAAATAATCATCTTCTAAAATGTTAAGGAGCCAATCCGCTTCAACTATTAAAGTTACGCTGATATACAATTCTGATGGGAGAACTACAGGCCCTCTTGATTTTTTTTTAAAAACTTGAAGTACAAACCACCAAATAACTTTTTGCATAAAGTATGCCATGGGATTACAACCTTCGATTTACAGTTTACCAACGAAACTGGATCTCTGAAAAGTTTTTCAGGTACATAGCCGATGTGTTAAAGCAGCTTCAGAATTTAAAACGTACATAAATTAAGCAATAGTTCGTAAAATACCCATAAATTACATTACAAATATCTTTGAGCGTACACAGCAGATAAACTCGAATTTTCTAAGTACAGTCACAAGTTTTACCTGGTAAGAAAAACAAATATTACTCTCATTTTGAAAGAAGTACATGAATCAGTCAAATGTATCAAGAATTGTACAGCAGGCCTTCTTTATTGAAAATGCTCAATAAATATCATAAAATCTCAGAAAAGGCTGGAGTTTTAAAAGCTGTACTTGCCTACAGATGGATTGCATGCCATTCTGCTCTAAGGGGGGAATACGGCGACGTTGTCATCATAGAAGGGAGGACCCCAGGGCAAGTCAGCGAGACCCTGGAAGCAATCGCAGAGGGCCCATTAAAAGACGATATCGCTGCACAAATTAAAAACGTGTGGGAGCTAGCAGAGGATGAGGCTCCTGTTGGCAATTATTCCTTTTAGCTTTGTTGCTTAGTTTGAAGCTTATATATGGGATAAGCCGTGTGATATGTATGTGTGTATGTGTGTGTGTGTGTGTTTGAGTACGTGCTATTAACCTAATCTGTTACTATTTGATGGTACTTAGCTTGAATGTCTCAAATGCCTAGCATCTCTTTACACGTGCTTGTTCTGAGATCTGACGTAAACCAAGTTCCGCGGAAGTATTTCGTATAGCTTAAGCATTCTGGTGAAGAGCTTACTATCACGTGCACATAATCAAGTTCGAACTGGCGCACGACAAACCGACAACAAGCCGACAAAGGAGCTGGTACCGAATATACTGATGACCCGGAGTATGTTTTGGTACGCACCTAATATGCTCTGAACAGCATACTTACTGAGAGTGGAAGCCGAGAGTTAGAAGGGGAAGGTAAATAAGAGAGTATGGAAGACTAAAGGCTATTGTACTGCAGTCCATCTAAGTAAGAAATAGATGGGCACTAGCAGTTTATATGGATGTTAGAGGGAGTGAAAGTGGGGTGCTGATACAAAGAAACCTAACGTGAATAATGAAGTATAGTATAGAATTATGGCTTCATGAAGTGGTACTGAAAACATGTATTCTTGTTTAGCTGTGTGTATTCTATTGGTTCGCATCTTTTTGCCCTCTGAAGTGTCCACACTTCTATTTTGTAGTCTGAGCAAAAACCTCTTCAAGCAGGATGATGTATTTTTATACGAGGAGTTGGTTCTCTGTTTTTAGTGCTTTCACGGTGCGCGCGGTCAAGGGAGGGGGCTAAAGGGTCTGTCAGGAATGGGAGGTGGAAGCGAGAGTGAAAGTCTGTTGTCTGCCTGTGTGCACGTGCCTGAGGCGGTGAGAGACGGTCGCGTAGTAGCGCAGAGTGGGGGGGGGAGGGAAGGGACACATATGGGAGAAGGTATGTGTAGTGAGCGAGAAGCATAGAGATGCGTGTGTAATGGGAGACAAGTGTGGAAAAGAGTATCCACAAAGAAGGTAGCACGCAAGTCATGCATCTGAATAAGTTGTTTATGTTGTTTATGTTGCTCATACCATGGATGTGTGGTGTCTTTAGTTTTATGTGTTTGTGTTTGGCACATGAATATTTGGAAAATAAAAATAAAAATGAAAAACAAATGTACAAGATTAGTAACAAAAGTTGAAAACAAAGAGAGTCGTGCGAGAAAGAGCACACACCAGGAGCCAGGTGATGAGTGGGGAATGCCAAATATTCGGAATATTTGATTAGTGAGTGTGTGGGTATTGGTGTGGTGAGAAGAAAGAAAAGAGTAGTGGAAGAGGGTGTTGGAGGGTGTAGTATAAACAAGGATGGGAAAGACAGGACATGTGGCAATTGAGGTTGGAAAGAGCACGAATTGCATAAAGAGCAGTGTTAGGGCAGGATAGGTGGACATCAGAGTGTTGGGCGATGGTTGACGGGGAATGTGGAGGGTGCTAATAGTGTTGAGGCCAGTGACGTACGTGGTGAGATGTAGGATATGCTGGTCGGTGCGATGTGATATTTCGGAGAGTGGGAAGCAGAGGGAGGAAGCAGAGGGAGGAAGTGCAATGAGAATACGGTTACATAGAAGAGGCACAAGAGATACAAGAGGTGAGAGGGAATAAGGTGGATAAGAGGATGACAGAGAAGGTCATTAGATTTACAAGGAGTTTATGAGAGTTTACAAGATGGAGTGATGTATGTGTGTGAGTGAGTGTTGTGGTGGGTGAGTGTTGTGGTGAGTGTTGTGGTGAGTGTTGTGGTGGAAGTGGTTGGTGGGGATGGTAGAGAGTCGATGAGGCAGGGTGTCCGATGAGCGGTGGTGAGGGAAGGATGTCGGACAAGAGAGGGCAAGGAGAGGGGGCGAGGGAGGAGGACAGAGCGAGGGGGAGGACAGAGCGAGGGAGAGAGGACAGAGCGAGGACAGTCAGAAGGTGTTGACGTAGAAGGTGATGCGTGTGAGGAGTGGAAGGACCGTAGGAGGTGAGATGGTCGTACGAGAAGATAGAGGAGGAGGTAGGGTGTGAGAGGGTAATGACGTAGGAGGTGATCGAGGAGAGAAGGGGACGGGCCGTAGGAAGAGAGGTGGTCGTACGAGAAGATAGAGAAGGAGGTTAGGGTAGAGGGTGAGAGGGAGAGAGGATGGGAGGATGAGAGTGGGATGAGGAGTCACGTGGTGGAAAGGAAGAGGGGGAGGGAGGAGAGGGAGGAGGGGGAGGAAGGAGGTGGGTGGAGATGGGTACAGTGAGGTTGGGGGTGGAGATGCGTACTGTGAGGTTGGGGGTGGAGATGGGTACAGTGAGGTGGGGGTGGAGATGGATACAGTGAGGTTGGGGGTGGAGATGGGTACAGTGAGGTGGGGGTGGAGATGGATACAGTGAGGTCTGGGTGGACATGCGTACTGTGAGGTCTGGGTGGACATGCGTACTGTGAGGTCTGGGTGGACATGCGTACTGTGAGGTCTGGGTGGACATGCGTACTGTGAGGTCTGGGTGGACATGCGTACTGTGAGGTCTGGGTGGACATGCGTACTGTGAGGTCTGGGTGGACATGCGTACTGTGAGGTCTGGGTGGACATGCGTACTGTGAGGTCTGGGTGGACATGCGTACTGTGAGGTCTGGGTGGACATGCGTACTGTGAGGTCTGGGTGGACATGCGTACTGTGAGGTCTGGGTGGACATGCGTACTGTGAGGTCTGGGTGGACATGCGTACTGTGAGGTCTGGGTGGACATGCGTACTGTGAGGTCTGGGTGGACATGCGTACTGTGAGGTCTGGGTGGACATGCGTACTGTGAGGTCTGGGTGGACATGCGTACTGTGAGGTCTGGGTGGACATGCGTACTGTGAGGTCTGGGTGGACATGCGTACTGTGAGGTCTGGGTGGACATGCGTACTGTGAGGTCTGGGTGGACATGCGTACTGTGAGGTCTGGGTGGACATTTTGTCGCTTTTTCTGGGTGG